>JAMXBB010000008.1:85808898-86421782 GCA_024138015.1 Lumnitzera littorea | reverse complement strand
GGGGGTGCAGTATGCTCACTCGGCCATGATGCTCAGTAATCCCAATAATCCTCCATCGTGTCTAAGTTAAACTCCTTGTCCCTTGAAGAATATAATTAAGTTTTATGAGTATTCTATTTGCATTAATTAACTAGGCTTATCACTCACTTATCTAGAATTAGTTATTTTCATAATTTGGGCATATCTTCCCCTTTTTAACTCCGTTTTTGGTGATCTTATAGTCATTTTCATTATTTTTAAATATTCTTTCACTTAATAGAGTTATTTTTAAGTATCTAGATCAATACATTTTCGGTTTCGGTTTGGGCCCTACAAAGTCATGGGCTCAATTAGTGAGTTGGGTTACTTTAGGATTTTGGCCTAGTTTTAGAGGGCTTGGTTTTTGACTTTGGGCTTTATGTTTAATAATTTTGGGCTTCTTTTAAGTATTTTAAATGGGCTTTTTCTACCTAACACTTTAAAATTTTAAAGTGGGCCTTGGTGATGCTCTTATAGGTCTAAATAGGCCTTTTTATTAAGTTTAGGGCCCTAAATCACTAAGGGGCATATGGTGGGTGTCTTGGATGGGCCTTTGGGTTTCATGGGCTTTCTAAATAACTATTACTAAGCCCTTTAACCTAGGGTTTAGATCTGGTCACCTAGTTACATGAGCTCTAAAATTGGTTCTTTTGGGCTTTTTATGTCTAGATTATTATTTAACGCCTTAAGCTCAAACTCAATATTGGACTTTAAGTTTAGCCCATTTTTAATATGGTTACAGATTTGTTCATTATGGTTCTTGGGGTTATTAACACTATTCTTAAGCCTATAATTACTAACTAAGCTAGTTTAGGATCCTAACCATACTTTAGTCTACTTAGCTTGATTAATTAAGTCCTAAACAATACTTAACACTAAATAAACATGTTATTAAGCTACTAAACAAAAGTTTTAGATGTGGTAGTTCAATGAAAGTGGTGGCCAAGAGTGGTTTCTAGGGTCAAACTTTCCATTTTCATGTAACACTTGATTTTTATGGTATTTTAACTTAAGTAACCTATGTTTCTACTAATCTAAACCTTAATCACTTCATGAAAGTGTGTAAAAATGTGTGTAAGTGAATATACAAGGGGTGGTAGGCATGGGGAATAGGGTTTCATCATCCTACTTGAAGATTTTCTATTAAAACTTATACTACTTAGTCTAATAGTGTTACAACTTCTACTAAAAAGGGTTTTTCTTGTACTAACCTTTGTAGACCTTCTTGAAATACCTTAGAACTTTTATGGAGTTGTTGTAAAATAAGTTTCAACAAAGAAAACATTAGCATCTAGCCTTATCTTACAAGAAAACTAAGGAAAAACCTAACTTAAGTTCTTACTGGAGCAAATTGTAGAAGGCTTCTCTTTGTGGTTGTGTGCCGTGAGCCTTGGTTTGTGTGAGGGGGTATGAGTGTGTCGGCTAAGAAGGGGAGTATGTGTGTAAGGCGCGAGACTTGGTGTGGAGTGATTTGGAGTGGTGGTGGGGAAGTTATGGGGGTTGACGCTAAGGTGGTCGGTGTAGCTAAGAAGAGGAAGAAGAGGAATGGGAGTTTTGTGTGTTTAGATTTTTGAGAGAGTTTGAGAGTTTTGTGAGTGTGTTTAGGGTTTGAGAAAACAAAAATGACAGTAGGAAATGGGGATGGTAGGTCGTAGAAGTGAGGGGGATAACCTTTGATTGTTTGAGAAATCAAGGACAAGGTACAAAATGGGGATCATGTACCTTATGTGCTTTTTGCCAATTTGGACAAGATTTTGCCCCCTTAGGGTACAAGATATTTGAAAAGGGGATTAAGAGTTTGTCTTTTGGTCATTAATCATGTTTGACTTGTAGCTAATCAAGATGTAATGGGGTTGGTTAAGGATTAGGGTTTGATTAGGGTAATTGGTGGTGATTAGGCTAATTAAGTGCAATTAGGATGTGTGTAGGGTTTTGTTGTACTATGATACTCTAATTTAGCTATTCTAAATGCCCTACACATGTACTTAGGGTTCCCTTAGGGTTTGGTGCTTGTTTATAGTAATTTGATTTATGTATAAGCTCAAAAGTTTGGGTTTGAATCGCTTAGTACTACCGATCACTTGTATTGATTGATTCAACCTTTCTATTAGTGTTTGTTGGTGTCAATAATGTTTTTGATCACTTATTTAGGGGTAGATGATCATTTTAGGGTTTTGCCATCATTCTAGGGTTTTTCAAGTATTAGGATTAGGGTTTTGGTCGAACACTTAGGGTTTGATTCCTTTACTTATATATTATTATCATGTTTGGGGTGATTCTAAGGACTATCCAAGGACTCCTTCATCCGATTTTGCTTTTTTGGGTTCTTGAAATTTCATGGGATTTACAATAGACCATTTTCAAATTAAGATAATTTAATTTAGCGTTTGATTAGTTATATGTCGCACAAAAAAAAAAAAAAAATCCATTCTAGAGTTACAAAGATAGTTATTAAATTGTTAACATCATAGAAAAACATTCCTCTTAGAGTAACTATTAATACGAATAATAGAAACTCTGTTATGGCCATTTCTGTACATTTAATGTACTCTACGGATAGAGGAATACACAGAGTTGAACATAGTAAAATAAGAAATTGAAAGATTTCATTGAAATTGTTCGTTTAGAAATTTCTTAAAAAGATAATGCTAAGTTCTTCTCTCTATCGGAACAATAAGGCCATTATGCTCATTACTAAACTTATTGAAGAGATGAAATATAACTAAGGTATATCTTTTTTATCAAAGGTTAAATTGATCATTAGAAGAAGAATTAGGCCTAAAATTAAGATACATTCTAGGAAAATAAAACTTCCATTGAAGAGAAGCAAATGAAAGGCTTTCTTAAAAATTCTTGTAGAATAGATAATGAGGTTTTCATTCTGTACGTGCTAGATCATGAATTAGTAACGGTATCTAAACTCTAAAAAAATTACAATTTTTTTAGAGTTTCTATTTTTGGAATGGAATATTTATAGAATCGCCATGAATAGGTTCAAACCTTATCTATGGTATTTCCATGAGATTCCTCTTTCTTATTCTTAAGTAAGCCCCTAAGAGGGCTTAGTTTATCCATGATTTATATTTCATCTTTCATTTCTTTTTTGTTTTTTTAGGGAAATATATAGATAAATTCCGATTCTTTTTTTTTTTATTGATTCTTTTTCAATTGAGATATATGAATCTATGGATCTATGTGTCTATATAGATCCGCTGCTCATGGATTAACGAAAATGTGCAAAAGCTCTATTTGCCTTTGCCATTCTATGAGTCTCTTCCTTTTTGCATATGGTATCGCCACTCCCTTTGATAGCATCCACTAATTCAGAACTTAATTTGAAAGCCATATTTTGACCTAGACGTTTTCAGGATGCCCTTCGTAACCAATGAATGGCAAGTGCTTTTTCTCGTATGGATCCTTTTTTAATGGGAACTTGATGAGTCGATCTGCCTATACGTATTGCTTTTACTACTATATCGAGTTACTCCATGTATTACTTGATGTAAAATGGATAGTGGGTTTGTTTCTATTTTTTGTCGAATCTTTGTCATGGCTTGATAGATAATTTGATAAGTTAATGATTTTTTTTTCATGTTTCAGAATATGGTTAACCAACATGTTAACCATTCAATTACGACAATTTAGATCGGATTTTGCAGTTTTTTCGTTTGTAGTACCTTAGTGTGACATGAACATGAAGGGGATTCAAGAATTAGTTTTCTTGCTGTAAGGGCTAAAATAATTTATTTTGGCTTTTTGACCCCATGTTATAGGGTGGATCTCGAAAGATATGAAAGAAACATCTCCCTCCAAGATGTACATACAACTTTCATTGAATATTGCTTTCCATAAATTCCCAATGTATCAATGAGATCGAGTATGGAATTCTATTTACTCACTTTAAATTAAGTATCTGTTTCCCCCCTTTCTTGCTAGGATTGGAAATCCTGTATTTTACATATCAATATGATTGAGTCCTTGGGTTTTTGAAATAGTGTAAAAATAAAAAGAAGTGCTTCGAATCATTGCTATTTGACTCGAACCTGTTCTAAAAAAGTCGAGGCATTTCGAATTGTTTGTTAACACGAACAAAGTTAGGGAAAACCTCTAAAATTATTTCCTTATTGGACCTTGGACATATAATAGTTCCAAATTGAATCTCTTTAGAAAGAAGATCTTTTGTCTCATGGTAGCCTACTCCAGTCCCTTTATGAAACTTTCATTATTAGGTTAGCCTTACACTTTACATGTTTCTAGTGATTTACATGATATCATCAAATGATATAAGTGTTGGATAAGAATCTACAATACACTAGAACTCCCTTATTGATGATCCTTTACTCCAGTAGCATCTAGCGTTCCTTGAACGTTGTGATATCTTACACTGGGTAAATCCTTAACCCTTTTGCCTCTTACTAGGACTAAGAATGTTCTTGTGACTTATGGCCAATACTACGTCTATAAGCAGTGATTTCAAATCTAGAGGTTAATCATACTTTGGCAACTTTACGTAAGGCAGAGTTTGGTTTTTTCAGGGTGATAGTGGAAAAGTTGATAGATAAGTCACCCTTACTGCCACTCTATAGAACTGTGCATGAGATTTTCACCTCATACAGCTCCTCATTCAACTCTTTCAAAATTATTGGGTCCTTCTCCTCGTTCGAGAATCTCCTCCCTTCTTCCATTCTGTCTTGAAGAGTAATTACGACCAATTTAGTTATGTTTTCATGTTCTTATTGAACACTTTCCGTTTTTGATTATTCTCAAAGGAGAAGATTATTCTTTTTACCAAACATTTAGGGATCTAATTACGATCTTATAATAAAAACAAGAGATGTTTCTTAATCAAACCCCTTACCCCTCATTCTTCGAGAATTAGAAAGATCCTTTTCAAGTTTGAATTTGTTCATTTGAAATCTGGGTTCTTCTACTTCCTTTTTATTTTGATTTACTTCTTTTTTTTTTTTTTTTCCCTCTTTTAAATTTCTTTTTTTTTTATTCCCTTCCATCATTCCTTAAGTCCCATAGGTTTGATCTTGTAGAATCTAACCAATTTTCTTATTGAGCGAGGAGTATGAAATAAATTAGATT
The DNA here is from genome assembly GCA_024138015.1 of Lumnitzera littorea. Classification (NCBI taxonomy): domain Eukaryota; kingdom Viridiplantae; phylum Streptophyta; class Magnoliopsida; order Myrtales; family Combretaceae; genus Lumnitzera; species Lumnitzera littorea. The sequence continues at coordinate 86,416,673 of JAMXBB010000008.1, read as the reverse complement.
AATTTGCCGATTAAAAGTACTATGTGAGTGAAATCTTTGGTTTTTTTCCTCTTTCTTTATCCTACAAGTATGGCCTTTGAATCAATAGAGAACCTTTTCTTTTGTATTTGTATGAATCGACATTATTCCATTCTAATTCCTTTACAATACCTCCTAAGGAAAATCCCGAATTGGATTCCAAATTAATGGGTTAGTGTGAGATTATCCATGTGGTTATGTACTCTTCAAATAGGAATCCATTTTCTAAAAGATCTTAGCTTTCATGCTTTGGTGGGTCTTTAAGATCCTTCCAATGACCTATGTTCTATTGAAAGGATATCTATATGATTTGATCGATTGTGTAAAGCCTATGGTAGCAACGGAATCAGGGAAAGTATATAGAAAAGACAGTTCTTTTCAATTTTATTAGTATTTTCTATTTGACCTATTAGGATTAGTTAGTGCTCTCGGCTTAGTGGTTCCTTTCTTCCATGATTCACTTTTGGCACTAGTCTTACATTTTGTCTCTATGGATTGAGGAGAAAGAGGGCCCAATAGGAAGAGAATTCTATCATGAGAGAAGTAGGGAGATTAAACTCTTTCAAATATACATTACGGATTCTGGTAATGCAATCTAGGTTGACTCTCATGTTGATAAGAATGAATCATCCTTTCCATGGAGGTCAATATTTGCCTTTTAGTTAAGAGGATAGCAAGTTACAAATTCTGTTTCGGTAAGATATGGATTTCTATTACTATGAAATTCATAAATGAAGTAGTTAATGGTGAGGTTATTAGTATCCTTTTTGTAGTGATGAATATTGAATGTGTTCCTAAGAAAAGGAATTTGTCCATTTTTCGGGTCTCAAAGGTGTGCGGAAACACATCAAAACTCTTGAATGGAAAAGAGATGTAACTATAGTTCCTTCGGAAATTGTAAGATCTTTGGTGCAAAAAGAAGGGGTTGATCTGTATCTTGTGACTTAGTTTTGATTTCTCTATTTCTTTTTTTAAGATATGAGAGGATTAATGTTTTTTTTTTCATAATAATAATAATAATTATAATAATTATAATAATAATAATAATAATAATAATTTTTACATTTTAATAAAAATCTATCTATTTTATTCAATCCTGAGGATGATGGATCATTTCTTTTTCTAAGATACGAAATATGCGATTTTACTAAGTTGACTATGAGAAAATCTCGAATCAGGCCATTTTTACTTCAACAAAGGAAGCATAGGCCTCTTTGATATGAGAACTTTCCTTGTCTTGGTCCCAATTCAAAATTAAACAAGTTCGCACTAATTGAATATTTGTGTCATAAATTTCCCTAATTGGTTTGCCATTTCTGTAAACAATATAATTGATAACTCCAAGTTGCATATTATCCCTTGCTTGGAACAAATCTGGGGGGAAGAGTGTTGCTAAATTTACACCGTCTGATATTTAATGTCATTATGGGTAGAACTAACACATAATACCTTTTTTTAGTAGGTGTGATTCGTTGAACATAGATCCAATTTTTCAATTTTTTTGATTCCGTAGAATTTTTTTTTCCTATTCCTGCTGGCATTAAGATGCCATTGTATTGGGATATCTTATCAGTTTCTCCAGGAAAATGGATATCTCCAGAAAAGATTTTAAGTTCAATCCTTTTTTTTCCCCTTATGATACCTAAATTAGGTATTAGTGCTTTCTCTCATTCTTGAATCGATTGGAATGGAATAAGAGATTTATTTCTTTGCCACTTTGCCAATAAATCATAATTCTCTTGTAGAATAACAGGATATACGAGATTCCACTGCCCAGTACATATGATTCAATTAAGTTTTGAACCATCAGGAATCTTATCTTCTTTTTTTTACCCAAAAAATTAGAACTAAATAATTTGTATCTAATTTGATCATTATTCGTTGAGAGACTCGAAAGAGATCTTCGTTCGATAAAAGGAGAACGAAGATTCATTTGATATTGATCCTTATGGAGTGAAAAAGGGATTATACCGAAAATGCTTGAACCCCCTAATAATATCTATAAATGACTTGTTTTTGGTAAAAGATGGACATTACCATATGTAAATTCGGGTGCATGGTACACATCATTACTCCAGTGCGTTTCTCCCTCTAAGCCTAGATAAATATGTTTTTGAACCCTTTCTTTAAAATTTAAAGTGTATGTTTCAGCGCGAATCTCAACAATTACTTGTTCAGATTTTACATATTGATTACTTTGAACCAAAAGAAAGCTTTTTGGTGGAATAGTCATGTTATGTAGATTAGAGAACATAGAAAAGTAGGATGATCATGACGTGTATGTATGGGATGAACCAAATCCTCATTGAATTTTATTTTTCCATTAGAGGAGGCTCATACATGTTCTGCAATACCACTTATGAATACTCTGCCGGTATGAAAAGTTCTTAATGTTAGTTGACTCCCTGGTTCTCCAATAGATTGACCTACAATAATAGCTACAGCTTCTCCCAATTCGACCAGGTCGCCATGAGTAGGACTTCGACCATAACATAATTGACAAATCCAAGATGTACTCCTACAAGTAAAGGGGGTTAATATACATTCTCTTTTTTCTCTTAGCATTTGTTCGGTAAGCATAACAAACATTTTTTTTTTACTTTGAGATAATTTTATTTTGATTGAGTTATTAATTTATTATTGATAATTGCTATATGGTAAAAATTACGAAAGTAAAGTAGATAAAAAAATCCTTCTACTCACAATTGAAAATAGAAGAAATCATACTTTCATGTAATATCTTAATTGAATTATATGTAATGATTAATAAATTCAGTTTAATTCTATATCTATGTGTGTCAAAATCTTAGGAATAATATAGTCTATAAATTTTTTGGACTGGATTGAATTAACAGACAACCAATCCCTATAATACTATTTATTAGTATTGAATCGAAATTGAAATGGGCCTTGGCTAAGTGGTAAGGCAACGGGTGTTGGTCCCGATATTTAGAGGTTTGACTCCTTACGTCCTAGGAAATATTTAATATCTATATTAAATAGAAATTTTTCTATTTAATATATATCTATTTAATATAGGTATTAGTTTAATTTCATTAGACTAAAAAGCAAATTATGTTTTTGAACTCCCTTTTACTTAAGAGTAGAAGTAAAATATTGGATCAAATAGGATTCTTCCTTTTGATTTTGAATGATTCTATTCTTGTTTGAGCTGGCTAAAACCTTAAATGAGAAATTAAAAACTTGGTCATGCCCTTATGAGTTGACTAACCAAGATAAAATGGGCGAAGCGGTTATTGAGCTAGCTAAGACTCTAAATGAGAAATTGAAAAACTTAGTCATGCCCTTATGAGTTGACTAACCAAGGTAAAATGGGTAAAGCGCTTCTTGAGCTGACTAAGGCCCTCAAGAGATGGATGAATGGATTAAGGGAGGGATAGTGCTCTAAGAGCTAGCAAGGACCCAAAAGATGGTACAAAGGGTATGCATCCTAGCTAAAAACTCTACCTAAAAGATTGTTGGGAGAAAGAATTATAGATATTGATTATTATCCAAGGAGATATAGTCTAAATGCAAATACAATGTTCAAAGACCAATGTGTTGACATTATGTAGAAGTACTTACCTGGTCTTGCCAATAGTACCCAAACCATCAAACCTTTCTTTGAAAAAGTCTTATCAAAACCAATTAAATCATTTTTTTGAAATGGATTCAACCCCATTCCCTTGTCAATAACCCTATTGATCTCGTTATGGAGCCTCTGAGGCTTTGTTAGCCTTTTATAGAAATTAACTTAATATAGAAAGCCACCTGCTGTTTTCATCCATTAATGAATTGAAACCCTTATCCCTGACTAGTAATTATTTTCCATGAGGTGATTACCCATTTGGATTTTGCCTCTCTTTGAAAAATAGAAAATAAGAACTTCTTATCAAGGGGATCAATCCATAATAAAGTATTTTAAAGAGTTTTGTTAATTACCAGTGTTCTATACCACCCTTTTCAACTTCTCTTGTATTTTTAGTGTATGGGTTTAATTAAATGGAGTAAGGGGACTAAACCTTTTGATAAAGTGGGAAAAAGGGATGGTGGTGATTCCAATGCCAATAACTGTTAAGGATACCAACTTTGCTTGTAGAGGATGAAAATTATACTACAATAACATTCAAAATGATTGGTATTTTTGTGTATTGAGTAAACATTTCCATTAATTTTCATAGGTAATACAACTTTACAGAGTCAACATTCACAGGGTCTCTCAATTCTAGACCATTCATTTGAGACAAAATTAAAGCCCCTCCTAATAACACTCGCTTCACAATATAAGGGCCTCCATGATTGGGAGTGAACTTTCCTCTTAAATCTTATGCATTAGGGAGAGCCTTCTCAATACCATATCAACCTCTTTGAAGTTTTGGGGCCATACCTTTTTGTTGAAAGCTCGAGCCATTCTTTGTTGGTAACACTAATTATGACATAAGGTTGTCAATCTTTTCTCATTAATTAAATTCAGCTACTTGATGCGTTTCTTTACCCAATTAGCTTCATCCAACTAGGTTTTTGATAGCACTCTAAGAGATGGGATCTCAACCTCTATTGATAACACCGCTTTAGTGTCATATACTAAAGAGTAAGGTGTTGCCCCAATCGATGTTCTGATAGAAGTTTGATAGGCCATGAGTGCGAACGGCCACATCTTATGCCAATCCTCATATGCAACAGCCATTTTTTCAATTATCCTTTTGAGATTTTTGTTGGTTACTTCAATGGCTCAATTCATTTAGGGTTGATAAGGGGTAAAGTTCTTGTAGATGATCCTAAACTATTGACATAACTTTGACATAAGCTTGTTGTTGAGATTTGTGCCATAGTCGATGATGATTGTTTCAGGAGCCTTATATTAAGCCATGATGTCTCTTTTGATGAACTTAACCACTACTCTTTTAGTAACACTTGAACAAGATGAGGCCTTTACTCACTTACTGAAGTACTCGATGATAACCAGTATAAAGTAATGCCCATTAATGCTTTTGGAGTAATCGAACCAGTGATGTCTATGCCCCACATTGAAAATGTCCATGGTGCAGAGAGTGTATGTAATTATCGAGGCATGGCACTTATCTTATTTGCATGAACTTGGCATAAGTGACAATGCTTGACATGTTTGATGCAATTGCCTTCCATTGTTGACTAACAATATTTGAGCCTCATAATTTTCTTGGTGAGCATGTAACTGTTCATATAAGGGCTACATACTCCATCGTGCACTTCTCTCATCAAAACCTTAGCCTCTTTATCATTTACACACCTTAGAAGTGTATCATCAAGAGATCATCGGTACATGGTGGACTTGCTTACTAGGAATTGGGGAACCAATCTCCTAATCGTCTTTTGGTCCTTTTTCTCAGATTTTTCAAGGTATGTGCCTTATTGTAAGAATATTTTGACATCATGGTACTAAGGTTTTTCATCATGTGTATCTTCAATTGCTCGATAAAAGGTAGGCTTCTCTTCAATTTTAATGGTGAGGGGCTAAATTTCAACTCTACTGGATATTTGGATCATAGATGCTAGAGTGGCTAATGCATCAGAAAATTGATTTTATGTCTTCGGTATGTGAGTGAAAGTAATTTCTTTGAATTTCTCCATTAATTCAATCAAGTGTCGATGATACGGTACCAGTTTAGGATCCTTCATCTTGTATTCTCCTTGAGCTTGGTTAATAATAAGTGAAGAATCCTCATAAACTTCTAATTCTTGAATGTCTTTATCTAAGGCCATTTTGAGTCCTATGATGCATGCCTCAAATTCAACGATATTGTTAGTGTATGGAAAAACGAGCCTTACAACTATAGGGAATTGTATACTCTTAAGGGATATTAGTATTGCCCCAATTCCACACCCGGACACATGCCCTGTCAAAGAACATCTTCCACTTCAGGGATTCATCATCTTTTTCTTCATCAGAAATTCCTTTAGTTACTAGGTTATCTTCATTAGGGAATTTGACGTATACCTCTTGGGAGGTATCATTAGAGGAAGTTTCTACTAATTGATCTACCATAGCTTGCCCTTTGATTGAATTCCAATTTACATGCGTAATGTCAAACTTTGATAGTGACATTTGCCACTTTGAGATTCTACCGATTAGGGCTAACTTATCTACTAAGTACTTTAGGGGATCATGCTGAGTCAACAATTTAATCTGGTAATAGAACGTGTATTGCCTGAGTTGATGCATTACCTAGATTGCACAGCATGTTCTTCTAATTTTTGAATACTTCTGTTCCCTTTTAGTAAACTTCTTACTTAAATAGTATATGGCCTATTCTCTTCCTTCCTCATCCTTTTGACCAAGCATACACCCCATTGATTCTGATAATATTGTAAGGTATAGAAATAAAGGCTTCCTAAGTTTATGAGCTACTAGAATTGGAGGGTTTATGAGGTATTCCTTGATTGTTGTAAAGGCTTGTTCACATTCTTCATCCCAATTTATCTTAGCGTTCTTTTTCAATAACTTGAAAAAGGGACGACATTTATTTGTTAGTTGAGATATGAATCCGGTTATGTAGTTTAGGTGGCCTAATAAGCTTCTAATTTCTTTAAGTATGCATGGAGGAGGTAAGTCAACTATTGCTTTGACTTTATTAAGGTCTACTTTGATGCCCCTTTGGTTAATTATAAAACCCAATAATTTCCTTAAAGTTGCTTTGAAGGTGCACTTCTCTAGGTTCAATTTCAATTGGAATTTCCTCAACCTATCAAACAATCTCCTTAAGTTATCCACATGATTTTCTCCCTCCTTAGACTATGCAATCATATAATCAATATATACTTCAACTTCTTTGCACATCATGTCATGAAAGATTGCGACCGTCGTTCTCTGGTAAGTTGCCTTGGCATTTTTGAGTTTGAAAGGCATTACTTTGTAGTATAATGTGCCTTAAGTTGTAACAAATGTTGTCTTGGCCTTATTTTCTTCGAACATTCTAACTTGATTATATTTGGAGAACTCATCCATGAAGGAGAAGAGATGGTTCCCGATTGTATTATCCACCAAGACATCAATGTGGGGTAAATGAAAATTATCTTTAAGGGTTGCCTGATTGAGATCTTAGAAATCCATGCATACTCCAACTTTTCCATTCTTTTTCATCACTGGCACACTATTGGCTATCCATTTAGGATAATTAGACACTTCGATGAAGCCGACCTCCAGTAGCTTTTGGACTTCTTCTTTAATTTTCAACAAGATATCCGGTTGGAATCTCCTTAGTTTCTACTTCTTAGGTTTGATATCTTCTTATGTGGGTAAGCGATGGACTACAATTGATGGATCTAACCCAGGTATATCTTCATAAGACCATGTAAATACATCTTAATACTTAGATAGGAGTGCGGCCATTTCTGCCTTTTATTCTTTCAAATTCCCTCCAATCTTCAACACTTTAGGGTAGTTATCAGTCCTAACATTAACTACCTTAGTTGGCTCATCAACAGAAATTCTACTCATTTCATGTCTTTGTTAGCTCTTTTGCATGTCACTGTAGTCATTGACATCACTCCTGATGACTAACCCAGTAGGGCTAGAAGTGATATCAATATTTTCATCACCTATCTATGTGATGTATCCTTGGTTTTTATTCAAAGCATTAGATTTGGGCCAAAAGTATGTGAAGAAAAGAGTGTAAGTAAAGAAGGAGTGAAGAGAATGAAGACTGATTTTTATTAGATTAGAAGAAATTCTTTCAAGTATAGTATTATAGAGCAACAATAATTATTACAAAACTCAACAAAATACTAAATCGGAATTCATCCTTTACCTTAGAAAAGATTTATTGCTATTCATAGGGATGAAGAACCAATTATTTAGGTGCTAGAGTTTGTAGGATGGGCTTGTTATTTCATTCTTGTTGGAAGTGTCCTCTTTGGTAGATTCTGAGGTTTGAACATTAGCTTGAATGAATGTCTTTGTCAATGGTGGAAAGGTCATTGGGGTGTGATATCATATGTCACCTTTCTTGCCCCTCACTTGTATGTTTCGCAACTCTTCCATTGGAATTGGAATGTAGCTGAGCCTATAGGTGTTGAACTACCCTTCTTTGAATTTTGGCTTCTCATTCTTCCTTTGATTGGTAATCATACATACTTCTTCAAACATTTGGAGCCCAAAGTCCTCTTGCTCTTCAATGCCAATGTAGGGTATGGCTATTTCTTTATATATTTCATAACTTTAGTCACCCAGAGTCGTTATGACTTGGCCATTTGAGATGAACTTAACCTTTTGATGTATCATATCCCAACATAGCACAGGATGCACCATCATATAAGAATACCTATCGAAAACTTAACTCAACCTACTCGTTCATCAAAAGATAACATTGTTTACATAGTAAAGAGGTTTCTACATTAGAGTTCAGTTAGATTTCCTATTACAACTTATGTGTACAACATAATATTTACATCAAACATGAACCAGCTTTTTGCTTTATCATCTTCACAATAATAGGACTCCTAACTTAGTATAGGTTCCATACAAAAGTTGCTAACTCCAATTCACACTCTCGGTACATATGTCAAATATCCCCCCTTAGTGTTGGGCCCTTCAAAATGCAGTTAACTTGAGGATAAAACATTTTATCTCCTAAGCTACTGAAGCTAAGTGAGAGTGAATAACAAACAACACAATATAGACAATATTGCATATTACAATTGAAACATTTTAATCATAACTTGTAGGTTCAACTTCACATATGCATTCACCCAATCGGGCATTTATTGCTAGCAATGTAGCATGCTATGCTCATGTATGTGGCATGCATCGATATCGATATCTTATGCCATCCAAACTTCTTCTAATTAATCAACATAGTCGGGCATTTGAATATAACATTAAGAACCTATAGCAATATGGAGTTGCCTAGGAGTAGGACCCTTACCAAATTGGACTATACACTGTAGTCTACCATTTTCAAAAATGGCAACAAGGAGCTGCTTGAGAGTAGGACCTCCAACTTTACAAAATTAGACTACATATTGTAGTTCACTAAATCAAAGTGGTAACATTGCTAAATTAGACTACATACTGTAGTCTACCAAATTTGACTATCAAAATAGTCGCCATGTTTGGGTAATGTAATCTATATGCTTTTGAAAACTGTGTTCATAAAGCCATGCTTTTTCTATGATCATTTAGAAGCCTCATTCTAAAAGTTCTGACCTGTAGGTCTCTTTTTGTGTCATGCCTTGCTATGATATGCATTAGTAACTTAAGAATATCAATCAGCATAATCAATCTTCCAATTTTATTCAACCCAGTGATCTAATTCTAGTTTTCGAACTCTCCTTAACAGAATTCTAGTATCTCACTTAGGGTTCACTTAGCTGAACACTCAGAAGATTGAGTTAGATCACTTAACTTTCTTGGTTAGCACAATCAATTGTAAGCACAAATCATCACCTAACATAGCTACATAACAGTTTAACTAAGATATAGTTATTGTCATTTAAAATCACCACATTAGCAGCCACAATAGTAGCATATCAATTCACCCAAGATATATTCATATTCGATCAACATAGCATCAAACAGCTCGCAGCGTTATGAGTAACATATATCTACTCTAAGCATGGGTTTGATCTACTTACTTAAGCTTAGTAATAGTGCAAAATCCTAAACTTCATGACATAGTCCTTTCTTACATATCACACCTATAAAAATATAACACTGTCATCAAATCAACTATAGGTCAAACCTAAATTGTTATAAGCTTTTATTTTCGTATTTTTAAACTTCATTTGATTGTATCTTACTCATTTCATATCCAATTTCAATGAATTTTATATCATCACAATCATTATTTTGAATACTATTAATATATATTAAGAAACAAGATTGATTAATATTTTCAAAAACCTAAAAATACCCTTTCGTATTACGACTTGACTGTACATTACCTTAACTCCAAAATTAACTTAGATAAGCTTTAGTACTGAACTTAAACCCTAAAAATTATACTATCCAAACTTGTCTAGCAACACTTATTATACCCTAAAGTGTTCATTTGACATGGATTTAATAGACATTCTAATAGTACTAGTTACTATATTACATATTAAGCTAATATATAGGTTTATACTAGGAAAATACATAATAAATACTATACGAGCCTAATTAATTTCGTGAAAAATCCTATAAACTCATAAAAATATGTAGTTTAGTTATTGATCACCAATTACACTAAATTAGCTATTATCTATTTTTATGAAAATAGCGGTTTTAACTCTACATTACAAAAAATTAAGGAAAATAAATAAATTTATGAGTGAGATAAAAATTAAATATTCCAAATATAATCATAAACATCCAAAAGTTTAAACATGTAGAGCTCATTCATTAATTTCATCAAAAACTAATTATTTTAACAATTCGGTAAAATTGGCAGTTTTATTCAAAATAATTATAAAAAATAGTAAACATGATTAATTTTGAAAATTATTGCTACCACAATTAAATATATATATTGGGTGCAATACATACAAAAATTGAGCTTGAAACAACATTATCTAATATTTAATAAAATTATATTAATTTTCATCCAAACAGGGCATTTTCTTAACGAACCTATATTTAAACTAATTATTTAATTAAAATAAAATCACTACATTAATCTACACCTAAAATAATCCTAGAAAACAAAATTTCATAATTAATGAATAACATTTGATATTTTTAGCAAATTAAACAAATTACAGGTAGAAATTTAGTTTACTTGAATTAGCCAACTTTGACCATTGCCTGGTTGCCACACTTATCAGAAAGTCTTCTCCGGCCACCCTCTGTTAGTCCTCCAAGCCTCTCCAACTTAGCTGGTGGTTTGGTACACGAATTGCCCTAGACCTATTTCGACCTATATTTTGTTCTATTTTTATTTTATTTCTTCAATTTTTTTTTCAATTTTCTACAATTATGTTCTTGTGTTTTCTGGTTTGTAAAATATTGCAAATGTAGTTTGAGATCCTATTTATAGGCTTTTGGATATTTTTGCATGAAAAAGTAAAATTGCACATGTCATTTTTCACTTTTCCCTAGGTGCCATGTGTCATTTCCTCATTAACCAAGTATTAACTCATCATTTGCAATTAATCCTAACTTCACAATTCAACTTCATTTATTATTTTTGAAAGTTAATTAACTTATCTCCAATATCTCCAATATCTTACTATATCTAAAAGCTCGAATTTTACGATTATCGGCTTTATCAATAAATTAACGTTTTTCTCAAATTAATATTTTTACATAGCTTATTTTGAGAAATTGACTTTACTTAAATTACTTTGTCTAACTTTTCTAACTTTACTATAAAGTTTTAAATAAGATGGATAATTTAGTTTGACACTCTAAATTTAAGAGCTTGGATCCTAGGGTTATTAAATTAGTTGAAAAAACTCAAGGTATTACATAATGTAAGCTTGAAGGTATGGCCCCTATTGAATGAATCCAAGGTCTTCCCAATAAGAGGTTGAAGATCTTTGGAATGTTTAGAACCTAGAATCGGATGTTGAAAGTTTGTAGGCTAATATCAATTAGTAAGTTAATCTCCTCAATAATTTCCCTTCTGGATTTGCCAAAAGTCCTAACTATTGTTGGACTTGGCTTAATTGCGGTTGCATCAATTCCCAATAGATCTAGGGTGGCAAGGAGGCAAACATTTAGTGATGCTCCATTGTCAATGAGGACTTTAGTTGTGATAATGTTGTTTACTCTCACTATTATGAATAGGGGCTTAGTATGTTGATTACCTTCTTCGCCCAATTCTTCACTAGAGAAAGAAATTTGATCTATGGTGAGGATAGAGTTGGCAATAGACCCCATTCTTTTAGCTTGTATCTCATGAAGGACTTTAAATTCCCTTAAAGTTCTGAATAAAGCTTCGCAATGCAGTTCCGACACGATCAATAAACCTATGAATGATATATGAGTTGGAGTTTTAGTAAGTTGGTCCATTATTTTGTACTCACTTGACTTGATCATTTTTGTGAAGGCAGAGAATCCTTCCTCGTATTTAGCTAATTTGTTACTTGATTCTTCTAGCACATTCTTCTTTTTCATGTTTCTTTTGGGTCATAAATTCTATTGGAGTGAGTAATCCCTCCCATGAGTTAACTTAATTGCCTTTTATTTACTATTTAGTAGCTAAGAGGGGCAGTTTTGTAATTTTCAAGGCTAAGGGCACATGGAAGGTGTACCTTTTAGTCTTTAAAGCTTACTTCTCCTCCTATTTGTAGAATTTATAGACCTTAGGCTTTCGGTTGGAACTGATCATGTTGATGGTGGGGTCTAAGTCATCAAATATCATGTTGATGATAGGCCATGGTTAGCTAAGGGGTTATTGTTGACATTTGGAACTGGAGCCTCCATGAAATCCAATTGGATCATACCTTCATCGATTAAGTCTTGAATCTTATTCCTTAATTTCTAGCATGAGTCAGTTGAATGGCCTACCTGTCGCAAGTGATATTAATACTTGGCGTTGGGATAAAAAACCTTTGGCCTATACCTTTCATTAAGAGGCTCAAAATGATCAGATTATCTTTTCTTAATTTTTCAAGGACCTGGCTGAGAGGATCTAGTATCTTGGTGAACTATCTTGGAACCCTATTGACTTGTGGCTAACTTCGAAATTGTTGCTGCATTGGTAGAGGATTTATTCTAAAGGAGACCTGAGTATTGGGCCTAGTGTTTAAATTCACCATGCCAACAGTTGCTTCTTTGGGCTTATTGGTAGTGGGTTTTGCAGAGAGTGTTCTTCTATTTGATGGCTCCTATAATTTATCGGAGCCATTTTCAATCTGCCATCCTATGGCCACCACTTCTACAAAGTTAGAAGAAGCTTGTCTAATTAGGTGAGAAAAGTATGGCCTTTCAAGAGTATTAATAAAAGCTAAAGTAAGCTTTTTTTGGTAATGGGGGTTGTCATCTCCACCTCTTGGCGTACTCCTTGAACGACTCATTATGCCTCTTTTGCAGGGTAACTAAGTCCATCATGGTTAGTGCCACTTTAACATTGAATTTGTATTTTTCGTAGAACACTTTAGCTAGCTTCTCCCATGTGTTCACTTGATTTAGATCTAATTGGGCATACTAGGTTAAAGTAGGCCCTATTAAATTGTTTTGAAAAGTTTGTACCATGAGCTAGTCATATTGCATATACTTACCCATCTTGCGTACATATAACTTGATATGTAGGTTAGGGTAGCCAGTCTCATTAAATTTCTCAAAGTTGGGTACCTTGAATTTTTCAAGGAGCTGAGAAGTCTATAATACTAGTTTGCTTGAAATCATCACAACCTTTGAGCATTTTCATTTTTTCTGTGATTTGCTGGGTCAACTGCTTTTCTAATTCTTTCAATCAATCTTAGTTAGCTTCTAGCTTCAGGTTAATTGGGAATGAATAAGTTTTCAGCTCAAAAGTCGGGTTGACCTTTACATAGACCCCTTTTATCTCGAAAGATTCAAAGATTAGGTTAACTTTAGGATAGGACTCTTCTACCTCAAAGGGTGAGGCATTGACATTCTTTCCATATTGGGCTTTCGAGCTGTCCTCATTTGATGGTGCCATAGATCTAAGTAAGGCGATGTTGTTAGTAAGGAAGCTCAATTGGTCCATAATTTTTCCTACTGTTCTTTCTAAGGAGCAAAACCTCAACTTGGTTGGATTAATAACTTTAAGGTTGATGTTGTTGTTGTCGCTTTTGTTGATGTTATCGTTTCCTTAGTTGGTCATTTTGGTCTGTAAGCGGGTTTGGATAGGAGTTCTCTAAAAGGTTTGGTGTCTAGGAGTTATCTTTGCGACTTAATTCAAGATTACTTCTCAACAAGTTAGCATATAAATATTTTAAAGAAACAAGATGGATGAAAGATAAATGTACAAGAATGTAAAAATGTATGGCATACGGATGTAGTGGAGCAAAACCAAGCAAAACCAATAATTAGCTGGCAAGATGGTAATTTTCATTCATTATTTTACAGCTTTTGGAGTTTCCTTTTACATTATTTGAAAGAAGGAAAATACAAAAAAAAAAAAGTATTCCTATTTCTAGATATCCTTCTAGTGCTTGGTCGATGTTCCCTTCTTTTACTTATTGGATCCTATTGGTGCTTCCTTCCTTTTTCTTGGGCTAGGCCCATCTACTTCTTCAAATTCTTTAAGCCTTTTTTAGGTCATTCTCAATTGGTGTTCTAAGGCCTGAGAACGTTGTTTGGATTCCTAAAAGAGATCTTCCTACATGTCACGCCCTTCATAGATAACTTTTACATAGGCTAGTACTTAATCTATGTAGGTCTTAATTTTAGGGTCTAGTTTAGTTAGTGCAGGTTGTACGACCTCTAGTGCTTGATACTAGATCGTCCCTACCTATGGAGTTGATCATACAGATATTCTTTGGTGACATTATGCTTGTCTACTTCTCCCAGCCACTCTTTTAAATCAATATTAAGGCTGATAGTTCTTATTTCCCATATTTGCTTTATCACCTAGAGTTTGGACATCTTTTATGGTAGTGAAACTTGAAGGTCCTAATAATCTAAGGTTATGATATCTAGTAGGAGCTTATAGACTATATCTTGAATTTCCCCGAATTGTCTGATCATATTGTTAGGGTAATAGCCTATGCACAATTTCATGCCAATTATGGGTATTGCTTGATAACTTTTCTAGACTAAAATTACTCTCTTGAAGTTGCTCCATCTTGCTATCCATAAGATATTAGTGACTTGGAAATTTCATAGTACTTCCACCCAGTAGTAAGTAGAATTCTCTTTTGGGAGATGGACCTTATCGACAAAAGAATTGATCAAATCAATATTATGGGTGAATTTTCCTCAAATCAGATCAAGCCTATAACACTTCGTGTGGCTCACAAACCAGATTGTTAGTAGTGCTATGCTAGTCTTCAGTGCTCCATTGTTTTTCTCATTCAAAACATTGAAGCTTCTAATTTGTTCTGCGAAGAGGGCAAGGACATATGATTTTCCTTCAAGAAACTGACCCACTAATTTAGTGACTTTCCATTAGGGAATAGAAGAGTCCTAAATGTAGTTAGGATAAAAACCTTTATTCTATTCTGTCCCTAGCATTTGGGATTGCCATAGAAGATCCCCTATTTATGGGGTTTAGGCTCAATGCCTTGTTTACTTCAACTTTTTTTATCCTTAAGAATCTTGAAAATGTGTTCACTGGGTTAACTTCCAAATTCGGAGTGTATATATCTTCTAAGGAAGGAGCTTAAAGTAGTTGGGTATACTCTTCAAATGTTAGACTAATTAGGAGAGGCCTAACTTGAAAAGCTACTTCCTCAAGTTCTCAGAAGTTGGTTAGGGCCCTGATTAGATTAGTCTCAATCTTTACCCTAGGAAGTGATAGAATAGGTTTGATTTTGCTGGTGATGGTCTCTTATTCCCTTGGTTTGAAGTGTTGAAGCCATTGGTTTAAAATGGGCTTAGGATTGTTAGGCTTGTTAACGTACCTTTCTTTAAAGTGGATGGATTTGCATGAACAGGCCATTTCTTAAGTTGAATTACAAAGAAAAACATGTTTTTTACAAGATTGAAAGACCGTTATTTATAGTAAACATAACCTATTTACAGTAATTCTATGTTTATAACATGTGAAAATTACAAAGAAAATCAAAGAAACTTCGAGCTATTATTTCTTTTCATTTCCATCTTGCTTGGTTATTTATTGGTTTCGGATGTCATGAATGCATGAAGGATAGGTTCTAAAGGTCCTTAAGCTTGTGCGATCTCACTTATCAAAGAATACTTTCATTTTTCACATTAAGCTTAAGTAGGGATGACCTAATCAACCTCGAGCGATGATTACACCACAACACGAAGCCTATACAATGCCTCCCATCCTGAGGTCCTGAGATGGTCTAAGTTTGACCATTTCTAGCATACAATTATGATATATAAAGTAAAATTCTCCCTATAGAAAAAAAACTTAAATAAATTTATCCTTGCAAAAAAGGTTAGTACAATTATAAAAAATAATAACGAATAAGTAAATACATAAGAAAATAAATTACATTCAGTAAGTTGACTTCAAAAATTAATTCTAAATTTGGAAAGCTAGATGACTAACACTTTTGACTTCCCTAGTAGAGTCACTAAGCTATTGAGCCTGATTTTTTCTCAGTTTTGTTAATTAATCTTCTTTAAATTGATCAATATTAAATCCTATTAATTTAATATTAACCCTCGACTAAGGTTCAAAGAAAACGACTCTCTTATTTTTGAAAACATTTCAAAGTTGTCACTTGACCAAGGTCAGGGAAAAGAGTTAAATTTCCAATCAAGTGAATTAGTTATAATTTAGTTACTGGTCTTTTGATGAAATCAATTTTATCAAATGGTTTTGAAAACTAGAAGATCAATTCTAAGGGTTAAACTTTTTAAACCTTTATGGATACCATCAACTTTCCAATATTTAGAATTAATCCCTTAAAATCATATTTCAAAAATATTTTGTAAAAAGAAATTTAATCATTAGTTGACTAATTTGAATAATTTACACTAAAATGGAAATATAGGTTTTTTCACTTTTTACGTCGCCCCAAAAGTGCCTAAATACTCGTTATTCGAGATTAGATGTGCGTAATTCTTTCTGAAAATGTTAGCGGGTTGGTTGCTTTTAATTTGAGAAAAACACTCAGGTTTACATTTCTTAGCTTTTTATTTTATTCTTGAAAATTTCTAAAAAGGGTCCTAAATTGTTCTATTTTCATTTTTGAAAATCTAAAAGACCCTAATTTTGAAATTTTACTCTTTTTTTTTTTCACTTATCTTGAAAAATAATTTTTTTCTAAGTGATCAAACAATTTTTATTTTTATTATTTTCTTTATTACTATTGCTTATTATTGTATATATATATTTTACCAAATAAGAACTAAAATAGACTTCTTTCTTTTTTTTTTTCCTTTTTTTATGTCTTTCTTTTTTTTTTCTCCTCATTTTTTCAGTTTTTTTTTTAAATTGCAATTATAATACAATTGGATTAAATAACTAAAAAAAAAAAAATTACAAAACAAGAAACCAAAACAACATAAAGGTTAGACTAGGTTGAGGCTAGATGCTCGAGTTAGGTTTGGTTTATATGGGTTCGAATCTTAAAGAATGGGTCGTGACAATAGCAACTTTAGAAGTAGTCCTTTAAGTTGATTTACTCACCAAAATGAGCGGGGGAAGACTTTTTTGTGTGTTTTGGATTGGAGTTATAAAGGGGAGGGGGGTGGGTAGGTTCAATGCCTCTGTTAAATGGTAGCGTTTAAGTGATGGTTGAAGCGGCAACCAATGGTAGTGGTTTGGTATGGTGCTTGTTGTGTCTACTAGAAGGGAAGAAGAAGTTGGGTATTGGTTTTGAGGATACGGTAGATGCAGTCGCATGTTCAGTTTGGCTTAGAGTGGTCGAGTGGTTTTCGATGTGTGCTATTGGTGTCACGATGGTTGGGTTTGGAGGGTAGTGGTTGGCTCTTCAAGTTATGGAGTACGACAAAGCTTAAGACTGGTCATGTTGGGGAGCTCGCATCATGGAGGAGCTGTAGTGATGGTGGTTTTTGCTTGGGAGTGGTTGAGTGGTGGAGAATTGTAGAGAGAGAGAAAATTGTGGTACAGAGAGATAGAGTTGGAGATGAAGAGAGAAGGGGTTATTCGGATTCTATTTTTCATCCTGAGCTTCTTCCCGGACCTTATTATATACTAATCCATCCTCAATTAGCTAGAAAGTTAGAAAATCCATTTAATAGAGTTAATGCATTTTGACCCGAGAAACCAACTTTCTTCCAATTTTCAATCCAAATTCTAATATGTAATCAACTGAATCTAGCTAGGTTCTTAGTAAAAGACGAAACTAGGTAACGTCTATTTTGGAAATCCTCCATTAATTTGGTGAAATTACACTAAAAGAAGGTTTGAAATTGAGGTTAAAGATGGTTGACCAGCTTGTTTTATGTAAGAAAATCTAAGGAAAGTGTAGGAAATGAGGAGAAAGAGAAAGGAAAGTGCTAATGTGGTGTTGACGTGGCATTACATCAGTTATGTGATCTAGTGACACCATACTACGTATCCTGTTGTGATATGTAGTAACTGATACGATGTGGTAGTTGACATGTCAAGGATACGAGTCATGTCACATGTCCAGTTATGTGGCTTGACATGTGGTGCCATGTTAGCTGCTGTCTAATCACCTAGTGCCACGTGTCAGGACATGTGGCACATTGAATCCTTTACACATGGCGATGTGTTATGTGTGTTATTGAAAAAAAATCAAAAGGCATTTTTATGCCTTTGGTGAGGTGCAAACCCAAGACCTCCAAGCTAATTGTAATGCCTTATTTAAGTGCTTAACCATTAAGTCATTGGCCTGTATCTTGTTCATATGTGCAATTAAATTGAACATATGAATAAGGTTGGCTTGAGTTAGATTTAAGTCTAAGCTTAGACCCAACATCTTTTCCTCTATCTAAAAAAAAAATTATTATTATTTATCATTATTTTCTAATTTTCCTCTATTTTTTCATTTTTTGTGACTTTTCCAATTTTTCTATTTTTTGTGATTTTTCCAAACTTTTCTATTTTTTATAATTTTTTTTTCTAATTCTCTTATCTTTTTGTATTTTTTCTGATTTTTTTTTCTAATTTTATTTTTTGTAGTTTTCTAAATTTTCTATTATTATTATTTTTTTATTTTTCCTTCTAAATTTTCTATTTTTTTTCATATTTTTTCCTAATTTTTTCTTTTTTGTATTTTTGTTCGAATTTGGACCCCTTACTTAATAAAAAGGGAGTAAAAACGGGGTATCTATAGAGTTAATAAACAATGTTAAGTTATTAATTTCAATATGCAAGATATGAATTTCCATAGTTGTATCTATGCAAATTTGATTAACAAAAAATCAAGTCAGATTAGATATGTCAAATATGTCAGTTTTCTTTAAACCTAATTTTTAGGTATTTGATTTCGTATGTGATTTGGTTCTAATTAATAATCATTCATCTATGTAATAATAGTGACGGGGTTGTTTCAAACAACCTATTCTATTCCCCTTGCTTTTTCGGATAAAAATTCTTGAACCTCACCTATGCGGAAAATGAGGAAATTTTTAATGTATTATTACTATTCTATTTCATTGATAACTATTTTTTTTTTTTGAAAAAATATTGATTTGGGATTCGTTAGGTTGAAATATTCAAAAATGAATATTCACCCATATCCTATTTAGGCTAAATGACTTATGATAAATTCCAATGACAATTCTTTGGTCTATCTGATAAATAGAGGAAATTCCTTTTTTTTTTTTTATTTCAATTTCTAATTTTCATTTTCAGTAGAAAATAAAAGAATAAGAACTTAAATCTTTCTTTTCATCAATAACATTCAATGAAAAAAATAGAAATTACACCCTTTTTTTTCAATTTATTCATATTTTTCTTAATCAATGAGGTTTAATTCGATGATTGATTTATTTTGGATGTCAAATGAGATCCTTAGTAAAACTTTCCTCAATTAGTGAGAGTCTAGAGTTTTTTTTTTTCAATTAAATAACTATTTGCATGATTTCTTATAAGTATTTGATACTCGAAGAAAAGAAGTGTCAGAATGTTGAGTATACTCGATCAAGTTACTTGAAGATAAAATTTCGATTAAAAAATAATGAGCTTTTTGTTCGTAATATTTAGAAAATATGTAAAAATTTATAAATAAAATCAAAATATTGCATTCATCCAATAAAGTGTTGGGTGAAATTGAATTTTTGCTAAGACTTCTCAATTCATAAACATATAAGAGAAGAACGCATATTGATTCCAATGTAATAGTTGGAAGGAAAAAGTAAACGACTATTCATGATTCCATAACTGAATCAATTACATACCAATTCCATACTCCAAACTAGAGGAATGTTATGGTAAAACTTTGTTTGAAATGATGTGGTAGAAAGCAATGTGCGACTTGACGGACATAGTCAACTGTAGGTTTTTATACTCACCATTTTTATAATATATAGGAATAAAGATGCTCTTGGCTCAAAATCCTTTATTTTAATAGAACCTGTTGGGTTCTAACAGAACTAGTACGCGATGTAGCTCGAGTAGAAAGTATTGATTCTTTTCTTCGAGGCAAGGATCTAGGGTTTGTGCCAATTAATAAATAAGTTTAACCAACTTCATAGGTATATTTTTGATCTAGAAATCGAAATGATCCAATTTGAATAAGTTTCAAATCTAAAAAAGGAAAATTTATTCGAATTAGTGAGACACTTTTGATCAAAAGTGTATTATGCAGGAATCAAATCACCTATTTGTATAATTATTTGATAGAAATAATTCATAAAAGGGGTATGTTGCTGCCATTTTGAAATGATTAAGAGTTATCGAAGTAATGTCTAAACCCAACAGTTTAAGTCAAAGATAAAATATCTTGGAACTAGGAAATACCATTTTTTTTCAATTGTCTTGACAACTCAATGGAGATTGAAGAATTGAAATATATTTGAAATGAGACAAACAAAAAAAGGGGGGGATTAGAGATTGCTCAAAAAAAAAAAAATGAAATGCTTAAAGCTTTTTTTTTTTTTTGGAACTATTTCAGAATTGTCCAACTTAAGTTATGATAATACAAATTTTTTCTTTGATTAAAGAAGAATAAATGAAGTATTAAACAAGCATAGTTTAATTAATTTGATACTTTTATGGATCTCTATTTGAGATTTGAATTCTATACATAGCCATAACTTTGAATTTCTTGAGCTGTATGAAGAGAAAACTTCATATACGTTTCTAGGGGGGTTTATAGTTCATCTAAATCTATCCCAATGAGCCATTTGTTGAATTGTTGCAATTGATGTTTGATCCCGAAGAGAAGGAAGAGATCTTCAGAAAGTAGGTTTTTATGATATGATAAATAATCAAACCTATTTAAATATTCTTGCTATTCTATATTTTCTTGAAAAAGGTGCTCAACCTATAGAAATTTTTTATGATATTTTAAAGAAGGCGGGGGTTTTTACGAAATTTTATCATCTTAATCAAACACAAATCATTTAATGAAATAAAAAAACAAAATAGATGAGGGAAGGGGTAGTTCTTATATAGCTTTTTAGAAATAAAATAGCTTTTATCCACTATGCTATTGACCCCTTCCTCTCCCTCTTTTACTTTCTTCAAACTTTCTTTCTTTTTTTTTTCTTTTTTTTTTCTCTAACTTTATTGATATAAGGTCGATAGAAGAGATGAATAATTACATCAACGAGAAATAGCAAATTTTAGTCTTACTGTGATTCGGTTTTTGTTGGAATGTCATTATAAGAAAGAACTAAACTTGGGATTCTTTCCTATTTCTTCCCTAATTTCTTCTTTTACCTATGCTTTTCTTTTTCTAGTTATGTATATTGTATATCTAGTGTAAATCTAAGCCAACACAAGTCTTTTATTAATTTTTTTTTCAGTGCATTATTTATCTAAGCATTCATATATGACAACAGTGTATTGAACGAATATAATTTAATTGTGTAAAAACGAATCTATTTATCTTTCCTAAGTTTGGTTTGTGATTTGATTTCAAAATTCACTTAATCAAATTTATATGTCTTTGTTATATTTCTATTTCTTAGGATGTGAGAAGTTGTTTTTGTGTGAGATAAAAACAAAAAAAGAAGGTCTTATTAAAAAAAAAAAATGGATAACATAAGTGATAAGAGACATTCTATAAAAATAAAAAATTTTCCTTTTTATTTGTTTTTATCTTTATTTAAAAATTTTTAGATTCTCATTGAATCTGTTTCTTTTTATTTTTTTTTATTTCGAGTCAATTAGAAAATTTTTATTGCAATTCATTACAAAATTTTGGTAGTTCAATGTTTTGATTGATTGTGTTGTGCAATTTTATCTTATATTTATTTTCTATATGGATTTCCATGTACAAAGTTTTGTTTCTTGGGGTTGCTAACTAAATGGTAGAGTATTTAACTTTTAAGTATGGCTAGCATCTTTTATACATTTATATATAGATTCATTCAAACCTTTGGTAGAGTTTGTAAGACTATGACTGATCTTGAAAGGACTTAATGGAAAAAGTAGCATGTTGTATCACGTATCAATAGAGAATTCTAAAAATATTTCATTCTTATTGGATTGGTTCAAAACCTTATTTGAATTGAATTTTTAATAAGAAAGAAAATGCAATTAATTCTAATTAAGGGTTGGGTCATTTGAATAAATGGATAGAGTCTTATGATGTAACGCCAATTAATTATAGGGAAAGAAAAAACAACAAGCTTCTGTTCTTAAATTTGAATGATTCCCAAATCTAATTCCATATTAAAAATATATTAGTGCTTGAGATGGGAAAGGTTTTCCATTAAGGGATGATTATTAGTTTTTTTAACAAGCCTTACCTATTAGCTATTTCCCATTTTAGGTTGGACATCAATGTGTAAAAGAAGTAGCATATTGATAAAGATTGTTTTTTTTTTCCATAATCAAAAGAGCAATTGGGTTGAAAAAAAATAAAGGATTTCTAATCCATGTTCTTATCCAATAATGAATAGAAACTAATTAGATCAAAGAGGATAGATAGTTCGTTAATAAGTATACCTATCTCCAAGTTATCCATTCTTTTCTTACTAGAGTACCTTATTTCAACTATAATGCATTATGTATCATTTGATAACTAGTAGAATAAATACCCTCCTTTTTTGGCTTTTGTGTACAAATTGAATTGGAAATGGAGGAATTTCAAGGATATTTCGAACTAGATAGATCTCGACAACATGATTTACTATGCCTACTTATTTTTGGGGAGTATGTTTATGCACTTGCTTATGATGGTGGTTTAAATAGATCCATTTTGTTTGAAAATGTAGGTTATGGCAACAAATCTAGTTCAATAATTGTGAAATGATTAATTAATTGAATGTATCAACGTAAATTTTTTTATCATTTCGGCTAATGATTCGAACCAAAATCCACTTTTTTGGCACAATAAGAATTTTTATTAAAAAATTTCATCAAAGGTATTTACAGTTATTGTGGAAATTCCATTTTCCTTACGATTAGTATCTTACTTAGAATTAGAAGAGAAAGAAATAGCAAAGTCCTATAATTTATGATCACTTCATTCACTATTTCCTTTTTTAGAGGACAAATTTTCCGATATAGATTATGTGTCAAATGTCTCAATACCCTATCTTACCCATTTGGAAATCTTGGTTCAAAGCCTTCACTACTAGGTGTAAGATGCCTCTTCTTTGCATTTATTACGTTTCTTTCTCTATGACTATTGGAATAGTCTTATTACTCTAAATAAACCTATTTCCATTTTCTCAAAAGGTAATCCAAGATTATTATTGTTCTTATGTAATTCTCATATATGTGAATATGAATCCATCTTCCTTTTCTTTGTAATCACTCTTCTCATTTATGGTCAACATCTTATGGAGCCTTACGCAGTGGGTCTTGAACCAAGAATGAGGTAATCGGGGTTCAAGTGGGTATGAAGAATAGGGTGTGAAATGGGGGGTTTGATAGTGAATGTGTATGGATATCACGCACCAAGACATAAACACAATTAGGGATTTGAGCTTGAAATAGGGTTTGATATAACTCACGAACACTAAATGTCATTCGAGATTAAATGAGGGTTAGATACAACACACTAATTGGCTCCAATGAGGGTTCACCGCGATCTAAGGGTTAAGATTGATAAGAACACAAGAAAGATTAAAGAGTTACTTAGCACTCAATAATTCGGCAAATGTAAGCATTAAGAGCTTAAGTATAACCTTACTCGAAAGAGGAAAGTTTTAAGTGCAGGAACATTCTTTTCGTCTCATAACATATGATGATCTCTTTACTAATTATAAATGTTGTTATTTATTACAAGTCCTAAACCCTTATGGTAAAATTGTAAATAATGTACAAGGCCTTAAACCCTGAAGAATAGGCCCATGAATAAAATGAAGAAAACATGTACAAGAATACAAAACTGTACGTTTAATAAAAGAAGACAGTATGCAGTCACTCGGCTAATCTTAGAAGGAGTAGGATCTGACTTGGATGGGGTTGGCAGTTCGATGATCGAGTTTGAGGAGAAGTCTTTGAACTTTTGTAGTGCTTGGTCGAGATACCCGAAAGGTCAGCCCACACTTGTCGAGTACTAGAACTAGTTGGCACTAGTCTTTCCATGCTATACTGAGTCGTTCTTAGGTCTCCAACTCTTGGTAATGTTCTCCTTTGGCTTCTCGGCAAACGACAGGCCTGATGTTGAGTGTTTGCCTTTTTACCTCTCGGCCCTTTGGCAATCGTTACGCCTCAGTACAAACTATTTGGCCTTTGCTTTGAGATAGTTGCAGGCTGATTCCTATCATTGCCGCGGGGTTCAATGAAAGTCGTCTTTGACTTTAGACAATTAGCATAAGCCTAAATGTTGAACAAACTTCTCTTCCCCTTTCTCTTCACCATGGGTGTTAAGTGTCTCTAGATTTCCTCAATGCCTATGAGGGTCAAATAATAGCTCTTTTCATCCTTTCAAACTATATAAGTGTTGAGGAAGCCATTATGGATCACTTTTCAGTCATACTCCTAAGGTCGGCTAAGAAGTAAATTTGCAGCATTCATAGGGACCACATCGAAGTCAATCTTGTCCTTATATTGTCTTGCCTTGAATGTTAACTAAGTTCTTTTAGGCACATGGACCATACCCTTGTCATTAAACCATTTCAAGCCATAAGGTTGGGGGGATGTATGTAGGTAGGTCGGCAATTTCATTTTTTCTATTAACTTGGTAGAAACAATGTTGGTGCAACTTCCTCCATCAACAAATAAGGAATGGGTTTTCCCATTCACTAAACATTAAAAATGAAATAAATTTTCCCTTTGTCTTAGGTCTGCTTTTAGGTTGACTTGCTTGTTCATCATGGCTATGAGTTCATCAAGATTTTTGACGTAGACATCTCCTTCTATCAACTCATCTGCCGAACTCTTATCACTTTGACTTTTTACTTAAGCCTTAGGTCCTTTGCCGTTCAAGACCATTACCCTTTTATTTGGATATTAAGAAGCAATATGCTCATAACCTAAACACTTGAAGAAGCATTTGACTTCTCGGGCCTTGGTGCCGGGTACTTTCTCTCTCTTATCTTGCTTTGTCTCACCATGATCAGGTCGATTAGACTCATCTCTCTCCATCTTCTTCTCTAGCCTTCTCTTGGCATACTTTTTAAGTTCAAGATTGATTTGTTGAGGTCAGTTAGTCAGTCTCTAGTGCCTCCTCCTTTGACATTTTATTCTCAAGGCTGGGTTGATAAGATCATCCAATGAATTGAATGGCTGGAGTTCAACTATGTTGGCAATGTTATCTTGGAGTCCACTTAGGAATCTCGTAATGGTGTGGTCCTATGGCTTCGTAATCTCGTATCTTGTCATTAGAGTTTTGAACTCTTGTAAGTACTCCCAAACAATGTTTTGGCCTTGTCTAAGGTGCTGGAAAGCTTGGACCATTTCTTGCTTGAAGTAAGTCAATACAAGGCACTGATTCATTAACCTCTTCATAAGCCTTCAAGTTCTGATTGACTCCTCTCCTTTAGCATCTCACTTGGCAACTAATTTATCTCATCAAAGACTTGCATATTCAACAAGGCCTAATGAAGCTAGCTTAACCTTGGTTCTATCACCACACTCGTAGCACTTAGACAGCTTTTCTATTCGAGGAACCTAGTTAAGGAACTCTTTTGGTCAACTAACACCACTGAAGGTTCGTAGCTTAAGCTTAATATTTTCAAGTCCTAAGCTATGTGCTCGGGGTTCATCCCTTGCATTCTAACCTGCTCGGTTTACCTCTGGTTGGCTACTTCTATTAGAGCTCTACTTAGCCATATGTCTTCTCGGCCTCGACTCTCTTCTTCAAGCTACTTGATTTGCCTCAGAGTCAACACTCCTATCATTACTTCTTCTCGGCACAATTGGTTTTCTCTTCTCTTTGGCTTAGTAGCTCTTTTCAGCTGTCGCTCACCATTATCAAGCTCATTAGAACCACTTCTACTGGTGGGTGTTCATTCCTTTCCTTTACCTTAGCCAATACGTCCGTGGCCTCTAACTAACCTAGTAAGCTCCTAAATAGAATCAGTGAGATTATGAATTTGATATTCCAAGTTGTCAACACATCTCCTTAAGCTTCCACAAGGACTATCACCACTGTTATTGATGCTATCTACAGACATTCCTTTTTGTATAATAATTTCCAAAGAAATTGAATAAACACGATTTACAACAAAATACAATTATAGTAGCCTAGAAACAACTACTATTCGGCTTCTGTAGCTACTATTACTGACAAACACTTCTACAGCAACTAGATACAACTACTGAAAGCATTGTTACTTGACTTAATAGTGGTATAATACCACGACTACTAAAACACGAACAATACACTACACTATAGAACGATGATTAACAAAAATGTTCAATCCATGAATCAAACATTGAAGAATATTAATACGTGTATCTCCCTAAAGCTCTAATACCAAGATAATACGGTAGTGAATCTTGAACTAAGAATGAGGTAACCGGGATTCAAGTGGGTATGAAGAGCAGGGAGTGAAATGGGGGGTTTGACAGTGAATGTATATCGATATCACGCTCCAAGATATAAATACAATAAGGGGTTTGAGCTCAAAATAGGGTTTGATATATCTTACAAATAGTAAATGTCACTTCGGATTCAAATGAGGGTTAGATGCTACTCACTAACTGGCTCTAATAAGGTTTCACCACAATTTAAGGGCCAAGATTGATAAGAACATAAAAAAGATTAAAGAGTTACTCAACACTTAATAATTTGGCAAATGCAAGCTCTAAGAGCTTAAGTGTAACCTTGATCGAAAAAGGAAAGTTTCAAGTGCAAGAATATTCTTTTTGTCTCATAATGTATGATGATCTCTCTACTAATTATAAATGTTGTTATTTATAGCAAGTCTTAAACCCTAGTGGCAAAATTGTAAATAATGTACAAGGCCTTAAACCCCGAAGAATGGTCCCATGAATAAAATGAAGAAAATATGTACAAGAATATAAAATTGTACGTTTAATAAAAGAAGACAGCATGCAGTCACTCAGCCAGTCTTGGAAGGAGTAGGATCTCACTTGGATGGGGTCGGCAATTGGATCCCTGAGTCTAAGGAGAAGTCTTTGAAGTTTTGCAGTACTTGGTCGAGATACCTGAAAGGTCAGCCCATAATTGTGAAATACTAGAATTAGTCGGCATTAGTCTTTTCGAGCTATACCGAGTCATTCTTGGGTCTCCAACTATCAGCAATGTGCTCCCTTGGCTTCTTAGCAAAGGATAGGCCTGATGTCGAGTGTTTGCCTATTTACCTTTCGGCCGTCTAGCAACCACTAAGCTTGGGCACAAACTATTCAGCCTTTTCCTTAAGATAGTTGTAAGCTAATTCCCATTAGTATTCGTAAACTCGTTTCTAGATCTCTACTTTATGGAAACAGTGTTGTCTCTGGTGCTATTATTCCTACTTTTGTAGCTGTAGGTTTACATTTTTACCTAATATGGGAAGCAACATTTGTTGATGAATGGTTATACAATGGTGGTCCTTATGACTTAATTGTTCTACACTTCTTACTTAGTGTAGCATGTTATAGGGTTTGATAGTGGGAACTTAGTTTCTGTTTGGATATGTGCCCTTGGATTGCTATTGCATATTCAACTCCTATTATAGCTGCTACTATTGTTTTCTTGATTTGTCCAATTGGTCAAGGAAGGTTTTTAGATGGTATGCCTCTAGGAATTTCTATTACTTTCAACTTCATGATTGTATTCTAAGCTGAGCATAATCCTTATGCACCCATTTCACATGTTTGGCGTAGCTGGTGTATTAGGCAGCTCCCTATTCAGCGCTATGCATGGTTCCTTGGTAACCTTTAGTTTGATAAGGGAAACTATAGAAAATGAATTTGCTAATGAAGGATATATCTTCGCTCAAGAGGAAGAAACTTATAATATTGTAGGTGCTCATGGCTATTTTGGTCGATTGATCTTCCAACATGCTAGTTTCAACAATTCTCATTCTTTACATTTCTTCTTTGTTGCTTAGCTTATAGTAGGTATCTGGTTTACTACTTTAGGTATTAGCACTATGGCTTTCAACCTAAATGGTTTCAACTTCAACCAATCTGGAGTTGATAGTCAAGGTTGTGTAATTAATATTATTAATCGTGTTAGCCTTGGTATGGAAGTTATGCATGAATGTAATGCTTATAATTTTCCTCTAGACCTAGCTGCTGTTGAAGCTTCATTTACAAATGAATAGCACTTTGGTGTTAGTATAAGTGTTTACGAGTTTTTGATTTGAAGTGAAAGTTAAGGAGTAATAATCAACTCTTAATAGAATAAGAAATTGGTTATTGCTCCTTTACTTAGTGTTCTTTTATTAAAAAAAAAATTCCTTAGTTCAATAAAGATAAATATATATAAAAAAAGTGTTCTAGTCTTATAGAGATTTTTTATATAGTATATGAAATTCTATAGAGAGAGTCCTTTTTTTTTTTTTTTGAAGTTATTTTCTATATTTGACCTGTATTAAATATTTTAAATGGAAAAAAAGTTATAATTCTTTTCTTCTTTTATCTTATCTCATAATTCAAAATAATAAATTTTTCTTTTTTAAAAGAAAAATAATTAAATGTGAAAAATTGAAATATTTTCAATAATTCAATACAATAACAAAAAATCATTAAATACAAAAAAAAAATATTAATTTTGAATTCTTAAAAATCTAAAGAATATTTATTATTTTTAATATTCTATTAAAATAGAAAGTAAATAATACTAATAAATAATAAAATAAATAGTAGATAATACTAGTGTTTATATTATAGCAAGGGGTGGATGTAGCCAAGTGGATCAAGTTAGTGGATTGTGAATCCACCATACGCTAGTTCAATTCCTATCATTCGTCCATCCATCCCATATATCTATCTCATACATATATCCTATATAGAGACTAAGTTCTTATTATTTCTTTTATGCCCTTTATGCTAAGTTTCTCAATTTTTCTTAACAAATGATTTGCTACAAAAGGATTTTTTTTTTAGTGAATGTGTCATAGTTAATTATTGTCCTTTTTTTTTTGTAAAAGACAAAGAAAGAAATTAGATTTTCTCCCTTATTTACTACTTACTATAGAGACGAAGAATCAAATTATTACTATATTTATTCCTTTTTCTACTTCTTCTTCCAAGTACAAGATAACCCTAAGGGGTTACAAGTTTTTTTCTAACAATTAGGGCCTTCCCTTTACCACCCCCATGGGGATGGTCTACAGGGTTCATAACTACTCTTACTACCGGACGTTTACCTAGTTGACATTTCGATCCGGCTTTACCCAATCTTTTTTGGTTCACACTAACATTCCTTACTTATTCGACTGTTGCTGAGTAGTTTTTGGATATCAAATGGACCTCTTTAGAAGGTAATTTTAATGTGGCTAATTTCCCCTCTTTTGCAATCAGTTTTGCTTTAGCACTTACTACTCTAACTAATTGTCCACCCTTTCCAAGTGTGATTTCTATGTTATGTATAGCTATGCTTAAGGGCATATTGATTGAAGTAAATTCTTCTTTTTGATCAATCAAACCCCTTTCCCAAATTGTACAAGCTTCTTCCAAAGCATATGACTTTGTGGATGTCAATGATGATATCTATACAGATGGATCTTATCTATATGGTATAATAAAGTACCACATGAGTGGATATAAAGGAATCCAAATCTACCAAATCACTCATGTTATGATCTTCTACATCTTAGGTCTTCCTGTTCCATCATCTGGATTATGTTCTTTATGTAGCATTCAGATTGAATGACTCTAAAATTACATTGATACTTCCACATATTACGGGTAACATAAGAGACATCTCTATTGTTCCCCTAGGAATCTTTTGAATTACTGCTGCTTAGCTTTCAATTCACCTCTAACCATCAAATGAAATGTGAATAGCCCATCCTCCTCTCTTTGAAATAAGGGGTTTCTAGTTTTGTCAATGCTTAAAACAATTTTGTCTTCTCTACATTACTATATCTTTAGAGTCAATAATTTTCTATGAGGAACTATTAAATTCAATTACTTCTTGTCATTACTCTTTAGTTTTCTATTGAGGTCTATCTTGTAGCGGTACTTAAATTGGATTAGTGATTGATTTGTAGGTTTTGTCGTAAACCTAATTGGTTATTTCCAATTATGTAAATCAATAGTTCAAACCACACTCAAAGGTAAGGCATTTCCCATTTTTATAGAAACTTATGTACCAGAAATAATGGTATCTCCAATTATAGTCCCTCTAGGATGTAAAATATATCTCTTCTCACCATCCCCATAGTATATAAGACAAATGTATGCATTTCGATTATGGTCATATTCTATACTTACAATTCTACCATATATGTCTTTTTCATTCCATCGAAAATTGATTTTACGGTATAGACGCTTATGACCTCCCCCTCTGTTATATCAATAAGATCCATTATAACAAGTCATACACTCATATTCCTTTTGAGGCAATTATAGATCCTGGGAATGCTAAGTAGCTCTAGATTCTGAGGTTACTGCTATAGCCCAACACGAGGGAAAGATCCACGGAAAAAAATTCATTAGCTTATCAAATTATCTATCAAGCTATGAAAAAGATTCTAAAGCAAAAAAAAAAAAAAAAAAAAGAAAACTAAATAGAATCCCTGTTGGGAATCAAATCACATTCAATTCAAATGGAGAGGTGAATTAATGTATTTTTTATTGGATTTGATTCCATCAAGACTAATGAGACTTAAACTCGTAGAATGCCTACATTGTGGCAATTCCACCTAAATGGTAATAGGTTACTCCTATAGCATGTCCTTGTATAATGCTCAAGGCTTTAGGTTGAGTAGTAGGAGAAACTTTTAATTTATTATGAGCCTAAACGATGGATTCAATTGAACCTTATTCCATGGTATTTCCATGAGATTCCTCTTTTTTATGCTTAATATGCATTTCTCTATTCCAATCCTTTAGGTCGTAAGATCACTTAGGAAATTGAAATAATAAGAATTAGTAACATTTCTTTTCTTTAGTATACCTATCTAATTCTAGCTAGATAATTTTGGTAGGCTTGGGACCTACAAGATCAAACATGAAGAGCTTAAATTTTTTAAATATATGCTACTTTTGAGCATCAAAATACAAAAAATATGAATTACACTTATGTTGAGAAATTATATGTGATTTTAAAGAAAATTGATACATCTTTGCTCAAAAATCTATTGAATCACATATAATTGTTAGAGAAATTCTTTAGATAAGGGTGTGGTTTCACATACTTATCACTTATAGCCAAGAGCTGCATTGTCGAACAAGCTTGCCTATAAGCTGAATCTTGAATAGGTTTCTAAGCTACAGAGACAGGTAGACAAACTGCTAAAGTGAGGGTATGTATGAGAGTCCTTAAGCCCATGTACCATGCTAGCTCTATTAGTGCCAAAGAAAGATAGGTCATGGAGGATGTGTATAGATAGTCCAGCTATCAATCGAATCACCATCAAGTACAGGTATCCTATACCTAGATTTGATGACATGCTTGATGAATTAAATGGAGCAAACATATTCTCTAAGATTGACCTCAAATTTATGTACCATCATATCCAAATGTGAGAGGAAGATGAGTGGAAGACCACATTTAAGACTCACCATGGATTGTATGAATGGCATATGATGCCATTCGGCCTATTAAATGCCTTAAGTACATTCATGAGATTGATGAACCATATGTTTTGAGAATTCATTGAAAAGTTTGTTGTTGTGTATTTTGATGATATTCTTGTTTATAGCCCTGATTTAGAGACTTACTGTGAGCATCTTTGAGCAGTTTTCTCAAAACTTCAAGTTGAGAAGCTTTATGCCAATTTGAAGAAATGTGACTTTTGGCTACCTGAAGTAGTCTTCTTGGGGTTTGTTGTGAGTGGAAGAGGTATACAAGTGGATGATGAGAAAGTGAAGGTGATTATTAAGTGCCATGTACTGACCATTTCAACTAACGTACAAAGCTTACACGACTTAGCATCATTATACCATTGAATTATAAGAAATTTCAATACTATTGTGGCCCCTCTCACTGATCTATCACAAAAAAATGTGGAGTTTAGGTGAGGAGAGCAGTAACAAAGGAGTTTTGAAGAGGTGAAGGAAAAGTTGACTATCGCCCTAGACTTAGCTCTATTGAGCTTTGACAAAGTATTTGAAGTGGAGTATGACATATCCAAACTAGACCTAAGAGTTGTGTTGATGTAGGAAGGCCGACCTATTGCCTATTTTAATGAAAAGCATAGAGAAGCTACACTTAACTACTCTGTATATGATAAGGAGTTTTATCCCTTGATTTGAGCTTTGACTGTTTGGCAACATTATTGATTACCTAAAGAATTTGTGATCTACATTGATCATGAATCTTTGAAATATCTAAAGAGCCAGCTAAAGTTGTCCTGAAGATAAGCTGAGTAGGTTAAGTTTATGGAGGCATTTTCCTATGTTGTCAAGTACAAGAATGGCAAGAACAATTTAAGGTGATGTCTTATCATGATGATAATCCCTCTTAATTGAATTGCATACCAAATTACTTAGATTTTCTATGATTAAGGACTTGTATGCTGAAGATCCATACCTTGGCCTAATCTACACTAGGTGTGAAGATGACCGAACACTTTATGACTATCATAGGGAAAATGGATACTTGTTTAAGAAGAGGAGGTTGTATATCCCGACTTATTCTATGCGGGAATTACTAGTGCGTGAAGTGCATGGTAGCTAATTTTTCTGACATTTTGGCAAGCACTAAACTCATGAGGTATTAGCCTCAAGACTCTTTTCACCAAGAATGATGAGAGATGTCAAAGTCGTATTAGAAACATATGCTACCTGCAGAAGGGCTAAAATCTAAGCCAAGCAAGGACAATATTTACTGTTGCTAGTCGTGACTAAACCATGGTCTAAGCAAAGCATAAACTTTTATGTTAAGACTATTGAAGACGTCTTGAGGGAAGGATTCTATGATGGTGGTCGTAGACCGATTAAGCAAGATGGCAAAGTTCATGCCCTATTCCAAAATTAACGATGCTTCGGCTATTTCTTTTCTATTCTTGCAAGAGATCATCAAGCTCTATGGAGTGCCTAAGACTATTGTTTTAGATTGAGACCTGAAATTCATGAGCTACTTCTAAAGAACATTATGGAAGCAAATAGGAACCAAACTATTATTCAACATGTCCTGCCATCCAAATAGACCGAAGCTGTCTATAAGATAGTAGGAACTTTACTCCAAGTTGTTGTTGGATGGAACATGATTGATTGGGATCAATGCTTACCTATAATTAAGTTTACCTACAACAAGACCGCCCACAACACCACAAGCATGTCACCATTTAAGGTCACATATGGATTCAACCCTAAGCTTCTACTGGACCAAACACCTCTTCCAAGTTAGAAAGAAGATCAAACAACCATAGAGAGATCTGAGGCCATGAAAGCCACACATCGAAAGGTTATAGAACAATTGAGCTAAGCTACCACCAAGCTCGAAAGGCGAGGTAAAGGACAATAGAACAAAGAATTTCCGCCTAGTGATTTAGTATGGATCGACCTTAGTTAAGGTCGATTTCCAAGTTTAAGGAAGAGCAAGTTATCTCCTAAAGCTAATGGATTGTTTAGAGTGCTTGAAAAGGTCAATCTTAGTGCCTATAGGATTAAATTACTTAAAGATTACAGGGCCTCAAACTCCTTTAACATTACTAACCTCCATCCATATGTCCCTGAAGACGAGCAACAAGCAGTCAAACCAGATTTGATCCTAAATCTCAAACAGCCTAGAGGGGATGATAGGGATTGTAGACCAATCACTTGCTCCAAGCTTAAGGACTCACCCGTATGGTTCGCCAAGTTATCTAAAGAGAGTGGAGCTCTAAAGAACATTGTATTTTCCATCATGAACCACTATGGTACTCTGCTTCGACCTCTCTTTGTCTCACTGAGAAGATTTCCAAGGTGCCTGATAAGTTACCGAGCTGACTACTTATTACCATGCTAAGGGCAAGTGTTAAATTTGCATATGGCCGAGTTGACATGCATTTGAGGTTGAGTTGCCAACTTTCAATCTGACTAGCTTAGTCCAAGTTGATGAATGGTCACCTATTGGACCAACCTTGCTTGAGCCCTGAATAGCTGAGCTGCTGATCATTCTACCTAACCCACTCTACTTAGAATTAGCTTTGCTCGGCAAGCAGTATCATCAAGGGACCACAGACTAAACAGTTGACATGCATATAATTTTCTGACATCCATGCTGTCTTTTTTTATAACTGAATATTTTTTTTTTTTATCTATTTACAACTTTACCCGTGTAATCTATCCTTCTTTCCTTTTATAGTAGGAATCCTTTCTGTTATTTACGTATATTTGGGACTTGCCTTATTTGGGCCATATAAATACTTATAACATGTAATAGCCGCAACATTGAATGATATTGAGCTTTCATACATACTTTCCTTCATGAGCTGAATATCCTTTCCTTAGTCTTGATTACTCTTCTTAAGTTCATTATAAGCATGGATTAGTGGCTAGTGCCCTCTGGCCACACTTGTACATAATATCAAGTACGACCTAAGCTTGTGTGAGGCGTTGGTGAGTCTATCCATAGTTGGTGTACAAGGGCCCTTGCTCAAATGTCGACTTCGATTTATCTTTTAGACTATCTTTTGATTTGGACCTACCCTTGGTTCATATGATATTGGTAATCATGTGTTTCCCTTTCTTGGTGATCTGTATCAACATCCATAGACTTAGATTGTGATCTTGGCCATGATCTTTTCGAAACTAATTTCAAGAGGAATTGGAGAAATTTAGGATGAGGAAAACACGGCTTAAACCACACCCATAGTCCTTGGCCTTGAACACGCAAGGCTTCATAATTCAACATGAAAGGAAGGAACACGACCATACTCCATGGTCGTAGTCCTCAATCGTGGTTAGCTTTAAATTCAAATAGCATGGGTATTCTTCTTCCATTCTCATTTTATACTCACATTATCTCTCTAACACAAATTTCTCTCTATTCTCTTTCTATATAGTTGCTTCAAAACCTCATAAAATCTTTCAATCTAAGCACACACACAATAAATTTGAAGTTCGTACATCAACTTTACTTCATTATTTTTTTAGATTTGTTGTTATAATGAGTAAAAACTCAGTTCTTAATTAGGTTTTCATGGGAAAGCTTTGTTGTGCATGTATGAAAATTTAAGTTTCTAAGAGTGATTAAGCATAGATAATGTAATGTAATATATTATTTATCTATTATCTACTAGAAATTGTAAGAAAAATGCATGCTTGTTAAAGATTGAATCAAGGAAAGAGAGAGAAAGTGAAAGAAAGAGAAAGAAAGTGAAGGGAAACAACAAATTTAATGTTGCTCATGCATTGTGATGACTCTGATTCATGTTGAATTTAGAAACTTGTTGCAATTGATGTTCATATGCAATTTCCATGTAAACCTATATATCAATTGCCAATATGGAATTGAGTGGAATAAATTGCACATGAATTGTATATTAAGAAAAAAATAAGTCTCTAATTGAAATATATATGTATATATATTCAATGTTAGTGTTCATACTAATTTATATGATAAAATTATAGGTTAGATTCAAGATTGAAAAATTAATATTTCACTAACCTATAATTTTATTAGTCAAGGCTTTAAAGAACCTAATATTTCAATGTAATGAAGTTTGTTAATCCAAATATTAAATCAAAATCCTAGGAATTTGTACATTCAATGCTAAAGCTTCTAAAGATTATGCATAGATACTAAAGCTCATAGGATTTGTTCTTGACAATGATCCCCTAGACGTACTAATCCATGATTTTAGCAATTTTAGCATGATATTAAGTACTCTTGTTAAATTATTCATTATGTTAATTACTTAGTGTATTAATTAGCAATGAATTAGATATGATTTCTAAAGTTCAATTTTTGAATTAACATTGTACACGAATTATTGTTGTTATCAAATTTGAATTTCTCTTTTGTTTTGTTTTCAAATCATATTGAGATTGAAATGTACTGCATAAAAACTCTGGTGCTATTTCACAACCCCCTCAACTTACATTCCAGCATTCATGGCAACATAAATGGTTTGAGCACCTATTCAAGAAGGGATTTGGGGAGTTCACATACCTAAATTGGGAAGCATTGGCACAAGCTGGCTATGAAGCTAGAATTAGGCAATTAATTGAATTTGATGGATGGGACCAGCTATTGACTATCAACAAGCCGATATATAGGGAGCTCACTTTGAAATTCCTTTGTACCTTCAAGTTAGGTATCGACAGCTTTGCTCAGGGTAAACAAAACATTATTCACTTTATATGTTTTTGTCAAGAGGATACCATGCCCATTGATGATCTTGGTGTCTACATTGGCCTTTATTATGTTGATTATGTCATGATGCAAGAGTATATGCATCTTCTATATAAACTACCTCAAGGTATGTCTAAGTCCTTTATGTGGAGAAATTTAATTGGATGTGAGGGAGAAGCTTATGACTCGGGAAAGTCAAAATCTTCTAACTTGGTTAATCCTACTCTTAGATTAGTGCACTATGTGTTGGCTAGAAATTTTAATGGTAAGGGAAAAAGTTAGGGAGTTGCAAATGAGAAGGATATACTATATTTGCATAGCATTGCTAACCACTGACCTCTTAACTTAGGTCTTAGAATGGCTTTGTTCTTGAGAAACTAAGTTATTGAGGGGAGTTTAAGTATATTTTACAGGTCCCTTCATTAGTTGCTTGGTGAAGAACTTCCTTGCCTTCACAATGTGGCCTTCATGTAAGTGATGAAACCCCCTCACACCCATAACACAATCAAATCCATGCAACTTCCACTGGTACTTAAAGATCTACCACTCAAACCAACTGGTGAGGCTACCTCATCATCATCTAGGCTACGAGCTAACTCTTCATCTTCCTTAGTGATTACCACTTTTAAAGAAACTTATGAGGAAATTATTTAAAAGATAATGGATCTTGCAACATAAGGTAGAACATGCTTGGGTGTAGTAAGAGGCGATTATGAACCACTTGAGGATCTCGCCACCACCATCACCACCAATGCCTAAACTAGACTCTATTGAAGAGTTAATTAGAGGTGAGATAGAAGAAGAGGAGGAGGAACAAGAGGATGAAGAGTAATTTCTCCTTTTTCATTTTTGTTTTACAAAGACTTGGATCATTTTGTTTTTTACTTTGGACGATTGTATTATTAACTAACTTTTCATTGCCTTTTGACTACTTCATCTTTTACTAATCTATAAGTTTGTAGGATACTACTCTTGGATACTTGAATTAGCAATAGTAATTTTATTTAGTTGCTTTGTTTAGTTTAACTTTTTCTTTTATTTTCTTTAGTTAGTTTGTTTTGATTCAAAAAGAAAACTAGGTACTTAATGACTCGATGGAAATTAGCTTTTTTACTTTAATTTTCTTTTTGAGAGGACCAATGCTAAAACCAAGGAAGTCTCAGTTCTCTTTCTTGTTTTTATTGTTACTTTTGTTATCTCCCACTAGAATCTTAATTTGCAAAATTATATACTTTGGGGACAATGTACAACTTAAGTTTAGGGGAAAGATAGATTATATATGCTAATACTTACTCACTTAAGCTTTTGGCCAATTTTTCAAACTATCTTAAAATTTGCAACCCCTTTAAATTGTTTCGAATTTGCCCAATCCTTTATGAATTTAGAACACTTTACTAAATTTAAGTAATTAAATCTTTAGTATTTAGAGTTTCCTAGCACTTCAGCTTAAACATAGACTTGGGATTAGGATAGATATGTATGGGTTTAGGACTAGTTATTTTTATTTATAACATTGATTTATAGGATAGTTATTCATCCTTTTTTTTTTAAAAAAAAAATTGAGATTGGATGAATAAAGGAGATTTGTTCTTTGAAAGTTCTTTAAAAAATCAAAGTAATTGAAGGTACAAATTGAATAACTAAATTGAATTGATAAAATAAGTGCTAAGGATTAGTATGGATCGATCTTGGTCTCTTAAAAGAGTAGAACTTTTTCCTACTACTAATCACAAAGAGAAAATTAATTAAAGTTGTTAAGGATCAGCCTCAGTTTCTCAGAAGAGTAAGGTACTTTCTCGTTGACAATTGCTAAATTAATTAAAGGGGCTGCATTAGTAAGGATTAGCCTTCGTCCATCAAAAGAGGGAGGTACTTTTCCAATGCTAATAAAGCTTTAATAAGAAAATCGATTTGAATTAACAACCCTCCCAATGAAAATTGAAAAAAGTAGAGGAACAATTAGAGTACGAATTCATGTGATATGCATCTAGTCTAATTTTGAATGTAAAAGTAATCACAAAAGATTTCTCTCCTCTTGAGTTAGAATAAGGAAATCTCTATAACTCTTTCTTGATTAATTTATGTTTGCCTTAATCTCTAGTTTAGTTTCTACTTAAGCATTGTAGCTAACTTTGAATCATTTAGATTGATTACTGAAATTTAGTAGTTCTTAATATGTTATTATTTAAGTGTTCGAAAGGCATTATGAAGTTTAGGAGAAAAAAAAAATAATGTTTAGGAGAAAGAGTGATTTAATAAAAATTTTTGCTAAGTAATTCAGTTTTAAGGGTGTATGTCTCTAAGATTATAAATTATCTTGCCCTTGAAATATTTTCCTTTGATTTTCATTATTTTGCTTGAAGATAAGCAAAAGCTCAAGTGTGAGAACATTTGATGACATGAATTTAGTATATATTTTCTATGATTAATTTGTGCTAATTTAGACTTTATTCCAATTAATTTTATGTTATTTTGAGTTTAATTTGCTTTATTATTGTTTTTATGGACTCCAAGAACATTTTATGAAGTTTGGAAGGATTTTTATGAAGTTTCAAGCTCAATTGTAGTAAAAATAGGATGAAGGAGTGAAGCAAAAGAGTTTCGATCAAGTAATGAAGTCTGGTAGAGATAATAGCCAATGACCATGCCTGTGGTCCCTACCCATGATCTTCTCATCATGACTTTCTATTGAAAATTGAAGATCACAAATAAAGTGCAAGTATACACCTAGGCTTTATGACTATATATTGTAGGCATAGAGTTGTAATGATCTCCAAATATTCTAATTTTTGTTAGGTTTTCTTTGTAATCTTAGCTTCACTCCTTATAAATAGATGCTTAGACCTAAGGTTATAGAGATTGCCCCTTGAGTATTAGTTGTTAGAATTTAGACTTACTATGGGGGCTTCTCTTCTTCCTTGTTCTTCTATTGATTATATCTTTATTTTAGTACTTAATAAATCGTTGTTAAATCCTATGTTCTAACAGTGATTTTTATTAATGAAATTCAATCTATGATTTTGCATATTATGATTAAATGTATTGTTTATATTGTTTGCTTTAATTCAATATATCAGTGATTGAGTTATTGCTAGAGTTTATGTAAAGTCTGTGAGAGCATGCAATGTAACTGATTGACACAATTAGACAAAATTGGCTAGCTAAATCGTTTAGTAATTGGTTTTTCTAGATTAGGGCAACCTAATGGTGGGATTTAAGAGTGTCATGAGATTCTATGACACTATATTCAAAAGTGATTTAGGTAGAGAGGGTTTTTGGATTAGGAGTTAGTTAGAGACAAAATTTCAGTTAGTTCATAATAGGAGTCTCTACGATCCAGTATAGCAATTGACATTAGATAAATTCCCTAGGACTATTTAGTAAACAACAATAAAGATTTACTAAGGAAAATGTTATTTCTTTATCAATTAAATTAAGCTATTTAGTTATTTTGTTGTTAGTTAATTGTTTTAACTTTGTTTCTTTACTTATGTATCCTAATTTAATCTTTTATATTATTGCCACCTTTACTTTCTATTTTTTTATTAAATCTCTTGTTGATTAAAGTTAGGTAATTGAATAATTTAAAAGTATCACTACTAAAAATAATTGGATATACTCACATATATGATTGCTTGTGAGATTGACACTCAGACTCAAAATCCATTTTATTTATACTATAACTTAACTAGGTGCACTTGACTAGTAGAGCAGTATATGCCCTACTAATAGGTGTAAGCTAAGCTGGACAAGTGTAATAAGGAGCTTAGTGTATCATTCTCTAAGATATAGGCTAAGTTGACCCTCAAGGATAAGGAGTATTCCTTTTTAGGAACCTCTCCTTGGGTTTAGCTTGGTAAGAAGGGGAGTTAGAAGGGTGGATAAAGGAGCTCTAAAGGGAAGCTGGTGAAATGATGGAGTTGATCACCAGCTTTAAGAAGGGGGATGCCATTCATTCCATTATTGAAGAGAAGATCATCCCATCCTTCATTATGTCAAATCAATGGAAAGATGCGTGTAAGGACATCACGATAGAATTAGGCTGGGGGATCTAGGATATGGTGCTTCAAGTTTACCCCAACTTGGATTTAAAGTGCTTAGACTTCTTGGATGGACTAGGCTACCGGGAAATCGAGAAGTTAAGAGGGAGGTAATTGCACTTACCACCCAGGTTATCTGAGATGATGCTCCATAACCTCTTTAGCTAAAGGAGCTCCATAGGAAGTCATCCCTTAAGGTAATTATATAGAAGATCATGGTTAGGTTGAGCCCTTATTGGCAAAAAAAAAAAAAAAAAAAAAAAAAAATTAGTAGACTCCTCCCCCCACCCCCCTTCCTTTAGCTCTAGACCCTACAGTTCATACTTTTGTAGATCAATCCTCTAAGCAAATTAAAGCTCTAAACTTTTAGGAGCTATTGGAGCTGGCTAATTCTAAGTAATGAATATAGGCTATTTTTCCTTGTTCTTTTTCTTCTTGTTTTTGTTTCCTATAAATGATTACTATAAAGGCAACAACTTGTGAAGACTGAATTAGACCAGTATGCTGACCTTTTACTTTGTACTCATTCTTGTTGTAATGATAAAATTCCCTTTTTGCTCTTCCTTATCTCTTTTTGCTATTATATATTTAATACTTTGCATATTTAGCTGAAGAGTTGGTTTTACTCTTTAGTAAGACCATTTGACCATGTACAGCTTAGGTCATCACAGGGATTGGGCTGGTGATATTCTAACCGACTCAAGGAGAGTTCCTTAAATGTGTGAAAAGTGTATCTTCCTGCTATGGTTACCCGATAGGGATCAGGCCGGTAATGTTTTAACCTACCTTAGCTTAAAGAGGTGTGTTAGTCAAGAGTCATTTCTAAGACTCTGACGTTAATACGTCCATTTACCTATTGTGGGGTAGGATAAACTAGAATAAAGGTAAAAACAGAATGGATGGGGAATAAAATTTTATTGATAACTTATAAGTCCATTAATGGTATTTGTAAGTTGTCAGCATTCCATGTGTACAAGATGAACTTTCCATTTAATCTTTCTAATCTATAGGCACCATTCCCCAAGTTTTCCCTAATTTTGACTAAATTTTCCTAATTAGGGGCTAGTTTCCCCTATCCCTCTTATGAACCTATAACCTGAAGTCTTTTGCAGACTAGATCTCCTACTTTGAATTCTTTATGTTAGACCTTAGTTCTTAGCCACCCTGTGTTAATAGGCAACCATCCAGTTGTAGCAAGGTTTCAAATTTCTTCTATGGTATCCATATTGGCTTATAGGATAGACTTATTTGCAAAGGCATTGAAGGATTGGAATCAAATGTTAAGAAGTTCCGACTCTATAGGTAAGATGGCTTCCAAGTCAAAGGCTAGGCTAAAGGAGGTTTCACTAGTCAAAGTATGGTAGGTAGTCTTATATTTGCATAAGATATTTAGGAGCTTGTTCGCCTATCCATCCTAAGCTCAGTCTACCCTCTTTTTGATGTTGTCAAGGGTGATCCTATTGGTTGCCTTGACCTAACCTTGGACTGAAGGTATACGACCGAGGTGAAATGATGTGATGTTTGGCATAGAACTTCCTAAACTTGGGGTTATCAAATTGTTGTCTGTTATCCATTGTGAGGGCATAGGGGACCCCAAACCTAAAGGGGGTGTTACTACGGACAAAACATTTCATGCTCCTTTTTGTAATCATAGTGATAGCCTTAGCTTTTACCTACTTGATGATGTAGTTGATGGCCACTATTATGAACCATTGTCCTCCAATTGCTTTTCAATAGGTGCTAAGGATGTCAATACCCTATTGGCTAAAAGGTTAGAGGCTCATCAAAGGCTTAAGGCTGGAATTAGGGGTATGGGTAATCGAAGCATGCCTCGGCACTACAGGCACTTCTAGGCCATTGCTTTCGCATCCTATCTCATTGTTAGCCAGTAATATCCAAGTCAAAGATCTCAAATATAGAGGGTTTAGGATTAGATGTAGTTATTGTACATGTTGGCTTATAGCTCTTCCAGAACGAGTAGCCTTTCTTCAAGATGGAGACATGTTAGGAGTAGGAGGCTAACCCATCTTTAGTACAGTACATCGTTAATTAAAGTGTACTTGGCAACATAATATCTTAACTTCTTGGCCTCCTTCTTATTGGCTGGTAAGGTGCCTTACTCTAAGACTTCAGCTTTATTTGAGCTAATGCTCTTCTTTAGCAAGTATTTGATGTATATCTTTCTATCCTTCACTTCAGGCTTTTGTATCCCTATGGAGGTAAGTTTGGATAGCCAATCAACTATTGAGTTCTCAATTTGGAGAATTTTCGTAATATTTCACAAAAGGAACTCATCCAGATGAGTCTCTACCTTCTCTAAATACCTTACCATAGTATCGTCCTTGACTTCATAGTCACTTGAACTTGTTGGATGACAAGCATAGAGTTAAAGAAGAGATCCAGGTGCTTAGTGTTGATCTCCTTGGCTTGTTTGACACCGGCGATCAATGCTTCGTATTCAAACTCGTTGTTACTAGTGTCGAATCCAAATTCGAAGGCATAGTAGACCATTGTCTTATGAATTCTGGTAAGCAACAATCTTGCATTTCTATTCAGAGGTAGATGAACCATTAATGTGTAGCAATAGGTGCTAAAGTCAATAATAAAGAAGGTATAGACTTTATATTATGGGTTCATCTTGATTTGATTATAACCTAAGAAGGTGTCTATGAAATCGAGTAGAGCTTGCTCAAGGTGGAGTCCACCACTTGGTCTGTCCTTGGGAAAGGGAAACAGTATTTTATGCAGGCTTTGTTTGGTTGATGTAATCATCACACATTTGCAACTTCCCATCCTTCCTTTTGACTAACATAACATTTGCTAGCCAGGTTGGGTATTTCTCTTCTCTAATGAAGTTAGCCTTTAACAGCTTTTGTGCTTACTCTTCAATCATAACCTATTGTTCTGGAGTGAAATGCCTTTTCTTTTGTTCGACATGGTGGATCTTGTCATCAATTTTGAGGCTATGGGTTACCAAGTTGGTTGAAATGGTAGGCATGTCTAAAGGTGACTAGGTGAATCTATCCACGTTGGACTACAAGAGTTAAACAATAGTGTCTTTTAGCTCGAGGTGTGTCTTGATCCCGATGTTGGTAATTTAGTTAGGACTGCTGCCGATATGTACCTCTATAATCTTTTCCTTTGGTTCTCTAGTTAGCTTCTTCTGTAGTCCCATCTCTAATGCGAAGATGCCATAAACTCGAGCCACTATCACCATGGGCTGCCTTC
The DNA here is from genome assembly GCA_024138015.1 of Lumnitzera littorea. Classification (NCBI taxonomy): domain Eukaryota; kingdom Viridiplantae; phylum Streptophyta; class Magnoliopsida; order Myrtales; family Combretaceae; genus Lumnitzera; species Lumnitzera littorea. The sequence goes on along the minus strand of JAMXBB010000008.1, from coordinate 86,372,919 downwards.
ACATAAAGCTCCATTAAGAGCTTTTGCTTACATGGTAAATTCTTACCCTGATTAGAGTAGGGAATTTGGCTTTCAAGTGGAGGGATAACCTAATCACCTTAAAGCTAGTGAGGCTTGGTCGTCACATAATTGCATTGTAGAAGGATGAGTAGTCCACCACCACGAATTCTACTAGTTGCTTAGCAATGTTATTATTGTTGTCGAGCTCTATGTCAAGGGTGATGATGCCCTTAGGTCAGATGGTCCCCCCGTTGAAGCTGATCATATCATGATGTTATAGCTTCATTTGCATTAGCAGCTTGTTTCGCATTTTATTGTATGTGTGTTTAGAGAGAATATCGGTAAAGCTTCTAGTGTTTACCATGATCTTTATGACCTCAAATCTCGAGATGTTTGCCCCAATTATGAGGGTGTCTTGATGAGGGGTGTTAACCCCCTCAAGGTCCTTATCTAAAAAGGAGATAGAGTTATCCTACCTCTACCTCTTCCCCTTTGCTACCATCACCTCGGACGAGGTGTAAACTAAGTTACTACAGCTTAGCTAGCTCCTTTGGTGAAGTCTCCTAACTATAATGTTGATGATGCCATTAGGGGTTTAGTTGTTAGGACGGTCGTTATTGTCTTCTTCTTAGGCATCCTTAGTCCGTTGTATTTGAGGTGCCCTCTTACCACCATTGTTGGGTTGGCTACATACTCCCCAAAGTAGCCTCTCTAAATGGCATTCTCTATGGAGTTCTTTAATTAGAAGCATTCATCCATGGTATGGCTGCTGTCCTTATGGAATTAATAATATTTGTCCAAGTTTCTTAGGCTAGGGTTACCCTTCATCTTAGTGGGTTTTTGGAGCAGATCCCTTCCATGGATCTTCATATACACTTGGCCGAGAGGTCGGCTGAGAGGTGTATGTTGGTAGTATGCCGAAATAGGTGGTGGGTGCTTGCCTTTAGGGTTTTCTCCATCGGGGCTACTAGGTTGTTTGCCACCAAGGTAGTCTTTAACCGGCCCCTTATCCTTGTCTTTCTTTCCTGTTGACCTTTATAGTTAGGCTTTGTGTCTGATGTAGATGTTGTTCTCCCTATCTATATATTTCTAGGCTTTCTACTAGAACTCAGCTAGGGTCTTTTGCTTGCTCTTATAGATTGAGCAAAAGAAGTCCTTAGATGGCTTGATGCCAAACTGAGCAGCAAGAATTTTAACTCCCTTGTCTAGTTGAGGAATCCCTACAATGACGCTGTTGAACCATACAACAAATTCACGAAGGGTTTCCCCTTCCTTTTGGTGAATGAGATATAAGGATGACGTATCCTTATATCTATAGGCTTCTTAGACTCGTGTCTTTTGTTCCATGTGAATTTTAATGGCTATGATTTCATGGTGTCAAAAGGCAATGTAGAGTATGGGCTTTTGCACATTGGGACAATGTCAAATGATTGTATAACTTTCTACTCATATTTTAAATAAGCTGACACATTGTTTAACTTGATCCTGTCAATAAACTATATCAGTCTTTAAAAGCTCTTAACTCTTTTAATTCATGTCTAAATCAAGCGAAACTTAATTCCTTTTCTTTCTTTTCATTTCAAATACTCCTTAAAAGCTTAGAATCAAAATATTTTCTAATTAAATGCCAAATATCCACAAAATATGCATAAAATAATAAAAAACACTAATAAAAATCCATTCATAAATATATGTAATAAAGCACTTATCACTTGTTTTGTACTTTGTGTTTATCTACAATCACTTAGCTCACTAAGAGCTGAGAGGATACTTGTGTATCCTTAGGTTATGAAGAGAACTGACTAAGCATCACCATCAGTTAGGAAAAAGACTTAAAGAGTAGGTAAGACAGAATCGGCTACTTTTAAAGAAGCCTTACTGTCTTCTAATCTAAGTTCTAAGAAGGATCTATACATATGTAATAAAAGAAAAAAAAAAGTATTGTGTTTTAGATGTAGTTACTTTGGAAGGACATACTCTTTTGTATAAACTAGTGTAAAACTGAACTCTATTGTAGTATTTTTTTGTTATAAATAGAATTTTTGTTGAATTTAAATAGGTATTCTTGTGTAATGGTACATCATGTGCTATGTTGAGTGTGACATTATAAGAAGTGAAGGAAAAATTGGAAAACCTCAAATAAGAAAGGAAAAGGCCAATTATTATTATTATTTTTTTTTTCTAAAAAAAAAATAGGCTTAATTAAATTTCATGGATTTCTTTTATGGTTAGCCCACAAACCTTCCTTAGTGGAGTTGCCAAATTGTCAAGTTGAAAATTTGATTCCTCTCTTTCCTTAGCTCGATTTATACTAAGCTTGGCTCACTTAATATAAAACTCTTTACTAGATTAGAAAAAGGTTTTTATATAAAAAAAAAAAACATTTTTGAAAAATGGACTTGCTACTTGATTGAAATTGGGGAAAAAATGAAGTTAGGGCCCATAGGTGGATGGACCTTAATTTCAGTTATTAGCTCATGGGTTTTCTAAAAGAAACTTTACAAAAATAGATTTTAGAAAACTTAGATTCGGAGACTAACTTATTAAAATTTAAGTGGTTTCCATTATAAACATCCATGAAATTGATTAATGGGCTTTAAATATGTTTTTAAATAAGTTGGGCTTTTTGTATTTATCTTTTAAAATAAAGAAAAGGGGAAAAACAAATTTTTTATTATTTTGAGCTACTTGAAATGCCTACGTACCTACGAAGTAAGATTATCCCCACACAACTCTCAAATTGATTAAAATTTTAGTATGTTGGTTTATTTTATTGTGAAAAAATCTTTTCATTTTAAGTTCATTAAATTTTATTAATTTTAGAAAAATAAGTTTTTTGATTTACTTTTGAAAAATCTTAGAAAAAACCATAACTTTTGGGAAAAGGCCAATTTATTTTATTTATTTATGAAAAACAATTTTTATTATGAGGAAGTCACTCTTGGGTAAAAACTCATCTTGTTTGAAAATCTTTTTTATTCATGAAATTAAGTAAATATGCACGTGACAATAAACACTAATCATAAGAAATTAACACTATTATTCAACATGCAAGATGTAATTTAATTATTATCATTGACCATGTAATGCACATTGTTAAACCTAAACATGTAAATTATTAATCTTGTTATCATTATTTACCATGCAAGTTAATCAAATTAATTAATTATAAGCCTAAACATGCATTTTATTAATTACACAAATCAATCGCTAAAACATGCTCATTATAATCCTAAACATGTAAACTAGTTATTTATCAAAGCAAAAACATACTAATTATTTTTATTACAACCTAAGACTTGAAAACATATTATTAAAACCTAATCATGCAAAAAAATATCATACAAAACAAAAAAAACATAAGATCAGCACTCATTTTGATGAGAATCAAGCTACTGAGCCTTTGACCTGCAGTTAAGTCGAAGGAATAGAGGGACTGGTAAAGCGAATCCTCTTACTCCAGTTGACTCCTGCTAAAGCTGAGTATTTCTTTGTTGACCCACTCTGTATGCCGAGTTGAATAACTGCTCATCTCTTAGAGATTATGTATCGAAATGCAAAATGCCTAAACAACAGCTAGTCCTTGCTCTCTCACAATCTCATGCCTAAGACAACCACTTGCTCGGCTTCACCCTTGCTGAGAAGATGAGAGAATGACATCGGACTAATCTTCAGTCACCCTTACCTAGACAAGCAATCTGCTTACACTCTTTTGTCTGCATCCTCCAACTACATTGCCAATGTATCTTGATTTGCTTAAACTATATATAAAAAATAAATCGCGAATACTCCAATAAGCATACCGGGTTAAAATCAAATAATATAGAGTAAGTAAGGTTGTTGATCCCTCGAGGACTAAGAAATTACTAATCCTATGCTAGTTCTTATCAATATTCAGGCAATCAAAATTAAATTAATTAATCTAATAATTACCCTAAAACTATTGAAAAGAAAATAACTATAAAATATTTAAAAGTAAGCAATCAATTGAGAATTATAGGAAAATAGAATCTATCTTAGATTATGTAAATCAAATTGTTATCATGTTATATAAATTACTAGCTATATGATCATTCAAGTGAAATTATATATATCTTAAAACTTAAGGATTTAAACCCCTAATTAATCAACCAGCTATCACATCTCTAATTAATAGTGGACTCTAAATTACAATCATATATCTCTCGATACTATGATTGTCTAATATCCTAAATCAATTATTCACAATATCTTAGTGAATAATCAATCGTCAAACATCGCATTAATCTCTAGATAATTTGTAATTAATTCAATTAACGCTGCTTCTACATTAATTAATTAAATTAACCAAGAATTTCTAACAAACCCTATATCAACTCCCGTATCACTAGGGTTTTTAACAATTATAATCCATTAAACAACTATAATTGAAATCATAGAAATTGCAATCATGAATCATCTCTATATCTATTAATCTTATAATACGAATACAATCATCATCTTAGCTATCTAGGGTTTCATTAATTGCCACAAATAAATTTAGCCAACCATGAAATTTGAAATGAAAGCACAACTACCAATTAACATTACAAGGAAATTCATAATTAAAAGCATGAATAATTCACAGAATTACATAAATATAATTAAAATAGATGTCACCAATTCTGTAATTGGAAAAGATAAACTTCAATTTCAACTCCAAAACTTGATCTCTATAGCAAAAGCAAAATTTGCTCAACGATCCAAGTGATTCTACAGAAGAATTCTTCAAGAACTATCTAATGATTGTTCTACGACTCTCTAATTCTAAGGAAAGTGTATGTGTGTTAAAAAAGTCTCTCAAATGGTAAAACATAAGGCTATTTATAAGAAAAATTAAGGTTAGCTCACGTAAGGCTTCTTTTTCACAAAGGCCAATTGATAGGCCGATGGTGTAAGCTTTAAGGCTGGCGACATAAACTTCAAGGCTGGTGGTGTACATTATAAGCCAGCTGCCTTCAATTCCAAATTGCAACGTGTTGATTCAAACTTCGTTCATTTGCGTAAAACTCCTCTATATTGTTTGTAATTCTACTCTTGAATCCTCTAATTTCTAAAATGTCCAAATGAAAATAATTAAGTATCATTTTTTAATGATTTCTATAAAATCAATAATAATTCTATTTAATTTGCACATTAAAACATGAAAAATATGCCTTTATCATATCTCTGCTACGTGTACAGGACCACATGTAGAATCTACTGTACTAATCATTACATTTCTTGAATATTCATTTTTACCATTTTGTATTCTTGTACATTACTTCTTTAAGGTAATACCTTTTTTTGTCTTTTCCCTTTTAGGCAAATTGCCTTAACTTATTGAGTATAAATACCCTTTGTATTTTGTAGCCATAATCATCATATTACCATTAATACACTTGACATTTCCCTCTTGTAAACACTGCTTATTTACTTTCATTTCACTCTTATCCTAGTCCTTGAGCAAGACTAGGTAGCAAGTAATCTCATTGGACCAATTTGTGCGTCATATCAAGTTGTTCCATTAGTCTTTAGAAGTTCCATCAGTGCATCATATCCTTTAGAGCTACTTGTGATTTTTGCTTACTTTCGTCCACTTTCCATTTCTTTCGCGCATTCCCCACTACTCTTTTCAAGCTTTTTGGCAAGCTTGGACCCATTAAGCAATCGTCCTTATTTGTCTTCGACTGCGGTTTACATCATCTTGGTATTAAAGCGGAGGTTTCACTTGAGTTGTAATAGATTGTTTTGAGTTTTGTCTATACTTTATCTTACATGTGTGGAATAAAGCAAGATACTGTGTTTGTTTAATTGTTGTGTTCGCTTGCTATTAAATTTTTGGTTTGTAGAAGTGTTTACTAAAACACCTAATTGAAGAGTTTGAGATTTGAATTTATGCAAAAAATGATGGAACCAAGTATTAACATTAGAGTTAAAGATGACAATAGTAAAGTTGTCCACAATGGTCGACAGTCTTAAGGAACCCTTAGGAGCATTGACAAGAGACTTGATGAGATGCCTAACATATTAGTGGATTTAACCCAAGCTATTCATGCGTTGGCTTATTGACCTACTGAGGTCGTAAATAACACCCCATAAGCTACTCGACCTATAAGAGGTCAAAACCTAGCTTGATAAGTTTGAGGTAGATCAGAAGGCAGACGAGCAAGGAGAAGGATTGATTTAAGAGACATGGGAGAACAAGATGAAGAAGAAGAGCAAGCTCGAACACCTAAAGCTTGTAACCATGTAAAACTTCAGATTTTGAGTTTTAATGGGTCTAGAAGTGTGGATGAATACTTAGAATGGGAAGAGAAGGTGGAGCGTGTGTTTCACTATTATTAATATGAGGATTACAAGAAAGTGAGAATTGTTGTTGTTGAGTTCTTTGGTTATGCCGCCATGTGGTAGAAGAATTTCCAGACTATGAGGAGGCAAGAAGGGTATAAAGAGATTAATACTTGGCTTGAGATGAAGAGAATACTTAGAAACAAATTTGTGCTGGATACTTATCTACAAGATACTTTTACTCGGCTTCAAGATCTGAAGTAAGGAGGCTAAATTATTGACGAGTATGTTCAAGAATTTCAAATGCTTATGATCAGTTGTGAAGTGGAAGAACCACCAGCATGACCAATCTCTAGGTTCCTTACTAGATTGAGAGGTGACATTTAGGACATTGTGGAACTCCAACAATTCACTACAATAGATGAAGCCATTCGAATAGCTCAATGAGTAGAGAGGCAAAAAAGAGGTCGAGTACTAACTAGACTACCGACTAGCCTACCAGGATAAGAAAGTCATTAAGCTTTATTAAGTACCAAGTCGATTCAAAAGGTAGATATCTGAATTGAATAGAAGGGCCGATCGGATAGTGCTGTGATGACTCGAACTTATGAGAAAGGGCAAGGATCTAGTAGGAAGACGAACTAGATCAAATGCTTCAAGTGCCAAAGGTTTAGACATATGGCTGCTCAATGCTCGGACCGAAGAACTATAGTCTTAACGAAGCTGGAAGTGGAAAGTACTGATGAGGAACCTGAGGAGGAGAATCCTACCAAGAAAGAAGTTTCTCATGATGATGAGTTGATTGAGGAGGACGTGTTTGCTGAGGACTTAGATCAGTTGGTGTTGGTCGTCTGACGCACAGTGAACTTAGAACCTTTACGGGAGGAGGAGCAAAGGGAGAACTTGTTTCATATCACCTATAGGGTGAATAATTAAGTGAGTGCACTAATTTTTGATAGTAGAAGTTGCACTAATGTAGCCTCAACTTATTTGATCACAAGGTTAAAATTGCTGACTATTGCATACAAGAAGCTGTATAAGTTACATTAGCTGAGTGAAAAAGGAGCACTATATGTCACCCAACAAGTACTATTACTGATCACTATAGGAAATTACTTTGACGAAATTCTCTGTGATGTGTTGCCTATATACACCTCACACATATTGCTTGGCCAACCATAGTTGTTTAACAGAAGAGTTATCCATGACGAATACAGGAATACATATGTGTTCGAGAAAAATGGCCAGAAGATTACACTGAACCCAATGCCATCAATTGAAGTTAACAAACTACAGAAAAAACTTGCTTGCGGATTGAAGAAGACTCGGGTGATGAGTAGAGCCAAGCTCTAAGAGCCCATCAATGCTGATGAGCCAACCCTTATGTTGGTCAAACATCTGCTAGAAGTGAAGGAGCAGGGTGAACTACCCTTAGAAGTGAGAACGTTGCTAAATGAATATGCCGATCTGTTCTTAGAACAGTTACCCGAGGGGTTACCTCTAGTAAAAGGCATAGAACACGACATTGACTTAACACTCGGCGTTGCCCTACCGAATAAGCTAACCTATAAGATGAGTCCTAAATAGGCTTCTGAGCTCTAACAACAAGTCAATGAATTACTGAAGAGAGGGTATGTTAGGGAAAATCTCAGCCCTTATGTTGTGCTGGCACTTTTAGTGCCGAAAAAGGATATAACCTAGTGAATGTGTATAGACAATCAAACAGTGAACAATGAACAAGATTACTGTGAAATGAAAGTATCCTATTTCGAGATTAGAAGACATGTCGGATGAATTAAGTGGAGCCAAGATCTTTAGCAAGATTGATTTGAAGTCAGCTACCATCAAATTCGCATAAGGTCGAGAGATGAGTAGAAAACTGCGTTCAAAACTTGGCATAGACTCTATGAGTGGATGGACATGCCATTTGGCTTATTGAATGCCTCAAGCACTTTTATGAGATTGATGAACCATGTGCTGAGACATCTAATGGGGAAGTACATCGTGATGTATTTTGACAATATCCTAATGTATAGTGCCGACATGCCGAGTTATTGTGAACATCTCCAAGCCGTACTAAATGTCCTCTATGTTAAGAGATTATTTGGCAACCTTAAGAAATGTTGCTTTTGCTAAGAGGAAGTGATATTCTTAAGCTATGTAGTTAGTGAAGGAGGATTACAAGTGGATGACGAGAAGATCTGAGCAATTGTTGAGTAGCTGACCCCTACTGCTTATGCCGAAGTGAGAAGTTTCCATGGACTAGCTTCCTTTTATAGAAGATTCATCAAGAATTTCAGCACCCACATCATACCCCTTATTGAACTGACAAAGAAGAACATCAACTTCCAATGGTGAGAAAATGAAGAGAGAAGTTTTGCCAAGGTGAAGAAAAGATTGGCTTCTACCCTTATACTAGTTCTACCTAACTTTGAGAAAATATTTGAATTGGAATGTGATGCATCAGGCATTGGGATCGGTGTTATCCTAATGTAGGAAGGCCGACCAATTACCTACCACGGTGAGAAGCTTAAGGGACCTTAACTAAACTCCTCTGTATATGACAAAGAACTCTTAGCACTGATCTGAGCCTTGTAAGTATGGCAGTATTATCTATTGCCGAAAGAATTTGTCATCTACACCAATCATGAATCTCTGAGGTATCTCTAAAGTCAGACGAAATTGTCAAAGTAGCAGGTGAAGTGGGTCAAATTCCTTAAGGGGTTTAACTTTGTAATAAAATATAAACAAGGAAAGACCAATGCAATTGCAGATGCTCTTTTGAGGAGGCATGTACTCTTGACTGAACTGTAGATCGGATTATTTAGGTTTACAAGCATTAAAGAGCAATACTCCGAGGATCTATACCTTGAACCTATATTTGTGTAATGTGTCGATGGAAGGATAGTGGATGAGTACTATGTAGAAGATGGATACTTATTACGAGGGGGAAAATTGTGCATGCTGACTTGCTCTCTATGAGAATTACTTATCAAGGAAGCCTACAGTAGTGGACTCTCTAGGCATTTTTGAGAGAGAAGGACCTATAAACTGTTGAATGGCCATTTCTTTTGGCCAAGAATGAGATGAGACGTACACCGAGTTATAGAAGGCTGTACCACATGCAAGAGGGCTAAATACTAAGTCGAGCAATGGAAAGCAATGCCTTTGCTTGTTTTGACAAAGCCATGGACTAAATTGAGGATGGATTTTGTTTTCAGACTATCATGAACTACTTGAGGCAAAGATTATGTAATAGTTATCATGGACAGATTCAACAAGATGGCACACTTTATGCCTTACTCCAAAACTAACGATGCTTCGGCTATTACTTCTCTTTTCTCGAAGGAAATTGTTAAGCTACGAGGCATGTCGAGAAGTGTAGTATTAGATAGAGACCCGAAGTTCTTAAGCCATTTTTAGAGAACTCTCTAGCGATGGATGGGGACTAAACTGCTATTTAATACTTCTTGTCACCCCCCAAACAGATGGCTAAATAGAGGTAGCCATTCACACTTTGGGATTGCTGCTCCGAGCTACAATGGGCAAGAACTTAGTTGATTGGGACATCTACTTACCAGTGGTCGAATTCGCTAACAGCCAAACAATAAATGACATCACCAAGTAGACCCCCTTTGAGGTTTTCTATGGTTTCAATCCTAAGTTTCCCTTCGATCACACCCCTATACCTAAGTCCGAGCAAGAAGACCTTGACGTGAGAGCCTAAGCACAATCTCTTGTCACCAAGTTGTCAGAAGAATATGAGAGAAGACCAAGGGTAGAGCAACTAAACAATTCTAGCCAGGAGACTTAGTGTAGTTACATCTTAGCAAGGAATGGTTTCCGAGCAAGAGGAGAAATAAGCTATCTATGAGAGTTGAAGGACCCTTTAAGATCCTCTAGAAGATCAATGAAAACACTTATAGCTTAGAGTTGCTTGAAGAGTATGGGGTATCTGACACCTTCAACATTGCTGACCTCAATCCATATTACCTTAATGAAGAGCTGATCTAAGACCATTCGAATTTTATCCTAAATCCAAATCAACACGGAAGGAATGATAGGAATCAAGCTATTAGGCTTTTGACCCGCAGCCAAACTTGAGGACTAGAGGGACCTGCAAGGCGAATCCTCCTACCCCAAATGATTCCTACCAAGGCTGAGTATCTCTCTACCCACCTACTTTACATGCTGAGTTGAATAACTACCTATCTCTCGAAGATTGTGTGCCGAAATGCAAAATGCCGAGACAATAGCCAATCCTTGCTCTCTCACTCACTTATGCTTGAGCCAACCACTTACTCGGCCTTACTTTTGCCAAGCAAACGAAAGAATGACACTGGACTAATCCTCAGTCACCTATGCTCGGATAAGCAATCTGCTCGCACTCTTTTATCTATATCCTCCAACTACATCACCAATGTATCTTTGCCATGTGTACAAGACCACTTGTAGAATCTACTACACTAATCATTACTTTTCTTGAATATTCATTTTTATCCTTTTGTATTCTTGTACATTACTTCTTTAAGGCAATACCTTTTTTTGTTTTTTCCCTTTTAGGTAAATTGCCCTAACTTTTTAGGTATAAATATCTCTTGTATTTTGTAGCCATAATCATCAGATTACCATTAATACACTTGACATTTCCCTCTCATAAACACTACTTGTTTACTTTCATTTCACCCTTATCCTAACCCTTAAGCAAGGTTAGGTGGCAAGTAACCTCACCGGACTAATTCATGCATCATATTAAGTTATGCCGTAAGCCTTCAGAAGTTTCATTGGTGCATCATATCCTTTAGAGTTGTTTGTAGGTTTTGCTTACTTTCATCCACTTTCCATTTCTTTCATGTGTTCCCTACCACTTTTTTCAAGCTTTTTGGCAAGTTTAGACCCATCCAACAACCGTCCTTATCTATCCTCAACTGCAGTTCACATCATATTTTCCTTTTTCTATTTTAACTTTTCATTTTATTAAAACCTAAATATGCATATGAGCTATAAAACAATAAATGTAAGCATATTAAAAATTGTTTGATAAAATATTAAATATCACAAAACATAATTTTTTAATCACACCATGGTAAGATAAGATCTAACACATACATTTTTTTTTTGCATTTTTTAATTATTTTTTTAACAACAAAACAATCAAGGGGAAAAAGACTTACCTCATATGTAAATTGAACCGGTGGCCTATTTATGTTGATTTTAGCCGATTCTTGAGGTAGGGTCAGTGGCTGCAAACTCCTAAGACACCAATCTTTAAAACTCCCGAGTCAACTTTTGAAAATCTCTAACCTATCCCCTACAATTTTGATAAGAACTTCAAGTTAGTTATGAATAAACCTTAAAAATGACAATTTTAATTCAAATTTAAATTACTCCCTTCAACCATGAAATTGAAATGATCTACCCATTGAGCTACCCTATCCCCTACAATTTTGATAAGAACTTCAAGTTAGTTATGAATAAACCTTAAAAATGACAATTTTAATTCAAATTTAAATTACTCCCTTCAACCATGAAATTGAAATGATCCACCCATTGAGCTTTGTTCTAAGATGAATGTAGAATGTTCCACTATTTTATCTCAGATCGATTTACTTGAAAATGAGAAAAATTGAAGAGAGCAAGTAGATTTAGCATTATGAACACCTAAAGAGAAAAACTATCAACTGTATGTAATGTGGTTATTTTCAATGCTTGGAAGTTGTTTATATGTGTAGAGAGGAGTCTTACTTATAATGTCAAGTCATGATTCCTCCCCAAGAACATCCATGTTGGGAAAAGATAAAATATTTGTGACAATGAAAAGTTTTTGAATGTATCTCAATTCTTTCCATTTTTTTTTTTTTTACCAAAATTGATCATGTATGTACACAAATTGATGGTAAATAAAAGTGCATATGTATATTAGATGTTGCCCTTGCATGTTTTGATTAGGTATCTTGAGGCATCTTGTAAGGATATGCTTTAATTTTGCTAAATAAATTTAGTTACAAAATACTTATTTATTCATGTTACTTGATTTTTCTTTTATTATTTTCCAAAATTCGTCTAATAAAAATTGAAAATCTGGACATTTCTTAATAAAAGAATTTACGATCTTTCCATTTCCTATTTTTTCAAATTTTTTTGTAACAAAAAATGTATCGAAATCGAATAAGAACTACGTGGATACACTTGCCATTTTTAAAGAAAAAACAAAACTCCAGTTTCTGTTTCTATTTCAAAAATAAGGAAAAGTAGCGGGAAAGGTTAGGTTCACTTAGTTAGCCCTTATGCGCCACTTGGTGTATAATGAGTAGAATCATGTGGTGCCAACTAGTGACATAGTACAATGCTATGTGACAGTCTAGGATGTCACATGGTGGCCTGCTAGGCTACTACGTATCAACCTCACCTTCTTTTTATTTATTTTTTTCTTTTCCTTCTTCCTTCTCCTTTCTTCTTTTTTTTTTTTTTCCCTCTTTCCTCTTTCCTTGTTATTTGATTCATCCTTCTTCTTTTTTTCTTGCATGCTCCCTATTTTTGCTTCCTCTTACTTCTTTTTGATTTTTCCTTTTTCTTTTTAAATACTCGAAAGCAAGACCCGACTAAGTGTCTAACTTTAAAAGGATCACACTACTTACTTCAAGAAAACATGGAGTCTAACATATATATGCTCAAAATATTTTCAAAATTTTTCCAATTTAATCAAATTCGGATCTTGGTTTCTACCTATGTTTATTTTTTATTCAAAAACTTCAAATGGTCGTAAAATATTCATTTTAACTCTGATTGGGATGCGATTTAAGGCCATGAACTTCTAAAAAAATGATTTTGCAAAATATTTTAAAATGAGTTATCTGAAATTAGGTTAAAAAAAATATTTTTAATAAAAGCCCCATTTTTACTTAGAATTCTTAATTTGGTCAAACTACATATATTTATTTTAACTCTAAAAGCCATTTTGGACCTAAATGTATCATTATGCGATACGTTTTTATGATTTTTTAATTTTTTAAATTTTTTGGATTTTCTTTTTTTTTTTTTTGGTTTTTTCTTATTTTGTGATCTTTTTAGTATTTTTCACATTTTCATTTTTTTTTTTGCATACTTTTGGCCTTTTTTGAGGGTTCTAAACTAAAGATAGATCTAGGAAGAGCAAAAATAGAGTGTCTACAAAAGTTCTTGAGTAGATGGTTAAACCATATTCGAGTTGCCTTCCTTAACATACTCAGGAAAGCCTTGCACATAATAGCATCCCCATAACCATGAGTGAGGACCTCATCTTGGACACCCCTTGTAAAAGGGGTTTTGCTGCTAATGATGTGTCGGCACCTTTAACGGCCTTGCTCTCCTACTTCTTGAAGAGTCTTTCACCATCTTGCGAAGTTTGTTTAGGTCAACACTATCCACCAGATGAGTTTCGCATGTTGTTGAATGGGCAGCAGCCCAATGGGAGTCAGCCATCCGCTCATTGCCAATAGGGCCATGGTTACGATTGGCTAAGAATCGCGCTTGCTAATCTTGCACCATAAGGCGAGGCTAAGGTACCTTATTGTTCTCTTGTTGAGGACAATGATTCAATTCACCTTGGACATTTGAGGCATCAAATATGGAAGGCACCTAGCTTTGCTCCTCTACTTCATCTAGCCTAGCTTGAAGTTTAATGGACAATATAGTGCATTGATAAAAATGATAATTTTGAAAACATAAGTTAGTCCTTGGTGAAAGCACCAAAAACAGACTCAAAGCGATACATCGGCTCAAAATTTTATAAATGAAAATTTTCGAAATGGTGTCCTCTCTTAATTGACCAATGTGCCAAATCGTCTGTAGTAATAATACTGGTGAGTATTCACTAAGTTGACTTCCTTAAGAAAAAGCAATTTGGCTAAGTCTTAGATCCTAACTTGTTACTCTAATCTAGGTGAGTTGAATAGATAGTAAGGAATTACAATTGAAATAACAAATGAGAGCAAAAACGTAACAATTAACACAAATGATAAAGATGTAGGCTTATGACATGCTTCCGAAGTAGTGGTGAGGGTATGCCATTGAGATATTGGGAATAGCTTTTAATTGGGTTTTGATGGAATTCACTTAAGCTTAATCTTGGGTAGGGCATCTCACTCAATTATGTAGTGAAAAATCTCCTCTCAATCTCATTTTCCTATATGATCAGTTAAACACTTAGTTTCTATCACGAATTAAATACTCTATCCCTAGAAATTAGGTGAATCAATCTCCTCTCGGTTTCATAATCTATCATAATCTACTAGAACCGCATAAAATAGTGTAAATTCAATGAACTACACCTAATCTCCTATTGGTCTAATAGATGTAAGATTCCATTTATCAATACTCTACAAACTTGTTGACTTGTGCATGTAGGAAAATACATGACTAATCTCCTTTCAGTCTTATAATCATGCAAGTCCTTTTACTCTCAAGGAATTTCCTAGAACTAATCTCCTCTTTGTCTCATAGTTATAAGAAAATTCATTTGAAAGGATCAATTTCTAGTTCCTCAACAAGTTCAAATAGGGCATTAAACATTAAAAGCCCAACTAAATATACAAACCCATATCAAAACTACAACATTTCACCTACTACAACATCTACATTGTCACAAACCCACTAGAAACTACTTAGCTACTCATGGTATTAACAATGACAACAATAATAGTTGAAAATATAGTAAGAAATTCCATTAGAGAACAAAGCAACAAGATGATAACAAGAGAACAAGTGATTAGATAAAGATAAGATGATGATAGCTCTTTAATCTAACTTAATTGTGCATCAATCATGAACAAGTCAAAGAAACAATAAATCAAATAATGAGCTTGCAACTCTAAAGTAAAACATAGGAATATGCTAATTGCGACTTGCATTCATTGTTGTAAATGTGAGTACTTATAATTTTAGGCTACCAATTGATCGGTAGACACATTTTGACCTTAGGTTGTCTCCATGTTTTGTGAAACGCGATGTTAGGAATTAAGGTCTTAAGTAAAAAAAAAAAAAACCCTAACCTTAATTCCTTCTACCAATCAAACAGTATAGATGGTATTGATCAATTGGCATGAGTGACACTGTCATTGCACATTTTTTTCACCACATCGTCCTCTCTTTTGCTTGATCATTTAATCCATTTGTGTAAACTTAATGCTTCATAGCATGCCATTCGGTCAATAGCAAGGTTACCAATTGATTGGTAGGGTAAATTCACAAACTCCCTTGATTTCAACCTCATCGATTGAATGGTAGGGCTACTAAGACCATGATATCCCTCATATGCTTATACGTAGGATATAAAACTAATGAAATTCATCTAAAATCAACATTTTTCATCCATTTTTGGCAATTTTACTCAAGTTGATCCATTTTGTGCATCAACTTCAATTTCATACAAAATTAACAAGTTCTTGCTAAATTTATGTACAATTGGGAGGTTTAAAAGTTGAGAAAAATTGTGCATTTTGAATTTTAATCATTATTGTTGAGCTTGGTTTTTCACCCTCTTGGTTCTTTTATAATATTAGGTCTTCTCTAAGCCGATCAGTACGAAACCCTACCCATTTAATACTGATCCTTGACTAAGGTTTAAAGAAAACCATTTTTTTTTTAATTTAAAAAGGGATTAGAGTCGCCACCCGACCGGAGTTAAGAAAAAGGGTTAAGTTATAGCCAATGGTTAAGTTATAACCAATTGGATGGATTGGCTATAACTTAGCTACCAGTCTATCGATTAAAAAAAAAAAATAATTTATAAAATGGCTTTTTTTTTAAATCAGAGATTTTGGTCCAGGGGCTAGTTTATTAAACCCTAAATGGGTACCACTTTTTAACTTTTCGAATTTAACTTCGCTTTTCAAATATACCTTTTTAGTTTTGTAAAATAACTAATTATAATACACGCGACTAAATTGATCAATTCACGTAAATATCTAAAAAAGGAAAAAATAAAACTTCCACATTTTAAGTCGCCCTGTACTTACGCGTACCCACTATTTAGGAGTTTAGAAACCCGCTATTCGAGATCAGACGTACGTAGTTCTTTTAATGAAAATATAGCGGGTTGATTAATTTTAACTTTGGAAAAATTACCGGATTTATGTTTTTACTCATTTTGGGTTGATTTGAGAAAAGATTATTAGAGGTCCTAAGTTGGATTTTATTTTTGGAAATTCTAAATAATTCTAATTTAAAAAATGATTGATTTATTTTCATTTATTTTTAGAAAACTTAATTTTTCTAAGTGTTAAAATGATTTTTTTTTTTTACTATCTTATTTATTTTTTTTTATTATTTTTTTATACTTATTTTATCTATTTTTATAAATAAATAGACTACTTCTTTTCTCTTTTTTTTTTTTTATTTTCCTCTTTTCGTTTGTTCTTCTCTTTCTTTTTTCTTTTTCTCATTTATAACATTTACAAATAAACAAATGAATTTAAAAAAAAAAAAAAAAGAAGAAGGTTGGCTTGGAGTCGGCTTGTGTCGGCTCACTTTGGCTTGGATCGGCTCGGTCGGCTCACTTCTGCTTGGATCAACTTACTTTGGCTTAGAGTCAGCTCACTTCGACTTAGTCGGCTCATGAAATTTGATGGTGGTGGTTTTCGTTAACCAACACCGTAGGGGATGCTATCTTAGAGAGAGAGAAACTGTGCTAAAGAGAGGAAACTTTGATTTTTGTTTTTTTAAAGTGTTTCGAAGTTTTCGTTATGTTTTGAAAACGAAGAGTAGACCCCTATTTATAGGTATCATGGTTGAGTTAAGGATGGAAAAAATTAAATGCAATATGATTTTCTTCCAATTTTGGATTGGATGAACCTAGATAATATGTAATGCCAACTACATAGTTATGCGTGTCGGAGTGTGTCTACCACACTTAGAAGTGAGTTTACAAATGACATGGCAATGACGTGGCTTGTGACATGGCAATGACGTGAGAAAAGAAAATAAAAGATACGTTTTATACCTTCCATGGATTAAATCTAGGATCTTCAAGTCATATGCAATATCAAGTCCAAGTGCTTATCCAGCTAAGCTATTAGTTTTTTTTTTTATTCATATGTGTAATTAATTGCACATATGGACCAGGTCAGCCTGGGTTAGATTTAAATCTAAGCCTAGACCCAATAACCTTTTATTCAAAACTATTGAAATTAAAATTGTATTCTATTTAAATAACCTATTATTTTCTAAATTCCCTATTTTATCTTGTGACTTTTCAAATTTTTTACTTTTTTTTATTTTTTCTAAATTTCTTATATTTTGTACTTTTTCCTATTTTCCTTTTTTTTCTAAGTTTTCTTAGAACTCTTATTTTTCTAAATTTCTTCATTTTTAGGATTTTTTTTTTAATTTTCCATTTTTTAAACTTTTCGAATTTAGGACCCTATAACCTAAACTGAAAAATAAAGAGGGGGGGAAGCAAAAATTAGGTGTCTACAATTACCTTCAACTTTAGAACCTTAAGCAAGCTAAAAATCACATCATTCAAAAAATAATAGGACAAGAATGCACTTCATTAATGCTCACATAGAATTAAGAATATATTATACCATTTAAAGCTTGAAGTTTGCATGTACTTGATATGGTGCATAAATCCTTAGAAGTGATGTTGAAATTGTTCTAGTTATGCTAAATCAAATGCTCACAAATCAAAGACTATGTAATCAATTCAAGAATCAATGCCTAGAAAAGTTAACTTCTCATTTATATTAGACTTATGTAATATGAAGTCAAGTCTAACATTTCAAACTAAGTGAGAGGTCTTGGTGGTTAATTTGCCAACCCACATATGTACTTCTCCCTTATTGGTTTCTTAAGTATGCTAATGCCATGCAAATAGAGACTAACCATAGAATTGTACCTTACTTCGCCTCCCCTACTTTTGGAATAACTTTTGTGTTTTGCCCGTTATTTTCTTTTTAGATTTTTAACATTTTTTTTCCTTTCTTTGTCTCCTTCATTTTTCTTTTGTGATGGGATCATATTTTTGTTTTGTAATGAATTTTACTCAATTCCCATCATTTTCTTTTTCAACTTTTTTTTTCCTTGCTCTTCGAGCATTCATTGTCCATTGATGGGGGAATGTTCGAGTAAAATCTAGTATCTACTTCAATTTGTACAACATTAATAGACCACTCGATTCCTCACAAGAAAGGTGTATATATACAGGTTAACTTTCGATAACACCAAAAAAAAAAAAAAAAACACTTAGGCAAAACATTTCCTTAACTCAAAACCTCTAAACCATGCCTAAATTGAGCATAACTAAATAGAGCAAAGATGCCATGAATGATTACAAAGTTTTGAGAAGTGTTCTCAACTTATTCATAAGGGGCTTCTTTAAAATGTGATCCTAATCACTTCCTCCTACTTCCTTTCATGTAAACTTTATAAATGATAACATATTCAAATTTTGAGGCATAGTACATAAAGGAAAATGGATCTAACCTGCATAGAAGGGATAACTTATCATGAAATTAATTAAGTTATTAAAACTCAATCAAATCCACATAGCTTCAATACTTATGTATAACTTTCTTACCCCCAACTTTAATTTAGATATATATATATATATATATATATACATATATATATATACATATATATATCTTATAATTTAGTGTATATGTAATAAGAAGTAAAAGAGAAAGTTAGAATAGATCTCCCCTAGTTTCCTAGTGTTTTAAATTCTCAATACCCTTTTGAATTAGTTAATGATGTCTCTAAATTGGTGGATTCAGCATTTCCTTTATTATTCACATGTCTTGCATAACATAAAATAGACATGAATAAAAAAACTTTGGAGTTGAAAAGACTTAGATATACACTAAATAAAAAGATAAGAAAAGATGGTAGGATAGGTTGCCTCCCACTAAGTGCATGTTTTTAAGCCTTCAGCCTGCCTTCTTGGTACTACTTCATGGCGGGTCCTCATATTTCCTCTAGGGCTCAAATCCTTTAGCTCCTTAGCTTATGCTCACCTCTCCTTACTTGTGAATCCTCCTTTTTCTCATACAACTACCTTTCTCAAATTCTTTTTCTTGATCCAACTCTTGTTCTCCTTCCATTAGCTACTAAATTTGTTCCTTAGCTTGAAGCATTACTTCCCTTTCTCTACTCCTTAAGATAATGACATCTCCTTCATATCTAATATAGCTTTAGAAGTCGCTAAGAACGATCTTCCAAAAACTAGGGGTTAATCTTCGTGTTTCATATCCATTACACTGAAATCAATGTAGGAAGTCACAAGGTCCAACACTAATGGGTATGAAGTGAAGTTCTCCTAAAGGTATGATCCAACCTCTATTGATTATTCATATATAATATGGGCTCAACTTTATAAAACTCTCCAGACCTAACTCCCACATAGTTTTCCCTAATGTAAAATTATCTAATGCACCTGTATCCAAAAGTACTCTTGGGAAAAACTTATCTAATATGGTACATGGCATAATGAATCTCCTTAGATCCTCTAATTTATAGCAATCTGGAAACCACTAACACCTCTTTGCTTAAACACCATGTCTATAATTTTGAACTCATCGATATTAGGTTTCTCTTTTAAACTCACTTAACTCTCTTTTTAGATTCAAACTTCTTAGGATTCTCTTCCTTAAATTCATCAACTCCTATGTCCTCATATTCACTAAGATCCTCTTCACTTGGATCCTCTTCTTCACTAATTTCTCTCATTCCATTTGTCTCCAAATTGTACACATCATCATCACTAGGTACTTCTTCTTCAATGTCTTTCTCATCAAAGCTCTCATCTATTTCATTGTAAGGATCCCTTTTAAGTTCAACTATAGCTCTTCCTCTAATGATGTAAACATCTCCTCACAATTAGGTTCAACTTGTTCCTCAACAAGATCTTTCAATCTCAGGTATTCACCTTTAAACACTAGCTTTTTACTAATGCACAACTCCTTTTCTCCTATACTAACTTCCTTACCATTTCCACTAGATGTCTTAACCTA
Source organism: Lumnitzera littorea (assembly GCA_024138015.1). Lineage (NCBI taxonomy): Eukaryota > Viridiplantae > Streptophyta > Magnoliopsida > Myrtales > Combretaceae > Lumnitzera > Lumnitzera littorea. Next base: position 86,352,640 of record JAMXBB010000008.1, on the reverse strand, counting down.
ATCTCTTGGGTTTTGCTCAGTATTATAAGATAGCTATCCTAAGATTTTATTATTCATGTCCTCATAGTACTGAATCATCCATTTGTGCATCTCTTGTAAAGTAGCCTCTTGAGCATTCATTCTCGTATCACAATTTTAATTAAAATTTCTCAGTGATTGCTCCGAATATTCTCCCTTTGAACTTTATGCAAGTGGAGGTGGAGATTGGCACTGGCTAGCTTATATACTAAGTCCTCGAAAACCTATGTTAAAACCTCCTCTTAGATTACCTCCCCATGACAAGTTAAGATGGTCTCTTTTGCCTGGGTTATAGGTGTTTGAGTAAGGGTTATAATTTCTTTGTCCTAATTGAAATTCCCAACAGCGTTAACTTGCTCCTCCTAACTATCTTTAATGGGGCAAAGGGATTTTCAACCTAACAATTTGTACTCAGATGCCCTACTCCACCACATACATAACAGTATTCATAGGTTGCTTAGGACTGGTGGAAGTGCCGACTTGTTTAGCTTTTTCTATCTGAGTGAGCTAAGTTGTAAGTGAGGCAACTTACTCTCTAAGTCATCTTAATTCTTCTTCTTTGCTTACACTTACTATCCTCCTTAGTTGAGCTCTCTCTGAATGCCAATCTTGAGCATGTGATGCCATTTGCTTAAACAATTTCATATGCCTCTTTGACACTTTTGTTCATTATACTTCCCCTAGTAACAAGATCAACCATCATCCTCAATTGACTTTGCACACCATTATAAAAAGTATTTACAATACTCTATACGGGTAAACCATGATGGGGATACTTCCTCAACAACTTTTTGAACCTTTCCCAACTCTCAAATAATGACTCCACATCAAACTATCTAAACATGGTGATATCATTTCTCATTTTCATCATTTTACTCGGCAAGTTGGAATAAGATAAAAACTTTTAGACTAGATCATCCCATGTAGTGATAAAATTAGGTGGTTGGGAGTTTAACCAATTTCTAGCTTATCCCTTAATGAAAATGGAAATAATCGCAAGCAGATTGCATTTTCGAACACCCCATTGGTTTTTATTGTGGCACATAATTGTAAAAATTTTTGAAGGTATTTATGGGGGTCCTCGAATGACATTCCATTAAGTTGATTAAGTTGCACCATCTAAATCAAGGTGGGTTTAAGTTCAAAATTATAAGCTTCAATATTTGGTCAAGTAATAGGTGGGGCAACTTCATTCAAATTTCGGACACAATATTGCCATAAGGCTTAGTTATTACCATTTCCATTTCCTCCATGTCCATTATTTCCATTACCATTGATTCCATTTCCAACTCCTTCATTAAAGGGTCCTTATTGATTTTTCATTTCTCTTAGTTACTCTCTCTTTCTCTCCCTAATTTTATAGTGAAATGTTTGGTCTATCTTAGGGTCAAATTTCTCTATTAATTCTCTCGGCCCTCTTCTTGTACAAAGTGACAATTCTTAGATCCACTCCTTTTCAATCCAACCAAACTTTAAGATTACAACCTGCAAATTTTGGTGCAAAAATATAAATAGCACTCTTCTTAGCTCAATATAAATCACCTAAGGATAAATTCAGCACTTTTCCAATAAATTCAATCATAAAGTTCCAAACTTTATCCTTTATTCAACTCAAATTAACAACAAAATAGTAAGATTAACTCAATTGAACAATAGAGTAAATAAAGATCAAAACTTAAATAACAAAACTACTTGAAATTAATAGAAATTAAACTAATCTATGATCTATGCTACAACTACACTAATGCTTAGGCTTAGAGTCTTCAATTTATATGGTAGCTACTTATGGTACTAACAACGATAGCAAAAATAGAATAAAATGTAGCAGGAAATCGATTAAAGAGTGAGGCAATAAGATGATAACAAGAGAATAAGTGATTAGATGAAGATAAGATGATAATAGCTCTTAATCTAACTCAAATGTGCATCAAAATCATAAAAATAAGTACTAAATATCATGAACACATCAAAGAAACAATAAATCAAACAATGAGCTCGCAATTCTAAACCAAAACCTAGGAATATGCTAATTACAGCTCTCATTCTTTGCTACAAATGCGAGTATTTATAATTTTAGGCATTTGAATTGATTGATCGGTAAACACATGTTAGCTCCGGGTTGTCTTCGTGTTTTATGAAACATGGCATTTAGTAGTTAGGGTTTTAAGTAAAAAAAAAAGAAACCTAACCTTAATTCCATCTACTAATCGATCGATGTAGATTATACCCATCAATGGATATGAGTGATTCCATCACTACACATTTTGTTCACCACACCGTCCTCTCTTTCGCTCGATCGCTTGATCCATTAGTGTAAACCTAATGCTTCAAGGCATATCGATTGGTCAGTAACAAGGCTATCAATTGATTAGAAGGTCAAAATCACTAACTCCTTTGATTTTAGCCTCATTGATTGAATGATGGTAGCCCCTATACTACTACTGACCAATCTGTAGGTTATTCACTAACTCCCTTGATTTCAGCCTCATCGATTGAATGGTAGTAGCCTTCATACACCTGTACATATGATATAAAACTAATGAAATTAATCTAAAATCAACTCTTTTTCATGCATTTTTGGCAATTTCACTCAAGTTGATCCATTTTGGGCATAAGCTTCAATTTCATACAAAATTAACAAGTTCTTATGAAATTTATGTACAAATGCAGGTTTTAAAGTTAGAAAAAATTGTGTATTTTGAATTGTGATTAAAGTTCCCTATTTCAGGCCTCCATTTAGGCATTCTTTGCCAAAGTTCTTCAAACATCTTCATTAGTTGCTCTAGTCAGCATTGCTCAACAGTAGGCTCAATTAGAGGTTGGTTGTCATTTAAGTTCATAATTTGTATGTGTTAATAATGGTCGAGTGAGTTTAGTTTCCTACTAATGGCATCGAATGTTGTTTGAGGATTCTACCAATAATGTATTACGAAGTTAGTCTTTAAGGCCGGCAAAATAAGGTACGGTAAAGGGCATTAAGGGGTTGTTCGGCGTAGTTGCTTTAATGCTTAAGTCAATACTAAAGTGAAAGTGAAAGGAAGCTTAGTGCATAAAGAGTCACGGTAGACATTGGAGCACTTACAGATATTTATAGAGGAGGGCTACCGTAAATATTGGAGTACATTTGGCATGTTGGCACATCTATACAATTTGAGTAATGGAAATGTAGAGTTCAACATGTTTCAAAATTATAGGGCTATGATGCTTGATTGAGTCCCAACCCTTATCCATATGTCCAGTAACAATTGTTATAGTCCTAAGGTCAGGCAAGTTGCCTTAAGGAGTTGACTTATTTGGAGATAGAAAGGTTAGTTAGGGAGCTAATTAGGTCAGGTGCTGGCATATCAAGTTAGCTATGGGCCCAATTAGGTTGACTTATGGCTAACCAAATTTTTGAGGATTAAATCATGTTTTGGCTCATTTGGCCAAAAAAAAAAAATATATCATGTTTTCACTTAATATATAAAATGAAACACCAAAACAAAGTAGGGTTAAATGATATATAATAATTGAAATGAGACAAGGTCTATTTTATCGTGGAAATAGGATTCAAAACTGATGTCAATGGGAAGTCCAATGGTCTTGTCTTTCCAGTTTTCATGATAGTTTTATACAATAGCTGATATAATTCATTTGTAGGTTAAAGATTTGGTTTTGTAAAAATCAAAATAAAAAAAATACTTGAAAATTGTTTAATATAATGCTTTAATATTATACATAAATAATCGACCACTTTGATAAGTATATACCCAATTCGTATTTGTTGTTGGTGAGTTACATCTAACCATATTTACAAGCATATCCATTTATTTTATTGTTTGAACATGAAAATATTAAAATATTTTCAATTTTCTCATCCTAAGTATTGTGCATCCAAACTTTCATGGACTAATCATACGTTAGCAGGCATATCATATAGTATTAGTATTAGAGCTAGGAAGAGATACATAAGAACCTTCAACTTATCCCTTCATTCATTGTAGGTGTTATCAATCATAGTTGTAAGAAGTAAGTTCATAGGTACTTGTAAGTTTCAAGCTATAGCTATTTCATAGGTTACTGCTATTAGTTGTATTTGTATTGTTAGTTATGTTAGCTATTATTGAAGTTGCTATTGACATTTAAGTAGTGCGTGCAAGGGCTTAAGTAAGTCGTAGTGTAGAAATTTTCTAGGTGTCTATTACTAGTGTTATAACTTTATTATGTGTTTAATAAATTGTCTAAGACTAGTTGTGAGTATATTATGAAGCAAGTTACCGTGTGAAAGTATGGACAATGCTAATGATAACTTGAGAGGAAGTTTAAGATGAAGGGTTGATGATTTGGACTATCAACTGTAGAACATTACAAAATTGTTACAAGAGCTTATTGGATTAGTCCAAGGTTGACATAAAGTTAAACAAGGCAAAAGAAGGAATTGAGACAAAGGAAAGTAAGTGATGGAGGCTCTAATAAGCTTGGAAGGAAAAAGGAAGAGCACAAAAGTAGTGGCAGTGATGTTTTTAAGGTAAATCTCGAAGCTTAACGAAGAAGAGACGAGCCTAAAATTGCCAACTAAGGTCTTGAGAACATTAAGCTCAAACTTCCAACCTTTAGTGGAAGTAACTAGCTTAAAGAGTATTTATTCTGGGTGCCCTAAGTAGAGAAGATCTTCAAATGTCACAAGTATGACAACTACACTAATGTTAAACTTGCATCCTTATCCTTTGTTGAGTATGCCAGCATTTGGTAGGATAAGTTGGTCCTTAAGAGAGTTATGAAGGAGAAGAACCTATATGATCATGGAGGTTAATGAAGAGTTTGATGAGGTAGCGGTTTGTTCTAACTTACTTGAAGCAAGATATGCTTCATACCTTATGTTACGACTTGGCTAAAACTCTACTAATAGAGGTATTATCCACTTTGGCATCAGATAGCACACAGTTTTGTCCAAGAGGTTACCCATCTTGAGATTGACCCAGTCCGAGCATGCTTAACTTCAGAGTTTCAATGTACTCCGAGCTGTTATACTAAAAGGTATCTTGATGATTTAGAGTTCAGTTACCTAGCATGTAAGGAGTATTAAACCTTCCAACACTTGAAGGAGAGTAGATTTAGTGTAGAAGAATACTTGCAAGAATTTGAAACTTTGATGACATGCTACGAGCTATAAGAGTCCTAGAATCAAATCATTTATAGGTTTTTAGGAGGACTGCATGATGAAATTGTTAACGTGGTTAAATTACAATCATATAACACTCTAAACGGTGTCATTTACTTAGCTATCAAAGTTAAAAGGAAACATTAAAGGAAGTAATAGAAATAACCATCAACATAACCTCGACCATGAGCCTTGGTACAACAAATACAAAGAGAGAAAAAGGGTTGAAAGGAAGGTGGAGAAGGGAGATTTTAGTCAAGCTAAGGCTAAGTAAAAGAAGATCGAAAAAGAGAAAGTCCTTGGATTTAAGCTCTTAGAATTGAAGTGTTTTAAATGCCTCATATATGACCAAGTTGCCTCATAAAGCCCAAATAAGAGAGTTATGGTCTTAAAGGGTAGTAGACCTAAAGTCGTGGTTGGAAGTGAAAGCAATAAGGATTGAAAGAGTGAAGCCTTTGAGGAGAGTGTAGAGCATATGTACAGTGAGCTAGAGAAAGCTAAGCTCTTATCCTTAGTTAGACAATGAGCCTTAGATGAACAACTAAAGGAAGAACATGGCCAAAGAGAGAACATGTTGTAAACCCGCTATATGGTGAAAAGGAGGACCTATGTCATCATAATCAACAATAAAAGTTGTACTATATTATCTTTGCCAAGCTTTATTACCAAGATGAAACTTTTGGCTGTCTAACACCTGAAACTGTATGAACTGCGTTGGTTCAATGATAAAGGCTTAATACATGTCCATAAGTAGGTGTAGATTTTGTTTAATATTAGAGAGTACAAGGATGAGCTAGACTTTGACGTAATGCCTATGAATGTTACCCACATTGTACTTGGACAATCCTGGCAATTCGACTACCAAGTTACCTATGATGGCTACCAAAATACTTATCATTTTAAGAAGGATGGACAAAAGTTTCACATTCTTACCCATGAGCATCAAAGGGTTGCAGAAGAATCACTTAGCCGTAGTTAGAAACAGGAAGTGAAAAAGAAGCTTGTTTGCCACTTACTCCCTATCTTATTTTGCAAGGTTGTAGAAACCACAATTGAGGTCATCTCATTTTCAACTCAAGGGTAACAATGGGAATTGAATTTGACATCCTTACCCAAGAATTCGAGCTCTTTCCTTAAGTGTCGAGCTATTAGGCGAAGGGATAATTTAGGGAGGAAAACAAGTCAAATGACTAGGAAACAACAGAACAAACCAAGTCAACCTAACTTGACAAGCTATTAGCAAGGTGCTACTTAAGCATCCAACCTTCTACATAAGGGCCTCATTAAGCTTACCTCCTTAAAACAAGCAGGAGCTATTTTATCACACAATAATAGAAGAAGGTTATTGACCTTGCTCAATATTTTGATATCATCTTAGAGATCATGCCTCCTAACTGCAAGAGCTCAAACCACCATAAACCAACTCAGCCTAGTCCTCATTAAGTTGTTCCTAACTTGAATTGGGCTTACTAAATTGTACATATTTTTATAGGTCATTTTAATAGTTTTCTTATGTGTTTCTTGGGTATTTTTAGTGATTTTGGTACTTAATTTGTTTATATTTTGATTTTAGGATTTATTTAAAGAGTTTGATGAATTTGATTAAGTTTTTGATGATTTGAAGATGATTTTTTGGAGTTATCAAGCTTAGAAGAGAATTACACCTAAGATCATTGATTATGAACTAAAATCATAGGCAAAAGTGCAAGGAAATAAGCAAGAATTAATGATTAGTGAGAATCATGGTCAAGTTCAAGGCTATGAATTTTGCCTGTAAACATGTTGTCTCACTTATTCATGGTTATTGAAGTAGAGAAGACCATGCCCAGGAATCACGACTAAAAACCTAGGACATTAACATGTTATTCTTTGTGGATTTACTTGTTTTTAGAAAAATTTGAAGCCTTAGTAGATGCTTTACACATATGAATAGAGAATTGCCTTGTAAATATAGAGAAAGAAGGGTGACATAATTATTTTTCATTCTTTCCATTGGAATTAAGGTTTAGAAGAGAAGAACAACTTCTAGAATAGTTTATTTTCTTTGTGGAAGTCAACATTGGAAGTGATAAGAAGCAATATTTGATCATGAATTAGGCTTTAAGAACTCCTTAAAAAGATTGTTTTCATTCTTCTTTATATATTCTTACTTTGAATATTGTTTAACCTGTTATTTCTTTCATGTTTAATTGAGATTGTGAATTGGATATTTTGATTATTAGTTATGGATCTTGAGTGATATTTGGTGTTTTGTTGAGTCTTTAATTCCATAATCACTTAGCATATATTTTCATTATGTTGGAATATATGTTATATTAGGATTGAGTTTGAGAGAAACTCTTCTAATTGATTTTTGTGATTTCGATTTTTTGGACTAAAAAAAGATATAATGATATGTTATTTCATTCAATTAAGGTTTAAGAACTAGAAGGGATTAATTCAATTTATTTTTTAGTTGGCGATAGAAAGGATAAATTAGTTAATTCTAGGTAATGATTCACTTTGCGAAAAGGAGTTTTTACCTAGTGCTTTATTGTTTTAAAATTAAAACTATTAAAGACTTGATATTAACATTAACTGATTTTCTATTTATTTGGTTCATGGTTGAATGTCTTAAAGGTGTTGAATAGTACAATCAATTTACTAAGGTTGATTAGTTGTAGTATTAGGTTTTAAAATTAAAAATAGCATCTTTTGTTTGCCTAGATTTAAATAGGACTAACACAGTTGAGAGCTAGTATAGCATTCTACATGGGTTTGACTTAGTCTCACTAGTATTATATTATATATGCTACCTATTGCACTTGTTAGTAAAAATACACTTTTTCTTTTTTTCCATAAAGTAAAGTGAGGTTTAGTGTCTACCAAGATTTTGGCATCATTACTGGGGAATGATTTGTGCTAATTTCAGTTATTGGACTATCTAAAGACTAGTGTTTTTTCTTTTTCATAGTTCTTTCTTTCGATTTCATTTCTTTACTTTTATTTCTTCATATTCATTGTTTATTTTTGTTAGTTTCCTTTTAGTGTCTAATTTTTGCTTCCTTTTATTTTATTTTGCAAGCATTTCTATTGTAAGACAATTTGTGTATGAGGTAGTTGTTGATTATAATTACATATAGTCTTTTATGTTGTGTTGTACTACAAAGTTTTGGATAAAAATTCTTTCTTTCGAGCAGTTCAAGAGCGACTCATTATATGAGGCACCGTTGAGATTTCGTGACTTAATAAACAAATGCCTGCATAAAGACACTCTTACTTAAAATTAATTGTTGATATTCTATGGTGGAATCAGGCGTCATAATGAATTTAAGATTGGAATTATTGTTGGAGGACCCTTGACAATATGTCGGTGATGCAAGCAATTATTATACTTGAAGAATTGGCATATTGTAAATATGTTGAGCAACCTCTATCTAATTTAGTAAGGTGCAGTAATGCTATAAACCCCATAACACTAGCTTTAGAAAAAGAGAAGACTATTGAAGAATTATTAAGGAATTCGGAGCAAAAGTAGGAGGAAAAATTTGAAAGCTTGAGGTCAACCATCCAAAAGCTAGATACTCAGTTAGCGTAGATAATAGAGATCTTGGCCACCATACTGGTGGTTGTAAGGGAAAATTAATTACAAGAGGGTCCCTATAGAAAAAGAAGGAACTAAATTCATCTAAGTTTATTAAGGATGAGAAGAAAATAGAATTATTAATGACAGTATCTAGAGAATCACAAGTTGATCATCATTTCAAGTCAGTAAGAGAGGTGAAGAAAAAAGAAGAGACGCCAACCTGGGAAGTAATAGTTGAAAAACTTGTTAGTGTAACCATAGTAGGGTTTGAAAGACTAGAAAAACAATTTGAAAATGTTATGAAGGCTTTTAGCCTAACCAAGCCTGTAAATGTAGTACATCTAAGGTTAAGTAAGATACTTGAAACTAAAGAATCACCAACTTCTGCATCAAAATAAGAAGAAGTGGTACAACAAAGTTCTTGAAGAAAGTAAGCCTACTGTTAAACAAGTAATTTTACTTATATCTTTTCCAAGATAGTTAAATAAATGAAAAAATGATGAAGATTATGAGAATTTCTTAGAGATGTTCAAGAAGTTGGAGGTTAATATTCCCTTAATGGATTTATTAGAGCAAGCACCTAATCTAAGGTGTTATTTAAAATAAATCATGGCCAAGAAAAGGAAGATGAATGGGTGAGAGACAGTCATGTTATCTCAAGAGTGTATTGAAGCATTAAGAGATGCACTTGCCCTTAGATTAAACAATCTAAGGAAGTTCACTTTAGATTGTATTATCCAAGGAGATCAAAATCTCAAGAATGCGTTATGTGATATAGGTCTTAGTGTAAAAGTGATGCCCTTCTCTATAGCAAAAGAAATTGGGATTGAGGGATGCAATAAAAAGAAAAATGATATGATGGTTCGATTGGTTAAAGATTATTTTAGAAGATCGCAAGAAATAATTGAGGATGTACTTTTGAAAGTGGATAAATTCACGTTTCCTATATACTTTATGGTCTTGAATATAAAGGAAGATCTAGAGATTCTCATCATCCTTAGGCGTCCATTCATGGCTATTGTTGGAGTAGTAATTGATATGAAAAATAATAAGATGGTGTTAAGGGTTAAGAATAGTGAGTTACATGTAAATATTAGAAAGCGATGGAAAAAGAGGGACCTTCAAGCTATTAAATTAGATATAGCATGGGATGCTCCAACTAGAGTAGAAGTTGACTTTAAGGATGATTAAGGAGCCCTAGTAAAGAGAAAGGGGATTGTTAAGAAGACGCCTTAAAAGTTTGATCGATCTTAAAGAGGAGTAAGTAGGGAACGTTGAGCCAATAAAGTTAAACAAAAGCACTTAATTGGAGGTAACCTAAGTTTTTCATCTTTAGTATCCCTTATTTTATTTATTTAATTTTATCTTCATCTCATTGCATTTAAGTTTTTGAAACAACTTTCACCTATACTATTTGACTAACTTCGTAGCTATATTTAATTTAGAAGATTTGTACGAGTTTTGTGATGTTTTGATGACTTCTTTTAGTGTTAAGTAACTTGTATAGGTTTTAAGACAAGTTTCTAAGGATCATAAGTGGAATTATAAGTCAAAATCACTAAGAAAAAATGATTAGGAAGAATCATGATCAAGATCACACCTGTGATCTAAACTATGAACCTTTAGAGTAAAGGAAGAAAAGAGATCAGAGAAGTTCACATGCAAAAAACATGCTAATGAACATGACTGTGAACTCTATGGCATTAATTTTTTTGCACTTTCTTGATGATCACAGCCTATGCACTAGATCATAAACTTAACCTTAAACAATATAATGGTTATGATATTGCACTTAGTGAATTTATTTCTCTTTTACACCATGTTTTCCACTTGATCTCTCCCATTCATCCATGTTTTAATTGTATGTGCCTTGTGAATTTCTTCTTTCTTTGATTTGCTAATTAAATGCATAAACACAAGTGTCCAGATGTTTTCAAGGATATGGAGTATTTAATTTATAAACTTGGCATAGCATATTTATATATGTTTTCATAGTCTTAGAATTTTTAATGAATTTTTGCATTGTCTGAGTGTTATTTCATGTCTTTTTGCAATAAGAAGCACATGGTCAAAATTTATTTGGGATCCTAATTTAACTTAAGTCATGTTGTTTTGACACTCTAGGACTATGAAATTAAAGACTAATTGAATATATTCTAATTTTGTTCTTGATTGAAATAAATTGGTTTTTAATTATGCTTCATAGATGCTATGTTGAAGTTTGTATGTTAATCTTTCACACTTACCGAGTTTCTTTCATATTAGATTATTTTAAGTATGGGAGAGATGTATTTAAGAATATAAACTCATGTCTTTCCTTCTTTTCAAGAGCATGTCAAGAGATTCAAAGATAGAGAGAGAATTAGTAGGATATGCTTTTATGATTTGATTTGTTAACTTTGTTTTTTTTTTTTTTTTATATTGATATATTTTGCATTTAGCAAAGTATAATTCTTGCTAGTTTTATGCTACTATTTTTTATTAAACTTTTCTTATTTGTAGTTGGAATAGTATAAGAATAGTCTTAGAGTAGTTTTAGTTTTTAATTTATGTTCATATATTTTACCTTATCTTTTTTTTTTTTTGTTCTATTTTGTTTGTTATATAAGGCTTGAGGACTTCAATGGCATGTATAAAATTTGGCAACTTCAATGGCAAGATCAAAATTTAGTGTCAAAGCTTAATCTAAGGAGGTTTTAGTTTTCCTTTATCTTTTTCTTTTATTTCCCCCTATTGATTTTTGTACTTTTATTAACTATTTGTACCTTGAGGACATGATACAAACTAAGTGTGAATTTGCTTAATCATTATGACATTTTTACATAATGCTAGAATTGAATAATGAAATACGTGTGAAGTGTAGAGTTTCCTGTTATTTAAGCTTAGATTTAGACTTGGAACTAGAGATAACATTGTCGATTAGGAATTAGTTATCTATATTTTTCTTTGGTGTACATTCATTCCTTAAAAATCTTGAGAGCCCTTTAATTTCTAACAAATGAACAAATAATGCCTCTCTCTTAAAAGTTTCCTAAAAAAAATCAATGTAGTTCGAGGAAAAATTAATTAAATAATTGGAATTGAATGAATAAAAGTTTAGCCATGGGCCTCGTTGACTCTAGTAATTAAGCCCAAAGAGTGCCTCCATAGTTTGGAATAAGGCTTATTAATTTGGGTGATGAGCTCAAGATTGTCAATTGAAAGCTTACTATAAGGGTCAAGAGAATAGTTTGCGTAAAGGTTGAACTTAAATGAAAAGCAAAAAATAAAAAATAAATAAATAAAATAAAAAAGAAAAAGTGCTTAGTTGAATAAAGGGAGTGATGGATGGTTCAAAGGGGAGTTTACTACCTGAACTAAGCTCTTTGAGGATGGTATGAAAATGATTTTTTTGAGTTATGAAGTCCATAAGAGAATCACACCCAAGAGTATTGATCATAAATTGAAATCGTAAGCAAAAGAGTAAGGAAATAAAGAAGAATTGATAATCGATGAGAATCATAGTTAGGATCATAGGCATGAATCTTGCTTGTGAATATGTTATTTCACTTATTTATGATTATTGAAGCATAGAAGATCATGCCTAAGAATCACAGCCATGAAGAAGTGAACATGTTATTCTTTGCAAATTTACTTATTTTTGGAAAGATTTGAAGTCCTAAAAAATACTTTACACATATGAATAAAAAAAGGCCTTGTAAATATAAAGAGAAAAGGCATGAAGAAAAACAACTTTTAGAGTAGTTTATTTTCTTTGTCAAACTCAACATTAGAAGTGATAGGGAGCAATATTTGTTTATAAATTAGGATTCACTTATTTTTGGAAAGATTTGAAGTCTTAAAAGATGCCCTAGACACATGAATAAAAAATAAAAGACCTTGTAGATATAGAGAGGAAAGGCGTAAAGAAAAATAACTTTTAAAGTAGTTTATTTTCTTTGTCAAATTCAACATTAGAAGTAATAGGAGCAATATTTGTTTAAATAATATCCAATTCACAATCTCAATTAATCACTTACACTTTGGCTTGCCCTTGAGCTAACCTGTTTAGGTTGATTAGGAATTAGAGATAGAATTAGTTGATCACTTCCAATAGTACGCTTGGACAACTCCAACTAATTCTCTAAATCACTCCAATTGTCCTTGTTGTTAGTTCCATACACTTTAAAATGCATAATTTTACTTGTATAGCTTTAGTAATTTCCTTATTTGCCCTTGTGGGTCATTTCTAGGTTTACTACTTTTATAAATTTTTAGAGGACTACCACTAAGGTTTTAGGAATAGTATATATAGCCACTTATATTACTAGCAACCACTTAATCCTTATCTTTTGGGACATTAACTTATCTGTTACCTTGTACTAAGATATTTCCTTGTCTTAATCGTTCAGTTATCAAGTGAATGTTTTCCTCTTTAATCATCTTTGTATTCTTATCAATCATTTTTTGATTGTGGCAAATCCTTCCTTAGAGAGTAGTGAATTATATATGTTCTTTATTGAAACTCATGTATTAGTTTAGTGTTTGTACGTAAATGAAAAACCATTTTAATCACAAACCTAATTTGTGTTTGTTGTTGGTGAGTTCTGTCCAACTACATTCACATTCATATCCATTTATTTTGTTATTTGAATATGAAAACCCCAAAATATCTTCATTTCATTTCTTGTCCTAAGTCTTGTGCATACAATCTTTCACGAACCTATCACACATTGGCGTTAAGGCATGTTATATGAGCAATAAAGGGGGATTAAGAGAGATTCTAGACTTATTCTTCCTTTTTAATATGAATTGTAACTACCTCATAATTTATCTTCCCTCCTTATGCTAAAATACTACAATACCCTTACCTCTTACTAACTAAGGCCAAATGTAATTTCCACCTTGAAGACATCTTGACTACTAATTTACTAATATGCTCTACTTCTTTAAATTTATGTAAGGCTATTTTAGTAATTTATTTCTTTAAGGTGTAATTTTTTGAAACGTAGAATTTTTTAAGTTACCATTTTATCATTGACTTTACAATGCCTTTGAACTACAAGTTTTCCATAAGCAATACAAGAGTACTGATGACTCTAGAACAAACAAGATAGGGGTAATTAGGGTCTAATCTTGCTATGATAAGTTATTAAGGTTAATGGGAACAACCAATCTTCACACCTAAAAGATAAATTAAGAATTAATCTCATACAAAGTTTACTAACATTGTTTAGATAATTGATTATTGTCGTTTACCCATAACTTATTATACATGATCTCATTCCTCCTTATAACACCCATTATGGCTAGTTTGCAAGTATTTATCTATTTTTATTTGGCCATAATTCCCTCTTATCAATTACTCACTAAGCCTCACTAGTGGCTTAAGCACCTAAACTACTGTATTATCCCAATGACTATATCTATAGACGTAGTTCTAGTCTAAAGATGTCACTCACTAGCTCGATATAACTATGCATAAATAGCACTCAATTGATTTAGCTAAGTTTATATATTAGTCCTGCCTCACAAGCACATAAAACACGTAAATTTGTTTCTTACTTGTAAGTTGTCTGAAACTCGATCTAAAAGTTGATTGATTCCTAAATTTCAACTCATAAATTGATCGATAAATAAGTAAGAAATAAGAAGTTATTATTTAATTGATGGAAGTTAACTACTAAACTTTATTCTAGGTTTATCATATATAGTTTACTAGTACTTAACCTTATACCTTTTCATATTGAATTTAGCTAGGGTCGTTAAGGGAATGGGCCCTAAAGGGGAAATATGTCTAACTTAGTTTTCAACTAAATCTAATCAACTCAATTAACTAATTAATTAAGGCTTATTATTAAATTACCTAATTATTTGTTATTATTAAATATTGTTATCTTCAGCAAGTAATTTAAGGCATACATAAAAGTGAGCTAATTAGGACGATATTTCATGAATAAGTCATAGGGGTTAGTTAAGCATAACTTGTAGATCCAAATTATAGTAATATAATAAAATAATAACATTATAACTAAAAAATAATCAATTTCACTAAATTATATTATATTATAATTTACCTGCTATAATCTCACAAATTGAGAAATGAAAATTTACTAAACTTTATAAATAAATTATTCACATTATAAAATTATAGAATGACATAAAATAATATATAAATATATTATGTGTACCTCAAGTATGATTATTATATATAATTATTATATACTTGTAAATGTTTAAAAATACATAAAAATATGTGTAATTAGATGAAAATAGGAAAAATCATAAAATCTGTAAAAAAATTGTTAAGTAATAGATTTCTCCATGGATTAAGCACAGATAACTCAATAGGTAGCTGTGGACCTAGGAAAATGGCACCAAAACACCTAACAAAGCTTGGAAATTAAGTATAAAAAACCTTGAAGGAAAGAGAAAGTTCCATTCTTACATCCTACAACTTAAGAAGTATCACCAAATCTCTCTAGAATATCAATAAGTCTCTTAGGAAGCTAGAAAAAATTAGGAAAGGAGAAGAACGAAGAGGAAAATTTTGGAAAAAATTTAAGATCAAAATTGCGTACAACTTAGCTATTTTCATAAATATGGATCTAGAAGAGTTTTGGAAGCAAATCACCACCAACACCCAATAGTGGTGCATTGCCCAAAGCTATCAATAAAGGGTTATCTAAAGGTGGTGGTTGGATGGCCAAGTTCTAGTGAGTCCAAAAATTAACCTGATTTACTTAATTTTATAAAAAAAAAAAACTATTTTAACTCCAAAAATTATGAAAAGAAATTATTTTAGCATATTTTTCCATATGCTTTTATAAAAAATGTCAAATTATAAAAATTTTAATTGGATATAAGACCTCCTTAAGAAACTGAACAAATTTGAAAAATTTTATAAATTGTTTTAAATAACCTTATTGTTATTGTTTTGCAACCAATTTTTTTTTTTTTTGAAACTTCCCTATACTACATATGAAAAGATTTTGGCCAAAAACATTTTCTATGATTTTTCATAATTTTTAAGGCTTTAAATTTGATTTTAAAAAATGCTATTTTCAAGAAATTATGCACCATTAACTCTATGGAAAATAACATGCAATAGATCTAGAGATTGTTAGTGTCATATGTCACTGTAGAGATTGATTTGGAGTCAGTTGGATGGATTAGAATTTGATTGACGCATAAATCATTAATTATGGATTACATGTGCTGAGGTGAAAATATGTTAATTTGGAAGTTTGAGTGATATAGTGATCATGGGTATGATGAATCTATTGTATGATCAATCTTTATTATACTTGTAATTTGGAATAAGATACTACAACAAGTCGCTTGGAGCAAACATGTAAATTGGATTTGTTCAGAAATTTTTTTAAATAGTTGATCTGGTAAAAAAGTGACTTAAAATCTTAGTATAGATGCTTAACCAAAAGGTTAACTAGTGTAAGGATCTTAAGTATAACAATGTTAGAGTCTTGGTTAAGACATTGTTTGGTAAAAGAAGTATGATTGTGATGACTTCAAAGATACATTTAAAAGGTTGGTGGATGAAAAGACTTTAACTCTAAATATGTTGGAGTTTCGTTTAAGGAGTTGTTTGGTAAAAGAAAGATAATTGTATTGATTTCAAAGACTTGACTAGAGGGTTGGTTGATTTAGAAGGCCTGGATGAAATCACTTCAAAGACATCTTCAGAAGGTTGGTTAGTGAAGAGGAGAATTTGATTCTTTAATTCAAAGACTAGATTAGAAAGTTGGATAGTAATAGGGACTTAACTATAACCCCATTATAGATTTGTTTGGGAAGTATTTGGTAAGGGAAATGTAGTCAGAATGACTTTGATACTTAATCTGACATTTTATTAGTGTGGAATGCTTAAAGAAAATAACTTTAGAAGCTTGTTTAGAAAGTTGAGTAAAGTAAAGAGTACAACTAGAATAACTTTAGAGACTTCATTAAAAGGTTCTAAGACTAAAACTTGGTATTAAATAAGTGTAGAGTCTTATTTTGGTTTTTCTTAATTTAACTTACACTAAGCTTAGTTTGTTTAATATAAGTTACTTAATATAAAATTAAGGAAATTTAAAAGGTGTTGAAAAATATTTTAGACAAATCAACTAAAGTTTTTAGGTGGAAAATCCCCAATTTAGCTATTAGCGCACAAATTTTCTAGAAAAATAATTTCTAAAAAATTTAACTAAAAAAATTGAATGTGAGGACTAACTTATTTAAGACCAAATCACCATGTAAGAATTAAAAGAAACTAACTAAAGGGCCTTTATTTTATAATTTTTCTAAAAAAAAAGTGAAAATATGTATAAATATAAAAAATGCATGAAAAATAAATTTTTTATTATTAATTTTACTATAAAAAAAAAAAGAAAATTACATTTTTTTAAAATTTTATCGTTGCTTAGAGGTATCGACATACCTACTAATCAGGATTAAAATGACCATAGTTCTCATTTTTTAAAAAATTTTAATGGGTTGGTTCTTTTATATTTAAAAATGGGCTAGATTTATGTTTTTTATCCAATTTATTTTTATTAAGAAAAGTCCTTAAGAAAACCTAATTTTATTTCCAATTAAAAAAACCTAATTTTTTTTTTTAAACTTCAAGTTAATATTTTTTTTTATTTGAGGAAAAACCAATTATGTCACAAAACCTCTAAAGTACTTAAGTTCAAATTTTCCATGAAAGATGCTAATCTTAAGTAAAAGATACAGGTTTTATGAAAATATGCTAATATGCAATTATCATGGAATACATGTTTTATTAAAAAAAATGCAATTACTGTAGAAAACATGACTATACCGTGGAAAACATGTCTAAATTATAGAAAACATGTGTAAACCATGAAAAAAAAATGCTTAAACCAGAAAAGAAGCCTAACCATGGAAAAATGTCAATTAAATATTTTTATTTTATTTTATGAAAAACTAACTAAGTGACAAAAAAAAAACAGTTTGTACTAAAAATCCTTGAATGCCAAATTTAAAAAATGAAAATTAAAAATAAAGCAATATTTAGTCAAATATCCTAAGATATGCAATCTAAATGTAATTTTTATCCTAAAGATATACAATTGTACCATTAAATGCAATTTTATTTAAAAAAATGCAACTTTTTTGTAAAAATATGCAATTTTTCTAAAAAAATATGCTAAAAAAGTGATTCTTAAATGAACATGCAAATTGTATAGAAAATGTGACAATTATTACATGGACTTACAAAAAGGACTCGAGTTAGTACTTTTCGTGCAAATAACTAATTTTTTTAAGTAGAGAAAATAATAAAATAAAAAAAAACTATCACTAAATACCTGTACAAAAAATAAAACAAATCACTATTCTTAATTTTAATAATAATAAAAACTAAACTAAAAAAAAATGAATTAAATAATCAAAGCTTAAAAAAACTTGCATAAGAGAATTAACTAGAGTTAGTGTGGGATTTTATAAAAATAAAAAAAGAAAGAAAAATAATTAAATGAATGAACTAAAAAAAAATAAAACAAACGCATTGTAGATATGGGTCGGATCTATGCGTAGGTTGGATTTAGATAAGGAGCTTCAAGCGGAGTGAGTTGAATTGTCCTTAGAAAGAAGAAATAGTAGCACTCCAACATTAAATTGGGGTTTATGATTCATATTTCAAGCAAGTAATTGCGTTTCCACAAGGAAGTGATTGGCAAAAACAAGTTTGCTACCGACATTGCGTCTTGTGATTGCCATCTAGTGGTGTTTCAAGTTTTGGTGTCAATAATTGTTAGGTTTGGTGACTGTTGTTGGGCTTGCTCATATGAGGGGATGGATTGTTGTTGTGGTGCTATGGGAGAGAGGTCAAATGTATGTGGTTAGGTGGTTTGTGCAAGAGAGGAGGGATCGAGGTCGTCGTTGGTCGAGTATAGAAGGAGGTTAAGAGCAATGGGTTTCATGTTGCTTAGTCTATCATGCGAATATAGTAGCAATCGCAACAGTGGGGAGAGTGGTTCGGTTTTGTGTTTTGAAGATGGATGTTGTATTGAGGATGGTAGCCATGGTGTGTTATGCAATGGTGATTGAGGTCATACGTTGTTGACTGTGCGTAAAGGTCGGAGGTTAGTGGTCGGTGTGGTTGTATGCTACTGGCATTTGATGGTTGGTGGGGCTGATCGTATATGAGCTTGTGATAAGAGAAAGGGATCAGGGTTTGGTCGAGCGGCACTACTGCGTTGGGTTTGTTATACAGTTAAGAGAGAGGATAGAGTTGGGATAATTAGTTTTGGGGTTTCTGTTTCGTGTCTGTATTTGTTGTTGGCTGGGTGTTGTTAAAGGAGGATGAAGGTCGGGCAAGAATGATGAAGATTGGGGGTGTTGTACTTGTCCCTCCCTAAAGAAGATGATTATTCTCTCCTTTTATAAATTTATTAATTGAATATTTCTTATAATCCTTGGAGAATATTTGGGTGTTTTTTATTTTAGCAAATTCTTGATAAATAGATATTAGTACCAATCTTTTAAAGATTTGGTTATGTGGATCACAACTTACTAATCTTTTAGCCAAATCCATAAAAATTGATTCAATATTTGATAAAATTTATTGTTATCTCGTCTTTTAGAAGATATACCCGATTTTCCTTCCATTTTTGGGCTTTTCTTAGCGAGAAGAAAAAAGTTGAGATGAGGATGATGATTGTCACAAGCCAAAAATAAAATGCACATGAGCGTGCTATAAGGAAGTTGAAATCTTGACCTCTTATCCTTCCATACATTGAATTCATGTGCCTAGCCAACTTGACTGGGTATCTTTCTTATCATTTTATGCAATTCATTGTTACTTAAGTTATAAAAACTGGGCCTAACCTTAATCTTTACTTTCAAGTCCAAATCCAACTTGACCTAAATAACCTAAACTTATTTAAATAGCCCCAAAATATACATGTTAAATATATTTCAGCACAACTTTTGAATTTAATAAATCCTGAATCTTTATTTTTTAATATTCCAACTAAAATATTAAAATTAGAGAAAATCCATTTTATGAACTCAAATATTTTACCGGACTTTTCCTAATGAAGCTAAAAAAATTCTAAAGACTTTAAATTTATTAAATCGCATGTATACTTTTGACTATTTCCTAACCCAACCTTAAATAGCTGACTAACTTAACTTGGACTCTTTTGTCACTTTGTATTTTTTAATTTTTTGGCTTTTTTTAAAGGTGAACCTAGCCTAAAATAAGAAAAAAAAAAAGAGAAGAAAATAACCTAAAATAAAAGGGTAGAAAAAAATGAGGTTTTTACAGCTGCTCCTTTTTATAGCGAAGTTTTAAAAGACAAAAAACATGCCTATTTTTGCTGAATCTTAGCTTAAATTGATATGGTAAGGATTACTAACTTGAATGGTCAGTTGGGCAATGTCTCGTCTTAAAAGGATGAGGTAGGAAGATATTGATTTAAAATACCAACTTGAAAAGTTGATGCACAGAATAAGGGGGCCAACTTGAAAGGTCGGGATAAAACGTATAAAGGGGCCCGTCTTGAAAGGATAAGGCAAAACAGATAAGGGGCCTAACTTGAAAGGTTGGGGCAAAACGTATAAAGGGGCTTATCTTGAATTGATGGGGTAAAAAGGATAAGGGGCTCGACTTAAAAGGTTGAGGCAAAATGTATGAAGGGGTCTATCTTAAAAGGATGGGGCAAAAAGGAAACAAAGGGCCCATTTTGAAAGGATGAGGCAAAAAGGATAAGAGACCTAACTTAAAAGGTCAAGGTAAAACATATAAAGGGGGTTGTCTTGAAAGGATGGGCAAAAAGGAATAATAGGGTCTATCTTAAAAGGATAGGGTTAAAAGGATAAGGGGCTTGACTTTAAAGGTTGGGGCAAAACGGATAAAGATAGGCTCTATGTCGAAAAAATTGATGTTTTTAATAGAAAAATTGGCTTCTCAAAAGGATAGATCTTTTTAAAGAAGGAAAATTAACAAAAGGGTTTGAAGGCATGGCTAATTGTTTTTTATCCTTAGATAATTGATATTCCTTGATGTAAGACAATAAAAGTTCTTATAGTAAAACTTTTTGAACTTTGAACATGGGATAACTAAGGTTCTCAAAATTCCTAGGATAATTTAAGCTCTTAGTATGATGACAAAGGCTCCTGAATAATCATTTCATAGTATAGCCGAAGCTCTTAAACATTCTCACACCATAAGATAATCAAAGTTCCTGAACTAAGAATAACTAAAACTCCCAAATTATAAGACAACCATGGTTCCCAAATTTATGAGATTACTAAAGTTCCTAAGATAAGAATAACTAGGGTTCCTAAGTAATAAGATAATCAAAGCTTCATAAGGTTAACCAAGATTCTTGAAATGTCATAAGATGATCAAAGCTCCCTAAGGATATCTAAAGTTCTTGAAACTACCATGAGGGATCAAAGCTCCCTAAAGATACCTAAGGTTCCCGAAACCGCCATGAGGGATCATCTAAGTTCTTGGCTTAAGGATGGCTAGCGTTCATGTTACCAGTCCTCAAATTTTCACTTTTTGACATTCAAAGGACCAAGTGTGCTTTTGTTCAAAGAAATTATTCATATGTTCCTTGCTATCAATAATGAAACCATATTGGCTTTAACTTAATCTTTTCATAGCATGGCCGCAGCTCCTAGATATTCTCACACCATAAGATAATCAAAATTCCTGAACTAAGGATAACTAAAACTCCCGAATTATAAGATAACCATAGTTCCTAAATTTATGAGATTACTAAAGTTCCTAAGATAAGAATAACTAGGGTTCTTAAGTAATAAGATAATCAAAGCTTCATAAGGTTAACCAAGATTCTTGAAATGTCATAAGATGATTAAAGCTCCCTAAGGATATCCAAAGTTCTTGAAACTACCATGAGGGATCAAAGCTCCCTAAGGATACCTAAGGTTCTTGAAACCGCCATGAGGGATAATTTAAGTTCTTGGCTTAAGGATGGCTAGCTTTCATGTTACCAATCCTCAAATTTTCACTTTTTGACATTCAAAGGACCAAGTGTGCTTTTATTCAAAAAAACTATTCATATGTTCCTTGCTATCAATAAGGAAACTATATTGGCTTTAAATTAATCTTTTCATAGGATGGTTGCAGCCCCTAAATATTCTCACACCATAAGATAATCAAAGTTCCTGAACTAAGGATAACTAAAACTCCCAAATTATAAGACAACCATATTTCCCAAATTTATGAGATTACTAAAGTTCCTAAGATAAGAATAACTAAGCTTCCTAAGTAATAAGATAATCAAAGCTTCATAAGGTTAACCAAGATTCTTGAAATGTCAGAAGATGATCAAAGCTCCCTAAGGATATCTAAAGTTCTTGAAACTACCATGAGGGATCAAAGCTCCCTAAGGATACCTAAGGTTCTTGAAATAACCATGAGGGATCATTGAAGTTCTTGGCTTAAGGATGGCTAGCGTTCATGTTACCAGTCCTCAAATTTTCACTTTTTGACATTCAAAGGACCAAGTGCGCTTTTATTCAAAAAAACTATTCATATGTTCCTTGCTATCAATAAGGAAACTATATTGGCTTTAAATGTTACAAACAAGCGATATGCTTATCCTTTTAACCTATTGGCAATTCATTATATATCTTAGATTGTCCATCTACTGGTGATATGGGAATTGATAGGAATCAAACTATGACCATTTTCAAGCCACGGCTGACCTATTTCAAGCCGAGGCTAACCTCCTTAACTTAAGGCTAAGTTAATAATAGAATGCCGAGAAGGGAAAGAAAGATAGTTCGACAACAGCTCTATCAGCTGCCAAGAAGACCGAGGACTAAATAACCGACATCCTAATCTTGAAGACTAGCTTGGTACGGTACAAAGGATCTAGTGGCAACCAATCCTAAAGCTCGACAACTGTGGGCCAGCTTCATCTAGTTCGGATCTTACTCATTCTAGGATAGCTTAGATGACCCGTATGCTGACCTTCTTGCTAAAATGTACAATTTTGCAAATTTATAAATATTTTCTTTATTTTAATCATGGGCCTAATCTTTAGAGTTTAAGGCCTTGTATACTATTTATATTTTTTCTATTAAGGTTTTAAGATGTACTACAAACAGTAACTTTTGTAAGTGGCAATGAGCATTTTATCATCAATTATCGAGAATATTCTTAGAGAATTTCCTCTTGTAAAGTTATCTTAAGCTTGTTTCCTTATGAATGATTATTGAGTGTGTTATTCCTATTTAATGTTCTTAAGTTCTTATCAATCTTCTTTTGAGATTACGGCAAACCTTCCATTTGAGTGAGTTAGTGAGTTATATCTAACCCCTCATTTGAAACCCTGAGCATTGATTTGATTCTCGTGAGTCGTATTGAGACCTATTTTGAGCTTAAACCCTGACCGTGTTTATGTATTGGTGATTGATATCCCTTTGCATTCACATTCAAAACCTTCATTTACTAAATTTCTCCACTAACGACCCTTGAGTCTGAATACCTATTAAGGGTTCGAGTTTACTACATACTCCAATCCGCATCATCTTAGTATCAAAGCTTTAGGAAGACACGTGTGTCAAACCCTGACCGTGTTTATGTATTGGTGACTGATATCCCTTTGCATTCACATTCAAAACCTTCATTTACTAAATTTCTCTACTAACGACCCTTAAGTCTGAATACCTATTAAGGGTTCGAGTTTACTACGTACTCCAATCCGCATCATCTTAGTATCAAAGCTTTAGGAAGACACATGTGTTAGTGTTTTTCAAAGTTTAATTCATGAGTTCTTATTCTTCTATAAACTACTGTTTAAATTGTGGTATATTGTATTGTATGTAACAATGGTAATGGTGCTTAACTTCTCGAAGTATAGTATGTTGAGTAATGATAGTTTTTTTTTTTTTTTTAAGTTGCTGTCAGCTTTATTTTGGTTAGTAATAGTGATTTTAGCTGTTGTTTCTAGTTGTAATTTGTCCTTAGTAGTGTTATAGTAGCTGAAGTAGTGTTTGAAAGCCATAAGTAACTGCAAAAAATGAAGTTATGGTGGTTTTAGTTGAGCTAAGTTGAATGTTCTCAATGTTTGTTGAAATTCCTTAGCGGAAGTTGTTGTACAAATCAATAATGTTGAAAGATAGTGTGAATATCAGTAGTGATAGTCCATGTGGTAGCTTGCGGAGACGTATTGATGACTTAGAGTATCAAATTCAAAATCTCACTATGTTGATTCAAGAGCTTACTGGATTAGTGAGAGGTTGCCGACGTACTGGCTGATGAGAAAGGCACGATCGACTTTCAACTAGTGAAAGTGACTCCAATGAGCCTGTTAATGATGAACGATAGCTTAAAAGAGTTGTTGAGTAATGCAGAAGAAGAGGCCAACACAATCCGGGGAACAATGACAAGAGTATTGATTCCGCGCTGAACTAAAGAGCCTGAAGAAGAGAGCAAGAGTTGAGAAGGGACTTAGCTAAGTAGAGCACCAATAGAAGTGGTAGATTCAAGATAAACCGACTAACTCGAAATGAAAGGGAAGAACCCCAAACACATAGTTGAAGACTTGAAAACATTAAGCTTAAGCTATCAACCTTCAATGAAAGCAGCTAACCTGAAGAATTCCTTGATTGGGTTCCTTGAGTTGAGAAGTTCTTTGAAAGTTATGAGTGTGATGATAAAACCAAGGTTAAGCTAGCTTCATTATCCCTTATTAAGTATGCTAGTCTATGGTGAGATAAGTTTATTACTAAGCATGATACAAACCGTGCTAAGGACAGACAAGGCCGGCTATCGAGGTAGGTTCGATCTTATCGAGGGAACGAAGATAGAGTGGGTTTAGTGAGGGTTTTAGTGAATCCGTGAGCCACCTAACTGGATATGACGCACCAACTAGATTCTATACAACCTAAGACTCGCCGAATATAATGTACCAGTCCAAGTGATAAGGTTGCCTACCACAATCTTTGCTAAATGGATTAATAATTGCTAGTAAGAGAGAGCTTTTTGAGAGAGAAGACTTAAAGGGGATTCTTCATTAATGTTCTTTTATATTGTTTGTATTTTTACAGATGTTGCTATTTATAATAGTTCCTAAACCTTAGTGGCAAAATTGTCAATAATGTATAAGGCCTTAAACTCTAAAGAATTGGGCCCATGAATATAAATAAAGACAAGCATGTATAAAAATAAAAAACTGTACGTTTTATAGGGAAGTCGGCATTCAGTCAATCAGTATGTCTTGGAAGTAGCCTCGCATTGCTTGGTTGAGACATCAGAGAGAACGGCTATAATTGCTGAGTTCTAAAGTTAGTCGGTATTAGTCTCTTCGTGTCTTACCGAGTTGATCCAACTCTCAAAACCGTAAGTTAGTCAGCATTAGTCTCCCTGTATCTTGCTAAGTGGATTGCTCTCGGAAATGTGATAGCTTGGCATATCGGCAAACGTGAAGCTAAGCAAGTATTTAGTTAGGCATGGGTGAGGATTAGGCCTTCTACTTCTTGGCATTCGTTTTGTGAGAAATAGTGTTAGTCGGCTCGGCAGACAAGATGAGTTGGTAAGTAGATCAGCTTAGCTTTGGCAGTTGGGTTAAGTCGATACCTCAAATCCTATCAGGGCCTTTAGGGGCTTTAGGCTACTCTTTAAGATGTCATCACCTTTCATTTGTTTCTTCTTTTCTTTTCTTTTATTTTGTCTCTTTTTCTTTTTTATTTTTTTTTTCCTTTTTCTTTCTCTTGCCTCTTTGTCCTCTTTTGACTTTTTGCTTTCTATTTCTTTTTTTTTTTCTCTTTTTTCTCTCTTTTTTTTTTTCCATGATGATTGGTCACTATATGTCTAAGTTTCCGTTTAAAGAAATTAAAGGCCTTAAAATCATGAGCTCAAAGTGTGTAAGCTTAGTGAAGTAGGTATGGCTTTGGGAGTGTTTGAGAGAAATCCATGGTCTTGAGGTGTTTAAATGAGTGTATGGGCTTGAGTGAAGTGTGTATTGTTTGAAACACTTCATTCTAAAGAAATTGAGTTATCTATGATAATTATTGCTCGTGAATTACACAATTGAAATAAGCACAAGGTAGTCCATTTCTATTCTCCAAAATTAATGGCCCTAACCTCCTAATTGCCCCAAAGTGAAGGGGTTCTTGATAGGGTTTATTTTTTGAAAAACTTCCCTTAAAGAAGTTAATAAGGGGTAAAAGTGTTTACGATAGTGAAATGAATGCTCATTATCCTTTCAACCTGTGTATCATATGTAAGATAGATCTCCTTTAAGGAATGAGTTTCATTCTCACTTTCATGTCTCTCAACTCTCTTGAGTGTTTTAAGCTAGTGTTTAAGATTAGGGCTTGCCTCTTATCATTCTAAACTCTTCAAATAATAAGATACTTTCTACTAGTTAAAGTTAAAAACATTTCATTTGTTTTCACCTATCTACCTTCGTTTTATTGGATAAGACTGGATACTTTGTGATGCCCTAGCGGGTTATATGCCCCTTTACCTTTATGAGATTACCCCATTTGCTGACCCTCCTTAGCCCAAGCCCGTTAAGATTATTGGTTGAATAATTTCCAGTGGAGACAAACTTTATGTTTGGTTTTAGAGTTAGAGTGGGTGGGTCAGTTTTTTAGAGTGAGTATTTAGGACTTTCTAAGCCTAAAGAAGGCTAATGTGGATGAACAAAACTCTAAGTAAAGCCGATGGGCTACGTGTTAGGTTTTTTATGGCTTGGAGTGGCTTGAAGTAAGCGAGAAGGTCTATTGTCAGTGTTTAGGATTTTATCTCTTGAGCTTTTGTAAAGGTCTGGTAATGAGCTTCTTTTCAAGGATTGTGTTTGGTTTAGGCTTTTCCTAAGGGAATCAAGAGTCGTGTTCGTATCGAGGATGGGTAGATGGGCTATGTCTCCACTATTTTCAATTATCAATTTTCAATGTGCATTTCCCTCTTGCCCCTCAACATCAACCTCAGTATCAAGCCTAATTCATAGGCTATAAGGTGCGTTAGGCTCAAAATAAGTGACTACTCAAACTAAGTTTGGGCTAGAATTGTCATTGTTGTCCATCATCTTGCTTTAGAATGAATGAATATGGGCTTTAGAAAAATGGACTTAATCGCTTAAAAGCAATAACTCAAGCCTATAAAATCCTCACTTGCTAATAGATTTTTCCTTTGAAAACTTCATGATTTTTTTTTTTTTTTGGAAAACTTTCTTCTAAAGGCATTTGAAAACACTTATTTTACAAAAAGCTTATGTTACAAACATAATTCATGACATCTCCCAATTTATGGGAATGATTGAAAAAGTTACAAAGTTGACGAAAATGAATGACTATTTTACAAGATTAACAATTGAGGTTAATAACTTATTTACCGATAAAGATTCTTTCTTTCTTCTTGTTTTTTTTTTTTTTTGTTTTTTGGAAAAACTTTTGAAAGCCCCTCTTAATAATGGAAACTAAAGAGAACATGTGTTATAGATAACTAGATTGCCAATACTACCTAAAAAGTAGAAGGTTCAATTACCAAGGCAAGATAATGAAGATGACAAAGTTACAAAAGGACTTAAAAACTTACTTATTAATGGAAGTTAAAAAGTACCTATGCTATAGATGATTAGGTTGCCTAAAATAGAAAGGACAACCGATGATTAAAGGGTGATTATTTTATAAGAGTAATGCTTAATGTTAAAGAAATGTTACGAAGAGACAAATCTAGGGAGGATAGCTGTTCACATTCAAAAGTAATAGATATTTATGAATGTAAGGATTTTTTTCTATTTTTTTTTTTAATTTTATGTACGCATGTGCTACAATACAAATTTTCAATGGAATAGGCAATAATAAATAAGGGAGGAAAAAGGGTACAATAAAAAAATAAATAACATAGATAGTATACAAATAAAGCATGCATATGCAAGTGAAGGATAACTAAATAACATGTGATAATTTAGAAAAATTAGGGATAGCAACTTTATTAGAAGTCGCATAATTATATTGATTTGATTGCGCATGTGTAGACCCCTATTGGATGTACAATTGTTTTATAAGTACAAAAAACTAATAAATTGCATGAAAAATTATATAAATACACTATTACATGATAAGTCACAAGAAAATATAATTTACATGTAAAAGAATATCATACAACCATTATCTTTCATGGGAAAATATTAAAATTACATCTTCTTGTTATTTTTAATTTTTGAAAAATGTTATGCTAATATTCATTTGCTTGCTCACAATAGATTTAATGCAATTTAGTAGGTTTTATCTTGAATTTTATCATGCCACATTTTATTTATAAGATGAATAGAAAAAGAAAAGCAATAAATAATACATATGTTACAAGATAATACATGGACAATAATATAATATAAAAACAAAAAAAAGAGAGAAGAAAACGTATCTGCGATATATATACAACAAAGTATAGTATAAACTTGATGTAATATGCTACATACACATGTAATGTAGTAGGGGTCAGTAATTAATAACTCATAGGAACGGAATTATCATAAACCCGCAGTCAACATTCTTACACACTTATATATATAAGTGTATGAATTTTTAAAATTTTTGAAGACGAATCTCGTGGACACTTATATATAAGTGCATTAATTTGTTCAATTTTAGACAATAGAGGCCTAATTGACCGTGGGTTATAACAAATTTTATTTTTTTGGTTCCGATAATTTAAAAATTACTAACCCCTATTTATTTAAGATAATGCAAGAAGATAGGATCTATAAGTCTCGAGCTTTGTAACCTCAAGTATTCTTAGAGAAACGCTTAGTAGGCTATATTGAAGCATGAGTAAGCTTGCCAATCACCGCTAGGTGGGGGTAAAAACTAGAGGTGTACAAGTGAATTAAATAGGCCAACTCAGCTTGGCCTACTTTAGCCCATAGGTTAAATGGACCAACCAATTTCTACCTACTTTATAAATCGGCTATAATTTTACTGGCTTAACCTAGCCCACTTTGGCCTATAGGTTAAATGAGCAAACCACTAACTTTTTAATGGAATTAATAAATTAAAAATAAATTGTAAAAAATTAAAAATACAAACACTAAATGCATTAAAAAAAGGGGCTACAATTATACTAAAGAGTAGTAATAGAAGAACAATGGCTAATCAAGTGGTGTAAACAATGAAACAAATCAATTGAATCACTGCACCACTTCAATATTTCATTAAACATCCAAAACTATCCATATAAAAAGATACAATTCATGAGACTCCTTTTATGGGAATAAAAAGATAAATTTCTCATATCAATTTAAGAGTAGATCTTCTAACAAACAAAAAATAAATTTCCTAGATAAATCATTCTTCATTAATGATCATATTTGAATCCACCTTTGATAATGTTTCTTCTAGTCCTTTTTCACCTTCATCTACAATACAAAAAATAGCAAATAATTAGATGGAAATATTTAAAAAAAATCAAAAATCAAGATTACATTTCATTTAAATGAAAAAACTACCTTCCCAATTAAATCCTTGTAACCAATTATGTGTGCAAACTAAAGCTTTCACATTGACAGGAACCCATGATACTTGGTAAGAACATGAGCATCAATACTAAAAGTAGCCTCACAAGCAACTGTAGTAATTGAAATTCTAAGAACATCAAAAGCCATTATACATAAATCTGGATAGCTTTAATGTTGAGTTTTCCAATATTCTAATATATTCAATTCTGAGTAAAAAGTCATATCCATTACCGTTTCTTCCAATTAGAGATCTAAGGAAGACTTACCGATAGTATGTATCTCAATTTGACAATATTCCTACATCATAAAGGAAAAAAAAAGGTAATTATCNCCCCTAACCCTTAAAGAACTTTCATCCTTGAAAGTTTACCTAATTCGTTGAAAAGCTTTAAATACATTTTCCTTATGTCGTCTTCTAACTCCTAGGTAGCTTCCTGCAATGACTAGTTGCTCCACTATACTTTGACATATCTTATCTCTCTTCTTTGTAGCTTCTATACCTTCCTTTCTACAATCTTGATTGGTCTTTCCATTGTAGTTATGTCAAGTTATACTTTCAGTATCTCCAACTCAGCCTCCTATTCTAAATCTAGTGTAAACTTTTTCAGTAGAAAGATGTAAAACACATTATGCACTTCTATAACTGAGGTGATTACTCCAACTAATAAGATATATCACCAATTCGCTATTAAACTACATATGGTCCACTAGACTTAGGACTCAATTCCCTTCTTAAACTAAATTGAACTACTCCTTTCATAGGTGAAATTTTCAACAATACCTTATCAACAACCTAAAACTCTAAGGGTCTTCACCTCTTGTTTGTGTAACTGATAGAGCCTAACTTTACACTTGGCTTAACCCATGCTTATCTCCTATTCTTTACTCGATTATAATATTAGAATATTCTAGTATGAGTATATAAACTCTCTTTTCCTCTGATCAAACTCTTTACTCTCTCTCTTCTTTAATGGTATGAAACCTTACTTCTCTTTCTATCCTTATAATTATGTTTGTTTGTTTAATCCTCAGTTACTAATTGATTCTTGATGTGTTTCTTGCAAGGTGATCTCACTCTTGGTAGCCTTTTCAAGCAAGGATAAATGCTAAAGGCACCAGTTTTCTTCAAAAGGTTTCGATGATGATTCCCCTTTTCTTTTCTCTTTTTACACTTATGATGAATACATTTAGATCTGATAGATCTATTAACAAAATCTGATAATCTTAACTATCTAATTGTTCTTGTAGTTACAACTGCTAACTATTTGTATAAACTATTTTCATTACTTGTATACTATGTAGTCTTTATGCCATGTTGGTTTTTGTTGTATTCTCTTACTTGTAACACTTGTCTCCCCCTCCTAAAGAAGGACCTTGTCATTAAGGTCAAAAGTAGGGTAAAGTTGTGTAAAATGAACAAAATCTTCCTATGTTGTATCCTCTAATAGCAAACTCTTCCACTGTACAAGTATTTGCTTAACTAGTATTTCTTATTAAACAATCACTCTTGACCCTAAAATTTACAAAGGAGTCAAAATATGGTGATTGCCATAAGCTTCTATAGGTAATTGTAAAGAAGGAATAGAATTCTTATGTGCTTTTTTTAACTAAGAGACATGAAATACATTGTGAATTTTCACATGAAAGGGAAACTCCAATTTGTAAGCATAAGTCTCTACCCTATTCAACACTTTAAATGGCCCACAATATCTCTTTGATAACTTATGATGTTTAGCTAAAGCCACTAATGACTACTTATACGATTGTAGTTTGACAAAAACCATATCACCTTCTATAAAAGCAATATCAATACAATGTATATTTGCATAATGCTTAATTCTTTGTTGGGCTTGTAACAAATGGTCTTTGAGTAACTTTAACAATTTGTCTTTATCTCTTAATTCCACATCTACTGCTTCAACTAAAGAGGCACCTTGAATATGTCTTGGAACAGTAGGTAGTGGTCTATATACCAATTCAAAGGGAGTATATTTAACTCCTTGATGATAGGATGTATTATAAGAGACTTCAACCTAAAGAAGATAAGTAACCCACTTTTGAAGATGGTCCATGACATAACATTTGAGATATTGTTAAAGTACTCTATTTAAAACTTCAGTTTGACCATCACTTTGAGGATGATAATTCAATTTATCCTACTGAACTTGAAAAGTTCTTACTAGAAATGGCTCTTAAAAATCCTACTCTATTAACGAAAATAAATTTAGGATAGCCATGTAACTTAACCATAATGTCTACAAATAATTTGGCTACCTTAGTTGTTGTAAAATGTTCATCTAAAGCTACTAAATGGCAATAATTGGAAAGTCTTTCAACTACAACCGAAATCACTGATTACCTTCGAGATATGGGAAGACATGTAATAAAAATTCATACTTATGTCTTCCTATATTTGATTTAGTATAAGCAAGGGTGACATAAAACTAGCAAGTGATGTAGTAGTGTATTTTACTTGCTGACAAGTAGGACACTTCCTTACATAACCTTCAATTAAGTCTCTCATTCCATCCTAATAGAAATCAATGGCTATCCTTTTGTAAGTCTTTTATACTCTAAAGTAACCTCCCCTCAGAGAGTCATGATACTCAGATAAAATTAATAGAATTAATGATGATTGAAGCACCAAGAAAAGTCTCTTATTATAAAATAAGAGATGATCTTTCCATTGTAAATTTAACTTTGTAGTCTTGCCATTCAAACATCTTCAATCAATTATTTGAATTCTGGTAAATATTGATAGTCTTCTTTCAACTTATCAACTAGATGAAAACAAGGTATGGATATACCCAAATGAGTTCCCAACTTTACCTCCTACTTAGATAATGCATTAGCAACTATATTATCTACTCCTGATTTGTATGCAACAAAGTAGTCATATCTTAACAACTTGACTAAATATTTCTATTGTTCGAGACTTTGGATGACTTGAGTTAATATCTCTTTCAAACTATTATGATTTATACGTATGGTAAAATGAGCCCCCAAGAGAAATTATCTCCATTTCTTCACTGCTTCTGCTAAAGCATAAAGTTCCCTCACATATGCTAATGTTTTTTGTAAATGAATACGCATCTTCTTATTAAATAAGCTATTCCTTAGGCATCAGTTTCCATAACAAATGGTTGTGAAAAATCTAGAAATGCTAAAATTAGAGTTGTAACTAATGCATCCTTTAGCTTATTAAAAGCATCATCAGTTTCTTTAGTCCAATCGAACTTATCTGATTTAAGTAAATCAATTAATGGACTAGCAATTAAGGCATACCCTTTTATAAATTTTCTACAGCATCTTGAGAGACATAAAAATGCCTTAACTTGTTTTATAGAATTTGGAATTGGCTAATTCTTCATTACCTTTGCTTTCAAATTTTCTAGGGTAACTCCTCCTTTTGACACCACATGTCTGTGGTACTCAAGTGTGGTTTGAGCAAATGAATATTTGCTCTCTTTGAGATAAAATTGGTTGTTTGATAATGTTTGAAGAACTATGGCCAAAGGTTCCAAATGTTCTTCTAAAGTAGGGCTATATACTAATATGTCATAAAAAAAAATGAAAATAAATTTTCTCAATTAAGGTTAAGAAATTCCATTCGTTATTGCTTAAAACATTGTTAGAGCATTACATAACTCAAATGGCATCATAGTAAATTCATAGTGTCCCTCATGTGTTATAAAAGCTATCTTCTTAATATCTCTAGGAAACATCCTTATCTGATGGTATCCTACTCGCAAATCTAACTTTAAAAACACTGTAGCTCCTATAAGCTGATCAAACATCTCATCAATTGTGGGAACTAAAAATTGATCTTTAATAGTTGCTTGGTCAAAAGCCTGATAATTGATACAAAATCTCCAAGTCCCATCCTTCTTCTTTACCAAAAATACTAATAATGAAAAAGGACTTATACTGTGTTGTATAAGTCTTTGATTCAGCATGTCTATCACTTGATTTTCAATTTCTTCCTTCTAAAAATGTAGATATCAATAAGGTTTTACATTTATTAGTGATGCCTCATTCACTAAGTGAATCTTGTGTTGAACCTCTCTTAAGGGTCATATGATGAGGGTGCCTCAAATATGTAAGGAAATCCACCCAACAATTGTTTAACAGCAATGTTGCTTGTGGAATCCACGCATGTAATATTTTGCACATTTTAAGCCACCAATTGAAAACATGAGACTATAGAATCTGTTGTGCACAATCTCCTAAATTGACAATGTGTGATTTGGCTAATGTGATCCCCTTTATATCCATTCAATTCAACAATCTTGCCTTCATGCTCAAACTTCATTGTAAATCCAGTATAATTAATGGTTACTGGCCCTAATTGTTGTAACCATTGTATTCTCGAAACTATCTTGACACCTTGTATAGGTAAGACAAAAAAAATTCTGTCAAATGTTATACTATGAATTCTTAATGGAACATTGTTATATTGGCCCTCACATTGTAATGTTTCACAATTTCCCACAAGAACTTTAAATTATGCACTTGGCAAGATTGGTAAATTCAAATGTTTAATCATTTTGGTTTGTAAGAAATTGCATGTACTGCTACCATCCTTTAACACAATAATAGAATATCCATTTATATAACCTTAGAATTTTAATGTGCGAGGCACCATGATCTAAACAATGAATTTTAATGTACGAGGCACCATTGATCCAAACAATGTATGGTAACTAATAGTAGAAGAAGTATCAAGATCTAATTCTAAAGAGTCATCCAATTCCTCATCAATAGATATGTTTACTTTATCTTCACTCATAAGTAAAAGAAATTTTACTTTACATTTATGATTCTTGTTAAACTTTTCATCGTAGTAATAAAATAATCCCTACTCTTTTTTGGGCATCATTTGTTTTGGTGGCTTTTTTCTGATAGGCAAGGATAGTTTGAATTGAATTGTGTTTTTGTTTGAATTGTTGGTATGGTTATTGTTTATTGGTTTGGAAAATTGAAGCGTTGTTTTAGAAGTGGATGTTGTAATTGTGTTTGGGTTTGAAATGGATTGTTTATAAGTAATGGAATCTAAGTACTTAGATTAATAAATTTTGGCTAATGCACTTGCTTACACTAATGTTATTGGTTAAGCAACCAAAACTTTTCATTTTATGTTTGTTTTAAGGCTAGAAATAAAGTAACTCATCATGAA
The DNA here is from genome assembly GCA_024138015.1 of Lumnitzera littorea. Taxonomy (NCBI): domain Eukaryota; kingdom Viridiplantae; phylum Streptophyta; class Magnoliopsida; order Myrtales; family Combretaceae; genus Lumnitzera; species Lumnitzera littorea. Next base: position 86,318,288 of record JAMXBB010000008.1, on the reverse strand, counting down.
ACTTTGAGAAATCCCTACAACTTTATTTGCTAAGGTCTGAAATTCATCCAAATATTTTGTAACTATTGTAGTTTGCATAATTTAGACAACTTACCTTATGCATCATCATACTTTAAAGGACCAAAATGAGCCTCTAAAGATTTCAAGAATCTTGGCCAAGTAGCAATATGATTATTCTTTTCCATCCACTAAAACCACTATAATGCTCTATTCTCCATCGCAAAGGATGCTATTGTAATATATGATCTTCTAGAATATTGTGAAAATTAAAAAAAACTTGAGCTTTAAAGATCTACCCTAAAGGGTTATCACCTTAAAACTTTGATACTTCCAACTTAATGCCTTTCGACAAGGAATCTTGTAAAGAAGATGAAGAATCATTAACATCCCCTCTTATTTGAATATGCTCTTGATATGAAATTTTGTGCACACTACGGTTTTGATTCCTATTATTGTTAATAATGGTTTCTTGTAAATTTTGCACCGATTGTTATACATTTTGAATAGATTCATGCATTTTTTTTTTTTTGCGTGACTTTCACTGATTTTACTAACAAATGTACTTACGCCTGTAATGCTTCAAAATCTAATACTTAATTGTTTCCTTTTGATCCTACCACTAACGAGAGCACCAAATTGATAGATTCGAACTACATACTCAGTCTAACCTACACTTATCTCCTATTTTTTATCAAATATAATATCATAATATTCTAGTATGTGTATATAAACTCACTTTTCCTTAAATCAAACCCTTTACTCTCTCTCTTCTTTGATGGTATGAAACGCTAGTTCTCTTTCTATTCTTCTAATTATGTTTGTTTGTTTAATTCTCAATTACTAACTAATTCTTGATGTTTTTCTTGCAAGGTGATCTAACTATTGGTAGCCTCTTCAAGCAAGGCTAGTGACACAATTCATGCTAAAAACAGATAAGGAAAGCATATCAGGGTGGGTTAGAGCTTATAGAAAGCTTAGAAATGAGGGTAAAACTGGGAAAACAAAAGAACTAAGTAGAACTACAATCAACTCCAAGGATATGACATACTAAGGAACTATTGAAGATTCACAAGTGAACTCGATATTACTCACAAGCTAACTCTGTGTGGGTACATGCTACCTAACCTTACTTAAGAATTAAGATAAGAGTGAATCAGTAAAGAGAATGCCCTTGAGATGAAGAACATTCTATATTAATGGTATTTGATGATTCATTACGACTACATCTACAGTAGATATTTATACCTAAAAATTTAAGGCAATTACTACAAATGGATAAGACTAAAAAGGTAATGTTTAAAATAAGTATTATATAAGGAATGTTTGAAGGGCATGAATGAAAATTCCGTAAAGTAAGCATTTTGCATGGAAGATTCTATTGTAGGGGGTGCTTGGATACGTAGTGGATGGCAAGTGGTCGTGTTTTTAGTAAAAACAGACAATCTTAGTGGTCAATGTGGTTGTCGTTAGCTAGTGTTGCCAAGCTGAGCTGATGACTCCTTTAAGGTGAATTTAACTTAAACATAATTGGAGCAACTTGGACTCAGGTTGGTTGGGAAAATGGTTAAGTGGGCCGAGCTGTTGTCCGAGTATACCTTAGCTTGGTAATTGGAGACTATTAACAAGCATAGGAGAGTTCGATTTGGATAGGGCAATAGGTTGGCAGACAACAATAGCTCAAACTCTTTAGTTATAGGGCATAAAGAAAGAATTCTCCTCGTCATGCTCAATAGTCCTCGAGCTTAGGCTTGAGTTAGTGGTCTGATGGCTTGATTCTTATCATCCCCACTAGGTTGATTGGGATTTGGGATCAAATATAACCGGTCCTCATCCAATTCTTCCTCAAGTCAATAAGGGCTGAGGTCGGTAATATTAAACACATCAAACACTTCAAAGTCTTCTGGTAGCTCTAACTGGTATGCATTGTTGTTTATCTTCTAGAGTATCATGAATGATCCTTCAACTTTGGCGGACAACTTATTCTTCCTCTTCTCAGAAAACCTTTCCTTGCTTGAGTGTAGCCATACTTAGTCATCGAAATGAAACTGCTTGGTTTTCTTTTCTTTACCTTTCTCTCTCAGTTTCTTAGCAACTCGGTTAATATGTTGGGTGGCTTATTGGTAGATCTATTGGAGGGATTAAGCTTTGGTTCTTGCTTCTAGATCTTCTTGGTTAGTAAAAGGCATTAGGGTGTGATTAAAAGGGGAGCTCAGGGTTGAAACTGTAGATGACCTCAAATGGGTTACGACTAGTGGTGGAGTGTTGATAAATGCATAATATTACACATTTATCTCCACCAAAATGGCATACATTAATGCATGTATTAGCACAATTATTGCAAAATATGCTTAAAATTTGATAAATACATGTTTTGAGCCAATTATTCAAAAATTTCAACTAAATGATCAAAAAATGGAGCTTAAGCAGCTTATATGCTTTACTGGTTTTGATTTCAAATATAACCGACTCTTGGAATGGAAACTTCATTACAATTTCATGTTTTCAAAGCTTAACATTGTCAACTTTTCAAGTACATTTCCTTTTACTACTGAAATGACATGACATGACTTGGCTAATGATGGTTTGAAATGGTAATTTAGCTTGATCCATCACTTCTAAGCATTTCAACAGTAAACAGTGCAAACATGAAGCTTCTATAGCTACAGACATTTTGAAGCTTCATTTCTCATTTTTAGTAGTAGCTCTTAGCACATCAACAAAGAATTCCACATGACTTAAGTTTATAGCAAACATGAAGACTTTACATGGCATACTCAATTCAATACAATAGCTAATTGTTTGAAGATTTAGTAGCTGATTTGTACCTTTCCATGAGCTAACCAATTGTTGTTCACTTCACCAAGATATCCAGTTGAGAGTTATAACTAATTAAGCTGATGCAAAGCTTCTTGAACCGAATACAAGTTGCAATTGAATAACAACAGTAGCTTATAGTTGAGTTCCTAGCCTATGACAGTAGCAAACCAAAATACCAATGGAGACCATGGTTGTATTAGCGGGCTCATCTCTTTGGAGCTAATTGTGAAGTTGATTTGCTAATAAAGAGCTAAATAGAGCACCCATCTTGCAATTTCTATTCTTGACCAAAGTAGAATAGCAAGATCTAAGCTTAATCATCACTATAATTGGAGTTGATTTCCTTTTCATGATAGAAAACGAGTGGCTAGCATGAACTTTGTTTAGTTTTCTATACTATGTTGAGTTAGAAGAACTTCATTGTCACATTTTTCTTATTGCAAATTTTGTACTTTGGTTCTCAGTAACTAGACTTAGTTGAATAAGAGCAGAACATAGTCCTAAATAGAGCAGTTCCCCATATATGATAGCAATTATAAACTCTAAGATTGAGAGCCACTTGAATACAACAGCAAGTTCAACTCTAAAGTGGCAACCAAGAACAACTTCAAGCATTTGAGTTCTAAGCTATTAGCACCAGCGCTTCAACACATCAGCAATAGTTCCTCACATCTACACTTGACAATTGAGAAGCTCCAATAAGTTGTAGCAATGACTTCAGATCAAATCAATCAATAGCTAAAACATGTTACCATTTAACTAATTCAGCTGCAGGTCGAATGATTAAAAGTTCTTCAATTAATTCAGCAGCAAGGATTAGAGTCCATTTACTTCACAAGCTAAATTAGTCCATGATGTGTAGCAAAACTAAGTTGTTATCCTCAATGTGATAGGAAATTTATTTCAATTTTTTTCATTTATTGGAGGTGATGGATTTCCATAATTATTAGCAACTCAAGCCGAAAACTCCAAGTGACAGCATATCGCTTTGAACAACAGGCCAACCACCAACAGTAGCCCCTTTAATGAAAGTCACAGCAGACCTTGTTGAAAGCTCTACTTAATTCTAACGTGCCAAGCAACTGCGAGCATCCGACTGCAGTGGTTGCAATTAATTGAACAATGACCAAACCGAGCACCAACCAGCAGCTTCTTTACGTGAACCAAATGCAACAGCTCAATTCAGCCGAGAGTAGCCGGTAGATGAACCAACCAAGCATTCGGTCACAACACCTAAATTGTCAAGCCACAACACACGACAAACTCTAAGCTCCAACTTGAAGCAGCCCCAATTTGCTTGATAGTTGCAGGACGTTCTACCCAAAATATCAACAGGAGCTTAGCAGCATTACAGCATCAAACAACCGCGATTCACCTTGCAAACAGCCAAGAACAGAGCAGCTCTGCTTCACTTTAAGCTAATCGAGCTACACTCAAGACGAGCAGTTGATTACATGAAGGACGGTCACTGGGTGAGCAACTAGCAGACCTTCGCAAGCTAAAATGGAGAGCCTCTTAGTTGATATTATAACTGAACTTTGTTGGTAACTAGAGGGGCTACACTTTTGAGTAATAGAATGTATAGAGAGCAAGCCTAATTCCAATTCGAGAGGCCCAAGTCAGCTTGAGAGTAGCTTCATCAAATGCCAAGAGCTCCGTATTTAGAAAACATTGACGAAAGCAAAAGCTATCATCTTGTTTCATTAATGGGCTTTTGTATATCTTTCAGGAGTTAGGCTTCAACACGTGGAGACTTATTCCCCTTAAGCAAATTAACGTGGGGCCAACTGAATTTTGAAGAAAAATATTCAGAAGCTCTAGTCACATGCCCAGTAATAGGAGTATCCTCTTCTAGAATTTTAATGGCTATATTACGACTTTAGGTCTATCTTTAAGGTGAGTCCATTAAGCATGATGTCAGCCCATCAGTAGACAAAAGAGGGCATTCTTTTGTAGTAACTTGGGAGCAGCAGAAGAAAGAAAAACAAGAGGATAGCGGAGGACAGAGCCAAATACAAAGAATAGAAACAGTAGTTGTATGGAAGAAATAGAATACAATAGCTTAGGATTCTTTTTCGAGAATATAGTGAAGAACAGAAACTTTATTTTTGTTTTATTGCATTAATTTGATTATGTTTTCTTTAATTTCTGAATGCTAACTCCTTTTGTTTTAGCTCGTTAGAAGATTTCTAGAGTGCCCAAATATCTCAAGATTTGCCAATTTTTGTATCAAGTTTCGGATTTGATTATACCAATTGAGGTGTTCTCTTTTCCTTATTATTTTCAATTGTTATGTCTTGAATCATTTGGGTTTTGTGATGAAATACTGTGCTTAATTTATTTGGGTTTTGTGTTGATGGATTTGATAAGTTGATGTGTTTTATGTATTGTTCTTATATCGATATTAAGTATTTGGGTATTTTTTTTTATTGAGTTTATCATCTAGTTATTTAGTGTTTAGTTATCACTTTTTAGTTAGATAGAGTTATTAAATATTCGGGAGGGTTTTGATAACTTATGATAAACATAGCTTGAATTTTTGAAAAGGCTCGTCGTAGAAATATGCAAGTTTTAATTAAATTCATAAACTCATGTACTTAATATAGTTGGAAATATGGTTCGGGCCATGGGGATATGCTCAGTTCATATTTCTTACTAGAGTAATAATTCTAAGTGAGCAGATTACTATTTACCTGATAATTATAGGTAAATCGCCTTGACAAGTAGATGTATGCTATAATTACAATTTCGCTACTTTGGGAGGTGGGCGAGTTTTAGTGAGTTTAGTTAAATCTTATTTAGTCAATTTCGAATCTCAATTCAAAACATCACATCAATTCAAATGAGAATAGATTTGTGAATCCTAATTTGATCCTTTTTGTCTCCTAGACCTGAGACCCTCATAGTGTAGTTAGGACAATTGATTTAGTATTCACCTTGTTATTTAATTTTCACTTACTTTTAGTTTAATTATCAATAGCTTAGCTTAAGGAAAAACTCAATTGATTTAGTACTTAGTACCTAGCTCACTGTGAAATATGATCTTGACCTACCATTTGTATTACTTCTACGACTCAATGTACTTGTTGGTTTACGCTCACGCTTTTAGTGAGTTACATGTTACGGTTTTGTTGTAAGCAAACTCTACTATAGGGAGGTAGACATTCTAATAAGCTAAGTTCTTTCCCATTGTAGCTTCAAGCAGTGACCCTAGAGTGTAGTTAATAACTTCTGATTGACCATCGGTTTGGGGATGGTAAGAATGTTGAATAGCATTCTGGTTCCCATCTGACACCAAAGAGTACACTAGAGATGGCTTAGGAATTTTAGATCATGGTCTGACACCACACTCCTCGGCACTCTGTGCAAGTAAACAATTTCTTGCAAAAATGAAGAAGCAATAGCCGAAGCAATAGCTAAAGCATCATTAGTTTTGGTGCAGGGCATAAAATGTGTCATCTTATTGAATCTATTCATGACGACCATAATAGAATCTTTTCCTTAAGTAGTTTGTAGTAAGCCAAGGACAAAATCCATGTTTAAATCAACCTACAATCCAATCGGGGTAGGCAATGGTATTGCTCTCCCTTGTTTAGCTTAGCTCTTGGCCTTCTTGCAGGTAGTGTAACCTTCAATTATATGGTGCACATCTCACTTCATTTTAGGCTAAAAGAACCTATCATTTAGTAGTTCATATATCGTTCTTTCTCTAAAGTGTCTAGAGAGTCCTCTACTAAGTGCTTCTCTCACCAGTAGCTCTCTTAATGAACAAGTTAGCATACACAATTTGCCACCTTAGAATAGATAACCATCTTCCACATGGTATTCATCTACTATTCTCCCTCTTCATAATGTCTATATATCTGACCAAAGTGAGAATCACATGGATGCTATTTAATGCTCACGAACCTAACAGTCAAGTTTACAATTTGATAAAAAGAACATGTCTCCTCGATAAGGCATCATCAATTACATTACTCTTGCCTTCCTTGTATTTGACGACAAAATTAAATCCTTTTACAAATTCATTCCATCAAGCTTAGTGTTTAGAAAGTTTTTATTAGCTCTACAAGTACCTCAATGATTCATGATTTGTGTCTATAACAAATTACTTCAGCAAAAGATAATGTTGCCATACACGAAGAGCTTAGATCAATGCTAAGAGTTCCTTGTCGTATACATAATAGTTTAGTTGTGCTCCTCTTAGCTTCTCATTGTGATAAGCAGTAGGTCAACCTTCTTTTATTAGCATAGCTTTGATGCCGACACCTAATGCGTTGCATTCAAGCTCAAACACTTTCTCAAAATCTGGTAAAACTAAGACTGGGGTAGTGGTCAATCTTTCCTTCACCTCAGCAAATCTCTCTTCTTTGTCTCCCTACTTAAACTCTACATTATTCTTTGTTAACTTAGTTAGGAGTGTAACTATAATATTGAATCCTTGGGTAAAGCATCAGTAGAAGGAAGCCAAACCATGGAAACTCTCGCCTCGACATATGAAGCTAGGGTCAGCCAATCAATAATGGCTCAAACGTTCTCTTCATCAACCCTTAATCCTCCTCCATTAATGACGTAACGTAGGAAGATCACCTCCTCCTAGAAAAAATAGCATTTCTTCATGTTTCTGAATAACCTTTCTACTTAGAGAATACCGTAAATAGCTCAGAGATGGTCAATATGACTTACCCAATCAGTACTGTAAATAAGAATGTCGTGGAAATAGATCGTGGCACATCTTCCAATTAGGTCTCTCAAGACATGGTTCATTAATCGCATAAAAGTGCTTGGGGCATTTGGTAGCCTGAATGGCATGATTATCGACTCATACAAGCCATGTCGAGTCTTAAAGGTAGTTTTCCATTAATCTCCTAGCCTTATTTGAATCTGGTGGTAATCTGATTTCAAATCAATTTTGCTGAACACTCTAACACCACTCAATTCGTCTAACATGTCATCTATTCTCAAAATAGGGTACCTATACTTAATTGTGATCTTATTCATATCTCTACTATCACGAAGAAAAAGAAAAGGTTAACTTAGCAACACATGAGATGTATACGTGGGCAGTACGTCATAGAGAATTTCATCAAAATAGTTCCTAATGGAGATTGGTAGTAGTATTTGCTAAGTGACGTATAACGTTCCCATCTCATTTAGCCAATGCAATTTATATGGCCTTAGGTATGAGACAGTCAGCAATTTGAGCTTCTTAACCAGCTTAGTAGATGCTACATTGATGTAGCTACAACTGTCCACTATTAGTACACAAACTTGCTCATTCACTTTGGAAGTGATGTGGAACAAGCTCTCTCTCTACTCCTCCTCAATAAAGGGTCGTAACTCATTGCGCGTTAGACAATTAAGGTTTACTTGTCTAGATCTTTAGCAAACACGTCCTCTTCCACAAGTTCATTTTCCTGGGTGCTATTTTCTTTAGGAGCAACCTCCTCCTTAGGCTCCCCATTAGTGCTATCTATGACAAGCATCAGGACATCTCCTTTGATGATCATAGTTTGCCCGTTTTGACACTAAGCGGCCATGTGCCCAAATCCTTAGTGCTTAAAGTATTTGATTTGGCTCATCTTACTCCTAGATCTTTATCTCTTCTCACAATTTCTCAACTGCACTTCACCATCAACTGGTCAGCTTTTCTGTTTAGCTCTAATGTCTATTCTTCTACTCGGCTTGACACTTTGTTAAGCTCAATAACTTCCTTGAGCTAGTCAGCTTAATTAGATAGGTTGGCACATTAAAAGTCAACTCAACCTATTCCTCCTTTATCTTTCCATACACTAGGCTGTTCTTATAACTTAGTCCAATGCAGTAAACTATTGAAATTCTATGATATCTCATATGTCGGTTCTTAACCTAATAAGAAATCTAGATACTGTTTAGTCTGATAGTTCATTTACTTCACGTCAAATCATAAGCATTTTAAATTCTCAAGCATACTCATCAATAGTACAGCTTCTCTATCACAGCTCTTGAAGTTTAGCCAAAGTATCCTGTAGGTAAGTCTCTAACATGAATCTATTTATGAGGATTCTTTTCATCTCGAGCCATGTGTTGACCTCTCTATATCCTTCTTACCTCCTTATTGTCTAAAAGTTCTTCCAACATAATGTAGCATATTACTAGAATTCTACAATAGCAACCTCTACCTTCTCACAGTCCTTATACTGATGATAGTCAAAACTATGTTCTACCTTTTCCTCCCAATCTAAATAGTTATCAGCATCCATAGAACCATTAAAGCTCAAAATCTGATCCTTCACATGGTTGGTAGTTTGGAATGCTTTAGCTCGCCCCTCTTCCTTAATATACTCTTTTTCTCCTTTCTCATCCATATTACTTAAGTCAATTCTTCTTCGCATACATCTCCAACTCCTCCATCTTGATTTTGTTGAGCTAGGTTTTGACCTCTTGCAAGTTAGGCATTTTAGGGAGTATTCTGCATGGCTTCAACAAGTCGAAAGGCTAGTACATGAATGGCCTTAGTTAAATTAGCCATTAAGTTGGTCATTTTGTTAAGTCGCTCAACTGTACTTTTAGGGGCATTCTAAGGTTATCGTTCATTGTGGACAGTATTACTATTATCATCACCAATACTAGCGTTGACACTTGAAATCATCATTATCTCAATTAATTGTAGAGATAAACTTAGAATCCAAGAAATAGTAGACACTACCTTGTTAGCCAAACAACTCACACAGACATACTTCTTTGCATGAAAGTTCAAATTAACTATGAATGCAACAACTACTCTAAGGAACAATAAACCCAATTGAAACTTACTCTATGTTCATATGATTGAAAAAGGGCAAAACAAAGCTCTTCTTAACAAATGTCGAACAACAACATAAAAACTTCAATTACTCTCCAAAACTCTTAATCTAATCCTTCTTACATTCACAGCATACTTGATAGCAATTCTACACACCACATAGTAACAATTACAACTGAATGGCAACTTACCTAGACAAACCTTCGCTTTGATACCAAGATAATATGATTTGTGCTAAGAACAGACAAAGCAGGCATATCGGGGTAGGTCCAACCTTATAAAAAGCTTGGAAAATAAGGTGGAACTTAGAAAATAGAAGACCCAATAAGCAAAACCACGATCAGCTTTTAGAATATGACACATTAAGGAACTATCAAGGACTCACAAAGTGAATTCAATATGACATATGAGCAAACTCTATGAGGGTACTCACCACCTAGCCTTGCTTAAGGATTAGGATGAGAGTGAATTAAGTAAGCAAAGAGAATACCTACGAAATGAAGAATATTTTGTATTGATGGTATATGATGATTCATTGTGGCTACATGTATAGTGGGTATTTATACTCAAAAATGTGGGGCAACTGCCACAAATAGAAAAGAATAAAAAGGATAATGACTAAAATAAGTATTGTACAAGGAATGTTTGAAGGGCATATATGTAAATTTAGCAAAGTAGGCATTATGTACAAAAGATTCTATCGCAGGGGATGCTTAGACACATGGTGGATGGCTAGTGGTTGTGTTTTTAGAAAAAACAGACAATCTATGCAGTTAGTACTACTGTTGCTAGCTAATGTTGCTGCTTTGAGCTAATAACTTCACCAAGGTGAATTTAGCTCGAACGTGCTCAAAGCAGCTTAGATTCAAGTCAGCTAGGTAGATGGTTTAATGGGCAAGTTGTTGTCTAAGTGTACCTTAGGTTGGTAGTTGGAGACTATTGAAAAGTATAAGAGAGTTCGATTTAGATAAGGCAGCAAGTCGGCAGACAGTAGTAGCTCGAACTCTTCGGTTATGGGGTGTAAAGAAAGAATTCACCTTGCTATGCTCTCTAATCCTTAAGCTTAGGCTTAGGTCTGGGGTCTAGTAGCCTAATTCTTATTAACCAAGGCTCCAAATGCCAGAGTTACCAGTTTTCTTCAAAAGGGTTTGAAGATGATTCCCCTTTTCTTTTCTCTTTTTATACTTATGATGAATACATTTCAATCTAATTAATCTGTTAATAGAATCTAAGAATCCTAACCATTTAACTACTTTTGTAGTTACAACAACTAACTATTTGTACAAACTATTTTCATTACTTGTACACTACGTAGTCTTTATGCCATGTTGGTTTTTGTTATATTCTCTTGCTTGTAACAATAACTCTTTAGCAACTTTGGTCTATTGGGATACACAATATGTATAGAGTATGCATGTTGTGTACATGTGAAAAGTACACACCATGTATTTGAGTTTTGGGTATATATTTCCTATTTGTGTTTTTATATATTAAAACTAATTTCCTATGATTTCCTTTTCTTAAATATTAATAAGCTAATAGATAAACAAATATAAAATCCATTTGATAATTAAGCACATTAAAAAGGTAGTTAAAGACTTTTAGTTAGACCTTAATACCAACTTTCAACCTAGTGACCAACCTATAATTTTAAAGTAAAAATTACCTAGAGTTAAGAGTAATATTTAGAATTCAAGAATAACACCTTCAAAGACTTTATTTTTTTTAGTCACTTTAAGTGTAGAAGTTGATACGAACTCAGTTTTAGTTGAACACTTCGTTACTAGTCTAGATATGTAGAATCCTTGATTGTTGTTTATGCTTGTCTATTTAGAGCGTTAAACAATTGAATTAATAAATATTAGACTTGAATCTAGGTGTTGTTTGCGCTCGGTTGGGTTTAAGGGGTTACTATACCAGTATCCTTAAAATGGTACCTTATTGATCTTAGGGTGATATTGTCCTAAATGGATTCCCCCTTGGAAATGATTCGATGTAGACTGTACTAGTATCTAAGGTTAAAGAACTAGTGTCTCGCTATCAGTTGGGTTAGAAGCTTAGGGGATGTAGTGCTAGTATCTTAAAGCCATTAGTCTATGGTTATAATGCTAGTGTCCAGATGTAGGAATTATGTGGGGAGTCATGAGATACTCCAAGTTCGAGTCAATCATGAATAATCCTGAGTTGTGTTGTTTGCTAGCTAATATAATAAACCTATTGCTTGTGGGTTTTACATACTAAGCATTAGCTCATTTCCTTCTTTTTCAATTATAGGAACCTTAGACGAATAAGTAGACTAAGATAAGTATTGAGACACATATTGTTACTACTAGGATGAGGATATTGGAGAGTTTTATTATTACTACAATGATGAAGTTTGAATGGTTAGATAAAGAAACTTTGAAAGACAAGAGTTAAACATTGATTATGGAGAGTTTATGAGACTTACTAGTTATGATTATTATTCTTTTCAATTACAAATTTCTTAAGAGATTTAATTATGAATTTGAGTTTTTTTCTTAGAGATTTAATGTTATAAGAGGTTTGAAGTTGTTTAATTTGAATTTTGAAGACATTTAGCTACTCGTTTATAATTGACGTATCGGTAGATTATTAAGGACACATGGCAGTTTGTTGCATTTTGAGCACAAAATACTTGATTATAATGCTTTCATGAAAAAGAAAAAAAAAGCATCATTGTTTCTTCTCACTTTAATTCTTTCCAAAGTAGCTCTCTCCTTAGCTTAATAATTGATTTAAAAAGAGAGTCAGCCACCAATAGAAACAAAAAAGGAGATAGAAAGTTTCTTTGTCTAATCCCTTTAGAAGGCTTGATCTAACCAACTCTCTTTCTATTTACCAATAGGTAATGAGAAACAGAAAACACATAAAACATAATCTAATTAATCCATGTTTGGAAAAATCCCATTTCATCATAATTACATTCAAGAAAGACCATAGCACCCCATCATAAATTTTTGCCACATTGATTTTCAAAGTACAAAAATCTTTCCATCTTTTATGGATTTTAAGGTAATGGAAAATTTCATGGGAAATTGCTGTACTATCCTAAATAAGTAGTTTTAAGGTAAAAGCTCCTTGAAAAGGAGTTATTATTATGATTAACAAAGGTTAAAGTCTATTTGACAACATTTTAGATATGACCTTATAAGCAAAGTTGTACAGACTAATTGGATGAGATTGGGATGTTTCCTTGAGGTGCAAAACATTAGAAATAAAACCAAACCAGTATCAAACAGAGAAGGAAGAGTACCTGAATGCTAGAAATTCTTTTTTATGTCTATCATGAAGAACCTAATATTTGCCTAGTGTTTATGATAGAATAGCTCATTGAGACCATTTGAATGTAGGGCTTTTATACTTCTCAACTAAAAACTAGCTTTCTTAGCTTCATCTTATTCAATAGGTTTAATTAACATTTCATTTATTTTTAGGCTAATAACTATGCCTAATGCTTTGAAAACTATGTTCAAATGTGAGGTATGTCTAGCAATTAACAAGTTATTGAAGTAGTCCAAGAAAAGTCAATCATGAACCTACATATTCAAAGAATAAAAGATAGAATTCAACATGTTTATATCACAATGAGTCAAATTTAACACTTCAATGTACATTTATCAAGAAAATGATCATTGTGCAAATGAATCAAATTAATTAATATAAACAAGGCAAATTTGAACTCCTAAAATAGCTTGGTCATGACGTAAAAGGGGACGATATTTTCATATACCATATTGATTTAAGCTGATTCTAACATGCTATTGTAGCTCCTTTTCAACAATTATTAATCAAACAACCTAAATAAAATTAGAATCACATAAAACATGCATTCAATCCCATGGCACAAAGATGAACCTCAACTCCCAATACTTCAATATCATAATTCTCATTCCAAACACATTCAATAGCATCATAAAATAAGGTTTACATCACTTAATCAATTCAAATAACGTTTAACCAATAAAGCTCATACCTCAATATTACGTTGACCTTAGAGCCAATATTGCATTTTTTGTATCTCTTCCATTGGAGTTGGGATGTAACTGAGCATATAGGTACCAACTTAGCCCTCATTGAATTTTGGTTTTTCATCTTTCTTTTGATCAATAATCATGCACACCTCTTTAAACATTTGAAGCCCAAAGTCCTCTTGCTCCTTAATGCCAAATAGGGTATGGCCGTTTCCTTATATATTTCGTAGTCCTGGTCAGCCAAAATCCTTATGACTTGACCTTTGAGATGAACTTAACATTTTGATGTAAGCTTGAAAGTATGGCCCCTGCTAAATGTATCTAGGGCCTTCCTAATAACAAGTTAAAGGTCCTTGGGATGTCCAAGACTTAGAATTGGATGTTAAAAGTTTATGGGCCAATATCAACTAGTAAGTTGATCTCCCTTATAATTTCTCTTCTAAACCCATCAAAAACCTTAACTATCATTGAAATTGGTTTGATAACGGTTGTGTCGATGCCTAATAGATCTAGGGTGGCGAGAGGGAAGACATTCAAGGATGATCCATTGTCGATGAGGACTCTTGCTGTGATGATGTTGTTTACCCACACTATTATGAAGAGAGGCTTGGTAGGTTGGTTACCTTCTTCACCTAGTTCTTCGGCGGAGAAAGAAATCTAATCCATGGTGAGGATAGAGTTGGTGACAGACCTTTTCTTTCAGTCAGTATTTTGCAAGGGACTTTGACTTCTCTCAAAGTTTTTAATAGAGTTTCCCGATACAATTCTGACGCCATCAATAAACTCATGAGAGATATCTGTGCTGGAGTTTAAGTGAGTTGATCCATTTTTTGATACTCACTAGACTTGATTATTTTGGTGAAGGTAGACAATCCTTCTTCATATTCAACTTGTTCATTGTTTGGCCTCTCTAATATAGTTTTCTTTTTTAGGTCCTCCCTCGAGTCGTAAATTCCACCAGAGTGGGTAATCCCTCCCACAAGTAAGCTTGATTGCCCTTGATTTACTGCCTGGTAGTTAAGAGGGGTAGTTTTATAATTTTTGGGTGTTTACAGGCACATAGAAGGTATACCATTTAGTCTATAGAATTTGCTTCTCCTCTTGTTTGTAGAATCTATAAACCCTAGGTTCTCGGTTGAAACTAATCATGTTGATGGCAGGATCTAAATCCTCAAATATCATATTCATAATAGGCCTATGATTAGGCAAGGGGTTATTGTTGATGTTTGGAGCTGGAGCCTCTATGAAGTCTAGTTGGATTGTACCTTCATCAATTAAATCCTGAATTTTATTTCTTAATCTCCAACATAAGTTTGTTAAATGGCCCACTTGCCCCAAATGATATTAACACCTTGCAATGGGATAAAAAAATCTTAGCTTATACCTTTCATTAAGAGCTTCAGAATGGAGCAGATTATCCTTTATTAGCTTTTCAAGTATCTAATTGAATGGAACAGGTATTTTAGTGAACTGCCTTGAGGCCCTATTAACTTATGGTTGGCTTCTGTACTATTGTTGAGCTAGCAAAGGAGTTGCCTTAAAAGAGACCTGGGCATTAGATTTAGTATTTGAATTGACCATGCTAATAGTAGCTTCTTTGGGCTTACTAATGGTAGGTTTGGCATAAGATAGTCTTCTGTCTAATTGTTTTTGTAACTTGCTAGAGGAGACAACACTTTCAATCTGACACCCTGTTGCTGCTACTACTTCTGCAAAACTAAAAGAGGCTTGCCTAATCATGTGAGATAAGTAAGGTCTCTTAAGAGTGTTGATAAAAGTCGAATTTAGCTCCTTCTTAGTCATGAGGGTGGATACCCTTGCAGCTAGGGACATTTACCTTTGGGCGTATTCTTTAAAAGATTCATTGTGCCTCTTCCTCAAGGCAACTAAGTCCATCATAGTTGGCACCACTTCAACATTGAACCTATATTATTCATAAAACGCCCTAGCCAGCTTCTTCCATGTGTTTATTGATTCGCTTAAACTATATATAAAAATAAATCGTGAATACTTCAGCAAGTATATTGGGTTAGAATCAAGTAATAAAGAGTAAACAAGATAGTTGATCCCTTAAGGACTAAGAAAGTACTAATCCCATGATAGTTCTTATCAATATTTAGGCAATTAAAATTAAATTGTGAATTAACTAATTTCTAATTACCCTAAAACTATCAAAAAGAAAATTATGATAAAATATTTAAAACTATACAATCAATTAAGAATATGGGAAAAATAGAATCCACCCTAGTTGTGTAAATCAGATTGCTATCATGTTATATAGATTAATAGCTATATAGTCATTCAAGTAAGATTATCATGCCTTAAAATTAAGGATTTAAACCTCTAATTAATTAGTTAGCTCCTACATCTCTAATTAATAGTGGACTCTAAATTACAATTATACATCTCTTGATGCTATGATCATCTAATGTTCTAAATCAATTATCCCTAATGTCTTAGCAAATAATTAACTCGAAACATTGCATTAATCCTTAGATAATTTCTAATTAATCTAATTAACACCGCTCCAGCATTAGCTAATCAGTTTAATTAATAATTTCTAACAAACCCTATATCAACTCCTGTATCAATAATGTTTCTAACAATTATAACCAATAGAGAATTATAATCGAAATCATAGAAATTACAATCATGAATCATCCATATATCTATTAATCTTATAATATGAATACAATTATCATCTCAACTATTTAAGGTTTCATCAATTTCCTATAAATTAAACTTAGCCAGCCATGGAAATTAAAACAAAAGCACATATAATAATAGAATTTGCAAAGAAGTTCATAATTAAAAATAAAAACAAATCACATAATTGCATAAATATAAATAGAATAGAGATCACCAATTCTGTAATTATGATGAATAAACTTCAATTGCAACTCCAAGGATGATTTCCACAGCAAAAGCAAAGTCTTCTCAATAGTCCACGAATTTCAAAAGAAAAACTGTTCAAAAATAACTTATAACTGCTTCTAAGACACTCTAACTCTAAAGAAGATGAAAAAGTCTATCTAAAATATCAATCATACATCTATTTATAGAGAAAACAAGGGTTGTCTATTGAATGGATCTTTTTCATTGAAGGTCGGCCATGAAGGCGAGCGGTGTTGAAGTCAAGGTTGACATGTAGAACTTTAAAGCCACTGATGTAGAGTGTAGGTTAGCCTAAGGCCGGCTACCTTCAATTTCAAAGCGCTGTAGATCAATTCAAGCTTCGTTTGTTTACGTAAAACTCCTCTAAATTGATTGTATTTCCACTTGAAATCCTTAGAGACCTAAAATATCCAAATGAAAATACTTAAGTATCATTTCTTTAATGATTTCAATAAAATCAATAATAATTCACACACTAAAACATGAGTAAAATATGCCTTTATCATTTATCCGGTTCAAATCTAATTAAGCATACCATGTTAAAGTAAGGTCCATCAGGCTGTCTTGAAAAGTTTAGACCATGAGCTGGTCATATTGCATATACTTACCTATCTTATGTACATACAGCCTGGTGTGCAGTTAAGGCATCTGGTCCCATTATACTTCTCAAAGTTGAGTACTTTAAATTTCTCTAAGAAGCTTCCATAGTCATAAGTAGAGAAGTCTGTTATATGAGCTTACTCGAATCCATCATACCCTTCAAGCATTTTCATCTTCTCAGTGACTTGTTTGGTCAATCGCTTCTCAAGCTCTTTCAATCTGTCTTGATCAGCTTCAAGCTTTAGGTTGACCAAAAATGAGAAAACGTTTAGCTTGAAAGTCGGGTTAACTTTCTGATAAAGCCCTTTTATCTCAAAGGATTCAAAGGCTTGGTTGGCTTTAAGGTAAGCTTCTTCTATTTCGAAGGGTAAGGCTTGGGCATTCTTTCCATATCAAGCGTTGGAGTTTTCTTCATTTGATGGAGCTATGAACCTGAGCAAGACAATGTTGTCAGCAAGGAAGCTCAATCGATCAGTAATCTCTCCCATTGTTCGTTCTAAAGAGCATAACTTCAGCTTAGTGAGTCAACAACTTTAGGGTTGACACTATTGTTGTTGGTGTTGATATTGTCGTTTCCTTGGTTAACCATTTTGGTTTGAGAGTGGGTTTGGATAGGACTTCTTTAGAAGGTTTGACACTAGGGAGCTATCTTGGCAACCTGGTTTTAGATCACTTCTCAACAAGTCAGCACATAAATATTTTAATGGAACTGAAATAAATGAATGAAATGCAAGTGTGCTACATGGATGTAAAGGAGGGGATCGGCGATTAACTAACAAAACGGCAAATTATTTATTATTCTTCAATTCCCGGAGTTTTACTACATAAAAGAAAAGAAAAATACAAATTCATTTAGACTAATCTTCTTTTCTTCTATAGGCCAAATGGCATTTTCTTCTTCTAATTGCTAGGTTCAATGGCCATTACTTTACCCCTACTTTTGACCATGCTCAATTGCTTCCTCAAATTCTTGGATTCTCTTCTAAGCCATCTTTAATTGGTGTTCTAAGGCACGTGATCTTTGCCTAGACTCCCAAAAGAGGTTTTCTTACCTGCCTTTTTCATCGTAGAGGACTTCCATACGATCTTTTACTTGGTCTATGTAGGTCATCATTTCAGAGCTAGGATTTGAGGGGGAAGGTTGAAGGACCTTTGGTGCTCGATACTCCATCATGACTACCTTATGAAGTTGATTGTATAAGTACTCTTTGGTGACCCGGTGTTTGTCCACTTCTCTTATGAATTCGCTCAAATCAATGTTAGGGCTTATGGTCTTAGTATCCTATTAAGCTTTGATGTTGCAAAGCTTGGATACCTTTTATGTGGAGTGAGGCTCTTTGAGATTGAGGTTGAATGACTCTAATGAAGGTCTATAAACTATGTTATGGATGCCCCCAACTTGCTTCACCATGTTGTTTAGATAGTAGCCTATGCATCAACTTATTTCGATCAATGGTACAGCACGATAATCATTACAAATCAATATGACCTTAGTGTAATTGCTCCATCTAACAGTCCACAGTATGTCTATTTCTTGTAGAACCTCGATCCAGAGAAGGGTAGGGATATCATCTAGTAATTTGATCATATCAATGAAAGAGTCAATAAGATTAATTTTATTGGTGAATGCACCCCTTATCAAGTCTAACCCAAAGCATTTGATGTGATTGACAAACCATGCCATTAACAGTGCCATGCCTGACTTGAGATCTTCATAGCCTCTTTTCTTAAGGAAATTAAGGTTCCTTATTTGTTAGCAAGTAGGGCAAGAATATAAGACTTTCCTTCTCAAAATTGAGCCATTAATTAATTCTACCACCCTAAAGTGTATAAGAAAAGATCTGCTTAGAAATAAGATGGTAGCAAACACTACTAATATATAGGCTTTGATTCAATTCTCCATCCAGTTACTAAGAAATAGAGCCTGTTTGTTGGAGCTAGGTTTGGTTTGGAACCAATGGATTAGATCCCTTATCTTGATAGCGTATTTGTTGCAATCATTTAAGGCCTCATTTATTTCAACCTTATGGATCCCTAAGAATTTTGAAAAAATGTAGGCCAGACTGAAGCTGAGCTATGGAATGTATATTTCATCCAAAGGAGGGGCTTGAAGCAGTTGGGTGTATTCTTCCAGAGTTAAGCTGATTAGGTGTGGCCCAAAACGCAATGCAACTTCTTTAGGCTCCTAGAAATGGACTAAAGCCCTCATCAGTGTGATGTTAACATTTACCTTAGATAGTGAGAGTATGGGCTTGATTTTATTTTTAATAAACTCTTATTCTCTTAGGTTAAAAGTTTGATACCATTGATTAAGTATGGGCTTCAAGTTTGTGGGCTTATGAACATGAATCTCTTTGGCAATGACCATTGCATTAGATGAGTTGGTCATTTTTGAAAGATTAGAAGGAAAGCATAAATTACAAATGGAAGAACATTTACATCAAAAGAAATTACAAAAGATTTCCTATGTACAAGAATTCTAGGAATATACAGGGAATGAAACTCTAGGTTTATCGTTTTTTCTTCTTTTTTATAACAACGTCACTTTGTTAGCCATTCGCCATCCTTAAGAAATTTATGCAAGAAGGGTAGGTTCTAAAAGTCCTTAAACACTATGACTTCATACGTTTCTGAAAAATGATTCCTTAGTCACATCAAAGTTTAAGTAAGGTAACCTAATCGGCCTTAAACAATGGTTACCTCACTACACCTGGATTGCCCGAGTTCAACCATGTCTATCATGTATTTGTGGTACATAAAATAATTCACACCCCCTCGCTCTAATAGTTAAATCATTAAAACTAAACCTACAATAACATTAATTATGGTACAAATAATAACGAATTAACAAATGAATAAGTAAATAAATTACACTTAGTAAGGTTATTTTTAGAGATTAATTTTAATTTTGGATTAATTTTGAAAAGTTGAATAGCTAACCTTCTTGATTGTCTCCTTAGTAGAGTTGCCATCCTAATGGCCTATGTAGGTTTTTATCTCTTGGTTTTTATAAATAAATTTTCTTTAAACTGATCAATATTAAACCCTACCCATTTAATACTGACTTTCGACTAAAGTTTAAAGAAAACTGGTTCTTTTAACTTTAAAAACGTTTTAGAATCACCACCCAACTAGAGTTGGGAAAAAGAGTTAAGTTATAACTAATTTAGTGGATTGGTTATAACTTAACTATTAATATTTTGACAAAATCGATTTCTTTAAACAGTTTTAGAAACTAAAGAAATGGGTTTGGGGGTTAAGATTTTTAAACCCTTATGGGTCCCATTAACCTTCTAAATTTAATTTTAATCTTAAAAATCATCTTTCAAAAAGGACTACTCTATAAAGTGAAACTTGATTTATTGGTTAATAAATCGAATTAAGTAATTTAAAATAAAAAATAATAAAAAAAGGTTTTTTCGTTTTTTATCGTTATCTCATAGGTGTCTATGTACCCACTATTGAGGATCTAATGTACATAGTTCTTTTTGTAAAATTTTAGTGTATTGGGTTTGTTTTAATTTGAAAATATGCTGAATTTACGTTTTAAACCCAATTTGGTTTATTTAAGGAAATTTCTAAAATAGGTCCTAAATTAAAAATTTTAAAGCGCCCTAATTTTGAACATGGTTTGATTTATTTTGCTTATTTGAAGAAACATTTTTTTTTTCTAAGTGATAAATTAACTTTATTATTTTCATTATTTTTCATGATTTATTACCATTTTTTACTACAACCTAAAAGTAAAATAAAACTTAGTTTTTTCTTTTCTTTTCTTTTCTTTTATTTTAATATTACATTTACAATTGATAAATAAGTAAATAACAAATAAATAAATAAAATTTGAATTGGAGCTAGTTTGGACAAAGGAAGAAGCATGCGAGTCAGATCTTGGAGCAAGGTTGGGTCAATATTGGATTCGGGTCAGTTCAATGGATCTTAGTTGTAGCAATCGGTGAGGCTTAGTTCCAAGTGATCTAGATGGCGAAACGATTGGGAAAAGGGCGATTTGTGGCTATTCTATTAGGTTTTGGGGGATAGGCCAAGTGGCTTGGTATGGGGTAGTGGTTTTGGTGGTTCTCGAAAGTGATGGTCAACAGCGGTTGAGGTTGTGATAAGGTAGTGATGGCTACAGCTTGAAAGAAGGTTAGGACTTAGGTTGTGAACCACTAGGAAGTTGATCATGGTGGTAGTTTCAGATGGAGATGTGTAGAGAAGGAAATTTAAAGAGAGAGAGAGAGTGAAAGGAAGAGAGAGAAAATCACGAAGAGAGAGGTCGAAAGGGAGAGATTGTGTTCTGCCCTTCCAATGAGGATTGGGGGTCTAATTTATAGCCTCTTGAGCTTGCATGAGCTTGGAAAGCTTATTAATGGTTGATATTCGCAATTAATATTTTCGTTGAAAATTTGAATTTTTGAGATTTTCCAGGCTTGATTCGAGTAAGTGAAAGGATGAATGAGGATGATTTTTTTATTCAATTCATAATACGCTAAGTGTACTATATGATTTCACCATTAATTTGGTAAAATTGTGTTGTAAATGGGTTAAAAAATGACTTAGAACTGATCACCTAAAGGAGGAAAGAGCTGAAAAACAAGAAAGAAAGGAGGAAGAAGGTTAGGGGCAAGGTCACGTGTAGGGTACATGCTACGTGCCCCCAAGTGCGCATAAAGTGTATAGGTGCATTTGAAAAAAATAAGGTATGCCCTCTGCCTAACACTCTTGTCGTGTTTCGAAATAGAGCCTTAGGTCTTGTTTAATAATCACACAGACTAGGTTTAGCTTAGTCCAATCCATACACACTCTTTTATATATATATATATATTTAACATTATTATATGTATACAAAAATAGAAATACAAATAAAAATAAATATAAAAACTAGATACTATTGAATAAGCCTTATCTTAATTGCAATTATTATTATATGCTTTTCCATTTTATTAAAAACAAAGGAAGCACTTTGTGCCTGGTAAGAATCGAACTCTAAACCTTCGAGCCAAACTCAAATGCAATGATCAAGTGTTTTACGATTAGACCGTTGGCTTGTACTTTGTTCATATGTACAATTATAGATAAGGTCAGCTTGGATTAGATTTAAATTTAAGCTTAGGCCCAATGATCCTCTCTTTATTTTATCTAAATTAAAAATTATATTCTACTAAGCTATCTAAAAATTTTATTATTTTCTAAATTATATTTTTTGTATTTTACATTTTTGTGATTTTTTCTAATCATTATTATATATATTTTTAGCTTTTCTTAAATTTTCTATTTTTTTAGCATTTTTATAAATTTCTTACTTTTTGGATTTCTTTAATTTTCTTGATTTTTTAGTTTTTCTTTTTAAATTTTCTACTTTTTGTATTTTTCTAAATTTCTTATTTTTTGGTTTTTCCTCATTTTTCTAATTTTTTTTTCATTTTTCCTAATTTATGACCCTTTACCTTATTCTAAAAATTTTGAAAAATAAAAGAGCAAAAATGGAGTATCTACAAAGCTAAATCTATAGAAGTACGTCTTTGGTGCTACTTCGAGTAGGTTTATAGGTTACATGGTCACTTGAGAAATATGAAGTTCTCTCATACTGTTAAGAAGGTTTAGAAGCTAAAAGGACGAATAGTCGCCCTTAATAGGTTTGTATCGAGAAGTGCAAACAAGTGTGCAAAATTCTTTAAAATTTTAAAGAATCCAAAAGTGCAAAAAAGCATTTAGCAAGCTTAAAGAATTTCTTATGTCACCACTACTAGTCTCGATACCAATTCTAGGAGAGAACTTATAATTATACTTATCAATCAGTAGTCGAGCGCTTTCCTTTTCGTTAGTCTAAATCGATGACAAAGAGCATTGACTAATTTATTATGTGAATCATGACTCGCTAGAATCGAAGCAACAATATACCAAAACTGAGAAATTTGTGTTAATAGTGGTTCTCTTGGTAAGGAAGTTAAAACAGTACTTTGAGGCTCATCAAATTGTAGTCCTTACTGATCAACTCTTGCGGTATGCATTGCAACAGCCAGATTCTTCAAGGAGGATGATGAAATATGCCTTTGAGCTAAGTGCTTATGGTGTACAATACAAACTCAAAACAGCATTAAAAGCTTAAGTATTGGCAAATTTTGTAGGTGAGTTTACAAGTGAAGAAGATAGCGTGGATATTGTTGAGAAGTCGATATAAAATCTCTATGTCGATGATTCTTCGACTAGAGAAGGAAGTGGTGTAGGTCTTGTCTTATAGGGACCTCACAATGTTAAGGTCAATTATGCCCTGAAATTTGGATTTCTGGCTAGTACTAATGAAACAAAATATGAAGCCTTGATTACAAGACTCAGATTGGCAAAGGAAGTTGGTGCCAAGAAATTTGAATTTTTCTCAAATTCACAACTCACAACTTGTTGTGAATCAAGTTAAAGGAAGTTATGCAGTGAAGGAAGAAGAAATGAGCAAGTACTTATTGATAGCACGAGCACTTACGAAAGAATTTTAGCTCTTTTCAATTCACAAAATACTAAGTAAGAATATTGCCACCGATAAGCTATTGAAGTTGGCCAATATGGCATTTCCTAATTTGAGTAACAAACTTTTTGTCAAGTTTCTCGTACACAAAAGCTCACCAATTGCTTTGCAGAGCTGTAAACTAGCTCTTTGCCCGAAAGAGAAATCTTAGATGGATCCGATTGTAAAATATCTTAAGGATGGTGTCTTCCTTGATGACAGGAAAGAGGTTCAAAGATTAATTTATCATGCCACAAATTACACACTAATTGATGATTAGCTATACAAAAACAGTATATCTCAATCTTATCTTCAATGCCTTCCTCCAAAAGATGTACAATGGATGTTATTTGAACTACATAGCGGTGTATGCAGTAACCATGTGAAAGCACAAATGTTATATATCCGTATGCTATGACTCAATTGTTATTGGTCGACAATGAAAGATGACACAAGAACATCTATTTGGCATTATCCACAATGCCAGAAGCATGAGGTGCCGAATCATGTGCCTTCTACTAAATTGTGCTGCTTAACCAATCCTTGGCCCTTTACTTAATGGGGATTAGATAGACTTAGACCATTTCCGAAGTCTATAGCCCAATGACAATTTGTCATTGTTGCTGTGGATTATTTCACAAATTGGGCAGAGGCCGAAGCATTAGCAAGGATCACCGAACAAAAGGTTGAGGCACTTGTTTTCATCTTCATTATATCAAGGTTTGGTGTCCCATTTATGATAATCATAGACAATGGATTACAATTTAACAATAACAAATTTCAAGCATTTTGTGAGAAATACGGCATCCGCCTGAATTACATATTTGTAGCTCACCCTTAGACTAATGGGTAAGTGGAAGCTATTAATAAGATCATCTTACATGGCTTGAGGAGGAAGGTTAATCAAGCCAAAGGAAAATGAGTTGACGAATTGTTAGATGTATTATGGGGATAAGAAACACCCTTTAGATTGGTATATGGTATGGAAGTAGTGTTACCGATTGAGTTGGACCTGCCAAATCTACGTACATAGAATTTCGACGTGATGATCATTTATGTTGGTTTGATGGCTAATATGGATACAATTGAAGAAATTAGAGATTTCGTAAGAGTAAGAGTTGCAACATATCAACATAGGGCAACCAGGTATTATAATCAGAAGGTGAAGCATAAGGTTTTTTAGCCTGGAGATTTAGTCTGCCAAAAACTCGACTAATGCATGAGAGAAGCAAGGGAATCTTAGCGCAAATTGGGAGAATCCTATTAGGGTTTAGGAAGTCATTGGCAAAGGGGCCCATCGATTAGAAAAGTTAGATGGAATAGTCATCCCTTATGAATAGAGTGCTGAGAACTTGAAACTTTATTTTAATTAATTCCCTTGACGTTGTGAAGCATTTCCATTTATTTTATAAGGCAATAGCCTAGTTGATTCAGAAGGAAATTATGTTCAAAGTTAACTCTGGTTTATTTCTCTGCCTAATCTTTTTATGATCAATAGATTATTAATAAGTTCAAACTACACAGTAAACGAACTAGTACTTAATAAGTTTAAACCTATTGCAATCAGTGAACTTTATAATTTAGTCTAAAAGCCAAATAACGAGAATATTAGTTTATAGAGGCGATCTCATAGCTTAAGTAAGATGACTAGTGTACGTCTCAAATGAGTAATAGATAATGTCTCAAAAAGACACCAAATTAGGTGTACAAAATAAAACATGCTGAGAAAATAAGGCGTATGAAATAAAACATGCTAAGAAAATAAGGTGTGTGAAATAAAACTTGTCAAGGAAATAGTACGTGTGAATTAAAACATGTCGAGGAAATAAGGCATATGAATAAAACATGCCAAGAAACCACGGAGTACGTGATAAAAAAAACGTGCTGAAATTACTTAATCTCACATTATGGGAAATGTTGATGATATTAATATAGTATAAAATGTTAGACCATTCAACCGAACCATGCCTATAAACATAAAAAAAATATACAATACAACAATCCTAAGGCAACGAGTTCTTCGATTATGTGGAGGCATTTCCCTGATGAGAAGATGGAACCTTATTAGAGCATATCTCTATTTTGGCACTTGGGGTTGTAGAACAAGTGGATGTCTCTTTACATACGTAAGGGATTTCCTTGAACAAACGATCTTTGTCATTACCAAGATCTTCAACAGGAGCCTTGTAATCACCTTACATATGGATATCGGCACCTAAATCTTCGTCGGCTTCTTCGTTACAATTGCTAACTTTATTATCGACGTTAGTGAAGTCTAAACACGAAAGATCATATTCAGGGTGAAACTTTAGGATTTCTTCTCTTTCCACTCGGACCTCCTCCAACAACTTTTTTCTTAGTAATCTTTCGTACAACTGACTTAGAGTTATGATTTCAAGCACTTGTTCAATAGAAAGCCCTTTTTTCGCTGCCTCCTCTAACTCGGTAATATAGCTTTGCAATCTAGAGTTGTTGGTCTTTAGTTCCTTTATCTGCATCCTAAGCCTATTTGCCTCATCACTCATTGAGATGAGTGTTCAGCCTAAACCCTAGCACTCTTCCTTCTTGTTACGAAGCTTCTCCTTCAAGTTCTCAACCTCTTTGTATTGTTCATCGACCTTAACCTTAAGGCTTGAGACTTTATCGGCTACCAAAGTGTGTGCCAATTTCTCGGTAGCAAGTTCATCTTGATATTTTCTAGCCTCTATCTCAGCCTTAATTCTCACATTCTCGACAATCATAGTTTGAGCCTTTGAGAAGTTATATGCATCCTTAATTTTCTACAGCAAGTTAACAATATGAAATGATGAATTCACTAGACCACCTGATAAAATATATATATAATAAAAATTATTATTATTACCTTTTTCATTTCTTTATCGACTTCATCCAATGTCATCAAAACATAGCTACTGATATGTAAATAAATAGGATTGTTAATAATAAAACATGCGCAACAATTGAAATGATTCAATTGATACTTACATCATACAATTTGGTTGTAATGTACGCCTTATTACAATCGTAGACTCTATCGACGTCCTTTTTTGCAATTTCCCTATCCTTAGGAAGAATGATACCTTCAATTAAGGCCAAGGGTTTAGTCTTGTTACCCAACGTCCAATTAGTATAAAGAATGTTGTGGCCTTAGCACAGAAAAAATTATTCACCTACTATTGATAGTTAGTTTTTGCTCAACTTACACTCGTCCCTTCGTCAGCTAAGATGTTAGATAATCGACTTTCTCGGCATTCGCACTCTATAAAAGATATACGGCACTTATGCTAAGTACAAGAAACACTCCTAGTTTAAATTCAAATCTATGGCATGAACAGTTATCATAAGTATGATTATATTTTACAACCGCTTGCTATCCATACATATTAGGAGAGATGTCAAGTCAAGAGGTCTCCAGGTGTCTTAACAGTTACCCTGACAATTGCCTTAGACATAACAACCGTCTATAAATATCGAAAAGAAACTCTATAAAAGCTCTTGGACACTTCTTATTCACATACTTACAATACTAAATCACCATTCTAACTTAGGCATTGAAGTGGTCGCATTGGACTAGCCGTACCGGACTAGCCCTGGTACCAGGTATTTTACTTTCTTTTGTAGGACTATTTCCTTACCCCAAAATTCACCAACAACACTTACCTCATTATTAGGGATGAATTTGGCGCTATTGATGCTAAGAGTTTTGTTCCTTATTGCCTCCTTCATCCTCTTATCCAAAGTCTTGGACTTCTTAAGAGGAGGTTGGCTGGTGAACTCCTTATCACTTCTCTTATTGGGACTTGGCACAACATTTGCCTAAACCAACGGTCCCTCGACAGCTTTATGATGAGTAACTTCATCCTTGCTGCAAGTGCTAACATCTTAGCTAGAATCTCTCAACTCTTCAACTTGAGGAATATTTTCCTCAAGTGGGACCACTTTGATCCGTATGGTCACAACATCCTCAGGCTTTTCATTGCCTTGATGCTTATTGGTCAAATGAGGCACCTTCTTTTAAGTTGCTATTTGCTTTATCGCTTTTTCTTGTACATCTTTCTTCATAGCAACAGGCTGAGTCACTGTTACCATGGCTCCTACTCATTTGTCAGCCTTGGACTTCTTGGCCTTTGCTTGGGCCAACAATTTTGCGAGATCCATGTCGCTAGTGCCCATGTTTGCAATACAAAATAAATACATTAATAATAAAGCGAAGAATAAAAGGCTTACATTTTCCATGTTGAGTAAGGCTTAAAGGCAACTATTCTTCCCCCATTGTCACGAGAATGGCTTTCCTCTTGTACCACTGCTCAGCATGGCAGTTATTCAATATCATACCTTCCTTTTTGGAGAAAATTGGCTCCCCATTCTCATATCGCCTTATTATTCTCTCGGCATCCTAATAAAACATTTTGTTTTTTCTTCTTTCTTAGATCTTCTTTACCATGGCAGCATCATTCAACATCAATTCAATATCCTTAGTGTAGATAGGTTCAATCCATTAGGTCTAAAAATCCAATTCTTCATCTACAATGATAGATACAAACTTCCCTTCAAAAGGGATAGCTAAAATGATCCTATCTTTACCTCTAGTCTAACTAAAAGATAAGAGAGGAGATTGTTATAATGTTAAGAATGTTGGTTTGAACGTAGCTTTAGGAGGAGGAACGTCTCTATTGCGTAAACCTAGGTTTAGTCATGAGATGTTGCATCATGCTAAAACTCCTTAAACCTAGATTATAGTTGATGTAATTTCTCTAATCTCATGATGAACTAAACAACTTATGTGATAATATTTGTTTGTTTATGCACTATATCTAAATAACTTGGTTGATAATCCTACTTGCCTCGTAGTGTATGCATACTTCTATCTACATCCCAATCATTGAGTTTTGGTTTGCTTACATTTCCTTAGATTCTTTCGTAGGCCTAGAGTTGTAAGGAGTATTCCATCTAATCTCTAATAAGTAGCTATGGGATAGGGGGGTGAGAGTAAAGAAGATATGTGTAGACTTTCATTTCTTATTAGTCTTTAGGAGTAAAGAAGATATGTGTGACCCAATAGTCCCGACTATTGGTTTGAAATGTAATTAGTAAAATCTATAGTTTTGTATATGTAATACCCCTTATATGTTAGGTGATGGAATTCTAAATCATCAAGGTATCTTTTGGTGTAACAGGATGAAGTACATCAAGACTTCGAAGTTAAGCGTACTTAAGCTGGAGCAATCCTAAAATGGACAACCTCCTAGGAGACTACTACACAAAAAGACAAAACTATGCAGTGTTCTAGACTAAAGAGGACAATACCTCAGTGGAAGGAGTTCCGGCTAGATCGTTACAAGTGGTATTAGAGTACTCTACCAGTCGAAAGGGTAAGTCCTTGCTTGGTAGTGGTCCTAGACTTATGTAAAGAAATTGACAAGAACATCAGTTTTGTAAAGGGGGTAGATTGTAAGACCCCTTATATGCTAGGTGACAGAATTCTAAATCATCGAGGCTCCTTTTAGTATAGCAGCTTAGAGTACATCAAAACTCTAAAGTTAAGCATACTTAGGCTAGAGCAATCCTAGGATGGGTGATCTCTTGGGAAGCTGCTGCATTAAGGAACAAAACTGTACAATGTTCCATGCTTATATGTATGTATTTGTATCAAAGATGTATACCCAAGGTCTTCTGTGAAAGTCATTTTTAAAGATTATATTACAAACTTAATATTAAATCGATGTTGAACTAAATGCTTTAAAGTGGTTTAATAAATTTCAGCTTATATGAACTAGGGTCTATGATAGTAACTGTGAGGTTAGCTTTTATCATAAAATGGTTTATATAGGAAGATTGTTGCAACTCTACTACTTGGGGCATAACAGCATACTTAAAGTTATATGAAAACTTTTCTTCAAAGGCTTACTCTATAGTCCATAAACATAAAATACATGGGTTTCTATACACTTGGTCTAACTAAATGTCCATAAAAATGAGTTTATAAGTCATGTCCTTAATTAGCTAAATGATCACTTTTATTAATAGCTTAATTCCTTGACTTAATTAGACGATTAGCTGTATATGATTAATTGATATGATGGCCCATAAAATTATAACACACTTATGATAGGTGGTCTTAGTGATTCAAAACAACTTTGTTGTAGGTGAAGGAGCTATTGATTATCAACTTTAGTGTTCTTGGTCAGGTATTGACTTGTTCTTAGTTTGAACTTTTTAGATATATGAGAGTTGATATTTCACATCTTTGCACCATTTCTTTAATCTCTACAACTTTTGACAAATGAGAAGGAATGTTGAGTATTTGTAGACTCCTCATATTGAGTATTTATAGACTTTTCAATTTGATGACATATGTTAGATCATGTTAATAATGGACGGATAAGATTAAGCATATCTATTTCATGTTATGTGAATGAGCTTGTTATTAGTTCAAAGTAAGTCTCCTGCCTTATTGAGTGCATGAACCTATCGAAAAGAGTTAAAAGTAGATAGAATAGTGCAACAATTTCTATTTTGAACCTACTAAGCTAAATTTCCCTAGGTAATCTAATTAAGGTACCTAATAGAGATCACAGACCAATTACTTGCTCCTAAGCTAGAAGACATGCCCACATGGTTCGTCAAGCTATTTAAGGAGAGTTGAACTCTAAAAAACGATGCGTTCTCCAATCCAACTTACTGAATTACTCTTCTCCCAATCTCATTAAAGAGACTCCCAAGGTGCTTAACCTGTTGTCGAGCTGGCCCCTTCTTAACACATTAGTCTAAGGTTAAGCACTAAACCCACCTGTTGCCAACTTGATACATCACCGAGGCTAAGTGACCTTAATCCCAAGCTAACCAACCAAGGCCAACCAGACAATGGGCCACCACTTAGACCAATCCTTCCTCAATCTAGAAAATTTGAGCTGTCAAGCATCCGACCCTGACTTGATTTGCTTAAAACCTATTCTACTCGACAAATATTATCTTTGGGACTACAGCATGGACAGTTCACATACACCCCATTTTGTGACATTCATACTATCTTTTTTGTAACCAAATATCCTATTTATTTATTTGCAACTTTACCCTTGTAAAATATGTATCTTTCCTTTTCTAATAGGAATCCTTTTTGTAAATTAGATATACCTAGAACTTTCCTTAATTAGGCTATATAAATACTTGTAAAATGTAATAGTTGTAATCATCAAAATAGTGATATTGAACTGCAGACATTTTACCCTTCCTTCTTTGTGAGCTTATGTTTTCTTAATGAGGACCAAGACCATGAAGAGCTCTAATCTAGACCATTGAGCATAGATTAATGGCAAGCAACGTTGTGTTATACTTATGCATCATATCAAGTATAGTCTAACCTTGTGTGAGGCATTCATGAGTCATATCCACTATCAGTGCACAAGGGCCCCCTGCTCAACCTTCAACCTCCATTTATCCTTTAGACCATCTTGTAGTTCGAACCCACCCTTTCAGCTTGTATGATATCAGTAGTTGCATGTCTTCTCTTTTCTCGATGATCCATATCATCTTGGTATCAAAGCTTAACTACATTCAAGCAAGTCACTGTTACTTTGTACTCTGAGTAACTTATTACGACATGTTGTAAAAGTTGTTTATCGTTGTTGTAAGTGTTTAGTGCTTAAGAAATTTAGTGCTTTGTTTTCTCCTGTTTCTTGTTTTCAAAATAGATTGTTAAGTGTTAAAGTGGTTTTTTGTGTGTTGGCTGAAGTAGCTATTGGTATGTTAAGCATTATTTTGTTGTAGTTTGTGGGAGGAAATTTTGAGTTATGTTTCAACTATTAATCTCTTGTAATAGACAACAATGTTCGACTCTATTATTCAAGGAACCCTAGGTAACCAAGAGAGTGGAACTTGAAATGGCTAAGGTCAATAAGGAAGTTTCATACCTTAGTTTATGGATGATCAACTAGATAGACTTACTCACCCAGTGACTGCCATAAACAAAGATAGACAACAAACTAGAAATGATCCCTCCAAAGGACAAGCCAATGAACAACTAAAGAGAGGTGATGGCTAATACAACTGAGCTAATGCCTCGATTCAACCATACCGAGCTGGAGGAGTAGACAAAGTTACTGGATGCAAACTAGTGTTAGATGAGATCGAAGAAGAGGATGAGGAAGTAGGTGATGAAGTGGAAGAGTATTACGAACCAGAGGAGAGCAATATCTAAGCTCTTAGAATGGAAGGGTTAAGGATGCATATCCCTAGATTTTTTAGGAGTAGTGATGTTGAGGACTACCTAGATTAGGTAGATACGATTGAGAAGCAGTTTAAGTGTCATAAAGTACCTAATAACGTTGAAGTTAGACTTCTTGTGCTGGAGTTTACTAGTTATGCTGCCTATGGTAGAAAAAACTATAAGCCACCTGCAGAAGAGAAGGAGAATGTAAAGTTAGGCATTAAGATGAAATAAAAAGAGTCATGAGACAAAGATTTATTTCAAGCTATTATTTGCAAAACACATTCAAAAGGTTAAGAAGCCGAGGTAAGGAGGATTAAGTGTTGATGCATACGTAAAGGAGTTCTAGATGTTAATGATCCATTACAAAGTTGTTAAGCCTGAAGACTGAAATGTGTCCCGATTCATTAGTAACTTAAAGTATGAAATTGGAGATATTTTAAAGACCATAGATATTAGTTCACTTGATGACACTATCTAAGTTGCTTGGAGAATCAAGGGACACTAAGCAGGAAGATTCTGAGCTCCCATTAGTCGACCTACCATTAGTAGACCTGTACGATTGAAACTAAGCAAAGTTGCCGAGGTCTAACCTATTCAAACTACTTGAGTAGAGGAGAAAGAGATCTTAAGGAAGTTCAAGAAAGGCTAAAGTTAAAGAAGAAAGATGAGTGAAATCAAGTGATTTAAGTATCAAGGGTTTGGATGCATAGCCGCTCAATGTCCAAACAGAAGAACCTCTAAAGAGAAGCACTAACCATTGAGGTAAACAGTATTGATGAGGAGGTGGAAGAGCTAAAAGAGACCAAATAAATCGAGCTATCTAAGGAGGAGGAGATTATTTATAGTAAGAAAGGTAATTTTATGCCTGTAACCATGGTATTGAGGAGAGCTATGAGTATGGGTCCTATGCTAGAGGACGAGTAGTGAGAGAATTTGTTCCATATTAGCTATAAGGTAAATGGGTCATTGTATGCATTGATTGTTCATAGTCGCAGCTGTACCAATACAATAGCTATACTAATATAACATCCACATTCATGGTCCAATAGCTGAAGTTGCCGATCAAACCTTACCCCAAGCCTTATAAATTGCATTGGCTTAGTGATAAGGGAGCCCTACAAGTAAATAAACAAGCGACTATGCCGATCAATATTGGAAACTATCGAGATGAAGTGCTCTATAATGTGTTACCCATGAGTGTGTCCCATATTCTTCTTAGACAACCATGGATGTTTGACCAAAATGTGGTATATAATGGAAGCAAGAACACATGTTCTTTAAAGCATGAGGGTAGGAAGGTAAAGTTAAGCCTAATGACAAACTCAACTGAGTAGAGTTTTAAAGAAAGAGGCTTTAGTAGTGACCCAAGCTAAGTTGAAAAGAGAGATGAAGCTTAACAATCCAACCTATTTGTTGGTCAGAAGGTTGCTTGAGATGAGAGGATCAAAAGAGGAACTACTACCTACTGAGGTAAAGTCCCTACTAGATGAGTTTCTCGACTTGTTCCTAAGTGAACTGCTAAAAGGTCTGCCTCCTATCTAAGGCATTGAACATGCAATAGACTTGCAGCTAGGAGCTGCTTTGCCAAACATACCTATCTATAGGTTGAATCCTAAACAAGTTGCCAAACTGTTGAGGTAGGTAGATGAGCTAATCTGGAGAGGGTATGTACGAGAGTCCCTAAGCCTATATGCCATACCGGCTCTATTGGTACCAAAGAAGGATGGGACATGGACGATGGGTGTGGCTAGCTAAGCAATCAATCGCATCACCATTAAGTATAGGTACCTTATACCAAGGCTTGATGACATGCTCGACAAATTGAATGGAGAAAGAGTATTCTCCAAGGTTGATCTCAAATTTGGATACCATCATATTTGAATGTGAGAAGGAGATGAGTGGAAAACTGTGTTCAAAGCCCACAGTAGTTTATATGAATGGCTTGTAATGCTTTTCAAACTATCTAACATACTAAGCACCTTCATGAGACTAATGAACCATGTGCTCTGAGAACTAATAGGGAAATTTGTGGTGGTATATTTTGATGACATTCTAGTTTATAGCCTGACTTTGAGACTCACTGTGAACACCTTTGAGCAGTTTTCTTAAAAGTCTAAGCTAAGAAGCTTTATGCTAATATGAAGAAATGTGACATCTATTAACTTGAAGTAATCTTTCTAGGATTTGTTATGAGTGGTAGTAATATATGAGTCAATGATGAGAAGGTAAAAGCGATTACCAAATGGCTTGTGCTGACCTGCTTAACTGACATATGAAGCTTCTACAGTATGACATCATTTTATCGCTGATTTATAAGGAACTTCAGTACTATTGTGGCTTCACTCACTAAGCTGTTGAAGAAAAATGTTAACTTCAGGTAGGGAGAGAAGGAGCAGAGGAGTTTTGAGGAGGTGAAGATGAAGTTAACCACCACCCATGCCTTAGCTTTACCAAGTTTTGACAAAGTATTTGAAGTGGAGTGTGATGCATCTGGACTGGGCATAGGTACTGTGCTAATGCAAGAAGGCCGACCTATTGCCTACTTCAATGAAAAGCTTAGAGGAGCTACACTCAACTACTCTATATGTGACAAGGAGTTCTACTCCTTAATAGGAGCTTTGACTGTTTGGCAACATTACTTGTCTCCCACAGAATTTGTTATCTATATTAATCATGAGTCTTTGAGATATTTGAAAAGCTAACCTAAGTTGTGTAGGAGACAAACCAAGTGGGTAGAATTTATAGAGGGATTTTCTTATGTCATAAAGTGCAAGAATAGCAAGAACAATGTAATGCTTGATGCCCTATTGAGACGACATGCCCTCTTAACCGAGTTGCAAACTAGATTACTTGGTTTCTCTATGATTAAGGATTTGTATGCTAAGGATCAACATTTTGGCCCAATGTATGCCAAATGTGAAGAATGGCGAATACTTGATGACTATCATAAGGAAGACGGATACTTATTCAAAAAGAGGAAATTGTGTATCCTGACCTATTCTATATGAGAATTGCTGGTGTGTAAGGCTAATGGTAGAAGATTACCTAGACATTTTAGCAAGCACTAAACTCATAAGGTACTATCCTCTAAATTCTTTTAGTCAAGGATGATAAGAGATGTATAAGCTGTATTGGAAAGATATGCCACCTGCAGAAGGGCAAAGAGCTAAGTCAAGCAGAGCTAAGTAAGGACAATATTTACCTTTGTCAATCTTGACCAACCTATGGTTCGAGCTAAGTATGGACTTTATGTTAGGATTGCTGAAGACATCCTGAGGGAAGGATTCCATCATGATGGTCATCAACTAATTTAGTAAGATGGCACACTTTATGCCTTATTTCAAAACTAATGATCTTCGTCTATCTCTATTCTTTTCTTGCAAGAGATCATCAAAATCCATAAAGTGCCCAGGAGTACTGGTTTAGACGAGACCTAAAATTCATGAGCTACTTCTAGAAAACATTATGGAAGTGAATGGGAAGTAAACTATTATTTAGCTTGTTTTGCCATCCATAGATGGACAGATAGACTAAGGCTGTTAATAGGATAGTGGGAACTCTATTATGAGTTGTTATTAGTCAAAACATGACTAATTGGGATCAATGCCTACCCATAATTAAGTTTGCCTACAACAAGATCCCCTATAACGTCACGAGCATGTCACCATTTGAGATCACCTATGGATTCAACCTTAAGCTTCCAGTGGATCAAACACCTCTTTTAAGCCAGAATGAAGATCAACCAGCCATAGTGAGATTTGAAACCATCAAGACAACGTACTAGAAGGTCATAGAACAACTAAGCTGAGCTGCTACCAAGCTCGAGAGGCTAGGCAAAGGACGAAAGAACAAAGAATTTTATCCCGGTGAATTAGTTTGAATCCACTTCAATAATGATCAATTTCTAAGTTTGAAGAAGAGCAAGTTATCTCCTAGAGCTAATAGATCATTTAGAGCACTTAAAAGGATTAATCCTAATGCCTACATAATTGAATTACTTAAAGACTATGGGGTCGCAAACTCCTTTAACATTATTGACCTCTATTCATATGTTCTCAAAGACTAGCAACAATCAGGTAAGGTAGATTTGATCCCATTTCTCAAATAGCTTAGATGGATGATAAGGATCATGGACTAATCACTCACTCCCGAGCTTGAGGACTCACATATATGGTCCACTAAGCCATCTAAAGAGAGTTGAACTTTGAAGAACGCTGCATTTTCCAATTTAACTTACCTAATTACTTTGCTCTCCATTTTGTTAAAGAGACTCCCAAGGTGTTCGACCTGTTACCAAGCTAACCCTTTCTCAACACATTTGAGATCACCTATGGATTTAACCTTAAGCTTCCATTGGATCAAACACCTCTTTTAAGCCAGAATGAAGATCAACCAGCCATAGTGAGATCTGAAGCCATCAAGACAACGTACTAGAAGGTCATAGAATAACTAAGCTGAGCTGCTACCAAGCTCGAGAGGCTAGGTAAAGGACGAAAGAACAAAGAATTTTATCCCGGTGAATTAGTTTGAATCCACTTCAATAATGATCAATTTTTAAGTTTGAAGAAGAGCAAGTTATCTCCTAGAGCTAATAGACCATTTAGAGCACTTAAAAGGATCAATCTTAATGCCTACATAATTGAATTACTTGAAGACTATGGGGTCGCAAACTCCTTTAACATTATTGACCTCTATTCATATGTTCTCAAAGACTAGCAACAATCAGGTAAGGTAGATTTGATCCCATTTCTCAAATAGCTTAGATGGATAATAAGGATCATGGACTAATCACTCACTCTCGAGCTTGAGGACTCACTTATATGGTCCACCAAGCCATCTAAGGAGAGTTGAACTTTGAAGAACGCTGCATTTTCCAATTCAACTTACCTAATTACTTTGCTCTCCATTTTGTTAAAGAGACTCCCAAGGTGTCTGACTTGTTACCAAGCTAACCCTTTCTCAACACATTAGTCTAAGGTGAAGCATCGAACTCACTTGCTACTAACCTAATACATCACCGAAGCCAAGCTACCTCGATCCTAAGCCAACTAGAAAATAAGCCACCCCCTTAGACCTATCCTTCTTCAGTCTAAAACATTTAAGTTGCTGAGAATCTAACCTTAACCTGATCTACTTAGAACCTGTTCTACTCGACAAACAACATCTTTAAGACCATAGAATGGATAGTTGATAGGCACCCCATTTTTTAATATCCATACTATCCTTTTTATAACCTAATATCCTATTTGCTTGTTTATAACTTTACCCTTATAAACTATGTGTCTTTCCTTTTCTAGTAGGAATCCTTTTTGTAAATTACATATACCTAAGACTTACCCTAATTGGGCTATATAAATACTTGTAAAATGTAATAGCCACAATCATCAAAATAATGATATTGAACTTCAAACATTTTACCCTTCCTGTTGATAGGCATTTTCTTATAATTATTATGTAGACTTATATTAGTTAGCCAACATACTTAAGCTCGATCTAATTATCTAGTCCAGGTATAATCTGCATTGACTACTATAAATACCAGGCAAGACCCCCAAGTAAGAGGACCCCCTTTGATTCTTTCATTCTTTCCATTATGCCACAACTTTACTCTCATCTCAAGGGGGTTGAGTTAAACATCAGAGTGACCGCACTGGAACACCCTTCGACACCTCCTATAGCCATTTTCTTGTTTTGTAAGTATCTACACATCGAACCAAAAATCACTTGTCAACAATTGGCACTATTTATGAGAACGAACAATTTAACCCCATGGATCTTGACAATTTATCAAAGTAGTTTTGATGGAAGGAAGTGGTGTGATATTGGGCTTTGGAAATATTATCGATATCCAAACTGGAGAGCTTCTACTATCCAGGAGAGTCTTTATGGCTTTGACACCTGTAAAAAGTGTTGAATGACTTATGATCACAGCTTATACAATCGCAATTTTCCTCAAGAAGATCTTGACGGTTGGATTTAGTCTTAGGCAAAATCTGAACACACTGTTCTTTAGTTTATTATTGCCAAGTTAGATTTTGGTTTTCATTTATCAATGTTCATATTTTACTAAAAAAAAAATGGAGAGAGAGAGGAAAAACGAGAGAGAAGAAAAGCGGTGAAGGAAGCTGTTATGTTTTGAAACTGCACTTGCATGTTCCTTGAAATTGTGGGAGAACCCACGTCCCATGTATAATGTTAGCTAGGATAGCTATTAAATAGGACAAGGTTCTTATGTTGAGTAAATGTCAATCCATGCTCCATAGTAATGGCCAAATCAAAGCTAACTTACATGACCTTCAAGGTCGACCTACCATAATGCAGTATGGCCCCATGAAGATAGCAAATCTGAGTTCTCATACCCTTTGTGCCTAAGTATGGGTAACAACTTACAATCAGTAATTCCAAGCCTATTACTTTGGTTGGGAATGTAAGTTCAATAGCTAGTTGATAGTAGCTCACACACTTACGTACGGTATAATAGTGGCAAGTGCTCAAATCATTCTCTAAAGATGGTGCCGATCACTTGAAGTCAAGCTCTAATTCATGTCAAACTCCAATTAGTGCTAAGAAATTTAGTGCGTAGGCTAAGATGGAGCTTCAAGCATTACGTAATAGTATAAGCCTTACGCTAAAATGGAGTGGATTCAAGCTCTCCAGAACTTATGCTTGTCAAGTTCTATAATAAAGATGTCCATGGTCGAGTTATGAGCAATTTGTTCAAACAACCTAGGTGGTTAATACTTTAAAGACTACAAGTGACTAAGCTACTCTTCATCATGACATAGCATAATAAATCTAGCGTAAGAACTCTAAACTTCAAGTTTCCAAGCTCAACAATGACTTGAAAATTAGAGGATGATCGAAGTAAGTACTCCTCCCTTGGAGTCGACTTGAACTTTAATGCAGCAAACTAGATGCCGAGTGGCCAAGAAGCTTTCTTCATAGTTGCCGACCACCGAAGAGCTTTCTTCATAGTTGCTGACCGTTGAGAAGCTTTCTTCATAGGCTGACCATCAACTCCAAGTGTGCCGAGTAACTCCAAGTGCTGAGTAGTCGAGAACCACAGCCATACATGAGATGTGCTTCCCATTCCATACTCCAATCGTCACTCTAGGCTCCATTTTGAGCTTTCAAAAAGCAACAAGTCCAATCGAACTGCTCAATGGCTGTGTTGAGCTGTGACAATTTCGATTTCTGGATGCTTTTATTCCATTACCGATCCAAGCCTTCAAGCAATTAACCAAACTTAGTGATACTAAGTAGCAAAGGCCAAACAAAGCTGAGCTCTGTGAATGTCACAACTCCTCAACTAAAATTAGCTTGGCCAAATAAAGTCCAAGGCTAAGCTCTTAACCCCAATAATAGGCCATGCCATGGACTCGTGAAGAGCAACTATTGCTACTAACCCAAACTTCGGTAGCCGAGTACCTGACTAGGTTCCAAGTAGAAACAATCAACAACCCCTGATTTGAACCAAGCTCCACTACAACACTCTGAAATTCATTGATCTTCTTTGAGTAGCCTCGAAAAGATTGGCCGAGCCGACCAATTGCTTGTTCGTCAAGAGAGCGGCTTTTTGTTCAAATGACCGAGCTTTCCCAAGTAGGAGTCCGCACTGTGAACTCCTTTTGGCTGAATCGTCGACTAAGTAACATGGTCAAATCGCTGATTAAATTCCCTCGCCGACTTGCCCACTAATTTCAATGTCCGAATTGCTAACTCACCTTCTCAACTTGCCGAGATGAACAAACCGTAACTTGCCGAGTTGCAACAGTCAGTAGCCGGACCTCACCGAGCACAACTCCGAATTCCTTCAAGTAGCTAAGATGCTGATTGTATGCTGAGTAGTCGTTATCCTATTGTTTCCTGGTTGAAGGCAACATCTTCCGAGCTCGTTCGAGGTCAGACTAGCCAAAGCCGAGCTAATCGAAGTATAGCGATTAAGCTATATTTCATGCAAGTAAATAACAAAAATAAGCGCTCTACACAAAGATAGCATGAACATAATTATTCCAAGCTCCATGGCAGCAATTGAACTTTAAGGTGTTGAGAAAAACATAGCAATGTTAGATATGAAAACAACTCATATTACGAACCTGTTGAGCCTCACTTGGAAATGCGCTATCCTTAATGGCAATGAGTTTAGTCTAAGCATTTGTGCTTCGGCCAAAGATGGAGAAACCATTCGAACTTTAATTTCACTTAAAGCTGAGATAGCTAAGCTTCCAAGCAACTGCCCATCTACATGTCAACTTACTTTACATGGCTGTGCAGTTTGGTGATGCCGAGCCGATCAATCCTAAGCTCTATAATTGAGCCGCACTGCAACTTAAAGAATACAATAAAGCCGAAAATGTCCAAGCAATTCATAAGCCGAGCCACTCCTAGCATACATGCCGACTTTATTCAAATTGTTGAGCTCTTTACATAACAGAGCCAAGAACTTCTCCATGCTAAGAAAGTCCAAGACAGTTGGGTTAATCTATACGATGTGTCATGCCAACTCGAGTTGCTCGTCCCACTAGGCTCAGGAAATCCAAAGCTCCTTATGCACGGAGCAACTATGCCGAATTATGTACATTCAGGCCAACTTGAGTTGAGTTTTGCTGATCTCTAACTTGATAAACACAGTCCGAGATTTCAACTCATATGTAGATGAAATCTTAAAAATATACCGAACTCTAGGCTCCTTCTTACTTGTTTAAAATTTGTTGTGAAGTGTCATGGCTATCCTTTGATGAAAGAGCAACAACTGCTTGTAAGCAGACCCGATGCATCCCAATTTACTCACAAGTGGGAGTGTTTTTTTATCAATGAATTCGATAGGCGAAAAGTTGAAAGGCTAAGGCCTATTTTTATTCTATAATATATCTTCTGCTACGTAGATAAAAATACCATGTTGGAATCGAACCCACGTATAGTGGCTAATGTATGCGTGACAGAAAAATTGCCGACCTAAACATTGAAGTAGAGACTGTACCATGGCCAGTTGTACACACATATAGACCAAGCCAGATTTAACGTGAAACAAACAACCTAACTTCTTTTTCATCAAGTCAAAATACGAGTCTCACTTCTCTAAAATAGTAGTAACAAAGAAACCGAGCTGGTCATTAACATGGCCAAGCTTTGTGCAAACTTCGAGCACTATACAACAATTATCAAGCTCTATTTTGTATCGAACTCCAACACCTCAAGCTGCCAAGCAAGTTGAACAGAGGGTGTCTTACCAAAAATCCGAGCTCTTTCCAATCTCAACATCAAGCTACACTAGGACAATAGATTCAATGCTATTATTTATTTTTCGAGATAAGTGTTCTATATCATGCCAAAGCTAACATATTATTAATATTGAATCCGCTTTGTGAACTCTCTATTGAGTTATGTCAATATGTTGATCCATGACTCAAGCTCCAATGAGCTTGATAATAAAAGTGTCGACTGTTTGGTGCTTGTGATAATTTTTCCTAATTTTTAGGAGACTTATTTCTACCTTTATTCAAGGATATATGTTGAGACATATTGGAGCAGGAACGCCCTCTGTCCTAAGCCCGCACAAATACAATTAGCCAATGGGCTACTCCTTGATAGCTCTAAATCCTATACACCATAGATGACGAACTACTATAAACTCAATTGCTCTGTCTAATAAATAAACAATGAGCTACCTGAAAACCCTAAGCCATTGAGAGGCAATGAGTAAAATACTCTAAGTTTGAAAATTTGCATGGATGACAAGAGAATAAGCCCATAGTCCTATACACTGATGGACTAGAGGCCAACTAGCCTATTTTATGGCTCTACTTAGTATAAGTCATTCACTACTCAGATGACCTGCATGCTTCGCCAACTCTTTAGGTGCTTTAGCCTAATCAAGCCCTTAACTCTTCAAGCACTTCGGCCTCTTTAGGCCCTTACCCCTTCAAGCACTTGAGCCTCTTTAGTCCTTTGCCTTTTAAGGCATACCAATATTTATAAGTGCTCCGGTTACTCTTGCTTTTTACCTCTTTAGGCCTTTAGTTTTCAAGCACTCTAACTTCTTCAAGCTTAGATTACAAACTTTTTCAAAAATCCTACAAAATCAACCTCCTTAGATACTCTCTTTTTTTACTTTGTCACCAAAGAGAGTGGGGGGAAAACGTTGATAGGCATTTTTTGATAATTATTATGTAGGCTTATATTAGTCAGCCAAATACTTAGCCCAGTCCAATTATTCAATCTGAATATAATCTCCATTAACTCACTATAAACACTAGGCAAGACCTATAGGTAAGAGGACCCTCTTTAATTCTCTCATTCTTCCCATTATGCCACAACTTTACTCTCATTACAAGGGGGGCTGACTTAGATATTGGAGTAACTGCGTTAGAACACCCTCCAACACCCCTTGTAGTCGTTTTCTCATTTTGCAGGTATCCATACATTGGGATGAAAATCACTTGTCAACACTTCCTTCTTCTTGAGCATGTGTTTTCTTGACAAGGAAAAAGACCTTAAAGAGCTCTTATCTAAGCCATTAAGCGTAGACTTGTGATGAGCAATCTCATGTTATACTTGTGTGTCATATCAAATATAGTCTAAGCTCGTATGAAGTGTTGGTGAGTCATATCCTCCATCACTGCACGAGGACCCCCTACTCAACCTTTAACTTCCATTTATCCTTCAGACCATCTCACAGTTTAGACCTACCTTTTTGGCTCATGTGATATCAATAGCCATATGTCTTCCATTTTCTCGACAATCCATGCCAGTACCAAACTCTTTGATCCTTATCACTTAGTCCTAGAAGTGGAATCTACATAAATAGTAGGCTTATCCTAATATTCTAGTGTAACAAATTTAGCCCTCTACACATTGTAATCTTCCAAAATCCATCTAAAAAAGGGTTTATTTTCTCTTAATCTATTTTGTATGTCATCATACCATAAGCTCTAATTATTTGTGTTTCTTTACTATATCATCAAAGATATGTTTTTGTATTTGATTTATTTTCTTCAAAGTATAAATATTTTTCTTAAAATTCTTTATCATTAATTAATGGTTTATTTAGTGACATCACATATAGCTCATTCATTTGAGATTACATTGGAGAATTCAACTAATAAATTGGCTTCACAAATGGTAATTCAATATAAAAAGATGTAATATATGTCTACCAATCCTAAAATAAATAAATATAAATTACATGAAATTAATTACATAAATGTAAATGCTAAATCACATGCAGAAGATGCAACATTAAAAATTACAAGAATTTGCATGTACAAGCTACGATTTCATGTTTTTCTTACCATAACTATCTCACATCTCTTAATTACATTATAAGTACATACTAATGTCACATGTCAAACATGGGACATACCCTATGGTAATGTTGCAGGTTTCACATGTAACATATGTACAATCTTAATATCACATGCATTGGTATTTCTATAATTTTTTTTATGCAATTAGTATTCGCATAATATTTACTTATTTTAATGATAAACATACAAATTCCTTAATCAATATTTTCATTTTCATTTTTGCTATATTCACTCGCTAACCCATTTTTATAGGGAATCATCATATATCATTATTTATGTTTTCTTAACTCAATATTTTAACCTATACTAGGGATGGTCTTCTATCTATTCTTTTGGAGCTAGCCATCTTAAGACTTCCATTGCCATAATTCAAGACTTGAAATGGCTTGGTACTACTATGATTTAATCTAGCTTAAATATCCAATTTCCAAAAAGAGGTATTTCATCTCATTTTAATCATTTAGTAGTAAGGTCTTAGTTTTCTCCCATATCATCTTCTAATAAGAGAGTTTTTGGCTTGGGGCGATACATTCTTAGCTTTTGAATTAGCATTAAAACACTTATAGTATATTTTACAAATATTTGTTATAACTTTGGAAATTTGAATAAATTACCGTTTTGAGACTGAATATGTAACAACTAGACTATCAATAACTTTGGTATCATCTAAAGCAACAAGTGTAATTAGGATCATAGTTGGTACAAGGCGGTCCATCATGTAGATTTATTTGTAAAATATACAAAGGGGTTTATTTTGTTTTTAATCAATTATGGAGAGGGGAGATTTGAACCCTAATCTATTTTCATAGGAGATATATAGCAATGTCATTAGGCTATAACAGTCTTAACGACAAAGTGGTTTAGTTAAATCTATAAACTAAGTATCTCTTATTCTTAACCATGATTGTATATAATGCTCTATTCGTAATCTTTGCAATGGTTCTACGGCTATATGAGATTAATCCTACAAGTAGAAATTGATTTTTTTTTTATTTTTTTTGTGTTAGATAATAAATTCTCTTGTAAATAACTTTAATCTCTCATGCATATTTAAATTTTTTCTTATAGAATATATATCTAATTAAGGTTTTTAATAATATCTTTCAATAACTCTATTTTTACATAATCATAAAATGAGATAATTTTATTTTACAAATAAAATATATATTCTTATTATTACAATATATCTTTCTATATTTTAATCCTTATCCTATTTTTTAAATATTTTATTTTCATTCTAATTATATTTTTTTTCCA
Source organism: Lumnitzera littorea (assembly GCA_024138015.1). NCBI lineage: Eukaryota > Viridiplantae > Streptophyta > Magnoliopsida > Myrtales > Combretaceae > Lumnitzera > Lumnitzera littorea. The sequence continues at coordinate 86,273,929 of JAMXBB010000008.1, read as the reverse complement.
ATTTTCTTAGACACACCACTTTAGATTATAGAATACTCTAAAATATCATAAACCCTACCCCATTCTTCTACCCTAATATTTCTTTCCCTTTCTCTCTCTTAGCTCTTCTTTTTCTTTTTTCTCTCTCTTGCCATCTGTCTTCTTCACTAGGCCCTATCTCCATTAATTCCCTTCATCTCTCCTCTCTTCTCTTCCCTTGTTGGCCAGACCCCCACCCTCATCTCTCAATCTCTTTTCCTCTTATCATCCCATCTCCCTCCTCAATCTCTCCTCTTATCTCACGTCTGTCTCTCAATCTCTCACCAGACCTACCTTTCCCCTTCATTTCTCTCCCTCACATCAGCTCTTTGTCACCCCATCCTCCATTCCTCTCATCCCTTAATCTATCTTCTCTTCTTCTTTGCTAATTTTATTCTCGATTGGACCTTACCCTAATTCCCACTTAAATTCTCTCGCTGTCTTAGTTTTCTTTCGTAGGACAACTTTCCATAAATATAGTTTCACATGTTCCGAACTTCTTCTGGTAAATTTATTTATCAATAAATTGTTTTAGGTATTATAAAACAAAGTGTAATTTCCAATTTATTTGTTTTCTAGTAGGTCTACTATCAAGTAGCAATTTCATATTCATCAAGTACTCTTGTTTTGGATGTATATTCTATGAGTCAACTTGGTCACCTTTTCTATATTGTATATGTATCATATTACTTTTATTTTCCTCAATTACTGTAGATAGTAATTATTTTGCTACTAGATAGATTTCTATTATAAATTAATTTATTTGCTATATTGTACTATTATTTTATATAAAAGTTGCTATTATAAATTGTACCACGTATTGTATTATTGTATATATGTGTAGATGTGAAGTTGGGTCACTATTTTTATTGGATGTAGAGTTATGTTAATACTTGCATCATATATGTACTATTTTAATTATCGATTTAACTTACGATAATTCTATTCTCATATGCTATGCCTTGAAATTATTATTGATGCCACTATTTCTATTATTATTATTATTATATAGTATTAATTGTATAGTATATCCATTTTGGCTTCCATTTACTAATATGCTTTTTTTTTACGTATTTCTATGAAGTCTAGTATTGTTTGATAATATAAATATTCTTTTATTTATTTTGGTAATTAAGCTATATATTTTAACATTCTCGTTATATGTTTACCTTATATTTTCCTTTCATATATTGTGCCCTTATGATATGAGTAATTAAATAGTGTTGTATATAAATATGTTAACTTTCTACTCTATTGTTTTATATATTTATATTATTTCCAACTCCTATCTTTGACTAATGAATCGACTCAATTAATTTTATTTGGAATATTTAAATTGATAAGTTTATGTATTATCATGTAATAGATAAATAGGTTCATAAGTAACTTTTACGTAGAACTTAATTATTGAGTATTTGAAGGTTAATATATATACTTGTTCTCAATTTTAAACAAATTCATGCTAGTTATTGATTTCCTACCTTATTAAGTGGTCTAAGCTTTTTCATGTGGAACTTATAACTATGGAGTTTTAGTTAACTTTTGAGAAGCTATCCTAAGTACATGGTGCTTGTTTGTTTAATCATGCTTACTAGGTTAGACAAGATCTAATCAGACTAATCTATATTTAGCCTAAATGAATGGTTTGCTTATTTTGCTTAACCCACTCACTTTGGGGGCCTGTAGTTACAGTTCCCTAAAGGAGCAACTATTGATCATATGTGAAGATTCCCTAGTAGACTTTTATATGAGATGATATAGCTAGAATTCTAGGTTTTATGATCTCTGAGATCTAGAATTTAAGTGTAAAGTACTTAAAGAAAAATTTATATTATATCCACCTATATATGTAGACGAAGATCATGGTATGGTGTGGTCATGAATACTCCTCTATTGATTGTTAGTCTAAATTAAAGATAATTAAACTATTGTTTACTTATATTCTATTACAATTGCATTAAATGCATGTATATGTTTTGGGTTTGGCATCTATGTATATTTATGCACTCATACTAAGCTTTAGATCAATCTTCTATTTTTATAGTTGCAAGTCAATTTGATAAATTTACAACAAGTATGAAAATAACAACCACTAGTTAGGAAAGAGAGGCGATTAGTTTTGTATGTTATAGAAGATCAAGATTTAGATTATGAGTCATTCGAATTGATGTACTAAGAAAATTATTGTTTTGTACTTGATAAGTGATATTACAAGTGATTTTGGAGAATGTAGTTGGTTTTAGAGTCTTAACGCGTTCCTAAATGACAAGGGCATGTAGTGGGTTGTAGTGCCCTCAAGTTCTGAGTGTTACATACAATCACATTCTTTTTACGACCGTTTAACTTTAAGCGCTACTCTTACTTAACTTGCTGTTGAACAACTATACTAATCAGGATCATCAAGTCTTCCTAATTGACCTGCCACCTCTTATGAACTTAATACCATGAACATGCCATTTGAGCTAACCAATAGTGGAAGTCTTGTTCATGCACTTTCGTTTATAGTAATTTTTGTTTAAATTTAAAACTTTTATAATTAGTTGATACTTGTGTAATTTGAAAATGCTATTGAAAAGGTTGTTCTAAAATAGCCTAACTCCTTATATTTTACATAAGTAACATATATATGTCGACACATACCGTATTAGATAATATACATATTGTATAACATTATGCATATTCATATGATATAAAATATGGTATGTATAATATAATGTATCCTGACATATATCAACCATATCATATAGTATAATGTATATTGAACTATATATTGTAGTATAGTATAACATATTGATTCAATATATATTCTAAAATATGTAATATTTAATATTTAACATAGGTAACACATGATAAAGTGATGTAAGCTATAGTATGTAACATATGCATGTCATATCATATAGTATCATATAAACATAATTTGTAGGATTATATAAATGGATATTCTAAAACATGTAATATGTAATAAAATTTATAATTTAATATATCAAACATATAACATACATTAAGTGATACAAGTGATAAAATAATATATTAAGATAATGTACACATATATATACATGCACACACTCACATTAGTGAAAACATACACCCGATATGGATGCTTAAAATATTAATAAGCTTTTGTCAACCAATTTTGTGTACCGTAAACCCCACTCATCATTTCATCCTATACAAACACACAACTCTTAAATTAATTTGGCCTAAAAAATAAAAAAAAAGAAAACCTTTTCTCTAAACCAAGAAAATGGGCTTTAGGGCTATGTTGTGAGTTTCATAATATGGTCTCTTAAGTACCTCATGAAGAAATAATGAAATACATAATAGAAAATGCCATCAAAGATGTAGTTAGAGCAATACTAAGACATCAAGGTCAAGAAGTCAGCTTAAATGACTCAATGTATCACTCCTTAAGGTCCCCTTTTCTGTTTCTTTTTTTTTTTCAACTAATTAGATAGCATAACTTAATATTGAAGTTGAAAATGAAAATGTTAAGGCCCTATGATTGACATGGCTGTGTAGAAGCCACATTATGATCAGAATGGTCACTCTCATAGAGTTCTTAAGGTAAATCAAGAGAAAATCAGGACACTAATGGTCTCACATGTTAGGATTAAAAGATCTTAATCCTGTAAATTGAAATCAGTAAGAATGACACATGTGTAAAATTAGGGCACAATCATGTATTAAAATAGTGTACAAAAACATACCTAAATCCATGTTAGAAAACTTATGAATATTGATAGTTTGTTAGTCTTTTCAAGTATAATACACAAATCCTTAAGATGTTGTCGCTTCTCCTTTCTACTAATGGGAATATAGTCTATGTGACTTGGAGACCACAACCATAGATGTAATTAAAAAAACCTATATTAACTAGTTATTAACCTTTTATTGTTATTATTTCCATTTTGGCCTATTATAAATTGGAAATAATATTCTGGTCTCTACACATACTATACCATATTAATTTAAATGTATTAAAGTCCACAATTTTATTAGATTGCTTGAATTTGGACTTTATATTATATGATAGCCTTATTACACAATTATTATTAATAACATATATAAACCCATATATTATTAAAATAATCCCAACATTACATCCTTATTGATGCTATTTAGGAGCTTGGATTATGAGACTATCCATTGTGTTGCTATAGATGCAATTGCTAATCTTGTAATATATAAGGTCAATTAGGAGTTGATAATGATGCAATAGGGTATCTATTTACTTTTGATGACAATTACAAATATAGGAGATCCATAAACTCTTAATATGGTTGTTGGAGCCATCATTAACATTTGCTCCAATAATAAGTTGCAAATAAAGCTACGAGCTAAAGGCAATAGCATGCTTCCAATTAGAAAAGTTAGATAAGGACATTTGAACGTTCTTGCATAAGTAGCTTATGGAGTGCTAACTTTGCAAAATGTAAGTCAAGAGTATCTTCCCAAGGGATAGAGATAGAAGGGCCTCTCTTGATTGATGATGATTAGTCAAGAGTATCTTACTAAATGACAAAGGTAGTAACATTTCTCTAATTGATGATGGTTAACTCCTATGGATTATAAAAATGCTAATAATGATGCCACACAAATTAGGCACTACATTAAGCTTGCTCTCTATCATTTGACATAACATGAGGCAAATGTAAGAGATTGTGGGAGCTAGTTTACATACCGTAAGACTAATCATGGAAAGATATAAGAGCACTTTCGTATTGGACTTTATCATCTAAGCATTCATTCTAGGTAGAATTAAGGTGGATGAAGATAAATTACTAACTCAATAGATGTAATTAATTTTAGTTCATGATTAGTCTTGTTAGCTTTAGTGAAACCTAACTTTGATTTTGTACTTGGTTTCATTGAACTAGTCAATAACTAAAGGTGATAAATTATGTCTAAAATTAAACAAACGGTTTTATTTTAAGCATTCCGATATAGCGTAATTCGATGAAGCATTTTGGATAATCTAAAAAAAAAAAAAAAGAACTTTGTGAACCTTAATAACAAGGATCTCTAATAACTCTTATATTTGGTAATAAGGAAGCTAAATAGTCTATAGTAGAATGAACATGAATAAAAAATAAATGTATATTTTTTTGCCAAAGAATAAATGTACATTTATTATAATAATTTTAAAACTGTATGAAAGAATACTAATAGGCCTTCAATTGGATATATATATATCATAGAATTTTAATTATATTTCTTTATGATTTTGTTGTGTTCTTAAAGAAATTGATATTTAATTGAGTAATATTTCTATTCAAGGATTTGAAGAGTCATTGAGATGAAAAGGAAAAAAAGGAATCCAATCTTATTCAATTTGAAGCTATATTGAAGAAGTTATGAACTTTGAAACATCCACTAAACATGATTATGTTAGAGAAGAATTGAAGACTTTATGGTAGAAGGGTTCATGAGATGTAAACATGACCATGTTTACAGGTCAAGAAACCTTTTGAGTTTAAGAGGAATTTTGGTATAGGCTATAGACATACCCATGTCTACATCGTGTTGTCATTGTATCCTAGATTTCTAAATAAGATTTAAAGGACTATGAAAGATATGTTAGACTGGCAGAAGCATAGTCGTATCTAAAAGTCATGTTTGGTATTTAATTTTAGGTTTAGGGAAATTGCATAAAACCCCCCTTAACTTTGACTTAGTATGGAATACCCCCTTCAACTTTCAAAGTGTAGTTTTTGCACCCCCCCCTAAACTTTCATAAATTGGTAAATAACTCTAAGTTGAGAATAACGTCTTAAACTTTCATTTTAGTAGACCCACCAAAATCAAAGTTTATGGAGTGTTTATACACTAAAATCAAAGTTTAATGGGAGTTTATACACTAAAATCAAAATTTAAGGGGATTATGTGGGTTATTTATCAATTTATAAAAGTTTAGGGAGCCAAAAATAACACTTTAAAAGTTTAAGGGGGTAATCTGCACATGAGTTAAAGTTTAAGGGGGTTTTATGCATTTTTCCCTTTAAGTTTATTGTTACCTATTATAAAGGAAAAAGAGAGATCTGCTATTAGTCTTCAGAAACACGATTTTAGGAGACTCAAGGGCTTGAGAAGACATAAGAGAGCAACTTTTTCAACTTCAAGATTAAGAGATCAAGATTGATTCAAAGGGTTATATTGATTAAAGCTTGGGTTTTTAATATCTAGACTTGTGGAACTTAAGATTATCATGTGAAAATTTGTTTATTTTAATTCAATTAAATCTTTATTTTCTTGATTCAATTATGTGTGTTTTATTTGATTAGATTGATATTTCTAGAATTTCAATTTAATTATTTGATATTATACATAATGATTTAGAAATTAGTGTTTGATTGTATTTAAGCATAATTGAAGAGAATTCTATGTAGACTTAGTGATAAGATGTACAATTCTTTCAAAATTTCATTAATTCTTTAAAAGAATTCGCTCTTCTTTAATACTATCTTGAATATGCTATTCTTGAAGAAATTCCAATAGATATTGGAAGAATAAGGTAAATAGATTTGAGAAAGTTATTAATTTTATTAGAGAATTCTCTTAATTAATGAAATTAATCTAGGGAAAACTATGTCTAGACAAGTGTTTTACATTGTTCAAGTTAATTTTTATTTGCTTTGTTCATTTCAAATTGATTTGAGTCTTGCTTTTGGTTTTAGTTTTATTTAATTAGTTTAATTGATTTAAATAGATTTGAGTCTCACTTTTGGTTTTAGTTTTATTTAATTAGTTTAATTGATTTAAATATATTTGTGTCCATAAAGAAAATTATTAGTTAGATAACAAGATAAAAGTAAGTAACAATACTTATAGTCTTCAAGAAACAACATCCATATTCATTACACTATACTATAAAATCAGTAGCTACACTTGCCTTTCTATATGTGATATCAAATACCTTTTATGTATAGTATCAAAATTTCATATTAACTTTGTGCATCATATTAACTCTGATCCTTTGCTTCCTCCTCACCTTAATTTTGCTAAGGATATCTATTCTCTAATTGTCAATTATTCTAATGATTATTATTATGAAACTACTATTCCTTATCTTGGTTTTTCATCCCATAAGAAAAGTCTCCTCCCTTGTTCTTCTTCTTGTCCCCCTCTTCTCCTCGACATGTTCCTCTTTATAGACTTCCTCAATAATGATTTTTCATCTAAGACACCTATTTACACATTACCAGAACCACCACCACCACCACAAGCACCTGTATTTGATCTTATTAATCATAATAATCATCAATTCCACAAATAAACTCCTCTTCTAACTATTTTATCGATAATTTTTCTAAGAATTTATGGTTCTTTAGTTTTTGTAGAATTAATAATGGTCTCTTTATGTTCCAATACGTGTAATCTTTATAGTTAGAGTTCTATTAATGTTAAAAGGAGTCAACTAGCAATATAATCATTTTCTTTCTAGAAGAATTTTGTCATTTAAGGTTGTTATAGGAAGCATTGAAGGCTTTTTTCTAAAACCATCATATGAAGATCATTGAGATAGACAAATTAGTTACCCAACAACGTCTTTTTAATGACGGAAATGATACTAAGAACATGATAAACGAACATTTTTTGCATTACGTGGATTCCTAGGAGTATTTTTGGAGTAGCATCAAAGTTTTAGTGGTAATAAACAAGAAGTTCCATGCTACTCTTATGTTTCAAGTTTTTATGTTGGATTATATATTTCAACACCTAGATGTTATATTTGTTTGTGCTACTTGAGTTTAAAATAATTCATCATGATATGTTTTAAGCTATGAATCTTTATACTATAATTTCTAATATAGTTACTAGAAACTTTACTTATGTTGCTTGTTACTAACTTAAAATTATTATAATATATTGATACATAATTAATTTTAAATCACCTTCAAGAAAACCTTTAAAGGTTAACAAGGAGTTGTATGATGATAGAAAGATTCTCTTTGAAGAGTCTTTTCACTTAGATTGTTAGAGGAAGTCATTCATGCGTTTCCCCAAAACCCTATTTTGAAGATAAATGTGATCAACCATCAGCTACTCAATAGCCTTTATTTGATAACATAAATGATATTGTGGATCATGAAAACAACCATTCTATTATTGCATGTGGCTTTTTGAAAATATCTTTGAAGCAGCCTTAGAATTCTAGTGTTAATGAACAGGTTGCCATATGAAGATGGTTTTATTCCCACTACTATGTTTTAGGGTTCAATGTTTAATAATATGTTTCAATGATTAAATATTATGATTTCTATTGCTACATGAATTTAAGATGCTTCCATGTGTTTTTAAATTAAGAATTTTTACACTTAATTAAGAGTCTTTATACTTTAGAATTTCTAGTAAGCAAGCCTACTAGAAATTTTACATATATTATATATTACTAAGTTAAAACTATTATATTATCTGGATCCTTACGTAATTACTTTTAGAAAGCTTCCTCTAAAATAGCCTATCTCCATGTATGATACATAATGTATAACATATATATGTTGGTGTATACCAAATTAAATAATATAATATATAAGTTGTATAACATCATGCATATCATATAATATATGATATAGTATGTGTAACATAATATAATGTAATATAGCATATATCCATTATATTGTATAGTATAATGTATACAATAATATATATTGTAGTATAGCATAATATAATATACTGATACAATAACTATTCTAAAATATGTAATATTTAATATTATTTAAAGATTCAACATTCAATATATAACACATATAACATACAATAAATGATATAAGCTATGATATGTAGCACATATATGTGATATCGTATTGTATAATATATATTAAATAGTACATTGTAGTATTGTGTAATATATTTATACAATATACTCATGAAAATATGTAATATATAATATAATTTATAACTTGATGTATAACACATATAACATACAATAAGTGATATAAATGATAATATAATATATCAAATGAATACAAACATACGCATATACACTAGTGAAAATGTACCCTAATTTAGGTGATTAAAATAGTAATGGGCCATGTCTATCAACTTTGTTTACCCTAATTACAATGATCCCTAATGGCTCATGAATCAAATGATAAAGAAGTTAAATGATCTATAGTAGATTGAACAACAATTGAAAGAATGTAAATAATTTTTATAAAATTAATCTAAATTAGTACAAATAGTATCTCTTATCATGCTCAATATCAAAGGTTGTATTGACTGTATACTGTAATAATTTCAACACCTTGTATCCTTCCCCTCGCAATTTTCCTAAGGATATTTATTTTCATGTTAGCAATTCTAATTACCATTACTCTATTGCTATTGGTCCTTACCATGGTCTTTAAACATATTATGATTCTTTTTATTCAAATTGGAGCTAATTTTGAGTTTTTATTATAGACATCCATTTTTGCCCTCCATTGCAAGGAGTTTAGTGTAGCTCTAAACTTCGAAAAATCTAAAAGTAAAAAAGACATGAAAGAAGCAAAAATTGAAAAGTTGGAAAATTTAGGAAAATCTCTATAAGTATGAAAATAAGGAAAACATCAAAAATATGAAAAAATAAATAAATAAATTGGAAAAGATGAAGACAAAAAAAAAAGAAAGAAAGAAAGAAAACCCCAAAAAAAGGGGAAATGAAAAAAATAATGAGAAAATTATCAAAAGTACCAAAAGTGGAAAAATAAAAAAAAATAGCAAAATTAGTATTAGTAGCGCTAAAATACATTGCTTAGGGCTGAAAATTATTTTCAGGTTAAAGAAACGTGTTTTAAACTAAAACATTCCTATGCAATTTGATAAGATTCAAGCTTCTTTTGAAAAAGGCAATTAATTGTTTGAAATTCATTTCTTTGAGTTTAGTTTAACTTGTTCTAAAGAACATAATAGACTAAGCAAATTGTGGATTCACATGGGACCTCAACAAAATTTGAAGGAATAAATGAAAGATAATAATAAAAAAAAGGAAGAAGAAGAAGAAGAAGATAAAAAAAAATAGAAAAATTTAGGGAAAAATAAAGTCAAAAAGAAGGCTTGTGATTTTATATTTTACTTATCTATACCTTGTTTATGGGATGAATTAAAAGTATAAATGCATGTCTAGTGTATAAAGTGTAAGAATGTTTCTCTTAATGGATTGATGTTATACTTAATTTTAAGTATAAAAATTTGATTTTAAAAAAGTAGTAGAACTTTATTGAGCATGGATTAATTATTCCATTTTTTTGCTATTGCCTTTTATACACAAATTTGTTCAATTAAGTAACAAATTGTATAAGACAAATTGCTTGTGCTTATTTTATGTATAAATGGAATGCAACTAATAAATTAATTCATTATTGTGCTTCACTGAATTAGTGTATTGTGAAGTAAGTTTTAGAAGATGGATTTGATTGTAGCATACTTGTCTTCAATTAGGGAAGATTAGTTTATAGGATGTTATTTAACTTACTTGAGGATAAGGAAAAGTTTAAGATGGGGATAGTGATAAATGTGCTTTTACACATTACTATAGCTACATTTGTGTGTAACTTATCATGCTTTTATTAAGAAAGTATTGCAAAGGTAAAAATTACACACATTAGGATCAATGCAACAAAATTATGAAAAAGGATGAAGAAAATGTATCATATATTGGAAAATGTCATTAACACTGCTTGAATGGTAGTCAAAAGTTTAATTTACCATGTAAACTTTCAATTTGTTAAACTTAGTAGTCAAGTGAAACCTTTTTGATATGGACTCATGAATGAACACATGAACCTGATATCATACGTAACCAAAGGGGTAAGTCCAAGCCGCAAGATGGCTTGAAAAGTAAATGATAGTCGAAGGTTAAGCATGGGGTTCCCATGCACAAACGAAGGATATGATGTACCAGCGCCTCACACGAGCTCAAGTCACACTTACTAAGATGCATAAGTATGGCTGGAGGTTACTCGCCACTAGTCCACACTCAAAAGAACTAGATAAGAGTAACTCAAAAATAAGTAAGAGGCACACTTAGCTCAAGAGAGTAAAAAGTTTAGTGTATTCTTTTATATTCTGATCCTCCTCCACTTTTAAAGTATGACGATATTTATATCATCCTATTAGGGCAAATCCTAAGTTACAGAAATTACAAAAGAATGGTCCTTATTTGCTAAAAACAAAAGATAATAATTTATAAGGAAAATAAGAAATTGTATAAAAGAAGGAACGTGAACGTCCTTTGTCAGAAAGGATAATACACACGTGTTTTTATTGTGATTCTAACAATATTGTGGTTCAAGTAGGGGTAGACCTCAGTTCATGTCTGTTCAGCGTCAGAAGGAGTTGGATAGTAGTTGGTTTAGGGATGACTTACATTAGTTTAGGGACCTCAGTTCATGTTTGCTAGGCATCAGCATAGTGGAGTGTAGTATTCAGATTTGGCGCTTAGACTACGGTTTAGTAGATGGTTCGGCTCGGTATGCTAGTTGTTTACTTTAGAAACATCTTAGATAGCATAGAGAGCAAAGTGGCTTGGTAGATCAGACTAGGGTAAGCACTGCTCTTCAGCACTTAACTCACTTTAGACAGCTTGACAAACCACCTAAGAGAGCCCTTGAGCTCGGGAGAGTGTAATCGGTCCATGATCCCTATCATTTCCTTCGGGTTTTTTGAGATTTAGGATCAAATCTGGTTTAGGTCCAGTTTGCTCATCTTCGGGAGTATAAGGTTAGAGATTGGCAATGTTGAAAGAGTTTGAGACTCCATATCCTTTACGTAATTCAATCCTGTAGGCATTAAGATTGATCCTTTTAAGCACTTTAAAAGGTCCGTCGGCTCTAGGAGACAACTTGCTCTTCCTCAAGTTTAGGAATCTTTCCTTGCTAAGGTGTATCCAGACCATATCACTTGGTTGAAATTCTCTCTTCTTCCATCCTTGGCTTTGCTTCTCAAGCTTAATAGCAGCTCAATCCAATTGCTCTACAACCTTCTGGTACATGGTTTTGATGGCTTCAACTTTTTCGGTGGCTAACCATTCATCATCATTAGTGCTCGATCCAATGGGAGCTTAAGGTTGAACCTGTAGGCGACTTTGAATGGAGACATGCTTGTAACGCTGTGGGCGGTCCGATTGTTGGGGAATTTAATGATTGGTAGACATAGATCCCAATCAGCCATATTTCGTCCAACAATGACCTATAGTAAAGTTCCTACGGTTCGGTTTGTAACTTCAATATGCCCATCAGTCTATAGATGGTAGGACGTGCTGTATAATAACTTGGTTTCCAGTCACCTCCAAAGTGTCCTCTAAAAGTAGCTCATGAACTTGGGGTCTCAATCTGAAACTATGGTTCTGGGTACTCTATGAAGCATAATCACCTCCTGCAAGAAAACAAAAAAAAAAAAAGAAAAAAAAGAGGTAAATGAAGCATCGTTAGTCTTGGAATAGGGTATGAAATGTGCCACCTTACTAAATCGATCCACAACTACCATGATGGAGTCCCTCCCTTAAGACGTCTTCGATGATCCTAACATGAAGTCTATACTCAGCTCAGACCATGGTTTGGTCAGGATTGGCAAAGGCTGGTAGTGTCCTTGCTCGGCTCGACTTTTTGCCTCTTGGTAGGTCGTACATTTTTCTAGCATGGATTGGACATCTCTCTTCATCCTTGGCTAAAAGAATCCGAAGGATAATACCTCATAAATTCGACACTGACAAAAGTGTCTTGTCAATCCCCCTCCATGCACCTCATACACTAGCAATTCTTGTATTGAACAGGTTGAGATACATAGCCTTCTCTTCTTGAATAAGCATCTGTCCTCCCTGTGATAGTCGTCCAACGTTTGTCCTTCCTTACAACGGGCGTAAATAAGACTAATGTAGGTTCTCAGCATACAAATTCTTAATGCTTGAAAACCTAAGTAGCCTCATCTACAGTTCAGTTAAGAGGGTATGTCGTCTCAATATGGCATCGATCATTACATTGTTCTTTTTGTTCTTGTATTTTACGAAAAAAGAAAAACCCTCCATGAACTCAACCCACTTGGCCTGTCTTTGAGACAACTTTGGTTGGCTCTTTAGATATCTCAAGGATTCTGCTGTGGATCACGAATTCTTTAAGCAGTAGGTAATGTTGCCACACTGTTAGAGCTTAGATTAAGGAGTAGAACTCCTTATTATAGAAGGAATAGTTGAGTACGGCTTCTCGAAGTTTCTCGCTGAAGTAAGCAATAAGTCAGCCCTCTTGTATCAATATAACACCTATGCCTAGTTCAAATGCATCACGCTTTACCTCAAATACCTTGTGGAAGCTCGGTAGAGCTAAGACGGGGGTTATAGTTAGCTTCTCCTTCACGTCTTCAAAACTCCTCCTCTCTTTCTCACTCCATTTGAATTTAACATTCTTCTTCGAGAGTTCAATGAGTGGGGCCAGCCATAATCGTACTGAAGTTCTTTATGAATCGGTAATAGAATGATGCCAGGTCGTGGAAACTCCTCACATCAGCAGAACGGGTCGGCTTGGGCCATTCTATAATCGCTCTTATCTTCTCCTCATCAACTCAGATGCCACCTCCACTCATAACAAATCCTAAGAAGATCACCTCAGATCGATAGAAATCGTACTTCTTCAAATTGGCATAGAGTTGTTTGACTTAGAGTTTTGCAAGCACTTGTAGGAGGTGCTTTCGGTGTGTCTCCAGGTCAAGACTATAGACTAGGACGTCGTCAAAATAAACCACGACAAACCTTCCTAGTAACTCTCGGAGCACATGATTCATAAGTCGCATAAATGTGCTCGGCGCATTGGATAGTTCAAATAGCATTACAAGCCATTCATATAAACCTTGTCATGTCTTGAATGTAGCCCTCCACTCATCACCTTCACACATTCAAATCTAATGGTATCCAGATTTGAGATTGATCTTGGAGAATACTTTTGCTCCACTTAACTCATCTAGCATATCATTAAGCTTGGGTATGGGATACTTGTACTTAATGGTCATTCAATTAATGGCTTGGTTATCCATACACATCTTCTAAGAACCATCCTTCTTTGGCACTAACAAGGCCGGCACAGCATAGAGGCTCAAGAACTCGCATACATATCCTTTCTTTATGAGGTCATTTACTTGCCTCTGCAGTTCGGCAACCTGTTCAGGGTTTAGCCTATAGGCAGGCTTGTTTGGCAGTGTAACTCCTAGCTATAAATCAATCGCATGCTCGATGCCTTGGATTGGGGGTAAACTCTCCAGTATCTCCTCCGAAAATAGGTCAGTAAAGTCCTCTAATAGGGTTTTTACCTCAATCAGCAGCTCTTCCTCTTAGGGTATCATCTCCAAAAGTCTCCTGACAAGCAAATAAGTCGGTCCCTCCAGCTCCATTTCTCTTTTTAGTTTTCCTTGGGTTAATACCAAAGCCTCCTTCTTCAAGGTTCAGCTAAGCTAGGACTACATGACTTTTACCTGCTTAATAGTCATGGACTCAATTTCAATCTTCTTCCATCATGCTCCATAGAACATGTGTTCTGCCTGCCTTCTTATATAACTACTCGGTCAAACATCCATGGTCGTCCAAGTAAAAGGTGAGACACACTCATGGGTAGCACGTCATAAAGCACTTCATCTCGATACCTACCTATACAGATCGGCATAGATACCTATTTGTTCACTTGTAGAGCTCCCTTATCACTGAGCCAATGAAGCTTGTAAGGTTTGGGGTAAGGCATGGTCGGCAATTTCAACTACTGGACCATAAATGCAGAGGCTACTTTAGTATAGCTCCCACTGTCAATGATCAACACTCATAATGATTCATTCACCTTGCACCCAATATGGAAAAGATTTTCTCTCTGTTCATCTTCAAACATGGGGATGATACTCATTGTCCTCTTCAACATTAAAGTGGTAGGCATGAAGTTGCCTTCCTCATTATAGATGACTTCTTTCTCAAACAGCTCAGTCTATCCATTCTCCTTTAACTCCTCTACTTCCTCATCAGTATTACTGACCTCTATAGTTAGCGCTTTGCCTCCGATCACCATCGTTCACCTATTCAAACGCTGAGTGGCCATCTGTCCAAATCCTTGGCATTTGAAACACTTAATCTCACTCTTCTTCCTCCCAAACTTTAGCCCTTCTTAAACTTCCTCGAGGGTTCCCTCTCCTTTGCTCGAGTAGTTTGAGCAGGTGGGGTCTTAGTAACCTTGCTCGATTCTATTCGCATAGGTCTGCTTGGAACAGGTTGGCTATTGCCAGGATGGTTAACGAGTGGTCAGAATCTTCTTGTTTAGTGCCTTTCTATCCTTTGGGCAGCTCGAATTGCATCATCGAGCGTTCTAATGTCCAAGGTTTCCAAGACATCCCTAATCTCATACTTCAATTCACCAATGAATCGAGACACAATTCAGTCTTCTAGCTCTACAACTTCACATTGGATTATTAGCATCTATAATTCTTTAACATAAGCATCCACACTTGATCCTCCTTGCCTCGGTTCTTACAGCCACTTAAAAGCATCCTGTAGATAATAGCTCGACACAAATCTTCCCCGCATAACTCTCTTCATATCATCCCAACTCCTAATCTCTCATTCTCCTTCTTTTCTTCTAATAGCTTGCAAGTTCTTCCACCGTAAGGTAGCATAACTAGTGAACTCTAACACAACAAGTTTAACCTTTACATTATCAGGCACTTCATAGCATTCAAATTACTTTTCAATCTTCTCTACCCAATCTAGGTAGTCTTCGGCATCACCACTTCCAAAAAAACTTTCAATATGCATCTTGAGTCCTTCAACTCTAGGGGCTTGTACATGTCTTTCCTCAACTCCGTAGTACTCTTCTGCATTATCATCTCTCTTAACTTCTTCCTCATTCTCTTCAAGCGCTAACCTATGTATAGCATCCCTACCAACTCCTTCAACTCGAGGTGGGTGAGCTGGGGCATTAGCTCGGCCAAATTGATCATCACCTCGTTGTTGTTACTCACATTCCCTAATGGGGCTATTTCTAGCTCATTGTCTATCTTCTTATATAACGGTCACCAAACTAGCCACCAAGTCAATAAGCTTATCCAAGTGATCACCTACTGATTGAGGTGACAAGCTTCCTTCCTGTCCTTGACCATGTTGAGTACCACTTTCTTGGTTTTCCAAAGTTCCTTGCACACCTGAATCCGACATTGATGTTTACTTCACAATGACAATTTCTCAACAAACACACAATCAACCACAACCTGTTTTGGTGTATCGAAAACAGAGTACAAAACACTTCTCACTACTAAACTTCAAAGTCAACAATAGAATCACTATCACACGAGAGCAGTGATAAATTATCAAAAGAACATAATAGCAGAATCTAGCTTCGAACTTAGCTAAGCTTTAATACGAAGATGATATGGAATCGTGGATGAACATATAAACCCAATATTATGCATAACCAAAGGGGTAAGTCCAAGCTGCGAGATGACTTAAAAAGTAAATGATAATCGAAGGTTAAGTAGGGGGTTCCCGTGCATCAACGAAGGATATGACTCACCAACGTCTCATATGAGCTTAGGTCACACTTGATATGACGTACAAGTATCGCCGGAGGTCACTCGCCACTAGTCCACGCTTAGAAGAGCTTAATAAGAGTAACTCAAGAGTAAGTAAGAGGAATACTTAGCTCAAGAGAGTAAAAAGTTCAGTGTATTTGTTTGTATTCTGATCCTCCTCCACTTTTATAGTATGATGGTATTTATATCATCCCATTGGGGAAAATCCTAAGTTATAGAAATTATAAAAGAATGGTCTTTATTTGCTAAAAACAAAAGAGAATAACTTACAAGGAAAATATGAAATCGTGTAAAAGAAGGAACATGGATGTCCTTTGTTAGAAAGGACAGTACGGATGTCAGTAAAGGATAGTGCATGAGCATTTTTACTGTAATTCTGATAGTATTGTGGTCTAGGAAAGGGTGGACCTCAATTCAGGCCTGTTCGGCATCAAAAGGGGTTGGATATTGGTTAGTTCAAGGACAGCTCACATTTATGGTTAGCCTCGAATGGTCAACTCCTGACAATTCTGCTCAGCCTCGACACAGTGGAGTGTTGCATTCAAATTTGGTACTTAGACTATGATTTAGTGGAGGGTTCGGCTCAACATGCTGGTTGTTTACCTCGGTAACATCTTAGATGGCATAGAGAGCAAAGTAGATCGGTAGATCGAACTAGGGCAAGCACTGCTCTTCAGCACTTAACTTACCTTAGATAGCTCGGTAGACTACCTGAGAGAGTCCTCGAGCTCGGGAGTATGTAATCAGTCCATGATCCCTATCATCTTTCATGTCATCACTATAACCTACTTAATCTTATCATTTATTAAAGTGAGACACATGTCACATATGTATGATACTTAAGAGAACTACTTATATAACTCATAGGGAAGGATTAATAGGATATTTCTTGCCTAACAAGACTATAGATGTATTGAGTAAACATTCTTATTAGCTTTGCTAGAGGAAAGACATAAAAAATCTGTGATTGATGTATTACCAATAAGAAGGCTAAATCTAAGGCTTTATGAAATAGGCTATATACACCTTTATTTGTACCTACTAAACTTTGATTAGATATTTCATTAGATCTTTTATTATATCACGTTTAGTTGTTGGTACGTAAAATAAGCTAAAATAGAATGGAAAGAAATGACCAATTCATTCCTATATTTAGAAACACCATAATGGAATCATTGATTCCATTCTAGTATTATATTTATTTGTATCATATTTGAAATGGAGCAGAGTATGCATAAGGTGGTATTTGACAAAATGCTCTCAAATTTATGAATATGCATGTTTTGTGTGTATGTATGTATGTGTGTATTTTGTTTATAAATGTTCATATATGCACTTTGTGAATGGCTTAGTCAATTTGTTCCATAGTCTAATTCTTCTACACGTAAAACAAAATCTTTAACCAATCATACTCCCTAGCCAAAATACAGTTAGGCCAATTCTTACCTAACTAATAGTAAAAGCATTCTAGCCTTACTGAATGAAGCATGCTAAAACTTTTCCTAACTTGTCTTCTACATTGATGAATGCCATTTTTCATTACGAAAGAGAGGTTATCAAAGGTAATGAAAATAATTTCCATTCTTTAAAATGTAACTTCTTGATCAAATACAAATTGTCTTCGATTGAATTGTAATTGGTAGCTATTAGGAAAATTCGTTTTAAATTTTTTGTTCTCTCTCTCTCTCTCTCTCTTTAATTTCCCACAAGTTACCTAGATTTATCAAGATCGTGGCAATCAACTACATTGTATGCTACATATTACACATTTTGTTTGTGACATAATTGCATATTTTTTGTAACATCTGTTTACAGAATGTACCCATTCCTCAAAAAAAATTTTAAAAAAGGGGTTAGAGGAAAAAATATTATGTATAGGAGGTAGGGAAGATACCTTTTGGAAAAGTGCCTACCATTTTTTTAAATTAAAGAAGAATGTGCTTTTCTAAAGCATGTCTTCTTCTTAAATACATTGAAAAAGAAAGTGTGCTTCTAGAAAGCACCTTCTTCTTCTTCTTGGGAGAGAACAACTTTGTAGATAAGTCAAGGAACATGGTATATCTCATGTTCCTTCTACTGTTAGATGACTTCATATAAGCTTGACAGTATAGCTAAGGGTCGATATGCCTTGCTTGGTTGTACAGGCAGCTATGCCTAGCTTCTAGGGATACAACTCATGAGATAGAAGAGATGGTCATTCTCCTTCAAGTGTGTGCTTAGGAACGATTCCCACATATTTTACCCCTTTAGTCAATATGGCATGATAGTTGACAACACGAGGCCTCTAGCAGCCTGATGGAATATAGAGCAGGATACCACACAACACCCTATGCATGTGATGAGAGCATTGATAAAGGCACATTTTTCATGTTTTAAAGTGCAAATTAAGATAGAATTATTATTGATTTTATAGAAATCATTAAGAAATGGTACTTAATTATTTTCATTTGGACATTTCAAGAATTAAAGGATTCAAGAGTGGAATTACAGACAATTTAAAAGAATTTTTTGTAAAGGAACGAAGTTCGAATCAACACGCGCAAGTTGGTATTAAAGGCAACTAGCCTACAATGTATACCACTAGCCTAACAACCAACCTTGCATTAACACTGCCGGCCTTCATGAAAAAGAAGCTTCACATGAGTCAACCCTAATTTTTCTTATAAATAACTTATGTTTCATTGTTTGAGGGACTTTTAATACACTTTCCTTAGACTTAGAGAGTCGTAGAATAGTCTTTAGATGATTCTTGAAGAATTCTTTAGGAGAATTGCTTAGATCATTGAGAAGAATTTGCTTTTGTTGTGGAGACCAAGTTGAAGCTGTAATTAAAGATTATCTTTTCCAATATAGAATTGATGATATCTATTTCAATTATTCTTATGCAATTCTGTGAATTACTAATGCTTTCAATCATGAATTTCCTTGCGATTTCAATTAGTATTTGTGTTTTTGTTTTTGAATCCATGGCTGGCTAAATTTATTCATGGGAATTGACGAAACCCTAGATAATTAAGATGATGATTGTGTTCATGCTAGAGGATTAAGAGATATATGGATGATTCATGATTGCAATTTCCATGATTTCAATTATAATTATTCAATTGATTATAATTGTTAGAAACCCTAATGATACGGGAGTTGATATAAGGTTTGTTAGAAATTATTAGTTAATTTGATTAATCAATGTGGAAGCAAAGTTAATTGAATTAATTAGAAATTATCTAGAAATTAATGCAATGTTCGATGATTGATTATTCACTAAAACATTAGGGATAATTGATTTGGAACATTAGATAATCATACTATCGTGAGATATATGATTGTAATTTAGAGTCTACTATTA
The DNA here is from genome assembly GCA_024138015.1 of Lumnitzera littorea. NCBI lineage: Eukaryota > Viridiplantae > Streptophyta > Magnoliopsida > Myrtales > Combretaceae > Lumnitzera > Lumnitzera littorea. The sequence goes on along the minus strand of JAMXBB010000008.1, from coordinate 86,254,038 downwards.
ATTGGAAGATGCGGAAGCTGATTAATTAATTAGGAGTTTAAATCCTTAAGTTTTAAGGTATAGTAGTTTCACTTGAATGACCATATAGCTATTAATCTATATAACATGATAAGAATTTGATTGGCATAATTTAGGGTGGATTCTGTTTTCCCATAATTCTCGATTGATTACTTAATTTTAGATTTTTCATAATAATTTTATTTTCAATAGTTTTAGAGTAATTATTAGATTAATTAATTTAATTTTGATTGCTTGAATATTATAAGAACTAGCATAGGATTAGTAATTTCTTAGTCCTCGAAGGAAAGACAACCTTACTTTCTTTATATTACTTGATTTTGACCCAGTATACTTACTAGAGTATTCGCGATTTATTTAGATATACATATATATATATATATATATATATATATATATTAAGCAAATCAGGCATACGAGACACCTTTGATTGATAGAGTCTAGATCAGGTATGCACAATGAACACAATTTCTCATTTTGCATTCTATATCTATTATACATCAACTAACATTACTTACATATGGATGCAGGTCATCTAGCTGCGTTATACAGATGACCTCCTTCTTTTAATACCTAAGTATTGCATCCATGGTAGAAATGTATTGATAGCTCATGTGATAGGAATCAACCTTCGACTATATCCAAGCCAAGGCAAACCTATCCGAAGTCGAGGCCTATTAAAGCTTACCGAGGCCGAGCAGAAGCTAGAAGGACGAGAGGAAGGAAGACAAACACTCGGTATCAAGTTTATCATTAGCCGAGGTGTAGAGATACCACAAGGCTAAATACTCGAGACTAAAGAACCACTGGGCACAACATCGAAAGACTTGTGCATACTGATTCTAAGACTTGGCAATTATGGGCCAACCTTTCTAGTGTCTTGGCCAAATACTGTAAGACTTGAGGGATTCCTTCCCAAACCCGTAGATCCAACTGCTAACCTCATTTGGTTTGGATACTACTCCTTCTAAGACATACCGAGTGATTACATGCTGAATCCCCTTGCAAAACGCACAATTTTGTAATCTTATATGTATTTTCCTATATTTTATTTATAAGCCCAATTCTTTAAGGTTTAAGGTCTTACACATTATTTACAGTTTTACTACTAGGATTTAAGACTTGCTATAAATAGCAACATCTGTAAACATCAGAGATAGACATACATACATACATAAACGTCAATATACAAAAATTAGACAGAAAGCATATTCCTGCGTTTTAGAATCTTTCCCTTTTTGAGCAAGGCTACTCTTGAGCTAGCATTTGCCAGATTATTGAGTATAGATTAAGCTCTGTAATCTCTCCCGCGTTCTTATTGGTCTTAACCTTAAGATTGTGGTGAACCCCTTCATTTGAACCAGTTAATGAGTTGCATCTAACCTTCATTTAAATCTCGAGCAACATTTAGTGTTCATAAGTTATATCAAATCCTATTTTGAGCTCAAACCCCACATAATGTTTACGTACTGGTAAGTTATATCCATCCACATTTACCATCAAAATTAACCATCTCACTTCCCGTCCGTCATACCCATTTAACCCATTTTTCCTTTTCGAGATCTGCTACTATTTGTTCCTTCAATCCTTATCATATTGGTATTAGAGCTTTGGAGAGACACACATGTTAGTGTTCTTTAAAGTTTGATTCGTGGTTTGTACCTCCCTATTAATTATTGTTCTATAATGTAATGAGCTATTTGTAGTAGTTGTTTGTCAATAGTAGTAGATGCAAAAGCTAAGTAGTGGTTGTTTCTGAGTTATTGTAATTGTTTTGTTATTTGTTCAATTTTCTAGAAAATTACTAAATGGACAAGAATGTTGGAGGATAGTGTCAACAACACTAGTGATAGTCCTCACAGAAGTTAGAGACGACATCTAGATAACTTAGAATACCAGATTTAGAACCTTACCGACTCTATTCAAGAGCTTACTAGGTTAGTCAAAGACTGACGTGATGGCCGAGAAGAAAGAAAGGTGCAAACACTAACCAGTAGAAGCAGTTCCAATGAACTTGACAACGATGAGCGACATTTGAGAAGAGTTATTTAGCCGAGAAGAAGAGAAAACCAAGCCGAGTCGAGAAGAAGAAATGAAAAGGGTGTTGACTTTGAAACAAATCAAGGAGCTTAGAGAAGAGAGCTAAGGCCGAGCAAAGCTCTAATAGAAGTGGCCAATCCGAGGCAAACCAACTAGCTCGGAATGCAAGGGATGAACCCTAAGCACCTAGCCAAAGACTTGACAATGTGAAGCTGCAACTATCGACCTTCAGTAGAAGTAGCCGACCTAAAGAATTCCTTGACTGGGTTCCCCGAGTTGAGAAATTGTTCGAGTGCTACAAGTGTGATGAATGAACAAAGGTTAAGATGGCATCATTATTCCTTGTTTAGTATGTAAGCCTTTAGTGAGATAAGTTGGTTGCCAAGTGAGATGCTAAAGGAGAGGAGCCAATCAGAACATGGAGGCTTACGAAGAGGTTGATGAATCAACGCTTCGTTCCAACTTACTTCATCTAAGAGATGCTTCATGCTTTTCAGCACTTGAGACAAGGTCAAAATACTATTGAAGAGTATTTGCAAGAGTTTAAGACCTTGATGGTGAGATATGAGATTGCTGAGCTACGAGAACGCACCATTGCTAGGTTTCTGAGTGGACTTTGAGATGATATTGCCGACATAGTTGAATTGCAACCATTCAACTCTCTGGACAAGCTAATTAATTTGGCATTAAGAGTAGAGAGGCAAAGGAGAAGAAGGCATCAAAGGCCGACTAGTTGACCTTGACAAGGCAACCCTAAGCTTGAGAGGTATGCCGAGAGAAGGCAAAAAAAGAAGATGAAGAAAAGAGAGCCTAGCCGATTTGTCCATGCTAAGAAAATGATTGCCAAGAAAGATAAGGCACCTGGCAACAAGGCTCGAGAAGTGAAGTGCTCCAAGTACTTACGCTACAGACACATTACTTCTCAATGTTCGAATAAGAAGGTTATGGTCTTGAAAGGCAAAGGACCCAATGCCCATGTAGAAAGTCAAAGTGATAGGAGTTCGGAAGATGGATTGATCAAAGAAGATGTTTATCCCAAGGACCTAGATAAACTCTTAGTTATGGCAACACGAGCTTACTTGAAGGTGGATCCTAGATAAAGGGAAAACTTATTCCATATGTAGTACCTAGTGAATGGGAAGGCCTATTCCCTAAATGTCGATGGAGGAAGCTGCACTAATATCATCTCTACCGAATTAGTAGAGAAGATGAAATTGCCAACCTACCCGTACCTCCGACCTTATGGATTGAAGTGGTTTAATAACAAGGGTATGGTCTATGTGTATAAGCGAGCTCAGATCGCATTCAAGGCAAGACAATAAAAGGACGAGATTGACTTTGATGTGGTCCCAATGAATGCCATAAATTTACTTCTTGGCCGACCATATGAGTTTGATCAAAAAGTGATCTATGACAGATTCCTCAATACTTATACTATCTGGAACGATGGAAAAAGCTATCTTTTAACCTCAATGAGCATTAAGGAAATCTAGAGACACTCGACACCCATGGTAAAGCAAAAAGGAGAAGGAGTTTATTTAGCATACTAGCCTATGCTCAACACTTAATGTTGAGGACAACTTCCTTTCAGACCCATGGTAATGATGGGAATTAGCCTCCGACTATATCTAAGCTGAGGCAGACTCATCCGAAGCCGAGGCCTATCAAAGCTTGCTAAGGTTGAGTAGAAGCTAGAAGGACGAAAGGAAGGAAGACAAACACTTAGCATTAAGTCTTTCATCAACCGAAGTGCAAAGATACTACAAGGCCGAGTACTCGAGATCAAAGAACCACTTAGCACAACATCAAAAGACTCATGCATACTAATTCTAGGACTCGGTAATTATGGGCCAACCTTTCTAGTGTCTCGGCTAAACACTGCAAGACTTCGAGGACTCCTTTCCAAACCCGTACATCCAACTGCTAACCTCGTCTGGTTTGGATACTACTCCTTCTAAGACATGTCAAGTGATTACATGCCAAATCCCCTTGCAAAATGTACAGTTTTGTAATCTTATACATATTTTCCTTTATAGGACACAGATGAGTAGAGCTACTACATCGTATCGACTTTAAGGGTTGTACTGATGTCTACTGGATTAGCAACCTTAAGGGCTATATTAGCATTTACAATGATAGACATTCTCAAGTATTACATATAAAGGGTCCTAAAGGTATCTAATGTAGATACAGGCAGTGGTATAGGACCATTATGCATCGGTACATCGATCACGATGGAGCTCTATTAAGAGGATTGGTAGTTATAAGTGTATGACATATTGCTCATGATTCATGAACTTACACTTAACTTATGCTAATGGTCCTTCATTTCATAAGCTAAGGAGTTCTAGTAGATTTGGATATCCATAGACTAGGCCAATTACATCACTACTTGGGTCTACATCAATTAGAGTATGTAGCTACTATAAGACCGCACTCCGATTACATTATACCCACCTCATCTAGCCGAAGGGTAGGTCTAAGAGCACCAAGACTTAGATGAGCTAAATTACAACCCTTCAAATCTTCCCAAGCGAGGTGGATGGATGAGAACAATGGGCATTACACAATGATAGGGATGAGGGATGACTAGATCTTGAGACATTAAGACTATCTGATGCCCCAGTAACCATTAAATATCTCAATGCACAAACCATGTCAAGTCTTCCATTGAGCTCTTTTGAGACCCCTCTCATAAAGATGCAGCTTGATCTAACCTTTACGCCACCGACTCCACATGAGAGAGGGAGGTCATATGTGAGTTCTCGAGGTAAGAGTTTGTCCTAGGTTCCAACAATAGCTCCACCTTTATTCATAGATCAACCTAATGAGCACATTCAAATACAAGAGTCACAAGCTCCAACCACTAGTGACGAAAGTCAGTCTAGGTAAGCGTTAGCTTCTCGAATGGCTTGTGTATTCACTAGGACTAAGAGAAGAAGGGATAAGCCTCACACATTATTTTGTTTTGTATAAACTCTTGGACTAGACATTTCTAGTTATATACATTTTTTATAAGAAGGCTTCTTCCTATTTCTTTGTATGCTTCGACTGTCTTACACTTAAACATTTGAGTTTAACTTTTAGTTAACTATTTATGGTTGGGTATGTAGATGGTTAATGGAAAAAAAAAATGTCAATTTGGGCTAAATGTGGTAGAGTTTAGAGATTTGTATCCGAGATTGAAGTTGGGCATTAGTTTCTAGCTTATTGTTGTGTTTTTACTTAGATATTGTTAGGTTTATTTTGTTTGTTTTTATGGATGCCTGCTACACATGTTGGTTGTTGTATAGTAAGTGATTGCAAAGAAGGAGCTTTCGATAATTTCAAAAAAATAAAAATCGAAAGGTGCTTTTTTCCCCCTACACATGATATTTTTTCCAAAAAACACCTAAGGGTATGTTCCTCTTCGTTTGCATATCTTTTGTAGTTGTCATATTCTCAAACAAATATAATTGGAAATTAGAGTTTGTCTATTAATCAAGTATATCTTAAACTATTTTTTAAGGAGGGTATTTAAATCTAGGTGTAAAGGTATTTGAGTGTTTAAGAATAAATGAGATAGAATGGAATTGCGATTTCAACTCTTCAAAGCCTGAATGATATTCCTCCTCAAAGCTAGAATCAACAATTTTGAGGAATCATAATTCTAGTATTCAAAAGTATATTCAAACATAGGAAAGGGAATGCGATTTAAAATCATGATTGTATTCTAGCCATTCCTACATACTAAACGTGACATTAAGGTTGTTTAGGATAAAATGAGGTTATGATTCAATTTCTGTTGTGGTAGATAGTTGTTAAAGATAACACATTTTATTCCATATGGTAAAGCTAATAATGCTACATATATTGCTAGCTTGTTCTTTACAAAAATTGTTAGGTTACATAGAACTCCTAAGAGCATTGTCAATGATAGAGACTTAAAAGATCCTAGAAGGTGCTACTAGGAAAACTAGGTACTAAACTTTTATTTTTTACATTTACATATTGATAGTAAGACTGAGGTAGTTAATAGGACTATGACAACACTTTTACATGCAATAATTTGAAAAACTTGAAAATCATGGGAAGAGTATTTGCTATTCCTTGAATTTGCGTATGTTGCAATATTAAATCTTTTATCAAATTTTCACTATTTAAAATTGTTTATAATTAAACTTGATAAGGATTGAAGGAACAAACAACAACGGATCTTGAAAAGGCAAAATGGGTCGAATGGGTATGACAGACAAGGAGTGAGATGGTTAATTTTGGCGGTGAATATGGATGGATATAATTCACCAGCACACAGACACTATTAGGGGATTAAGCTTGAAATAAGGTTTGATAGAACTCATAAACACTAAATGTTGCTTAAGATTCAAATGAAAGTTAGATGCAACTCATTAACCGGTTCAAATGAAGGGGTTCATCACAATTTTAAGGTCAAGATCGATAAAAACATGGAAGAGATTAAAGAGCTTAATCTATACTCGATAATCCTGCAAATGCTAGCTTAAGAGTAACCTTGCTCAAAAAGGGAAAAATTCCAAAATGAAGGAATATACTTTTTGTCTAATTTTTGTATATTGACATATATGTATGCATGTCTATCTTTGATGTTTACAAATGTTGCTATTTGTAGCAAGTTCTAAACTCTAGTGGCAAAATTGTAAATAATATATAAGGGCTTAAACCCTAAAAAATTGGGCCCATAAATAAAATAAAGGAAAACATATCCAAGAATACAAAACTATGTGTTTTGTAAGGGGAGTCGACATGTAGTCACTCGACATGTTCTAGAAGGAGTAATATCCAAACTGGACGAGGTTAGCATTTGGATGTGCAAGTTCAAGAAGGAGTCTCCAAAGTCTTACAGTGTTTGGCTGAGATATCAAAAAGGTCGGCTCATAATTATTGAGTTCTAGAATCAATCGATACGAGTCTCTCGATGCTGTGCCGAGTGGTTCTTTGGTCTAAAATACTCAGCCTTGTGGTATCTTGGCACCTCAACTGACAATAAACTTGATGCCAAGTGTTGTTCTTCCTTCCTCTCATCCTTCTAGCTTCTGCTCGACCTCGGCAAGTTTTGATAGACCACGGCTTTGATATAGTTAGAGGCTGATTCCCATCAAAACTAATGTTACTAGACATGGCTCGAATTGTTGACCAAGACATATGAGAGAGTTAAGAGTTTAGGGATAAACCGAGTTCAGCCTAAGGTTAAATAAGGGCTTAACTCAGCTAATTTCATGTTTAAGTTAGGTTGAATCGGGTTGGACTTTATAGGTCAACTTAGATTTGACAACACTAATTTTAATCTATTAACCCTATTATGGTCTAAGTATAAAGTAGTAGTATAGATGTAATAATTAATAGATAATTGTACAATTTAATAGAAGTTGGTTCTTTTTACTAGATCATAATAGTAGTTGTAATAGTAGTTTTAATAGTGGTATTATGAGGAAAAGTTAGTTATTTACAACAAACTAGTAGATTGATATGCATTTCTATAAATAAGGTAATATAAATGGGAATAGATAGATGAGTTTCAATCTAGAATAGCAGCTTTGTACTTATTGGAGAGTGGTTTTCTCAAATTAACCAAAATCAAAATTTCATTTCTGTTTTCATCACAATCATTCTTTCATTTTTTTTTTTTCATTGATTCAGTAATGCCATACCTCATACCAATATTTACACTATCATTCACAACACAATAGAATAAGAATTATAGGTGCTAAGTGCTAACATTTGGTGTTCTATCACCATATCAAACTCTACTCAAGTTGTTGTATTGGAAGAGAAGATTGATTCCCTGCGAAATAGTCAGCAACAACTACAACATGATGTGAATAATAAGTTTGATATGCTAATGCAGTAACTTTTTAAATTACAAACTATGATAGTAGAGAAACAATTGAATCAGAGTGTCAATGGGGGAAATTCCTCTGTATCCAACTTAGATGCCTCAATGGTAGAAGAGGAAGAAGTGGAAGAAGATAAAGTAATTGGCGAAAAAGTTGATGTGAAGGCCAATCAAGAGGAGCAGCTAATGGAGATCAAATGTAAAGATGATTAAGAAGTAGAAAATTCATATACTTTAGAGGACAATGCCCTCATTGTATTCAAATGTGGAGGCAATTTTAAGCCATTCAATGTGACTTTTCCTTGTCTTAACAAATCTTGATTCATTGGTAATAGTGTCTAATTAATTAACTATCACCTTTCCTCAATTATGTTCCGTAACAAAGAGTATTAAGAGCCAATACTTGATTTTCTTTAATGGTACAACTTAAAAGGCATATAATATTGGTTTATCATGTCATCATTTTCTGTCTACATGGGAACTCTGCAAGAAGCGTGTATATCTTTGTTTAGGTTTTGATGAAGTTACCATAAGAAAAGCTTTTCACTCCCTTTGGATTAAAAATGTTTTCAAGACGTGGCATGCAAAACCTCTAAAAGTTGTAATTAGAAATTTTCAAGATTGCTCTCTTTCTATTTCAACCTTAAGGACAAGGCTGTTTTGAAAATGCAAAGAAATTGTTATGGTCCAAGTATATAACAATAGTATATATGTAAATAATTAATAAATAATTGTATAATTTGATAAAAGTTGGTTCTTTCTACTTGATTGTAATAGTAGTTTTAAAAGTTGTAATATTAGTTTAGTAATTGTATTAAGAGGGAAAGTTAGTTACCTATAACAAACTAGTAAATAGAGATGTATTTTTATAAATAAAGTAATGTAAATGAGAGTAGATAGGCAAGTTTTAATTTAAAAAAAAAATAGTTTTGTACCTTTTGGAGAGTAGTTTTCTCGAATTAACTAAAATCAAAATTCTATGTCTATATTTATCAGATTCATTCTTTTATTATTATTATTTTTTCATTGATTCACTAACGTCGTACTTCATACTAATATCCACACTATCATTCATGATAGAATAGGAATTACGGGTGCTAACAAACCCCCTTATAGATTTACTTCCTTTAATTATTAAGTTTATATGGTAAAAAGAAGGCAAAAATAGTAAAGACGATTCATGAGGAGGGAACAATAGATTGAAAAGAATTAGTATGCCTAGCAAGCAAATAAAAGGCAAAAGTACGTGTCAAGAGATTAGGTTTCATTACACATGAGAAAAGAAAAGTTCTTGTAGGAATGTGTTATAACTCAAGTCTAAGGAAAGAGCCGAACTCAAAAGAAATTAACTTAATAGGTGGAAAGAACCTTTGGACTTAAGAACCACACTTAGTCTATGCTACCTTTCAATGTGAGACTATAACATTACCACCTTTCTTTGAAAGCTAACACTCACATTGACCTACTCTAAATTGCCTACTCTAAGTAGCTTTCACTATATATGGCTCATACTTTGCTTCATCGAGAAACCTTTTCCCATGTAGCCATCTCTCGTGTCGCCCCTTTTATAGGGTTGGTCTTTCAATGAAAGCACTAAATGTTATAACTAAAGTCAAAAGGGAAGAACTCAACTAAAAAGACTAGCTTATAGGTAGAAGAATCTATTAAATTTAAGTATCACACTTAGTTTATATTACTTTTCTTTATAGGATTGTAATAGAACGATGGGAATCCAAATGCAATAGGTTGATTGAATCAGTTACAAGTTCCATTTAGACCAATTAGTATGTATCCCGCCAAGAGGCTTCAAAGAGTATTTCAATGGTTTCACAAGTGAAGCAATAAAGACTAGAGGAAATTATGAGGATAAAACTATTGAACCACGCGAGACTTCAGGTAATCAGTTTTTTCTCAGGTGGAGCGGACGATTTCGAATACGGAGCCAACCGAGGTTGAGAATTGAATCATCCATGATCCATCTAGTTTCTAATTCCACCGTCTTCTGCTTTGGATTTATTTGACTTCTTAAGTCCACTTTGTGTCATTTCACTAACATCATCAACCGACTTCATTTGTTGGATGGAGATTTAATCGGGCCAAACTTTTTCTTGAAGATTTTCTAAACTTATGTGTAAGCCACAGCCTGGATACTATTCATCCGTAGCAAGCACGAAGGTCTTTCTTCCACAGAATTTTCTTTTTGATGATTTGCAATTATTAACTAGTTATTTAGTTTTAATTGCTAGGGTTTATTTTACAATATATAAATATACATTTTTTTTTAATTTTATATTTCAGGAAGAACTCTTTGACATTTCTTGAAACTTTCTTTAAGAGGCAAAATTCTTTTTATTTTGGTTCTTCAAGAACTATAAAACATACAAGAATTCTTCATCGGTCATGTTATGCTCATAAGATATCATAAGGTTCTTATAATGCTTAATGCTAGGATCCCGTTAAATAGTACCGGGGGTTGTAGTTTAGGTTTTTTGATGTACCAAGATCCGGAATAACTTGTTTTTAGCATTCTTGCCCTCATATTGATGACTCCGCATCAAACTAGGATCAACACATGCAAATGATCTCGTAATCATGTGCCTTCCAAGTACTCACATTCGTTTATTGAAAATTAATTGCTCTCAGGATTTCAATCAATGAACAACAAATAATTTCCTTTATTAATTAACTGTTTATTTACAATAGTGTCTTGAAAATGGTACATACAAACACAAACGCTTAGATAGCCAGCATTCAGCATTAACGGTTGTTGGTGATTTCCAATCTAGAGACGTTCGTATACCAGATATTTGGACTATGACACTTTAATACCCATTATACATAAAATCTATAGTAGATTGAAAATAATATACGACCATGAAAGAGGATAATGGCACTCAAGTTCTGATTTGGAGCAAAGATCGTTATAGTATACTGTTATTTCTATTGATTTCCCAATAAGATGAATTAGACTTGATTCTTCTATTTCCTAAAGATATAGTGTAACAATTGGCAAAAAAAAAAAAGAAAAACAAAAGGTTATGATACGAAGACTGACTATAAGTTAAATTACTTTCAAATATGAGTTAATTTTTGTTCCAACGCACTCGATAAGCTTAACTTATTGACTAAACTTGCAAATTTTTAATAAAACATTTACAAATTTCACATAATAAATAAGTTCATTATAAATTAAATATTATTCTGAACCTATTACTTTCCACCAAACAAACATGACATTACAATCTACTTATCCTAAAGTTAACTATCTAGTCTCTAGCATTAAACACTCGAACGTGGAATCATAGCGGTAGAAGATAAACATATTTTTGGAACACGCTTTTCTATAAATATAGAAAAAGGAAATAAGGTTTTTTTCACTGTATATCGAGATAAAAATAAAAAGGAACTTCTAAGCCGATTGATCAAATTGAATATAATTCACCTTAATTGCCAATATCAGCTATAATTGGCCTTAGCCGACAAATATCGTCGAGTATCGTTGTACAGAGTATATATAGTTGCTTACCCAAGCTGGGACCAATATAAAGCCCATAACTTGATTTTCATTGAGCTACAGAAACAGAGGTAAAGCCTTTATGTGTCGCTAGCATGAATCATATTTTTTTTCTAAGGGGATAATCATTTGAGGGATTAATTTATGGATTTAGCGATCTCACAGTCTAGTTTGTTATCTAGCCGCTGAAATCTTTATTGCATCAACTCTTATGACCATCTAAATGGTTAGATATGGACTTAATGGTCTCATCAATGGGACGTAAAATTTCCCACATTTGAGATAATTCAGCAAAATCCCTCAGATGATAGTTATCAGTATTGGTAATTTATCGTCACTCGTGGAAAATCATATGAGTCACATTTTGAAGGAATAGAACAGTCATATAAAGAGCAATTAACAATTATTGAAAGAACACATTCTTTTAAAGAAATCAAGAGCATGAGAGAAGTATTTGATGGTGTACAGGAGAAGCCAACTAGGTTGTCATGCTACATTTTTATTTAAAAAGAATAAGAGCAAAGGGAAACATGTAGCATAGAATGACCGTCCAGACAAATTTAATAGATATGCATCTGCCAAGAGGGGAAGTATTGGTGTTTACAATGTACATGTAGTGCTGAGATATCAAACAAAGTTTTGATAAGAGCTTAATCAGGAAAAAAAAAATAGTTATTTATTATGTATGTTTCTATAATTCTATTGGCAGTCTCATGTAATGAGCATATGATGTTGGAATTTGAGTGTAGTTGACCATCCATAAAAGAAATTACTTCAATCTTATAAATGTCCATGATGGAGTGAGTGTCTAGAGAGGATATGCACATAGAATCATCGCATGTGTTGCTTTAGGTCACACACATTAGTTGAAGAACCAGGTTCGAAAAACACACAAGAAGCCCAAATTAATAAGGTTACTACACAGGATATAGAGTTAATAAGGATCTAGAGTTTGAATACAACATTGGCATGGTTAATCTATAGACTTCAAGATCATTGTCTACTTAGTATATGGACTGTCATGTCTTGATACCACTAAAATGTGATTTATGATGAGTCATTATCAAGCTGGTTGTTAAGTATGGCCCAAAGTACTCCTAAGAAGTAGTGATGAGTCAATATAGGATTCCTTCCTCTTTTTGAGAGATTGTACATCCTACATTACTTAGTCAAACATAAATGACTCAAAAAACCCATGATTATGGTGAGATAAAATCAAGTCTATATTGTTTTGGTAATAAGCAAAAAAATCAAATTCATGATGACACAATCATGCAAATATTAATTCAAGATATCAAGATAAAAAGGTATTATCACATCCATAAGTATAGATTATGGTTGGTCTAGATTGTATAGATATTTCTTAGAGAGCTAGGTAGCTTAGCAAGCATGATTAGGCATTGCAAAAGTTTGTACCTAATTGTCGCACAATCACCATAAATGGGATTTAGACGATAATAGCATTGATGTTCGATACAAAGTTTGAAATAGGATGTTATGCCTTGAAACGAAAAAGTTGTAATAGTCCCACCGTGTAAACCATTCTAAAATAGAAACTGACCATATAGTCGTTATCCTAAATATGATTTACATAAAGTGTCTACAGCTAACTCGCTTTGAAATAAATAATTCATAAATTAAATAAGTTATTTATTTATGAATTTAAGAAAAATTCATACTTTCATTAAAATAATCTAAATATTTTACAAGATTTAGTAACTTAACATAATCTACTTAAGAAATACATAAAACTTAAAAAGATAAAATTCAAACTTGTGAGGGTATCATATCTTCGATTTTGTATCCTCACTCCCCTAAGATCCAGTAGTTCCTAGCTTTAGGGTTGATATAAGCCGCTTCTTAATTAGCACTTGTAATAACATCTATAGAGATGTAAGTAATCACAACTCAGTAAGTTGGGACGGAGACTCCAAACTATACATCAATATAAACATAGTTATCAACCAAATTAATTAAATGCAATGCATGTTCAAGTAAATACAATCGCACGTCGTTGGCTTGTCCATCGTGAGATTAGAGAAATTTTACCCGCTTTAATCCAAGTTGATGAGTTTCCATTAATGCAATAGCTTATGACCAAACCTAATCTTGTGTAATGGAGACATCGCTCCTCCTACGACTACCTTCAAACCATTAACTTCACCCTTACCGTAACTTCCTCAACTGTTACTTAGTTCGACTAAAGATGAAGAAGGGACCAATCATGCTATCTGTAAAAGGCTAAATTTAATATTAGGCTTCAAGCCCATTAAGCAAATGGATTTGACTCCTCGAGCTAAGATGACAAGGCCCAAGGAGATAAACCCATCAATTATTGGGATGATCAAGGGAGACTTGGCATAGTAGGCTTGGAGTAGGGCCTATTGGATCGGTCCATCCAATCGAACCTTTCTTGGTTTGGCTTACATTAGAATAATAAATAAAACCTTTACTTAGGCCTAAACCCAAGAAAATAGCCCATTTAAGATCCATTAATAACGGGCTTCAACCTTAGCCATTGATGACTGTTGTGATTAACGGATGTGATCAATTACTCTTTCCTATAAATACCCTACTCACATCCTCATTTGAGGAGAAGAAAAACCCCCATTAATGCCGTTACTCTACTGAAACTTTGCTTTAAGGATTAAACACTTAAATACTTTAAGAACACTACCTCGTTCTTCATTAATCTTGGAGTTTGATGCCATCGTGCTCCTCCACTTGTCACCATACATGGTAGAGCCTTACTAAGATCACCTACTCCTCCTCCCTACGCTTCTCTCCTGATCAACCCGCGCGAGTCACTTAAGTCTTTTCCTTGGATATGTATAGCGCGACTCCATATGCGGTACACATGTGGCACTTGCATCTATACCCTACACCCCCACATTTTTCTAGCGACTCTACTAGGGAGGGAAGACTTGATACTCACATCATGGTACCTCCAAGGTGAAGACAACCTAACCCTACTAAAGGAACTAATCAAGAACAAAATGTTAATACTATGACCAATGATCAAAAGCCACCTCCAACTGGAGATACTAATCAAGGTAACTGCACATAGGAAGGTGTCTTTGATAATGCGCAATTAACGCGTGAGTTGCGGGAGACTAATCGAAACCTAAGTGAACTTATGGCAATGTTTTCTCAATATGCGCCTGCTTTGGCTGCCTTTGCTGCTACGCAATAAAGAACAACTTCCTTAAATCCTTCTAATGTGGTGCAACAATATACCCTACCCAACCCTCTGGTTGCCAATGAGAATGTTGCTCCTAGTGTTGGAGAACAAATTCCTGCTATAGAACCTACATCTACGAAAGATTCGTTACCTGAAGTAAGGAATCAAGGAGTTCAAATTAGAGGCTCGTCATCCTCACATGCTATACTACGTGTTACGATTGTTGATTCTATGCATCTAACACCAATGAATCCCATGTCTGTAAGATCTACACTTATGAATTTAGCGCCCATGCATCCTGCTCCTGCAATGTCACTAAGGGCCAAAGTATCTACTTAGAGAGGTTTATTTGTAACTAAAGAAGATTTGGGTATATATTTAAAGGAAATACAAGCGAAATCTACGGTTGGGATACCAGAATTGAAGCTTCCGTATCACCAACGCATTGCCGCAAAGTCATACCCTAAGGATTATGTTAGTCCAAAGTTCATGTTATTTAATGGCAAGAAGGGAAGTGCTAAAGAACATTTGCTAAAATTCATCGAGACACTGGAAGTATATGACGTAGATGACGATTTAAAACTAAAAGAATTCTCCAAGTCACTCATTGAGAAGGCATACACCTAGTATGTTAATCTCCCTCCAAGATTAGTAGATTCGTGGGGTAATATGTGTAAGATGTTTTTAGAGAAGTTCTTCTCTACAGAAGAGAAAGTTACCCTTACTAACATGGGAAGGATCCGACAAAAGTCCAAAGAACATCTGATGGATTATATCGAGCGCTTTAGGGAGCATTCACTAGATATACAAGACATTTGTGATGAGAGAGAGTTAGTCAAGATCTGTATCCAAGGGATGTTTCTTGAGCATGCAGTCGACCTTGAAAACCTTTCATTGGCCTCCTTTGTTGCCCTAGTTGAGAACGCGTGAAGGACCAACAACTTAATGGCATGACAAAGAAGTGAAGTTAGGAGATTCAACAAGTGTACTTCATCTGTAAGTGCAGCTCAGGGCGAATCACCAAGGGGAGAAAAGAAACAAAGAGATAATAGGCTTACTAACACCAGGCCATCTTTGACATATCCTTGTCCCATAGCCAAAGTGCATCAAATGCTTGACTAGTGGCTCCGTGATGGAAACATTAAGCTTCTGAGGGTCAAGTGCCTCCCTACAAATGAAAAAAAGAGTGATCCCAAGTATTGTAGATTTCATCGGATTATTGGTTACCTAACTAAAGATTGTTTTACTTTGAAGAAAATATTCAATGATCAAGTTGCACATAGTGAGTTGATCATCAATAACAATGATGTTAGAAACGATCCACTTCCTACCCACAACAACTAAAGGGGTGCTGTCAACGCCATTAGCCATGATCCCATCACCATTGAAATAATTGATGCCTAAACTACCGGAAATGATGAAGATAAAGGAAAGTCAATTGAAGCTCAGGATGATGAATGCCCACCTATTGTTACGACATTGTTGAAGGCAGCTAACTTTAGGAATTTCTTTGATCTCTTAGGATTCAATGAGAAAGCTTGGCTTGTGGCAACAACTGCACTTACACAAATCTCTGAAAGTCAATACATGGAGTATAGTTTAGCGCAGTCTGTGAAGAAGATCGCTACAGCACACAAAAATGTGATTTTATTTACTAATGCAGAAAAGTGTGTGAAGAATTCCAATCACAATCGTCCTTTATATGTGGAAGGCATGCTTAACGAGTCCCCGATTAAGAGAACATTCATTGATAACGGTTCTTCATTAAATATCATGCCAATGAATACTTTTAAGGCTACTGGAATTGATATCCAACGATTGGTTAAACAGCCTATATCAATAAATGGATTTAGCCATGCCCCTACAGATTCTATTGGGTATGTTAATGTTGATCTCAAGGTTGGCCCTATTTATGGTACTACTACCTTTCATGTGATTGATGCGACGATCCAATACCACCTACTCATCGGTAGGAAATGGTTGCATGATCACAACTTGGTCCCATCTACACTGCATCAATGTATTAAGGGCCACTGAAAAGGGAAGGATTTATTTATTCAAGCTACCAAGAATCCTTTCGAGCAACACGAATCATATTTCACTAAGTCAACCTACTTTGATGAATTTGCTGAAGAAGGCAAGACCACAATAGCTAAGCCGATTAGTATCCCTTTACCTACATGGGAAGAAATTCAAGATGGTTAGTAGAAGAAAAGAAAGATGCGCGCTTGTCGTGGGGGAAAGAAGAAGAACAAGCAACCTAAAGGAATCGAAAGCTTCGTTCAAGAAGACAGAAGAAGGGTATATCGCTTATGACGGTCTCAGGGGTCTGAAGAGGTATATTTTTCCTCTTCATATCCCATACCAGTGCAAGAGGTCCAACCTGCCCCACAACAACTATAAGACCAAATGAAGCCACAAGCTGAGGAAATAAAAGAATTGGATCTAGCGCGACCGAGAGAGTCGTAGCGGCCAATCTTCATAAGCAAGAGCCTCCCACAAGAAATAAAAGTTCATATTGTTAAATTGCTAAGAGAATATAGAGACATATTTTCATAGACCTACGAAGAGATGTCAGGATTGAACCCTAATCTCATAGTACACAAATTAAGCATTACCTTGGGAGTTACACTTGTAAAACAAGGACAGAGGGTTTTCCACCCTGAGATTGAAGTCTAAATTAAGTAAGAAGTCAAGAAGCTATTACGAGTTGGATTTATAAGGCCCATCTAATATCCTACTTGGCTTGCCAATATTGTCCTTGTAAGAAAGAAGAATAGACAGATAAGAGTATGTGTGGACTTCCGAGATCTAAACAAGGTTTGTCCTAAAGACGAATTTCCTTTACCAAACGTCGATACTCTGATAGACGCAACTGTAGGACATGATTTATTTCTCATTTATGGATGGATTCAGTAGTTATAATCAAATTAAGATGGCAATTGGGGACATGAAGTGTATTGCCTTTTGAACACCAGTTGGAAATTTTTTTATATCGTCATGCCATTTGGGCTTAAGAATGCAGGCGCCACCTATCAAAGGGCAATGACTGCTATATTCCATGACATGATGCATAACTTTATGGAGGATTATGTCGATGATATAGTCATCAAGTCTAAAAGGGTGCATGATCATGTAGTTCATTTACAAAAGGTTTTTGAACGATGTCGACTATATAAGCTTCGCATGAATCCTCTCAAATGTGTTTTTAGAGTGTCTTCAGGGAAATTTTTGGGGTTTATCAACCATCGGAAAGGAATTGATGTTGATCTTATGAAAGCACAAGCTATAAGAGTAATGCCATCCCCTACTACTTTAAAAGAACTAAAAACTTTCATGGGAAAAGTCTCTTATATTAGAAGGTTTATACCAGCACTTGCTGAGATTTCATACCCATTGTACTAACTTTTGAGGAAAGGAATTTCATTTGAATAAGAACAGGTTTACGAGGAGACAATTCAAAAGATCAAGATGATCTTGACTTCTCCTCAGACCATAACCATGCCCATCAAAGAACTGCCATTGATTTTATATCTTACGTCTATCGACAAGTCAGTTGGAGCCCTGCTTGCACAAGAAGTTGATGGTCGAGAGCGACTTGTATATTATCTGAGCCAAACCCTTCAAGGCAACGAGGTCAAGTACCCAGCTTATGAGAAACACTATCTCGCACTGGTATTTGCCATGCAGAAGTTACGGCATTACTTCCTTGCACATAAGATCAATCTGGTAACTCATTCAGATCCAATCAAGTATTTATTGTCATGATCAGCTTTATCAGGACGAGTTGCTAAGTGGTTACTCATTCTTAGGGAATTCAATATCTTAGTGAAATCCCCTAAGACCATCAAGTCACAAGCCTTGGCTAATTTATTAGCACACTTCCCAAATGCCTAAGAGGGCTCGACTGAAGGCGTAATACCAACTGAATTTCATGAAGATACTCTGATGGTCGAGGCAAATGGTGAATGGACACTTCAATTTGTTGGTTCTGCGGGAAATCAAGGCTGGGGAGCAGGAGTCGTATTAACATCACTTGAGGGTCAAGAGATACCCTTAGCATTTAAACTTGATTTTCGATGCACTAATAATGAAGCTGAGTACGAGGCAGTATTACTTGGTTTGTTGTCTGCACAAGGAGTTGAAGTGCAGAATTTGTGTATTTAAGGTAATTTAAATATAATCATTAGATAGGCCACTGGTAAGTTTGGATTGAAGGAACCTATACTTACACCTTATAGGGCTGCAGTGCAGGTTATGGTAAAAAATTTTAATTCTGTACGATACGAGCACACAAGTCGATCAGTAAATAGGTATGTCGATGCATTGGCTACACTAGCATCTAAAATGCCGATTCAAGATGCTAATGGTAATGTGAAAATCCAAGTAGTCAAGAAATCTATCCCATGTATGACTTTAAATTTTGTTAGTGAGGATGAAGACATGCAAGACGATTGGCGCAGTCCATTCATGGAACAATTAACTCACTCTGATGCGGCTTCTATTTTGGCTCTGAAGAATTTCATTAAATTCAACAGAATGTTATATTATAAGCGTCCAGAAGGTGTTCTTTCTCGATGTATTGGTTTTAAGGAAGCTCATCTTAAGTTAGACAAGTATCACCAGACTTGGTGTGGGGAGGAAGGGCCACTACTATATCGTCGTATTCAGCGTACAGGGTATTATTGGCCATCGATGGCTAAAGATGCACTTCAAGTGCAAGTACATTGCCCTAAATGTTTTGAGCTTCTCGACTAGAGTAAGTGTAATTTTATATCTAGTGCTGTAGACTAGAGGCGCCTGTATATTGACTACTTGAGGAATAATGTGTTACCGACAAATAGTACGGATGCTAAGCTTGTAAAGCGAAAGGCCAGGAAGTATCTTATGCACGAAGGTGAGCTCTACAAAGTATCGTTTATGGGAAAACCCCTAAAGTGTATCACTCCTCCTGAAATGAAAATGGTTTTGACTAAGGCACATGCTGGAGAGTATGGGGAGCATCAAGGAGGAAGGAAACTACATTATTATCTACTCAATAAAGGATATTATTGGCCAACAATAGAAGTGAACGCTTTCAACTTCACTAAGAAGTATGTTGTCTGTCAATAGCATGGAGATGCCATTCATGCTCCTACAGTCACATTCCATAGCATCACAATTGCTTGGCCTATTCACACGTAGGCTTTTGACCATATTGGACCTATACATCCACCGTCGAGAGGATGCATCTGGATTTTGGCAGGAACAGAATGCTTTACGAAGTATGTAGAGGCAACTCATTTAAGGAAGGCTACAAGACTAGCAATTACGGGTTTCATGAAGGAGAATATCATATGTAGGTTTGGGATCCCGAAGCGTATTTTATCTGACAATGGCACTCCTTTTATCAATTTGCATGTCCACCAACTACTGGTTTCCTATAATATTGACCATCTAAAATTTACGCCATATTACCTGAAAGGAAATGGACAAGCTGAGGCCACTAACAAGAGCTTGTTGAAGATACTTAGTCGCATGGTTTATGATAATCATTAGGCATGGCATGATAAGCTCCAATTAGCGCTTTGGGTCTATAGGACATCTAAACAAAGGTCGACGCAGGCAACTCCTTTTTCTCTAGTATATGGGACTGAGGCAGTAGTTCCCATAAAAGTCTTGATCCCATTTGCTAGGTTAGCAAACAATACTGAGCTCAAACTTGACATATTAGGAGTGATGGATCTGGAAGCATTAGACGGAAGGCATAATATCGCCAAACATAATCTCATCAATTATCAACATAGGCTTGGAGTGGCATATAACCGTCTAGTGAGAAAGAGATCATTCTAATAAGGTGACGTCGTACTTCGTGCAGCCAAGCATGTGCGCTGAGGTACCCTAGCATCCAAGTTTACACCAAAATGGGAAGGACCTTTCGTAGTTGAGGAAGTATATGAAAGTAGATATTGCAAACTTAGGAATCCCAGCATGGATGCTATTACTGCTCTTATCAATTTTCAATATATTAAAAAGTTCCATTTGTAACAAGGAAACTATGATAAAGTTAAATGAATGAAACTTACAACTCGAGCTATATGAGCTTGTTTTGCATATCTATTCTTAATATTATCTCCTTTACGTACCTTAGGTTAAAAAAATAATAATAACGAGGTATTGGTGTTTGTAATGCTGCTTCTTGGTAAGAGACTTGCCTCCTAAGCGCACAATATACATCTATTGTATGAGTTGTCGACTGGTTGAAGCTTTAACTCCCAAGTACACTATATGATGTTCTATCGAATAAGGCAATGACTTGCACTATTTGAGTATATGCTCATAGAGCATGTAAAAATAATTAAGTAGTGGGTAATACCCTCTTAACTCATGACATGACTGTCTAATGGAACTACCAATCCTCGTTCCAATCAATATCTCCATACTATTGGATCATATATTCGAATCCTTGCTTGGAAATGGAACACACTTCCACTGCACAAGGTTTTCTGGAAAATTTATCAAGCAATGAAGTAAACTATCATGTAAAGTACTGCTAAGAAAATGTAATGTTTTCTAAGTGCATAATGATGTGAACTTTCAAGGGCTTACTAAATCAATAAACAACTCACATCAATTCACGATGTTCCATGTAAAGGCATGAATCTCAAATAAGCGAGAAGCAAAACTACACATACTAAGCTTAACAAGTCCTTACACTCCATTTAAAAAAAGGGGAGGGGGTGGGGGGGAAGATGCAAAGAGAACAAAAGTAATACTATCAGTACTCAACACTAAGTGTTACAATAGAATCAAGATCTATGCCTGCCAGACGCTCCTCTCTCTTAAGTTTTTCCTTTGCAAGTTCAGCTTTGAGTAGCTCGCATCTTTCCTCAATGTCTTGACTACCTTACACCTTTTGAGCTTCAACTGTAATGATGTCCATCTTGTTGAGCTTAAACCTGAAGGCACGTACTACAGTGACATTACTAATCAAAAGTTCGAGATTTTATGTGGATAACGAGTGCCAAGCCTCATCAAACAGCCCTACAACTTGCCCAAGTAGACCCAAGATATGAGTAATCACATTGGAACCCAAACAAACCGATCCTACCCAAAAATCCCCCTCTATCCTATGTAAGCACTCCAGTGGTGCTAAGAGGTCAGAAGGTATCGTAAAGCCATGAAAGGAGGAAGTATCTTTCGAGCTTGTTACCATCTTGGTTGCTAATCCTTTATCTCTGTATTGTATTATTCTAATCTCTAAGGGAAGTGATGATGTAGGATCCCTTGGAACAGGTGAGGTCATGCCACTATAAAGGGTAAGAACATTGCTAACTACAGTAGCATCCATGGAAGCATTGGGAGCAGCATGTATCTCTTCATTACAAAATCCTACACCCATCAAAGCATCAATAAATGCCTGGATCACACTTTCCTCTAAGAGTAAAAATTCGCTATCTTCACAATTGTCAATGATATTGAACACATTGAGGATTCTAATATTACCATTGGTGTCTTCATTAACCTATTTTGTGGAGTCTATTTTATGATTAAATTATCCCTCTTGGTCATCATCAATGTCTGTCACGGAATTTTCTCTATCATCATCTGCGTATTCAAGAGAATCCCCATAATCAACCAACTCAACATCATCTTCTCCTTCGTCCACAATCTTGGTAATAGCAGGCGGATCTTTTGCTTGAAGTACCTGTCCCATACCATAGTGACTTGGAAAAGGACGAGTGATAGGAGGGATACTTTGACTTGAAGAAGTTCCTTTAGGGACACTACCGCTCGCTCCATTAAGATGATGCTTCATCACTTTCTATTTAGTATAAGTGACACCCTTCTCCTTTCCCTTTTGCTCCTATGACATATACAAAATCGAGAAAACTAAGAAGAGTAAGTTTCAAGAAGATATTAGTGTATAAAAAAGGAGGAAGGAGAGTGTAACAATAATATTACCTCATGAATATGGCTATGCTTAGGTTGTCTGATGATCAATAGGGGAGAAGGTGAGTGTTTGCTTTGTGATTTACCCCGACCATCATTAGACGACTTTGCATTATTAAATGATTTTGGGTCTTCCTTGAGTCGAAAGTAAAATTCATATCTCGGGATGACTATTTCAAGCAAATCCCCTTCAACTGTCTCCAAGACATACTTCTTAAACCCATTTAAGCAATTCTTTTAATATGTGAGCCAGCCACTTGAAGCAACCCCAGAACGACTTATAGAAGGAAATAATAATTGCCTGATCCTCCCATGAATGTTCTTCCTGCTCTCAAGTGTGAACATCTCACAACACTTATCAAAACTTTGGCTAATGACCAAATCATGAGGTACTCCTTGATCAAACCCCAATTAGCAAGCAACCTGATGAGGTGAATATTTCATGACACTACACTCAAGAAAGCAATTAGAAGCATCGACCCAATCATGAAGTGACGGAATACCCCTAGGTGTACTCTATAAGATAAACTCTACCTCAACATCAGAAAGCTCATCATGAAGCTCTATCAGGTTTACCAAGTCTTCTGAACCGGAAGGGTAGATTTTTGAGTACTATTCATATTCGGGCAATTCCTTTGTATATGGACGAAAGCTGAACTCATGACAGGTATCAATGACATTCTTCAAAGTACTTAGGAGTTTTTTATTAACCCATCCCTAAGCCCGAGGCCTGACGGCATTAGAATGTGTAAGCGGGAGACCAGAATATGTCTTATAACACTCGCAAAAGAACATATGAAGAAACACCAAGTCTACGTACGACACCATAATGTATCTCCCTTGTGAACGTATCAAAGCTTCATGAAAGAGGTCCAAAAGTCTATATAAAGAACCCAAGTAGAAAGGCTTCAAAGCAAAACGTTCCCCTCATGTGATACAAATAGCCAAGTGGAAGAGTTGAGGACTAATGCCTTTTTCAGGGTCTCTTGGGAATACAAATGATGACAACCAACAAGCAATGAAAGCTTCCAACTCACACCTGAAACATAAGACAAGACATATTAGGTTAGGGTTATAAAGTAAACATCAACAGGAAAAAGGGTAAACAATGACTATGCCACATCAAAATGTAGGAACTTACTTACACTGATATCGAGGCCCCATCTTATCACCCTTGTTTGGCCTAAAGAAATGCTTGATCCATGCACTAAGCGTACCATGCCTGCACGTATCTAGAGCTTCTCTTTTGTCTACTTCTGATAGTTCAATCAGTGCTCGATCGTCTTCCAAGATTAAAGTTGTGGTGATGTCAGTCAATCTAAGATTAAGAAGGCTTAGAAGCATTGCAACATCCTTTAGTGTTGGAGTGATCTCACCCCACGCTGTCACAAAGGTATGTGAGTGAGTACTCCAACGAAACATGATAGCTCACCAAGTTTCTATTTCTTGCGGGCGGTGCAAAGTTAAACAAGAAGACACCCGTATGGGGTAATATACCCCCACTTCTTCTAAAACGGATGTATATGCAAGATTCTTGAAAATGTACATCACCCAAGACAACCAGCCATCCACTATGTGCATTGGGCCATCAAAACTACTATCTGAGAGAGGGATTTCTTTCTTCTCATTTCTAAAACACAACACAAAATCTGCTTCTATCTCAACTCTCTTATGTATTGGAGGTTCTTATCTTATGAAATGCAGCTTGCCATCCTTAGCTGGATGTAGATATGTATCTCGCCTCTTTATATCTTGCTAGAAGAAGTCACCTTCAATAATTGGGTCTACTTACTTATCTCGAGGTAAGGGGGTTGCTGGGATATGATCCTCAGAACATGCTAAAATTTCATTGTTCTTATCAGTATTGTTGCTACGAGAGCGGCTCTTTCTAGATTCTTTGCCCATGTTGATGATCCCTAAAAGTAGCAGTGACGTCTATATGAAAGAAAGTGAGCACTTGTAAATGAAAGGGAGCAAGGGAGTTAGTAGAAGTAAGGTGCATTCAAAAAGTATGACATCAATTATGAAAACTAGAGATGGCATATATGCACAAGGATTCTTGCAATACGTGATGACAATACGAAATTCACACATGAGATCAGTGATACTACACCTGGCTCATATGCTTATGATGATGTTTTCCAGCACGTGTTCGTATTAGAAGACTAACGTTCAATGCCTCATGTTCAACTCGTGTAATGGGACCTTACATCGCATTTAGTGCTCACATCATGTCCAACATTGTGTTCAAGAGTTATGTAGTTTTCATGACTCATGTGATGCTTAAACTTTGCATCATGTTCAAAACTTATGTTGTGTTCAAGCCTCACATCACGTATAGGCCTCATGTGATATCATGTTCAACACATGTGACATGTTTAAGATTCATTCCATATTTAAAGCTCATGTTAGATTCATAGATTATGCCGTATTGAAGATTCACTTTAAGTTCAAGACTCGTGACTGTGGCTCACACTCACTTACGTTCGACCCTCATGTTTAAGACTCATATTCACTATCATGTCCAAGGTTCAGATGCAACCCTTACATTCACTTATAATCAAGGCTCATGTATTAAGGCTTATATTCGATGCATATGATGAGACTCATGTTCAGGTTAAATACCAAAAGTATTGTGCTTAAGTTGCATACTCAACTCACGCGTACTCATATAGAAAGTTTAAAAGTGCTCATGATGGAAGCATACATATGCTCGGGCTAAAGAGACTACATTGAATTGAAGTGTTCAATCCTCATGTGTTCAAGTGCAAGATTTATATCATGCTGAGCTCGTGAACTCGCACTCTAGTCTTATGCACTTATGTTTAAGGTTTATTTTCAAATTCACATTTTATGCTTATGTGGAGACCTCATTGTCCTTCCACATGATTATTCCAAGTGTTTATATTGGAGGGCAATGAAGTTCATTTTACATATTACTCCATGGGTACTTATGTTAAAGGGAGGTTATGTCTAACTTAAGCGTGTTACTCTTATATGCTCAACCCTCGTGTACTCATATGTACATGCTTCTACGATTTGAAATTCATGTTCAATTCATGTTACAAGTTGCAATTAGCTTTATGGAGGTTACAAAAGAAGGCCACATATGACCTAAGTGTTATACCTCTTTGCTATCACCCATTGTTGAAGATCGGTACTCAAGCTACGACTGCAAACTCCTGACCCTTGATTGGTAAATAGTCACGGTTTGGGTGGTAAAGAGTCTATCCTCTTTAAACCATGCCGATTTGCTAACTATTGCTAGTTCGAGATGTGGTCCTTAAGTTATGATCGCAAACTTTTGGCCTTCAACTACAAGTAGCTACAATCCAGGTGATGAAGAGATCTTCTTTAAACTAATTCTCAAGTATTGATTATGCTACTTGCAAAGTATGGAAAATAAGGAGACGTCAGTTTCAAAATTTAAAGAAAAAGGGGAGGAGAAGGATATTGTAATTAATTATCCAAAGGCACGCATCAAAGCAGAAGTAAAATTACAAGAACAAAGACATTAAGTCATAAGGACCATATCATTATTCATCATTCGGAGAAGAAATAGTAAAGCTAAAGAAAATACATGGATTTGGGTTATATACAAGATTCTCAACATCTCAAGTTAAGCAAACAATGGTTATTGAAATATCGAAGCAAATAAATGGATGAAAATGGGAGGTTAGCAACCAACAACTATGTTAAGCACTAAGAAATCATGATTAGTGCTAAATACACTCTCCAAATAATGGTCTCTTATGTCAAGTAAAAAAATAAGGTCAACTAAATTTAAACGTTCACATTCAAAGAATTAAAGACTATGTAAAGAAAATTGAACAAAATTTTGGTTCAATCGTCGTAATACAAAGGCATCTTATGGAACCAAATATGAAGCTGTTATCGCGTGGTCAAAGGGTTCTACTGTTCACACAACTACTAAATTAATCCAAGAAAGTCATAAACCTAAAGGGAGATCTCCAAAGGAACAGGCAAAGAATTCACATGAATGGTATTCCAATGATGGCCCGAGCATTCCTAGTAATTCCAATTCAATTGCTTAAGTCACTTCCTATAATGGCAGAGAACATGGAACCGCAAGATGAGGAAAATGTCAAGTTCTTTGAGGACAAAAAGGGACAGGGTTTCCTTTAAGTAATAAACATAGTGATAAATGTGGAGAAATGAGGGACGCTTCTTTAAGTGGAAGATTCAAAACGAGTTTCCTTTCTTATCTAATCCCCTATAAGAAGTTGGAAGTTCAGTGAGAAAGATGATTTAAGTCAAGCCTCTTAGAATAGAAACAAGTTTATAGATTAGTTGAATCATGTTGATAAATTGAATACCATCTTCGACCTCTACATTTTGCCACAGTGGACTTAAACACATACAACAGCAGAATTTATTACTTTACAAGAATTGTCAAGTGGCCTCAGCAACAACGATAATAGGTTTTGAAACTCATTTCATCATCTCGATATTAATAGTAAGAGCAAAATTCCAAGTTTACATCACCAATTCAATATCAATAGGGTATATCAATAAATAGAAACAAAAGCTTCAAATGCTATGCTATCAACAACATTTAAAGCATGAAGGAGCGATCGGTGGAGCATTTCCAAACTTAAAAGCAAAATGGAACGGTTGTACAGGTGAATACTGAATAAAAGAGAGAACTCAGAAGTATGGTATTTAAGAAAACAGAGAAGGGGAGCCTTGAACCTGGTGCGAGTTTATTAAGTAGCAAACTTCAAACTCCACAACCTCAACTTTTCAAGCCTACTGCCAAAGCTTCGAAAGCAATAATAATTCTCCTTAATGCCTGTCCTCCCTAGTCTTCCACAGATATGATTATCTTCAAGTGCAACTTTGACCTTTTGGCTCCAAGTTTCTTCGAGCATGACCCCGAGCTTACGGATGGACCACTTCCTTTGGGACTCTAAGTGGCTCTATGACCTTCACTGTAAGCGCACCACCTCGCTTCGGGTCTCTAAGTGGTTGCTGTCGATCTCCATAACGAGCGAGGCCACCACCTTTGGGTCTTTAAGTGGTTGTCAAATGTCGTCCTCGCTAGTCTTCAAGCTCGCCTGTCTTCAACTTAAAATCAAATAGGAGTATGCAAATCCATCGTGTAGTTGTGATTGCTTTATATAAAATAAATAAGTAAGTAAGTAACTATATAGAATGCAATGGCACCATAGCCAAGGAAAATTTTTAAGCTCACGTATTGTAAGAAGCCTTGGAAGATTGTCAGTTCACCGTACCTAGAGAAGAAGGGAAATATATATATGTATGTGTAAATTTTCTTTGCTAAGGTGGCCGAATAATACCAACAGGAGCAACCACTTTTCAGATACGTTGCACCATAAGGGAGGCACAATAGAAAAAGAATAAAAGAATGGGACACTTGTCAAGTCCCTAATGGGGATAAAGATGCTACCTTAGGACAAAATCTATCCTTATTTAAATTAATGGGATGATGGGCTACAGCAATCCCAAGCCTTTTCTTTAATAATGATAAAAAAAAAAAAGAAGAGAAAAGAAAAAGGACAGAACCGAGGAAGAAAAAGAAGCACGACCTTGTTCGAGAAGCACAACAAAAGCAGTTGAAGTGAACAAAACAATGTCGAGTTGAGCAGCCATTGGACCAGAGTAATCCTACGTTAAACGCTAACCAATTCCAAGCATCCAAGTTTCTCCACGGTAGGGGACCCAAATACCTACATGGCACTTCATTCATGTAAATTTCCAACATCAGACGAGTGGCTGCAATAAGGACTCACCTGAACAGTAGCGAACTCAAACTTGTAACAAGGAGCTATGGTCGGGCAATTCATCAACTTAATAGATCCAAGGCTTTAGGTCAAGAAAAAAGTAGGTGACAGCAACAATAATTCAAATCTGAGAAAGGACTGAACACCAACGAACAGCAGTAGGAGCACCTTCCCATCTACGTACAAAACACTCCATGACTGGTTTGAGCCATTCTAATGAACAATTGAGTCGCACAAAAGCACCCATGCTATAGTAATCTAAGAGTAGTCGCTGCATTTCACTAGCTGTAGTTAGACAAAAACTGAGCAGTAGCAAGCAGCATTCAAACTCTGTTGTGCTTTTCTTACTCTTCTCAAACGGCTTTACACACTTCTATCTTCTCCTAAACTGAGCTGCTTAGTTGCGAAACATGAGTAACTCGAGCTTTAAGCTACTAGATCTATAAACAAACAACAGCAACAATTGTATAAGAGTCGACAAGCAACAAATCCAAGCTTATCCATGCATTGACTAAGAGGAGATGAGCTAAGTCAAGAATTCTTTTTGTTGGCTAAAGTGAGCAAACTTATTTCTATGCAAGTGGAAGAAGTTCTTAACTAAGCAATTGTTACTTGGATAAGTTGAAAATGATCCGAGCTGTGCACAACTGATTAACGGCCAAGCATACAATAGCTATGACATTCAAGTGAAAAGGAAGAAAACAAGATATAATTGAAAAAAAATGGAAATCCTACTCATAACCGAGCACCTAGTAGCTGAAATTCACGAGCAAGACCTGAAGATGAAAATAATGAGCATCAGCTAATATTAAGAGGTCACGTATATTCAGAGTAACCTGAGCTACTCACAATCCTAAATCAATGAAAGGCATGAGCAACAATAGAAGATAGTACTCTACAAGAAACCGAAGCACCTAACTAGCACCTAATCGAGTGCTCCATAAGATAGCAATGAATAGCTCTGAAATGAATAGCCTATAACCGAACACTCCATGTGACAGCAATGACACTTTCGTACCTACATTCAAAAATTACGAATTGAGTAGCAGCTGCAAGTTTTCCACTAAATTTATAAATAGTTGCAATCGTTTGTTCAAGCTTCAAACAGCTGAGATGTAGACTTACCAAAGTATAGCAGCTTAACATGTTAACAGTAAAATAGCAAAGGTTGATTAAACTTGTGAAATCTAAGCTCAAGCAGTACAGGCTGTAACCAAGCAACAAACAAAATGGCGTCTTTTTTTTTTTTTTTTTTGTTCAATTGTTATGTGGGTGATGCTGCTTGAAGAAGTGACAACACGTAGGAGCTAGGGTTTACTAATCAAGAAAGTTCCACTACAATGAGTGAAAGAGTTAAGAGACGAGCTTGCGTATCCTATTTGGTAAAGTGGGCCAAGATGTAGTAAATATTTAAAAGTTTGATATTATGAGGCAAATGAAGACAAAAGAGATGAAGAAAAGATTGAAAATAATTAGAGCTTGATCACCAAAGGATGAAAAATGAAGGTCAGATGTTGATAAGGACGCTTTCTTCAAATACTTTTTGAAGAATTTCTCTAAATAGAGATTTGAAATTTCGTTTAGCTTCCAGGGCACTGCCTCTAAAACCCCACAGTAGACGCTATCCCCTTAACCCCTGCCCGTTAGCTGGCTAATGGGACCGCTGTACTTACCAGTCGTAGCGCAGCAAATAAAATCTGGTTTACACAAAGCTTTTACATTATATATGAAAACCGTATAAGAAGAGTGCTCTTATATGAAAAGAAAAATCAAGGCGATAATGATATACGGAGTCGACCCAATTAGATCACTAATGTGAACCTAGCGTGCAAATTCAACTCAAAAATAGTCAATAAGTCATATGGATCAAATTGAAGAGACAAATCAACTCAAGAAGAAACAACTTAAAGAAGACTTATTTCAAAGTGTTGCCTTGGGGGCAACATACAATGTAACCTAACTGAAGCTTGACATACAATTAAGAGGTGCTGCGGACTCGCACACTAAGACAATTCTCAAATTAATTTGGCAGTGACGCAACTGTTTAATAGCACGCATACGCTTAAGTCATCTAAAAGGTTTACTCAATGCCCAAACCCCTTTGGCTTTGTCCAAAGGACTTTGGTCAGGAGGCAAAATGTAGAGGGACAAATTTAATATTAAGCTTTATGCCCATTAATCAAATGGATTTGACTCATTGGGCTAAGGTAACAGGGCCCGAAGAGCCAAGCCCATCAATTATTGGGATGATCAAAGGAGACTTGGCATGGTAAGCTTGGAGTAAGGCCCATTGGATCGGTCCATCTAATCCAACCTTTCTTGGTTTGGCTCACACTAGAATAATAAATAAAACCTTTACTTAGGCCTAAACCCATGAAAATAGCCCACTTAAGATCCATTAATAAGGGGCTTCAACCTCAGCCATTGATGATCGTAATGATTTGATGGATGTGATCAATTACCCTTTCATATAATACCCTACTCACATCTTCATTTGAAGAGAAGAAAAACCCCCCATTAACGTCGTTACTCTACCAAAACTTTGCCTCAAGGATCAAACACTTAAATACTTTAAAAACACCACCTCGTTCTTCATTAATCTTGGAGTTTGATGCCATCGTGCTCCTCCACCTGTCACCATACATAATAAAGTCTTACTAAGATTGCTTACTCCTCGTCCCTACACTTCTCTCCTAATCATCCCATACGAGTTACTCAAGTCTTTTCCCTGGTTACGTGTAGCGCGACTCCACACACAATATGCATGTGGCACTTGCATCTGTACCCAATACCCCCACACTATCTAACACTATCCCTTTAGAAAGGATCAGTATTTAGTCAAAGAATCCTAATGTTCCTCTAATGGGTTACTATGTAAGTCCAGTTTAGATTTATGAGTTAAATATTTACTAAATCCTGTATAAGGTGTTCAATCATTTCAATCACATGACACAAATAGAAGCCAAAGCAACAAATCAGTAATCATATCAGTAACTTAGAATAAGCACATATGCATAACCAACTATCTAATAAGCATAATCAAGTATAATTTCAAACCTTCAAGTACTATAAATTAGTACTCCAAAATATAGCAACGTATTAATCCTAACTTATTTGAACTTCTCGCTTGCTTACTTGAAGTACGACTCGTACTAGCCATCGTCAATAATCCCTATAATACAAATGTTGGTATGTTTCCCATAAATAACTACCGCATATATGTTTAGTTATGTAATTTAGATTATGAGTATTGTTGGTTTACAATCTTCTTACATTTAGTTATTTAGGTCTAAGTCTTTTAAAGTTAAGTCCCTTGTTCAGGTAGGTTTCGAATTTGTTTCTTGTTTTGATTACGGTTTTGGCTTCTAAATTAAATTTTGATCTAGGAATAATCTACATTTAACGTGATTGCTTATACATATGTATATATATACATATGAGCTTTAAATCATGGGTTTTAAGTTTGGAGTTATAATTTTACGCATTTATCTAAATTGTATATTTCTTTTAACTAAATTAGTTCCAAATTAATTTCTGACTTAATTTCTAAATCATTCTCTAAATTTAGTTTTTGTTTTAGCTTTCGATTATTGTTTTTATTTATGAACCCTATGAATTCTTCCTAAACAAAAATGTAAGATTTATCTAACTATGCTTAAGTATCATAAATCTATATTTTAGCTTCTCATTAGTATTTTGATTAATATAGTACACTATGTTTCTAATTTAACTACCGAATCAGCTCCTAATGTAAAAAAATTTTACATTTTCCATATAAACACCTAAATTTAAGTCTCCTACTAGATCTTATATATACTCCTATTATTATTATAATATAAAATTTAACCTAATATTTTCCTCCTCATCGATTTCTTATACTTACATATTATACACTATCATCTAATATATCAATAATGTACACATCTAACATTCCCATCACCTCAAATATCATTCCTCAACATCAACTAACATCTCAAAATATCTAAATTCATTCCAAATTAGATTTTACACCTAATTATCCTATATTACAAAATTAACTTAAAATTTACCATTTTTACCTATTACATATTTATTACAAAATACCTTAATAATTACATCTAACACTCTAAATGCTTCAAATAGTATACTCCATCAAATTTCAACATCCTAAAATATATAATTATGTACTAAATCAGTAATTATTTATTTAATTACCTAATTAGCCTAAAATTACCTATTTTATATATCATTTTAAGGCCTAAAAATTTCAAAAATTAATTTTTGAAAAAGGGCTTCGTGGCATTGTTCTATATCACCTAAGTAGTCTATATAAAAATTTTGAGCTTAAAACTATACTCTTAAGTCTATTTATTTTTAATTCGAAATATGTTCGATTTTGCATGATTTCTTAAGCACCATATATCACGAGATATATTTTTATCAAAATAATATTTTTTCTAAAAACTACATAAAAAAATATTCTAGAATATCAAATTTCATAATTTTCTATAACTATTTAATATTTTTAACAAAATAACTACAATCAAAAGGGAAATTGGACTCACCGTCATGGGGGGTTTCAACCACCGCAACCTTGTCAGCCGGTCCAAGCACTGCCACTACTATGTGGTGGTGGTGGCTTTCTACTCCCAAGCTACCATGCCTCGATTCTAGAATTTCCTCATTTTTCTTTAATTATTCATGTATTTTCTTTAATTAATTAACATTATTTTAGCATATTTCGCATATTTCTACTTACATGTAAATTCATATATAGTATAACTAAATACTCTTAAATATTATTTAAGTTATTTTATGATTTTTAGTGTGCATATAATTTATCTCTATCAATTTGTTAGTTATTGAAATTTATTTTAAGCGTTTTTAATAAATAATGAACAATTTTCATAAAATTCAATGTTATATTAATTAATCATTTTATTACTTATTTTCCTAAATTCAAACTTAAGGATCATTTTTATTAATAATTCTAGCTTTATCGTAAAATTTAAACTAAATCAAACAATTTACTCGATCATCCTAAATTCTATGAACCGAACCTCAAGTAACCGATTATAAGGCTTACAAGAGAGATGCTAGTGAAACCCAGGTCAAGCTACTTCAAACAAATTAATCTAATTTGGAGTTGAAATTGGTATTCAATTAAGATGCCTTGAAAAATTAAATGATCTAGGTTTTGGAGTTGAAATTAGTAAAAAAGATTAAGGTATTATTAGAAACTAAGAATTTGGTGAGATGAATTTCATAAAAGAAAATAGGGTTAAGCTATGTTTAGGTCAACTCTTTAGATGGTGCCTTGACTTGATGTAAGAAGAGAGGCTTTTAATCAAGTCTTACTTTCAAAAACCTATATAATGGGTGTTTACTTGTAAAAGGGAAAGCTATATAGAGGATAACTAAGCAAAGTGCTTTTATAGGAACAAAAGAATTGCATGCTAAGGATGATTGATGTGAATCATCCACCTTTTTAATCTTATGGCTCACATCCTATTATTTATTATAAGAGTAAGAAAATACACTCTCAAAAAAAGACAAGAGGGCAAGTATTTTCTTGATGAATACTTGTGATAATCTTACACATGTTATGAAGAAGAGTATTTTAGAAGGGAAACCTAAGCATGTCACTCACTCCTTCCCCTTAAGTATGCATTGACCCTTCTCTCTCTTAGCTAACCAAATAGTTTTCTAGCATTTTCTATTACCTAATTTTCCATCTTATTAATTTCTATATCTACAACATAAGTGTTTAATGAAGTCAACCAAACATTTTAATCACTAACTTATAATCTTAAATTATCTATCGTGAGATTTAAAATAATTCTTAGTTGAAATTTCTAGTCTAGTATATGCTTAGTTCAATTCTAACTAAAAGAATAAAGTCTAGTCATGTGAGACATGTAAGCTTTATTTTAATTTTAGTTTTACTTAGTGACTTTAGCTTTTGCTTAAGTATTTAGTAGGCATTATTGAATCTTGTGATGTTGCTTAAAGTTTTGAGAGATGGCTAAAACTTTATAGGGTAGATGGTAATGTTGCATTAGATAAATGGTGGAGAGGAGTCTACTTCCTAATTTCAATAAATTGGTGATTAAAAATTTTAAGCTATTATAATCTAAGTGAGCGATTATAATCACTATCATCTTCAAATTATGTAATGATCATGTGATGTAAGATTAAGCATGTTAATGTGATAATTGAAATAACATATTTATGTGGCTTGAATATATATTTTATGCTATTACATGCATCCTTGATTATGGGTTTATTAGATGTGAGATTAAGCATCAAGTCTGAACACATAGAGATCTTGAGCCCAAAATCCAAACACAGCTTTAACATTGATCCTAAAACGCAAAGTCCAAATACATTATGATATTGAACTGTAAACCCAAAATCAAATACACCATGATATTAAACTTAAAACTTAAAGCTAAACACAATCAAAATGGTAATAACACATATTTGCGTATGGATCAAATAAAGGAAATCGTACAAATATGTAAATATAAGTCATAAGTAATTATATACATACATGTGTATGTGTGTATATGCATGCACATGTGTAATGACTTAAGTACATAAAAAACAAGGTAAAATATATCAAGTCAATACTAATTAGCAACTTTTAGGCTAAATAATTTGAAAGGCCCATTAATTGCCTAGGTTATTTTTCGTTTGGAGCATGACAACTAAGATGGTAATAATATATATATTTGTATATATATATGAAAGTAGAAGTAAGAAGTAATTATATGTGTGTACATATATGTAACATGTACATAATGACAAAGTATAGAAAAGATTAATTACAAATATGACGCTAAGATCTCACATAGCCTAATGGTATGATCATATGAAAAGGAAAATTGAAATTGACTTTGGTTTGAGTCAAATATAAGCTCTTAGTGAGGATTATTCTAAGAAACCTTGATGAATTTTTTATTTTAAACTCAATGCATACATTTTGCTATAACAAAATGCCATTTATACATTTTGCTATAGCAACTAATTTTCTAGTTAATCTCACTAATTATAACTATTTACTAGCTTGCTTAACTAATTTGTAACATCATAGCATATGAATAAGGAAACTAATAGAAATATAATGGCAATTACAATTAATAATAATACTAAAAGTAGTGATTATATGCATGAACGTATGCAGATGGATGTTTGCTTAAACAAATAATAGCAATATGAAAACATGTAGGCATGAGTAAATAACTAAACCAATCTTTAATCGTTAACAATGGAGTACAAGAGGGAATGAATAAGTAATAAACCATAATAAATTATTTAAAAAATAAGTAAAATGGGAGTACTCACATAGATAGAATTTATAAATAAAAGTAAGTAATAATAACAATATCACGTATAAGTAACAGTATATATACATATTTGTATGTATGTGTATGTATGAATATGTAGACAATATTATTGGACAAATTATCTATTTTAATAACAAATAAAAAGACAAGTTAACTTTAATGAGAATGTAAATAGACAAGAAAGTTCATTAGTAATTATTATACTATAAAATGAAATAATCTAATGGATAGCTTTAGATTTTAGATGCCTGGAAATAAGTAGTTGAAACTTTAAAGCTGGGCTTAAATCTAGAGTCTAATAAGCATTTGACTACAGTTTAAACTTGAAACATGACTTTCAAATTGATTATCTTAGGTTAGAGATTATAATCTAAGTATGTAGTTACTTATGCTGCTCATTATGCTTGTTAGGTTTAGAAAATATCAAACTTAATGAAAAATATAGCATTAAATATAGGTTGTTGCTTGCACTTGGCAAATAGCCTAAAGAGATCTAGGAGACCCATAATTTGAGAAATTCATCCAGTGATTCATATGATATATGATATGATTGACCATTAAGCAACGTGGTAGTAAAGGGATTCAGTTAAGGGCTATGATACCCTAACCTTAATCTTATAAACATAAGTCTTACTTCTTCTCTACTTTCTATCTCTTATGTATTTCTCTCTTATTAAATTTGTAATTTCTAACTGTAATCTCGATTTGTTTGTTTTTATGCAAGGGATTATGAAAGAAGATGAAGATAGGCTAATTCAAGAGAGCCTCCTCTCTATTAACTCGAGAAATTTTAGGGGTTATAACTCACTTCCCCCTTTTCTTATTCTATCATTTCTTTTCATATGTTGTATACATGTAGATATGTTATGTTTGTTATGATTTAAGTACTTTTCCCACCTTTACAATTTCTAAACCATATACAACTACTATCCTTTTGTGTAATTCAACATGTTGGTGTTCTCTTCAAATGTGCTCTTTTGTCTATAACATTTTCTTCCTTTCATACGAAAACAACATTGTCCTCAAGGTTATAGTGAGGATAAAGTTGTTGAAATATTATTTGATCTTCCCAATTACATCTTAAGGGGGTAAACCAACCCACTAAACTAAAACCAATGGATTTTTGCCCTATGTTTCCAAATTACACATAGGTCTAATATACTTGGTATTTATACAGGATACCTCCCAATTGCCTATGATGGTAAAATCCAAAAACCAGATGTCAAATCCATAGGATTTCTTTAAGATATAAACCTGAAAGACATTATGAATCTTAGCTCCTTGAAGCAACTCTACCTCGTAAGTAGAGGCATCTACTCTTTTAAGTATAAGAAGGGGTCTATGATAGTTCTTTCAAAGTTTATGCACGAACTGATGTTAAAGAAATACCTATTATATGGTTGTGACTTCATAAAAACCGAGTCATTAGGTTGTAAAATTACACATCTGAGCAATGTTTTTTTGTATTCACTTTCATTATATACTGTGTTTCTTTCCAAATGTGCTCATAAATAAGTCAATAACTCATCTGAAGTACTCAATTTGGCATCAATAGCATCAAATTGACATGTCCCTCTAATGTTAAAAGGAAATGTAAGAGGAAGTCTACCATGAATGGTTCCAAAAGGTGCTATATTAGTACCACTATAATAAGATGTGTTGTAAGTGAATTATGCCCCTAGCAAAAGTTTAACCCAATCTATAAGACTATTCTTTACAAACCATAAAAGATAATGTTAGACTACTCCATTGATTACCTTTACTAGATCAATTGTTTGAAGATGGTAAGCCATCTTTAAACTAATCCCATTCAACTTGATAATATCTTGCCAAAATGACTCATAAAGATTGAGTTTCTATCAAACATAATAGATCATGGAAAACCATGGAACCAGACCACCATATTAATAAAGAGATGAGCAACTTTATAAGCTATAAAACACGTATCCAATGGACCCAAGTGGCAATACATTGAAAATCTGCTAGCTACAAAAAGAATCACCATATACCCTTCTAACTTAGGTAAAAAAGTCATGGAATCT
This sequence comes from Lumnitzera littorea, assembly GCA_024138015.1. Classification (NCBI taxonomy): domain Eukaryota; kingdom Viridiplantae; phylum Streptophyta; class Magnoliopsida; order Myrtales; family Combretaceae; genus Lumnitzera; species Lumnitzera littorea. Next base: position 86,216,367 of record JAMXBB010000008.1, on the reverse strand, counting down.
ATGCTAATATCCTCCCAAATTTTATTTAGAATTAGTAAAGGAGCTATCAACAACAGACCATTGAGTAAAGTATTTTACATACTAGTAAGTGTAACACTTACAACAAAATCATCAACATCAAATCTCATGCCCTCCTAAAAAAATTCAACAACTAATCTCTTGAAAGTTTTATCTCTACCAAAATATCCAGTAGTTAGGGAACTTTAAGTCTTGATTAAGAATTGAGGTACCAACGATGATTAAGGCACTAGAAACACTTATGATAAAACAATAAACCATTCTTCTACTATAATAGCCTCTTCATAGTACAACTAACTTCCAAATCATCAATAACTTCAAGGAAAACTAATAAGGTCTTATATTCTTGCTTTAAGTGCTCTTTAAAAGAGAAAAAAGGATAGAGTCACCTGAATAAGTGAAATCTCCAAACAGTCACAAGAGTGAGTTGGCTATTTGATTATCACATCTTACTTAGTAAATAATAGAATAGTCATACTCAATGAGTTTTGCCTAAAACTTTTACTGTTTTGGTATTTGAATAACTTGATTTATGATCTTGCTAAAGCTCTTATGATCCATTCTAATGAGAAAATGAGCATAAAGTAAATATTGTTACCATTTCTTCATAGCCCTGACAATAATAAATAACTCCTTTACATATGTTAAGGTTTTACTCATATGTAGTAGCAGTTTCTTGCTAAAATAAGCTCCTAGGTGTGATTATTATAATAAGACTACAGTCACACCTACTTCTGATACATCAGTGTCAACTATAAATTGCTTAGAAAAGTTTGATTAAGCACTAATTAAAGCATTTTAAAGTCCTTTAAAAGCTTGAATAGCTTGAGTAGTCTACTCAAAGCCATATTTTTGCTACATATCCATGAGAAGGGCTGCAATCCTAGTATATCCTATTACAAAATGCTTATAATAATCAAAAAGTCCCTATCAAGCCTTTAATTGCTTCACATTTTTTTATAAAGACCAATTTTAAATCACTTCCCCTTTAGATAGATTAAGGGAGAGACATTTAATTAAAACAATATGATCTAGATAATCAATAGAGTCCTACCCAAATGAACATATACTTTCCTTCAAATAAAAAGTAAATTTTTGCTCGATATTTACAATACTTTAGAAAGATGCTTGATATGCTCTTACTACACACCAAGATTGACGAATTCCCTAAGGAATGGTTGAAAAATTCTATTCCTCATTGATTGAAAAGTTATTAGTGCATTTCTCAAACCAAAAAACATTACAAAAAATTTGTAACAACTCTCAAATGTTTAAAAAGCTATCTTTCCAACATCATCTTGCAAATATAGAAAAAATTAATACCTCCCATGTAATTCATCTAACAACTCATCTATTTTAGTGTAAAAAACTATCCTTTCAATGTCATCTTCTAATTTAAAGCATGATGGTTTACAAAAATCTCTACTCTTTAACTTTCATCCTTTTTCTTTACCAACAATACAGGGGATAAAAAAGTACTATTAGTAGATTCTATAACACTCTTTTTCAATGTCTTGTGCTTATTTCCTAATCTCTCTTTTTTTTTTTTTTTTTTGGGAGTATGGGTATTTACATGGTTTCACATCAATAAGTGATGTTCCTTCATTTAAATGAATTTTATGTTGAATAGATTGCATTAGTAGCAAGGATGTGACACTATAGAAAATCAAATAATAAGTAGATTAATAAAAAGAAAATATGAAAACTAATAGATGAGGTAAAAATAATAATAAGGTGGACTTAAGAGGGTTAAGAAGGTCCTTTTCACCCTTAAGTATAAAAAGGATTGTAAAAACCCTAGGACTCATTTTTTTTTTCTTTATTGCACTTACAAAACTCCCTCTAAGAGAACTACAAGAACAAGACTAGGGTAAAGTATTACCAAGATGATTCTTTCAATTTAGACAATTAGATTGTGATATTCACTATTGTGAAGAGGCATTTTGGTATTGTAGAAGCGCTTGATTTTGGGATTTACAAGGTGAAAGTTAAAATAAGGACTAAACCCTAACCTAGTAAGTAAATTTTCGATCCTTCATAGAAGAGAGATTGTTGTTGTTGTTGTATTGATCAGTTCAGGTTAATTGTTTGTATAAACCTAGATGATGTGATCAACTATTGTAGAGCGTAGATTACGGTTGCTTCAAGTTTTCTTGATCAAGGTATGTGATGTTCTTGTTGTTGTTATTTTAATTTCATGTTAGGGATCGGAACACATTAACGTGTTCCGTTTTGTTAAATTGATGAGAAGAATTAAACTCTAGAAAGGAATTAGAGTATAAGAAGGATTAGAATTGATTTAGGATAGTTTGACAAGGTTGGAAGTCAAGAAAGAGTAGAAAATATTGATCAAAGAAGATCATGGGCAAAGATCATAAGCATGATCCTACCTATAGACCTCCCGTCATGAATTTTAGTTTAGAGGTTGATGAGGAAGTTAAGGTTAGAGAGGATCATGGGCATAATGCTAAGGTATGATCTTGCAAGCTTGAGAAGACCATAGGCATGAACTATTGGTTTAAGAATAAAGAAGGACCACATTCCAAGAACATGGTCGTGAACCTTAAGCATATTATTGCTGCCCTTCTTTTTCAATTGTTTCTCATTTCTATCCCTCCCTTAAACCTATTCTAATATTTTCTAAATATCTATGGGAGTCTAAATTGATCCTTAAACCTCAAGTTAAGCTAAAATCTAGACTTAATAACTTAGTGAAATAAGTATGAAAACATAGTTAGAATTATGTAATTTAAGGGGTAGAATCTAAAAGGCATGATTATCAAATTCGCGAGTCTACTCATCCGAGTCTATGAGGTTTTTAAAGCTTTTCTAATCAACTTGCTTAGAAAATTGTTTTGGTATAAACTTATAGTAGACTTGTAAGTTTACACACTAAACTCATTAGAATCGTACGTATTAGACCAAGTCAAATGAGTCTATATACGATATTTTCAATATGAGTCTAAAAGCTTATTGGGCCATTCTAGATCAAGCCAAATCAAAATAAGCCCAATCCCTTCTAGCCCATCACTACTATTAACATAAAAAAAAAAAAAGAAAGAAAGAAAAAAGTAAAATGGTTTATGTCTTCTGCGCTACAATCGTCATTATGGAATTTGACTCCACCACTCTTCTTCTTCTCCAACTAAACCCTAGTTCTACTGTTCTAGTTTTTTTTTTTTTTTTGCCACACCTCCTTATCTTTTTCCTATACTCAACTTTTTGTTTTGTCTCCAAGTTCTTTATCAACTACTATTTCTTTTTTCCTTTTTCTTTTTTTTTTTTTTTTGCTAATTCGCTTTTATTAGTTTTGGTTTACTTCTTCAATCGGACTTTATCTTAGAATCAAATTACTCAATACATAAATGTAAATAATTTTCTATTGTTGAATTTAAGCTAGTTAGGTTAGCCCTCGTGATTTGTGAAGACGATATGATCAGCCATTATACAAAACAAATCCTTTTTTCCCTTTTCTTGGATCGATGTTCTGCTAGTACAATGATTTCAACCAATTTCGATTAATTTATGTTGTTTGTTAGTTTATTAGGCTGTATTAGCTGACAAAGTTTTTAAATGGAATCATCTTTTATTATAAATAATTGTATAATTTTTATGCCCAATCATTGTCTAAGAAAAATCATGTTTATATCTATGACATAGAATAAAATCTTATAATCAATTCAGCAAAATTACAATTTCATCTGTCCATTTTCCAATTGGTTGTAAAACTCACTAGTTAGATGTTCTATGATGGTGCTCAATAATTTATGATATTTGGTACGGCATCCTTCCTTATCCTTCGAAAATGAAAAATGGTAATGTCTATAATTTTCCAATTGGTATGGCCGATTGAATTTGATGGTGCCAATTGTCGAGCATATGTGATGTCTATCAAGATTATAGTATGCTTTTATTATTCTTCGAAAATTCATCTGTTTCTTGTATACTGATATCCTTTAGCCCTTGAATGACCCTATTTCTATTATGATTATAAGCAGAACTAGAAACCTGCACCAACAAAAAGTTAATATCTTATATATATAATGGGTATAAATATAACATATAGGCAATTTGATAACTAAAACTTCCCCTTATAACATTCGTATAAAAATATGTGATTTAAAATTTATGCATGAAAGCATAGTGGCAAAAAGGGGAACTAAAATTTATCAATCTCTTGTATCTTTTGTATGTTATTAGAGATTAGGGAATACATTATTTGTTATATTACAAGGTGTATGTTATTAAAAATATGTTATCAAACCAACTTCATGTTAATAAAATATGGTCTATTTTTCTTTTTTCTCTTTATAGTTGCTTCACAACCAACATGAGGTTGAGAATATTTGAGATGCGAGTATGAACAGTTAGTTATCTAGCTATGATTCAACTTTATTTTATTATGGTCTATACAATTTGCTTTACATTTACAGCAACTAGGTCTCTATGGTGATTGATTATTGCTTAGATATTCCATTATATTTCTTACTATCTTTTATTTTAACTTTATTTAATTCATCAAGAGAACTTTGGTAGCGGTTAAGTTGAAATGTCATCTCTTAATTCATCTAAACAGAGCATGAAAAGGGAAAATGCACTTGGAAATAGAACCACTGCTAGTTGGGAGTATGGAATTGACGTAAATAACAATGGGAAAAAGGTAAAATACAAATATTATGATTAAATTGTTACTAGTGGCATTCATAACTTCAAGAATCACTTGGGTTGTATACAAAAGGATATAGAGCCATGCACAAGCCTATCTAATGTTGTTAAAAAGCAAATGTTGGTACTTTTGGTGAAAGTGGCAAAAATGTCAAAAAAGAAAAAAAAATTTATGGAATTGAAGAATTTGATGATGAGGTGATAAAACAAGCATCCATTAAGTGTAAAGGAAGGAATGTCATGGATTCCTTTTCTAATAAGAGAAGTGGTGGTACACATCTAAACTAACCAATCATTAACCAATTCATGAAGAAAGAGTTAAGGGGAGATTGTTGTCAACAAATTGCTCATTTTTCTTTTTTACAATAGTGCGATTCCTTTTAATTCTGTGAGAAATCTAAAATTTACAAAGATGCTTGAGTTGGTTGGTCGATATGGTTGTGGGCTTAAGTCCCTTTCTTATCATGGGGTAACATACTAAAGAAAAAAAGTAGCTCAAAAAATGGAAATTATTGAGGAATACAAAGCAGAGTTGAAGAAGACAAGTTGCTACATTATGTCAGATGCATGGACTAATAAAAAGAGGTACTCCATATGTAATTTCTCAATGAATAGTCTTAAAGGAACAATCTTCTTGATGTCCATAGATACTTCTGATATCTCTAAGATGACTAATATAGTTTTTGATATGTTAAATGAAATTATTGAAAAATTTGGGGAGAAAATGTTGTATAGGTGATCACAGATAATATTGCAAGTTATAAAGCAACAAAAGAAAAACTGATGAACAAAAGAAAGAATTTGTATTAGACTTCTTCTATAGCATATTGTATTGATTTGATTTTAAAGGACTTTGAAAAGGAATTGAAAATCTATCATGGAAAAATTGCAAAAGGAAGGAGAATCACCACTTATATATACTCTAGGACTATGCTTATCTTGATACTATGGCATTTCACGAGATTGAGGGACTTGATTAGACTTGGTGTGACTTGTTTTGCTACTTCTTATTTGACTTTAGGTTGCCTTCATGATTTGAATGGTGCATTGATAACTATGTTTACTTCTAGTTTCTAGAAATCATGTAAATGTGTGAGTAAACAAGAGGGAAAGCAAATTTAATAGTTGGTTTCAGATAGTAGATTTTGAAAGAATATTACTACCTACCTAAAAATTCGATTTCCTCTCATCAAGATGCTTAGATTAGTAGATTCATATGAATAACCTACCATGAGATTTATTTATCTGGAAATGGATTGTGCTAAGGAGAAGATTAAAATAACTTTCAACAATGTAAAGAAAGGCAATATTTTAACTCATTACCTACTTGCACTTTTAATGTTCATTTTAAAGTTAAATTTGCTAACATATGTCATAGTTTATTCATTTGACATAGTTATAAACCCATATTAAAGATTATTGATAAGAGATGTGAGCTTTAGCTTCATAGACTACTATGTGTTGTAGCTTACAATTTAAACCCTCATTTCCATTATAGTCCTAATTTTAAAGTTGATGTTGATTTTAAAATTAAACTATATAATTGCATAGAGTGTATGGTTGTGGATCCAACTAAAAAGTTTAAGATTGATATTCAACTAGAAACATTTAAGGATGTTGAAGGATTGTTTGGTATTGAGGCTTTAAGGTTAGAAAGAGATAAAAAAAAAAACCTCCAACAAAATAGTAGGATTCATATAGTGATGAATGGCTAGAATATAGAGGTTTGCTATTCATATATTAAGCTTGACTTGTAGTTCTTTTAGCTGTGAACGTAACTCAAGTGCATTTGAAATGGTACAATGCAAAGAATCTTTTATTTTTCTTTTATTCTTTATGTAAATGATATTATTAATATTATATTTAACTTTTTTAATTTTCAAAACCAAAAGAAGGAATAAGCGACACCAACAAAAAATGTATAACCTAGTATTTTTAATGATCAATTTAAGATTAAGGGATAGGCAAAGTGGAAAAAAAAGATTGCACTTATAATTTTAGAGTTGAAGATCTATCTAATGATGAATGGATTTTTGAGAGAGAAGATGTGCTTGATTCATGAAATCAGGATTGGTTAGATATCCTTTTAAGTGCAAAGGGAAAGGAAAAAGATGAAGACGTTGAGGAAATTGGTGCTTATATAGACTTGAAGGGCCATAGAAGTAAGAGCCAAGATGATTTAGAGATTCTTGATGTTGATGCTCCTGAAGAAGAAGATATATTAAAGGACTTGGAATTGGATGATATGGAAATTCTTGGTAGCAATACCAATGATGATGTTAGCATTGATGATGAAGATGAGTGGAATGCACTCATTCCTCAAAAAAAAAAATTTGAAAAAAGGGGATTGATGGAAAAGATATTCTATGTAGGGGAATTGAAGGCACTTTTCTAAAAGGTGCCTTCACTTTTGTTGTTTTTAACAAGAAGGCACCTTCTTCTAATTTAAGTAAAGAAGAAGACACCTTCAAGAAACACCTGCAGCTAAAAAACCAGTAAGTGAAACCAACAACCAAGTTACAAAACAAAGCATCAGCATAATTATAAGTTCAAATTAATGTTGAAAAATCAAAACTCTACATCTAACTCACCTTGCCAACCCTAACTCCAAACTTGATTATAGTTATTTGTATAAAAAATCTAAGAAAAACACATACAGCTCATATCCCAAACTCTAAACTTGTTCATTGCTATTTAAAAGTGAACCATGAGAAAATTAAGACGTAGAAAGAAGCACGAAGAAGTTAAACTGATATTAAATTTTACATAAATAGAAATGGTCAATGCAGTTGTTCATATAAGTCTAGCAAATAATACATGTAATCTCATCTTCTCTTGGTTTTAGTGAACACCCATGATACTTTAGATACCAAACTCTCACTGGACCTCCTCTCCTCTAGAACGTCTTGAGCTTATGACTCCCATGTCTCTATTAGTTGTTGGGTTGGCTCAAAGAATTGCAGTAGATCAATTGTAGCTATATGGGAAGAACTCTTTCCCTAAGAATTGATCGACCACAGAGTTGGTAGTGTGAAGGGGATATCATACTACATCTCCATAACTAGGGTTTCAAACATGTTACTAGCACTTTGACCCTCAGATGACCTCGCCCTATGAAATGGACTTACACTATCATTGCTAGGCCTACCTCATCTCTGATGTTGTCCATCTCCCCTTGTCCTAGTGCGTCTGCCCCACTTAGAGGGATTTATAGGGTCATAATTGTCATGCCTTAAAGCAGTAGAGTCGTAACAGCCCTACCGTGTAAATCATTCTAAGATAGAAGTTGACCTTATAACCGCTATCCTAGACCTAATCTACACAAGGCGTCCACGACTAACCCACTTTGAAGTAAACGGTTTGTAATTTAAATAAATCATTTACCTAAGAAAGTGAGAAAATATATATATACATTAAAATTCAATTATTACAATTAACGTTTACAATATTTCTCCGTAATATATTTCCTAGTTATTACATTATTCAAAAATGAAAAATTCTAAAATAAAAGCTTAGACCTTAAAAATATATGTTTTTTCTTCAAATGTTTTTCCTCACTCCCCAAGATTCAGTAGTTGCTAACTTCACAATAGTTATATGCCACTTCTTAGCCAGCACCTGCACAACGTCTATAGGAATGTGAGCAACCACAGCTCAATAAGTTAGGATGGAAGACTTAAAACTATAACATAAACATAAACATAACAATGTTATCAACCAACTTATTAGGTGCAATGCATGTTCAAGCAAATGCTATTGTACGACATTGTCCAGCTCGTTGTGAAATTAGAGAAATTGCGCCTGCTCTAATCCGGGTTAAGGAGTTGTCGTTAATGCAACAGCTCACGACCAAACCCAAGCTTGTGCAATGGAGACACCGCTCCTCCCGTGACTACCTTCGAACTATTAACTTCACCTTCACCGCAATCTCCTCTCCTGTCACTTAGTTCGACTAAGGATGAAGAAGGGACCATTATGCAATCTTGCGCTATCCCTTTCGAAGGGGTTGATATTTGGCTGGAGAATCATAAGTTTCCCCCAATGGGTTGTCATGTAGGTTCAATTATGATTACAAGTCGCATATTTGATTAGGTCTGTTTAGAGTAATCAATCATTTTATACAAATCATACAATACAAGCCAGAATAACAACAGAATCATAGCATCACTCATAATTAAGCACATGCACATAGCCAACTATCTAACAAGCACAACCAAGTATAATCTCAAGCCTACAAAATACAGCAACATATTAATCCCAACTTATCTAGACTCCTTGCTCCCTCACTCGAGGTCCCATTCGTTCAGGCCATTGCTAATCATCCCTATAACACAAACGTAGTTTCAGTTTTTCATATAACTATTATAGGTTCATTTTATTCTATAACACTTATTGTTATCTTTTGTTTAGGGTTTAATATACCCAATTATCTAGGTCTTAAGTCTTTTACAATTCTTCTTGAATCGAGTTAAGTTCTGTTTCAGTTTTCATATCGATTTTTAAATTAGGTTTTTAACTCAATTTTTTAGTTAAAGATTTATATGTATACCCTAAGAAATCATTCCGACCCATAATGTGAAATTAATCGCATTATCTTTGGATATCCTAAATATTGTTTTTAGTCTTTAACTAATGTTCTAGTCCATATGGTACACCCGGATCTTAGTTTAATCACCAAATTTACCTCCATTATGAGAAAATCTTACATTTTTCAAATAATTACCCTAATTTAAGTTTCCTATCAGATTTATTATATATTTCTATTATTATCATAATATCAATTTTTATTCTAATATCTTCTATTTATTATATTTCTAATAATTGTGTATTATGTACTATTACTTATTATGTATATAATACACATCTAATATTTTTATTACTCTAATTACCATCTCTCAATATCAATTATCATTTCAAAATGTCTAAATTCATCATAAATCAGATTTCTAATTACTCTAATTTACAAAATTTACTTAAAATTTACTATTTTTCCCTGTTACTTATTTACTACATAATAACCTAATAATTATATCTAACACCCTAAATGCTACAAGTATCATACTTCATCAAATTTCAACATCCTAAAATATATAATTATTCACTAAATCAATAATTAACTATTTAATCTAAATTACCCATTTTATACCTCATTTCAAGGCCTAAAAATTTTGAAAATTAATTTTTGAAAACGAGCTTCATAATACTGTTCTATATTATCTAAGTAGTCTACACAAAAATTTTGGGCTCAAAACTACACTCATAAGGTTATTTATTTCTAAACCGAAACATGCTTGGTTTTGCATAATTTCTTAAGGATCATATATTACAGGATATATTTTCATCAAAATAATATTTTTTCTAAAAACTATATACAAAAATATTCTAGAATAACAAAATTCATAATTTTCGAAAAATATTTACTATTTTTATAAAATTACACAAAATCGGGCTGGAAATCGAACTCACTGATTTTGGTGGCTTTGGCCACCGTTGGTGGCCATAGGTGTGTCGGCCCACCTGGGCACTACCACCACCGTGTGGTGGTGGTGGCTATCTACTCCCAACTGCTTGTCGGGTCTGGGTTCTCCTTAGAAGCTTCAACTACACAAATTTTTTGTGAGTTTTTCTAAATCCCTAATTTACTCTCAATTTTATCTCTCTATTTTTCTAAACTTCCTGACATCCAAAATGAGCTTTTGAAAAATTTTGAGTATTTATAGAGCTTTAAGGGAAATTATAGTGCATTAATTTAATTAAACAATTGCCTTATTTTCTTACAATTTGACTTTTGTGTTGTTCTAATTTAATTAGCTAATTTTTTCTTATTTTCCCTAACTGCCATGACCCAAATCTAGATCATTCCTTATTTTTCTTTATTTTTCCTTAATTAATTATAAATTTTCTTTAATTATTTAGTATTATTTCAGTATATTTTAAGTAATTATGCATATTTCTACTTACATGTAGATTCATATATAGTACAAATAAATATTCCTAAATATTATTTAGGTCATTCTATAATTTTTAGTATACATATAATTTATCTCTAACGATTCGTTAATTATCGGAATGCATTTTACGCATTTTCGATAAATAACAAGTTATATACTTAAAATTTGAAATTTTTATATTATTTTATTTTATTACTTATTTTCTTAAATTCGAACTTATGGAATCATTTTTACTAATATTTCTAGCTTTACTTATAATTTAGGTTTGATCGAATCTTTCAATCGATCGAAACCCTGAGTGACTAGTCGTGGGGCTTACAATAATCCACTTAGATGTAGAAAGTACAAAGTAATTGGAAGATGCTCATGCAGCAACTATATCTCATGATCAGAATAGGCTTTAGCTGGTTAGTAATTTGCCCTATTTGGAGAGATTTTTATCTACTGAAACTCTTCAGCCTGCTAAAAGAAGGGGATTAACATAAGGTAGAGTGAGGTAATTATAAAAAATAGTCATAGTTGAATGCGATATCACCAACTACTTAAGAACTGCTCTAACCTAATTGATATACAACGAATGATGCTCGTATACCATTATTGGTATCCATGCTCACTCCTCTAGGCCTATTAATCTAAATCAGCTGAGAGTATCGATCATTCCAATTGGTGATGTATGGTAAATGTTGTGTAATCCAGTCAACATCCATCTAGCCTTGTAAGTTAATAAGGTGCAAGGCTTCCTCTATGTTGCATGGTGGTGGAATCCTTTACAATCCACTAAACTGCCTAATCACACATTCTAGGAAGTACAACTCAATTATGTGGAAGCAAATGAGTAGCACTTGCATTGTCCTAATGTGGTGGCTATGGTGATAGAAATTAGGTAAGATCTATAGTATTTCGTTTAAATATGTTTGCCATACTACCTACAAAACCATGTTGTCAAAGTTAGTGTCTTTGTAAAGTATTGAAATAAAAGGTCATAAAAGTGTATAGAATACATACCTAATCTAGAGTTTGCATATCAAATGCATCCTAATAAGCTATGATCACACAGGTCCGGTGTGTTCTTGTGTCTTGTCTAATCATCCACCTAGTAGCTAGAGGCCTCTTACTATCAACAACCATCCCATGTTTGCTTAGAAGGACAATATATGGGAGCATATCCTAAGCCTACGCTTGAAGAAGAATCGTAGCTCCTCCTATCTTACAAGTAGTCTTAACGAAAAGCTACATAGCTATATATATAGCTAAGTGAGACATGCGGACCCCTCATAATACTATTTAGCTCAAGTAAAGTCCTCCAATACAGAGAGAAACATGGCATGCACTAAGTTGCTAGATTTATTGGTAAACACAAACCCTCCAAGCATCTATAGGATATACGCTCTCGTATGTCGTTTAGCTTGCTCCTCATTTGCTTCAACAAGTAAGGAACTAAAATGGTTGGCCAACTAACTTAACTTCATAACCCTTCCTCTACCCTCGGAGCCCTCAAGAACAACTCCGAGGTATCTAGCACATATGTGAGGCCATCGACTTAGAGATCAAACTATATCTTTACATCCTGAAGTGTGTTGGTGAGCTTTCCATAAGCCTTGTGAAAAGTGTGAGTTTAATGCCTCCATTACTCCATTAGTACCGTAATCAAGTGGTGGTCAAGTTGAATGTGCAGGAGATGACTTAGACCTGTAAACCTGGCTTGCCCCAATTAAGGCACCATGCAAGGGTCTAAAGGGATCTTGTACACCTATTGATTGTATTTGAGTTACCACTCCTGACGTTGTACATATAAAGCCTCCATGTCTTGTAAAGGAAATAACAACCAAACATGAGTGCCTTGGGATCTAGGTAAACACAACAGTTTATAATAAAAAGACGAGTCAATGGGCTTATATGTTCTACCCAAATGCATCGTGATATGTACTTATCTTATCTAACCAAAACCAATCCATCTATGTGTTTGGCTCAATTTAGCTTATACAAGCAAAAAAACAATAAGGTAAGTGCTTGGTAAAATACATACCATTTTGTATAAGTTGGGCATTAATCATTAAATAAACAAAATCAAGCATGTATGTAGCTATTAGTGTTGGGTTTAATTACCTTGTTGATTCCTATGAGGACATGCTCTTCTATTATGCCCTTCCCTACTACACAAAGTGCAAGTTGTCTTATCTAGACATTCCCTAACGTTCATCTCCACATAGAATTGCTTCATCTTAGGCTTATCCTTTTTATTCTCAAGCCATGGATTAGCACATACATTCTAAAGGTATGGAATCATTAGCCAGTACAACTCATCCCCGATCAAGAAGAAGTGGGCTCTATAGCATTATACTTAATGGACAGACCTATATGAATCCTTGATCTATGACATGACATCTAACTACTCAAAACTAGCTGCAGCAATTGCATTTGAGCAAGGGATCCTATATATTTGTCATTGTTGTAAGTATATATGCAATTATTAAAGTCAACTATTTGCATATGCCCCCCTCCCTTCATCCCGTTGCCTATACACTTGCTTCCCATCTCAACCTCATAAAGCCTACTATACTTATTGAAACGTACTACTAGATGTGAACTCGCTTGCTTGACCTATTCCTCTAACATACTCACACCATATTTAGTGAATGGTTGATTCTTAGCTACTTATCCAAGTGCCTCTTCAAGTCTCTTATTCTAGGTTAATACGAAATTATAGAAGATCTTTTTAAGAAGTGATGTCATTGGTAATCCTTAGGCATGTTTCAATACTAAATTATATGCTTCGACAAGGTTTGATGTCATGTATTCGAACCAATAGCCCCCATTGTATGCAAGTGTCTACTGCTACATTGGTAAGGGGGGAAACCAACATAAGGTGTCAGCCTAAATACTCAGAACCTTCTCCATTCATTTCTCAAACTTCTAAAGCTAAGCTCACATTGTACCAAAAGTCACCCACTTCTTACATTGTTGGCTCTTATGGACCTTGTTAAAGTTGCTTACCAGGTGATGTACGCATTATCGTTGCACTACAGAGGTAGGTTTCCACCCATTTTTGTCTCTATCCAATGCTAACTAAATACCTATCTCTCTATTTGATATTAAGCAAATGGTTTCCTGACTTACTTGCTCACCACATGCATATTACCTCAAATTCCTCAGAAACCAACCTCATGCCTTTACCATCTCATCATATGGCTTACACCATCCATACTAGTGGCAATCAATATCTTGTGATAGTACTTTCTATATAGGAATGTATCATGACCCAATAGTATCATTGTCGTGATAGATCATTATATACCATACAAAGATTAAAAATCAACCCCCTCATTAATCATAGGCCTTCTATACAATACACAAGGCTTTCTCCACTCTATATTACTATTAAGCCCATAAATGTGCAATATCAAGCATACTAACTAAGATTTACCATTTAAACACAAGATACTGAAGTTAAAGTGTAGATTTGTAGAATTCCACAACAAAATATTACAACACAGCTAAAGTCCTATAAGAGTCTGCATTAAGAAAATCTAACTATAGGAATAAAGTAAATAAATATCTAGAAGTCATTACTATAAAATTCCTTCTTCGCTTCCTGAAGCTCACAATCTTGTCTTGGTATGAGACTTACCTTGAGCATCCTTCAACTCGGATGGATGAAGAGGTAATCTTATAACAAAAGAAATCTATTAGGGTATAAGCTTACCCTTAGTGAGTAAATCCCTCCACCATACCATACAAACAATATAATTTAAATGTACAACAAATGAATGCATAAACACTCAGGATGCTAACTAATACAAGCAATGACCTAATAACTACATGCAACTCAAAATTATGCCCCTTATAGTCGGGATTAGAGATAATTAATCGACACAAACCATTAACCAGGTCCTAACACCTAGGTTCTTATTCCCATTTTCACTATTGTGCTCAAATCAACTCAAACATATATGTAATATATACAAATCTTTCCTTTTATATAAAAATATACTTTCCATTTTGAAGAAATAAAACTTATGCTAAAATCCTAAGTTTAGTAGTGTAATGGCCCTCGCAATCCACAAACACATGTCTTAAGCAGAAGTCACAAGACATGGCTCTTCACTAACGATTAATGTCCCTTGGCACTTGGTAGGCCCGAAAGCTAAGATAGAGACTCAATAATATAGATAAATGGCATACCATTGCCTAATCCTGATAGGAGGCCCCCCTCTTATAAGTCCCTTCTCACCTTTTATGTGAGGTGGCAATTGGTACAGTTATGATGCAAATATGAGAAATGTATGACTCATTAAATTCCTTAATCGAATAGTTACTTAACCTGGTTTTCATTGTGATTAGACAATTGCATTCCATAACAATGGTACGTATCTATCATCATAAATAACTCCATTCATTATCTAATTAGCAAACCATAGATTTTAATCACAATAGCATACATATGCATTTCCCATATCCTACATGCATTCAAGTTCATTATATAAATTTAAGTGCATTTATACTATAAACAAAACTAAGCATAAAGTCATTAGGAACCACTCACTCAACTATAGCGGATTAGTCATAATAATCTAGGGGTAGGTCGTCTCTAATGGTTAGGTCCCTTGAACATCGCAAATATGATAATCTTAAGAGTTTGAGATAAAATTGAAAGGCTAACTTAGAACTCTTTAAGTTATACTTTTAAATTAGTTTCGTATTTTTCCCTAGTTTTACTTAAAACTTCAATCGCGTATAATTTTCTCATTTTAAATCCAATTTTTATGATCTTATAATTGATTTTCATAGTTTTCGAGTGTACTTTAATGTGGTAAGGTTAGATTTCGAGATAAGGCCCACAATTCTATCTACTGGTCAGAACAGTAGTGGTCCTTATGTTTTGAAACTCTTTTAGGCTTAGTTTGGTTGTTGGGATTTTTGTTATCTTAAGAAATCCTTTAGGCTTGGGCTTAGGATTTTATTCTAAGCTTAATGTAAACCCCTAAAATTATCAACCTAGCTTTTGTAATAGACTCGACTATGTTAGACAATTTAGGAGTCGACAAGGCTAATGAATGTGAAAACCCTAAAAGAATTACTCAATCGCGTAAAGAATTTTTCTATCCTAAATGTTTTTAAATGCTAAAGATTTTATTCAAAAGTGATAGAAACCCTAAAAATGATTATCTTAAAGATATATGTGCACTAATCCAACATGATATACCCTAAAACCCTAATTGATAAAATAATGCTCATCTTTTGTCCAATTCACTAGTAAAAGGTTAGAGATGACTCTCATTCATGTTTATATGATTTGAATCCTTAAGTAATCCATTAGAAATTAAGATAATGAGTCATAGATTATATTTACTTCTTAAGTAAGTGATTAAGATAGTTTCACTTAGAGTTAGGGTAATAGTTAAAGATTAGGTTATATGTAGTGAACCTTAACACTCAAATTGGTACTTTTTGCATTTGTTATGCAAAGTAGTTTATCAAATGAGATATATAGGCTATAAAGACCTAAAGTAAGATCTCATCAACAATGTTTACTAATCAATTTATCAAATATCTCATTTCCCCTCATTTCCTTCATTTTTCCTCTAATTTCCCTTAATTACTACATTATGTGCACAAAATTACACATACTTAAGGAATGTTAACTAAGGTAATGCATGTTGACCAAAGTCAAAGAGTTGACCAAGTCAACACATGTTGACCAAAGTCAACATTTTGAAAAGTCAAAAGGCTTAAGAGATAAGGAAAATATCTTAGCTTCTTAATGATGGTCTTCTTTTCTTTTTCTTTTGATTTTTTCTTTTCCCTTTCTTACCATTGTTGTCGTCCACAGTTATCCCATCTAGACCCTACCATTTGTTGTCTTCCATAATTAGAATCAAACAAAAGAAACAAAAACAAAACTTCCCTTTCATGCCGTGAACTTCCCTCTCCACTTTCACTTTCATTCATTTGCTTTTGTCTCCATAAACTTCAACACAATTAAAGGTATGTCTTTAAGTTGTTTTATGTTACTTTATGTTATTCATTAGTTAGTTAATTAGGTAGATTAGATAAGTAGTTAGGTGTTTAGTGAAGTCTTGAAGAAGAGGAAATAAAGTTTCCATCTTTAAGTATAGAAAGTGAAGAATCATGAAGGAAATGGAAGAAATACATGTGTATGTACTCTTAGGTATGTGTACATAAAGAAATACCAAAGGAATACAAGTATGTGAACTTTTATACATAAGTAATTATCATGTACATAACCTAACTTAAGACCATATCTAACTATATATGTGTATACTATACTAAATACATACATAGAAATGCAAAAGGATGAAATTGAGAGGATTTTCTTAAAGGAAAATTTAGCATACGAATTTTTAGTATAAAAATACGTATCCAACCGTATAGGTATATGAGTAGGAATACATGTATAAATACGGTATAAGTATATGTAGATGTATAAGTATATGTATGTATAAGGCATATGTACATAAGTATAAGTAAGGGACAAATGTACATAAGACATGTACATATGACATAAGCATAAGGTAATGCTTATGTAATCAAATGATGAGGTGAGTAATGACATAAGCATATGATGACATAAGCCATTACATAAGCAAGTGATAACATAAGCCATTACATAAGCAAGTGATAACATAAGCAATGACATAAAGAAAAGATGATGTAAGCGATGACATAAGCATAGGTTTAGAAAATGAGAAAAGTAAGAAAAGTGTAGGTAATTAGATACTTAAATTAGAAAATTCTAATACACTTTGTAAATTAGCATATGCCTAATTCAGTACATGAAATAGTAATAGCAAAGTAAATCTCTAAATTATAAGAATTTAAGGAATAAAGGATACAAATATAAGTAATAAGAATACTTAAGTATTATAACTAAAAATTTCTATAAATTTAGTTCATAATGTAAAATAGGTGTCTTAACATCCAAAACAGACATTACCGTATAAATATACGTCCAAAAACGATGAAAAACGACTATAAATTCATAAATATCAGAAATAAAACGAAAAAATTATATACGATTGAAATTAAAGTCTTACCGGGTAAAAGTTAATAGTAGTCTAAGTAGAATTAGGTAATTAAATGTTTACAATTATTAGTTAATTCAAATACTTATTAGTGTTATTATCACATAATGATCAGGTGACCTTGAGGTGAACGAGGACCTCCCAATCGATTACTACGATTAGGACGAATCACAATGGCCGAGTGAGTATTTACCCAATGATTCCATGCTTGTTTTGTGATTGTAGATAGTGGACTTAAATATTATTGTTAATTGATGATTGTGTGGGGTTTGGGAAACGCCTGTGTATGCTAGTATGTCTTGAGTTGTGAACTTATCTTAACTATTGATAATGCTATGTTTGTTGCATGGTATGGTAGAAAATGAATGTGTGTACAATTGGATGGTCATAGCATAATTTGAACCTAATTATACTCGGCCTATAAAATGAAATTGGGACATGCATTAACATGCATAGCATGGATACTATTCCGGCCGTCACATCACACGGAGGTAAAGAGAGGCCATTCAAGGGTTGATATTATTCATTTATTTGGTTCTATACGGTGCACTCGTACAAAATGACCTTACCCTGGTCCGCGGGAACACTAGGCATTGGAGGCGCCAATCGCCTGGCTAAGGGTCGAGTCTAGAGGCCTCCGTTTAGGCCCACTTACAATTATACTAGAACTTGGGTTTTTCTGAAAATAAAAGAATTATTTGATATAAGTACGGAACGTGGAGTTCCGTAGTGAAGTAAGTTCTAGTATAATACCCGGATCTGATTGGTGTCGTGTAAACTCCAACCTTGACTTCGGAGGGCGTTAAATTTGAGTTACGTATATGAACTAGTTAATTATACATATTGTTTGGCATTCTGGTTGATCATTCATTCATATGCTTAAATATAATGTATTTATAACTTACTTGTGGTGTGGCTGAAGGTTTTACTCACTAAGCTTAGGCTTACACCCCTTTAGACTTTTGTTGCAGGATAGCCTGTTCGTAGAGACAGGACGAGAAATGCCGCAGGTTAGCTTGGGGACTTGGGTAAGAGTGAGCTGTTATGTGTACTGAGAGAGAACAGTTTATATAGACTCTTCCCATGTACTTTTGTTTATCATATTATTATAGACTTAGACATACTTAAACGCTGTGTAATGTAAGCTTTGTAACTTAAATTTTATATGAATATGTTTGTGTAATGATATCATGTGAGTCTAGATGTTCTTTGGAAACTAGTGGTTGTAGAGCCTTGTATATTGTATGAAGAGTTCTTGATTGGAAGGGTAACCAATCAGGGGTTCTTTGTACAGTATACGACGTCTGCCACAACTAGACCGTCCTCAGTTCGTGACACTTAAAGCACTCTCAAAATTCAAATTTCCATCCTTGGCTTATGACCTTGGTGCTATCAACATTTTCTTAGACTTTTATGTAGGCTTATGTGGTTAAATGTGCTTGTTTTTTGTCTAAACTAAAGTTGGCGACTTTGTTAGGCTTAAGGGGTTTTAGTGGGTTTCTTATGGGTCTTAAAACAGCTTTTTAAAATTGATTTAAGTAATGGTAAAAAATTTAAGGAGGGCCCAACTTAGAGCTCCAAGCTTATTTTTAATGTTTTAGGCTCGGTTTTGAATTTTAAGCTTTTTACACTTATTATACTTACTTTGGTTAGTCTTTTCACTTTATTTACATTGTTTTATCATATGTTTTAAGTGAATTTTCTTGGGTTCTAGATCCATATGGTTCGGTTCAAGGGTTTTTAACTTGGTTTTTCAACTTGTTTCATTATTTCCTTAAGTTTAGGTGTTAACCTATGCTACTTATATTTCAACTCTAACTTAACTTCTCTTCCATGAGGTGATTATTTAGCTTAAGTACTAGGTAAAAGTTGTGAATCATGCACTTATCATAAGTTCTATACCTTAGTTTACATCTCAAAGAATTGATTTCATCATAAAAACATCATGTAATGAATTTTCCTTCACCTAAAGCTAGATTAAAGTATATGTAACCAAAATGGAAATAAAAATAATGTTTAAATACCCTACATACACTTCAAATATAGCATGTTACTCCTTTGCTCGTACACATATTTCATGATTTTCTCAACTTACAAACTTCTATTCTAAGCATTAGGCATATATCCTTCATAATACTAAACTTAGTAAGCTCATAGTCAATCTTTTATGTAAGAGATTCATAAGCTTATTACTTAAAATAGACCGGCTATGTTATCACCTTATGCTCATGCCAACATCTTCATGGAAATGTAGTCTCCTAAAAATAGCAAACTAGAGTACTTAACAAGGAAAGAACATACTCATCCTAAATGCGTAGCGGTTATGCATTAAGAGTCCTCTTTTGCTCCTTATTTTCTTTCCCTTTTTCGTAAGCTCTTTTAGTAACCAAATTCCTGATATTTAAGGTGGGTTTTGGGGATGTTCAAAGGTTTCCTAAAATAGCTTTTAAAGTAAATAAAGAGAAGGCAACAAAACAAGCTTATGTTGTAAGTGTGTATATGCAATTGAGTGGTGGTAAGTGTAAGTTTGTGGGGCTTGGTTTCCTCTTTTAGTTTATGAGTTTAAAGTATAGTAAAGGAAGTAAAAGAGGAGAGAAAATGAGAGAGAGAGTACCGGTTGGAAATGTGTAGGTGCTGTATCCAACAAGCTCCTTTTTGATATCTTTAAACAAGTACACAAGTCATACTTTGATATGATTTAATAATGTAAGCATTAAGGGGTAAATAGTACTTGTGAAAGACAATTGGTTTGATGTGTGATTGATAAGGTATAACCCCCCATACTCTCTTCTTACAACCAGCCATAGGGTGTCCTTTTAAGGTATTATCACGACCCAATAGTATCATTGTCATGATAGATTGCCGTGTACTATATAAAGGTATACTATATAAAGGTCTACTATCAACTCCTTTGTTGATCGTAGGCCTTTGTTGATTGTAGGCCTTTCATACAACACATAAGACTCCTTCCACTCTACATCCCACTAGGCCCATAGATAAGTAATATAGAGCAATTTAACTAAAATTAACTTCTATGATGTAAATTAATTAAATAAACGTATGGATTCGTTAAGTTCTACATTAAAAGAATATTACAAGCAAATGCAGTTCGAAAGGAAACTACATCGTAAACTTTAAACTATATTATGAACAAAATAAAGGTAAATAGTTATCTACAAAACTATTACAAAATCTCCTCTCCTCTCCACTTCTTAATTGCTCTAACCCATCTTTACGCAAGACTCACCTCGGGCATTCCTTGACCTGGGTGAATAAAGAGGTTTCCCTGCAACAAAAAAAATATGTTGGGGTGTAAGCTTATGCTTAGTGAGATAAATATCCTCGTCAATATCACATGGTAGAAATTTATTAAATGCATAAACATATGAATGCATAAACAATCAGTTGCATGCAGTAGCCTAGGAACTACATACAACTCAAAATTATACCCCTTGTAGTTGGGGTTTGGAGATAATTAACCGACCCAAACCAAAATCCAAGTTTTAGCCCGTAGGTATTATTTCATTTGCACTATTGTGCTTAAGCCAAAACAAAACTACATATATATATATATATATACTTTCTTTACTGAACAACAGATCATAATTTCAAAATTGCAAGTCTAATGGTATGGTAGCCCCCGTAGTCCACAAACACACGCCCTAAGCAGAAGC
Source organism: Lumnitzera littorea (assembly GCA_024138015.1). NCBI lineage: Eukaryota > Viridiplantae > Streptophyta > Magnoliopsida > Myrtales > Combretaceae > Lumnitzera > Lumnitzera littorea. The sequence continues at coordinate 86,195,016 of JAMXBB010000008.1, read as the reverse complement.
CACAAGATACAACCCCTCGCCAACGGTTGGCATCTCCTAGCGCCTAGTAAGCCCATTAGCTTAAGACAAAGACTTAATATAAATGATGACATAACTAGTGCCCAATCCTACAGGAGGCCCTCCTCTTATGAGTCACTTCCCATCTTTTACGTGAAGTGGTAGTCGGTGTTATCTAAATATAATTATGGAGAATGCATGATTCATTGAATTTCTTAATCATATAAGTGATTAATCTAGTTTTTCATGATAATTAGACAATTTCATTCTATACAATCACACATACGAGTTATCACAAACAATTTCCATTATTACGTGATTAATAAGCTATAGTATTCAACCAAAAATTCACACACATGCATTTCCCATATCCTACAAGCATTCAATATATATATATATATATATAAGTTTAGGTGCATATATTCTACAAGCAAAATCAAGTAAAGAGTCATCAGAAATTTACTTACTCAACCATGCAGGTTAATCGAAGTAGTCTGAGGATAGGTAGTCTCCAAACATTAGGCCCCCTAGACATTGCAATCATAATACTATAAGGATTTGAAATAAACTTAAAAAACTAAGCTAAAACCCTTTAAGTTATACTCTTGATTAAATTTCGTATTTTTCTCGATTTCTTACTTAAAGTTCAATCGGGTATAACTTTCTAATTTTAAATTCGATTTTTATGATCTTATATTCAATCTTCATCATTTTTGAGTGTACTTTAATGTGGTGAGGTTAGATTTTCGAGATGAGGCACACAAATCTACCCATAGGTCAAAATAGTAGCAGTCCTTAAAATTTGGAGTGCTTTTGGGCTTTATTTAGTTAATGGGCTTTTTGGTAACTTGGGAAATCCTTTGAGCTTGGGCTTAAGATCTTATTCTAGGCTCAAAATACTTATTAAGGTTAGATTCATAACTTTGATTTACACTCTCAAGGCTAACAACCACTTCTTAGGCTTACTAAGTTTTTAAATGAGCTTGTTTTTTATCCAAATAAAAGACAGTCACTTTCTTAGGCTTAGGGGGTGTTTTGTGGGATTCGTGAGAGTCTTAAAACAAATTTTATTGTTGTGCTAAGTTTCTGGTCAGAAACTTAAGGTGGATTCAACTTGGTGTTTGAGGCTCGTTTTGGAAGTTTTAAGCTCTGTTTTAAGTTTTAGGCTTAATACACTTATCGTACTTGCTTTAGTTGGTCTTTTCACTTTGTTTATTTATTTTTATTATATTTTTAAGTGTCTTTTAGTAAATTTTTAGATCTGGTTGGTTTAGGTGTGAGGGTTTCCAAGTTAGTTTTCCAACTTGGTTATCCAACTTATTTCATCCTTTTCTTAAGTTTAGGTGTTAGATCATGAACTTAAGCTACTTGTATTCAAATCTTAACTTGACTTCTTTTTCATGAGATGATTATTTAGCTCATACTTTACATGAAAGTAGAAGATCTCATTCTTATTATAACTCTCATATCATGGTTTATGTCTTACAAAGTTGGTTTCCTTATAAAACTGCATGTGATGGACTCTTCCTTTACCTAAGTCTAGATTTGAGCATATTTAACTTAATAGAAGTGAAAACAACATCTAAGTGACTTCTAATTCCTCACATCCAACATGCTTCCCTTTCATTCAAATTCTCATTTCAAGATTTTCTCGACTTAAAATCTCCATTCAAAGTGTTAAATAAGTATGTCTGCAAAACACCAACTTTACATGCTCATAGTTCAACTTTCATGTAAGGGTTTCATAAGTTTGCTTCTTAAGGTAGTCTTAGATGTTTCATCAACTTATGATCATACTCACATCTTCAAGAAATAGTGGTTTCCTAACATGAATGCTAAACTACTAACACAAGATAAACTTATTCATCTACAAAGCAAAGATATGGTGGTTGTGCACTAAGTTTCCACTTAAGCTTTTGTCTTACTTCCTCCTTCTTGCAACCTTCTTAGAAACTTTGAGTTTTGGTCCTTTGAAGTGGGATTTGAAGGATGTTTTAAGGATCCTAAAGGAGCTTTGAATGTTGGTAAATGTAAAACACAGAGTAGAGTTGAAAGTGCCATAAGTGTGGGTGCTTTAAATGTAGCAGCAAGTGTGAGATATTGTGGGGTTTTGTGTTTCCTCTTTTGAGTGGTTTTCAAAGTGAGAGAAAAGGAAGTGAAAATGAAGTTGAAAGTGAGAGCAATGGGAGAAAGAGTGGCTAGTTGGTATTGAAGGTGGAAGTGTATTCAAGAAGTTTGTTTGTATTGTCTTGTAGCATGCACAAAAATTAACAATTGCAACTCTTGATGATGTAAGCATTAAGAGGTGAATAATAGAGTGTAAGATAAAGTGATTGATGGATAAAAGACAAGACATGCCGCCCTAGACTAATCACAAGAAGTCGAGCTAGAGGACTTTAAGGGCTCGCATAGAAAATATTAGCTTTAAGCCATAGCCAAGATGGGGACTCCTTTTCTGATCTAACCTCCTGCCAACCTGTTTCTCAAATCCTCACGTATATCCAACATGCTCATACCCAGCTGCGAAGTCCTAATCCAGAAGGTAACCCAGGAAAAGCCGGCTGAGCCAAGCTCTTCAATTGACCATTAGCACCTAACTCCAATTCAGCTGACTTCTTAACCAAACTGATTGGCTCCCGACCTGATCCAGATCAAGTTGGCCCCTAACTACCAGCATTTCCTGTTTCTACCTATGTTGTATCGTACTTCTAATGCCTAGCCATTAAGCAACATGTGTTTTCTAACATAACGTTTTAGAATAATTCTTTCTCTTCTATACTGGATATTCTTTGTCCTTTTTACCCCTTTATAGTATAATTCATATAACATGATTGTAAAATACCTTTTTGTCTTTTCATACATGTAAAATAATCCTAGTGGGCAAGTATATAAACCCCCACTTTCTTTGTACTTAGAATCATATCCATTTTAATACAGAAATTACTCATTTGAGCAACCTTAGTGTTTTCGTATTTCAACTCTTATCTATTCCCTTTAGCAAGGAGTAATGGCAAGTAACCCTTCAATTTAGACCGGTATGTCATATCCGATGGGTTATAGGCTGAGTAAGATCGAGTGGTGAGTCATATCCATTTAATAGTTTCTTGGACTTTACTAACCTTTTTTTCCTGTTTGTTTGTTTTGCTTCATTGTGGTACCTCTTTGTATGTTCCACCTCAGAGACACATTAACTTCGTTAGTATTAAAGTATGGTTTCCGCAAGGGAGTGCGTAAAGTTACAATGAAGTCTTGGTTCACCTTACTATTTGTGGTTGCAGTGTTCTTTCCATAGCTACTACAGTGCGTTAGTGTGATGGCAAGTGTGATTTAATTATTACTTTATTTTACTCTATTTTTCATCATGAAAATAGAACAAGTTTATTTCTACTCTGCTTAGTGACTATTAGGTATTAAGGTTGTTAGTAGTTTGTTAATCTATTCGAAAAGTTTTACACTATGTCAGATTCAAGTATTTAGGGAGTTATCGGTAACCAGGGTAGTAATGCTCAACCTGATCGTAGTCATAATGATAATAACATGCCAGGGTCCATTAATGACAAACTTGATAGGCTTACAAACCTTATTGAGAGTCTAATCATGGTCATGTAAGTAAACAAGCAACAACCCTAAGGTATACAACTACCTAACCCATAAGAGAATGCCCTTGAGAGACCCTATGGCTAAGGTAACCAAACCAATCACCTAGTTCGACCATAGCAAGCTAGAGGAGTAGCAAGTTAAGTTGCTAAACGAATATTGGAGTTAGAGGAGATTGAGGAAGAAGATGAGGAGTTAGATGTTGAAGAATTTAAGGAGGAAGAAGAGGAAGTTGACTATTACCCATTACAAGGACGAGGACACCAAGCTTCTCGAAGGCTAGATAATGTTAAGGTTCAAATCTAGCCTTTCAATGGAAGTGGAGATGTTGATGAATACTTGGAGTAGGAAGAGAAGGTGTTTGACTGTTACAGATATGCGGATGCCATTAAGGTCCAACTTATTGTACTGGAGTTTATTGGGTATGCAATAATGTAGTGGAAAAATCTGAATGCAGCATGAGCTAGGGATGGAAGACGAGGTGTTAGAACCTAGGATGAGATGAAAAGATTATTAAGAGGCAGATTTAAGCCTGAGACGTACCTACAAGATACGTTTGTGAAGTTACAAGAGCTTCGCTAGGGAGGTCAATCTGTTGATGATTATGTTAGAGAATTCCAATGTTAATGATCTAGGCTGATGTAGAAGAACCAGAGGCCCGTATAGTATCCAGGTTTATTTTTGGACTCAAGTATGAGATTCGCAATGTTGTGCAAGTATAGAGGTTTTATACTTTAGAAGAAGCAATCAAGATCGTATAGATGGTTGAAAAGCAAAGGAAAAATGTTTCGAGCCAAACTAAATAAACATTCTCCTGAGCTCCTGTATCACACCAATTGTTCAAGCCGAATCAAGGAAGCCATATCGAGCCGAGGAAAGGAATGATCGACTTGATGAGCACTGAGCATACTAGCATGGCTGAACAGGACAATCGAACCGACCCGAGACTAAGCCGACCTTAAGAACCTATGAGAAAGGCTAGCCATCCAGACGGAAGATCAGTGAGGTGAAGTGTTTTAAATACTTAGGCTTTAGATACATGGCTATTGAGTGTCCGAACCGATGTGTCATGGTGCTCTAAGGGGATGTAGTGGATAGCATCAACGAGAGTGAGTCCGGGGAAGATGTTAGGAAACCCGAGGTTGAAGAGGAAAAGGAGACCTATGTCTATGCTAACTAAGGAAAAGTAATGACCCTAGCCTTGAGACGGGTCCTGAGTTCCTTACTGAACTCTAAGGAGGGCCAAAGAAAGAATCTATTCCATACCAAGTGTACCGTCAAAGGCCAATTGTGCACAATCATTGTGAATGGAGGAAGTTGTACTAATGTCATTATACAGTCCTTTGTATAAAGGTTGGGTCTACCAACCTCAAAGTATCCTTGACCCTATAAGCTACATTGGCTTCATGATAAGGGTGCTTTGTACATAATTGAACAAGTGATCGTATCATTTAGTGTTGGGAACGTGTGCAAGGATAAAGTACAATGCGATGTCATCCCTATGGGAGCTTTACACCTGCTGCTTAGATGACCTTGATTGTTTGACCGACGTATTACGCATGACGGGTATAAGAATACCTATGCCTTTGTCAAGGATGGAAGGAGGATAGTATTGCAACCTTAATCTCGACCCAAGTAAATGAAGCCTATAGTCAGATCACTCGAGTTAATAAGAAAAAGGCCCTAGTGATGAGTTGTAAAGAGCTCCAATTTGCTGAGAAGGTTGATGAATCGATGTTCTTGTTAGTTAGAAGATTGATGGAGATGAGGGAATTGCCAAATGTCCTAGATCCAAAGATTGCTAAATGAGTTTTCTAACCTATTTCTAAAAGAAGTGCCTAAAGGACTACCACCAGTCCAAGGCATAGAGTGTTATATTGATTTATAGCCAGGTACTACCTTGTCGAACTGACCTACGTACAAGATGAACCTTGAACAAGTTGCTGAACTAAAGAGACAAGTGGACGAACTCATTGAGTAAAGATATGTGAAGAAGAGCATGAGCCCTTGTGTTATACCGGCTTTGCTTGGTTTAAAGAAGGATGGTTCATGGCGCATGTTAGATGAGCTTCATGGTGCAAAGATATTTTCAAAGATAGATCTATGGAGTAGTTACCACTAAATTCACATGAAGTCGAGTGATAAATGGAAGATTGCCTTTAAGATTAGGTACAGGCTCTATGAACGGTTGGTTATACCATTCGGGCTTACTAATGTGCTAAGTACATTCATGAGATTAATAAACCATGTGATGCGCTCTCTTCTTGGGAGATGTGTGGTTGTATACTTCGTGACATATTGGTGTATAGTACCGACATGAATAACCATGTTCAACATCTTCACGAAGTATTTGGCATTTTACAAGCTGAGAAGTTGTATGGGAATGTAAAGAAATGCATGTTTTGCTAGATCGAGGTGATGTTCCTAAGGTTTGTAGTATTAAGGGAAGGAATCCGAGCTGATGAGGAGAAGATCTGAGCTGTTCTAGATTAGCCCACGCTGAAGAATGTCACTGAAGTTCGAAGTTTCCATAGCCTAGCTTCTTTCTATAGGCGATTTATTAAGGACATCAACACAATAGCCGCCCCATTGACTGAGTTGACAAAGAAGAATGAAGGGTTCAAGTGAAACGATCGAGCTGAGTGAAGCTTTAGGTAGATCAAGGAGAAGCTCACCTTAGCACCTATCCTTTCACTACCAAATTTTGACAAGCCTTTCAAACTAGAGTGCGACACATCGGGAGTTGGAATTGGTGCTATCTTAATGCAAGAATAACGGCCCATCACTTACTACAGTGAGAAATTAATTGGCTCGGCCTTGAACTATTTTGTGTACAAGAAGGAGATGTACTCCTTACACTGACCATGAATCATTAAAGCATCTTGGAAGTCAAAACAAGCTTTCGAAGAGGTAAGCCAAGTGGTTGGAGTTCATGGAGAGTTTCTTGTACATCATCCGGCACAAAAAGAGAAATGCAAATGTGGTCGTTGACACTCTGTCACAACGGCAAACCTTACTGACCACTTTGCAGACAAAATTATTAGGATTCTCACTTATTACCAAGCAGTATGCTCATGATTCTCATTTCAACCCTATCATAGGACAGTACAAGGACAAAATTGCTGTCAAGGGATATTATCTCAAGGATAGCTATTTATTCAAGGACAGTAGGCTATGTATCCCAAACTACTCTACATGTGAATTGTTGGTTCGGGAAGCTCACAACGGTAGACTTTCAGGCCACTCTAGGAAGGTCAAGATAGCCAATCTATTGAAAGAGAATTTTTATTGGTCGGGTCTAGCTAAGAATGTCCATAAGATAGTTGGTTGTTATGAAGTGTATAAGCGTACTAAGGGGAAAAGAAAGCCTCATGGAGAGTACATGCCTCTCCTAACACCTACCTTACCATAGGCTAACCTTAGCATGGACTTTGTCCTAGGGTTACCCTAGATATCTAGAGGGAAAGACTCTATTTTTGTTATAGTGAGCCGTTTCAGCAAGATGGTGCACTTTATTTTGTACCATTAGACTAACAATACTTTATATATTGTCGATTTGTTTTTGCAGGAGATTGTCCGACTACATAGAGTATCGAAGACTATTGTCTCAAATTGAGATACAAAATTTTTGAGTTATTTTTGGAAGACTCTTTGGAGGAGACTTAGAACCAAACTAGTGTTTAGCTCCAATAGCCACCTTCAGACTAATAAACAGACTGAAGTGGTAAACAGGATGCTAGGTAATCTACTCAAAGTTGTTGTAGGGAAGAACTTAAGGGATTGGGATCTATGCCTACCAATCATGGAATTCGCATACAACTAAACTGTCCACAGCATTACATGGAAGACCCCATTTGAAGTCATCAATGGCCTTAACCCAACCATTCTCCTAGATATGATCAGTACCCCAATAACTACTGAAGAGAGTCAATCCAGAGTTAACCGAGCCTGATGAGAATCAAGCTACTGGATCTCTGACCTACAACCGAACCTGAGAACTATAGGAGTTGGTACAATGACTCCTTCCATTCCAACCAACCTTTGCCGAGGACAAGTACTTCCTTATTGAATCTCCTTTAATGCCATGTCGTATGACCGCCTATTATTCTGTGGTATGGTAAGTTGATGATTACTTTCTAGCACTAAGTCGACTAATCACTTAGCATCATCCTTACTGAGAAGTAGAGAGATAAAGAATTCGAACTGACTAAGCCATCCTCGCTTGGATAAGCCCATCTATCTGTACTTTTTTGTCTACATCTCCTAACAACCTCGCCAATGCAACATCGCACGTGTATAGTATTATATGTAAAATCTGTAGCACCAATGATTATTTTCCTTGTGTATATTTTTTTTACCCTTTTGTATCGTATACATTACTTCTTTAGGAAATGTCCTTTTTGTCTTTTCCCTTTTAGGTAAGTTGCCCTAACTTACAGGTATAAATACTCTTGTATTTGTAGTTACGGGTATAAATACCCTTGTACTTATAGTTGTAAATGATTAAATTATCTTTAATACACTTTTGAGTACTTTTTTCCTTGTGTAAACACTGTTATTTACTCTCAACATCACTATTTTCCTTTCCCTTAAGTAAGGTTAGGTTGCAAGTAATCTTATTGGACCAATTTGTACATCATATTGAATTGTACCGTAAGTCCTTGAAAGTTCCATTAGTACGTCATATCTTCTAGAATTATTCGTGGGTTTTTGCTTATTGTTTTATTTGTCATTTTTACCCCCTTTTGTACCTTTCCCCATTAATCTTTTTTAAGCTATCTACAAGCTTAGACCCATCTAGTGACCGACTTTATCTATTCTAGGTCATGATTCATAACAGGAATCTCTCTTTAGACACTACTGTAGTGGCTTGTCAATGCTCTTGTTTAGCAAATACTCAATGAAAACTTTCCTTTCTAAAGTGGAAAGGTTGGTCATAGCCACTTTGGTAAGATTGTCTACTTTCTAATTCTTCATTTAAGTGATTTGGTGATCTTCCAAGAAGGAAACTCCATTTTGAGTGCTTATACAACCTTAAGAAACTTGGTCATTCCATCGTCCTCAACCAAGTATTCTCTGTTGACTTATTAAATTACCAATTAGGAGTTTAAGAAGACCTATAACTTTTCATCATTGACCTCTTTTGCCTATTTCTTGTTGAATATGAGAGCTCCATACTAAGCTTCATTGTTGCTTATTAGGAATTCAAACTTCAAAGCATAATGCACTTTAGTCTCGTGTGGTCCTTAAAGCATAAGTCCTACTCCACTCCCCCAAGTAGACAAGTCTTTAACATGGAGAGTCCACATTGGTTTCTTACCTATGTCCGATGCTTCCTCTTCCATAGTGTATTCTACAATGAAGTATGTAAGGACCTGTACATTGATAGCCTTACGAAGTTAGTACTAAACTCTATATGTGTTGAGCTCTAAAGCATATGTTTCAATCTTCTCAAAGGTATCAAGCTTTTGTAAAATATGTTAAGGCATCTAGTTGATCAAGATGATTACTTAATGGGCTTTAAAATACGACTTAAGCTTTCAAGCTATGATGACCACTATAATAGCAGATTTTTCCACCTTATTGTGCTTTTGGTCCTTGAAGAGTGTGATTGATGTGATAAATTTGCTAATGCTCTCTCCCTTTAGCTCAAATCAAGATAGAGGAGAGGATTAGATACATACCAACAAATAAAGGTCTAAGTCCTCTCTAGGGAATTGCTAGATAACACTAGTGGGGTTTTTAATGATCGCTTAAGGTCTTTAAAGGCATCTTAACACTAGTTTGTCCATTCAAATTTGGATAGGATCTTCAATATTTTGAAGAACTTTATGCATCTATCTACTGACTTGGACATAAACTAATTCAGGGCAGCAATTCAACATGTGAGCCTTTGGGCATATATTGTTTTAAGGGATTGCATGTCCAAGACAACTTATATCTTCTCTAGGTTAGCTTCTATGCTATGCTAGGTGACCATGTACCTTAGGAATTTTTCGAATAAAGCTCCTAAGACATACTTTTGAGAGTTGGGTTTGATGCTGAATCTTCTTAACATGTCAAAGGTTTCTTGGAGGTCTGAGAAGTGATCATTTGGTTGCTTAGCCTTAATAATCATGCCATCAATGTAGACCTCAATGTTGTGACCAAGTTATGGCTTAAATATCTTTGCCACCAATCGCTAGTAGGTTACCCTAATGTTCTTAAGTTTGAAGGGCATGGCCTTATAACATATGTCCCAAAATTAGTGACGAAGGATGTGTGTACTGGTTGGGCTCATGTATCCTTATCTAGTTATGACTAAAGAATGTATCTATAAAGCTTAGAAGTACATAGCCCAAGGTTAAATTAATGAGCTAGTTGATCTTAAGGAGGGCAAGTGGTTCTTTAGGTAGGTTTTATTGAGATTAGTGAAGTCGATGCATATGCACCACTCCTCGTTCGACTTTTTGACTAGCATGTAGTTGGCTAGCTAAGTCAAATAAAGCTTATCCTAATCAAATTTGCCTTAAGCAGCTATTGCACCTCATCTTCTATTGTTGCTTGTCTCTCAAGCACAAAATGTCTTTTCTTCTATTTTATTATTTTGGTATTCCCATCAATGCTGAGGTCCTGTGTCATAACATATAGGGATGCCTAGCATGTTAGACAATGACCATCTATTGGACCAGAGGAAGTGAATGAGTTGTTGCTTAAGTTCGACATGTAGTGATATACATAACTATGTGGTCTATTCGAAGTCATCATCGAGTTAGATTGCTTCCATCTCTTCTATTGGTTTAGCCTTAGTTCTTAGCTTCTCCTATCACAACCTTGAAGATGGTTTAGTAGTAATAGACGCCATATATTGATTAAAAGTAACTATGTATACCCTTTAATTACTTATTGCTTACTTCCAATAAGCACATGAAGCGTTAACACTAGAATATTTATAGAGTGTCACAAACTTAATGGTATGAAACAGAGTTCAAATATTATTAATGAAATATAAAATTACAAACTTAATAAAGATGAATCAAAAGTAAATAAAGCATATTATAAGTAACTTAACATATTTCTTTTTCTAATTACATAATTTGATACCTTTACTTGCCCTCCTAATCTTGCACTTAAGCCTTTAACTCTCATCAATGGTCTAGATCTTTTAGGGTAGACTTAATAAGGCACTTGCATGAAATTGAAGCTATTGGGGTGTAAGTTATAGCCAGCTTAGTAAGTTATATATTCATACCACTTTTCAAGAAGTTAATTAATCATGCGAATGCTATGTATTCAAATAAAAATATGCAACAATACATGCGGCCTTCTAGTATCTAGCGTGTAGTTTAAGGTTTATTTCCGGTACATACATAAACCCCCTTCAGCCCCCACCTTAGGTTAAGGATTTTTAGTTCCACCAGTGTCCAGGCGTTTAATTTAGTGCAATAGTCATGTAGCATAACATCCTTAGCTACTATAAAATAGCCATAGATTCTTAATTCTTGGCTGAACCAATGCCTATGTTAGTGTAATGATTAAGTGATGATGTCCCTTGATCGATCCTACGAGAACTAAATGGGTAACATTCTCCCTAACATCACAAGAGAACCAATCTGTTGGTTATATAGGAGAACCAACAAATATTCATCCTAGAATCCACTATAGTCTACAAGAAGATAGATCTTTTGGTTAGCCAAGAAAACCAAAATAAATGTTCATAAAGGCCATGTAAATGAGTCACAAGAGAAGGATATTTTATTTAGTCCTAGGAAGGCCTAAAAGAAATAAAGAAATAATGCCTTCTCTAACCACTCAAATCATTTAGGAGTGATCAAATCCTTGATCGACCTCCAAATGTATACATACCCAAGACATAAGAATGGACATAGCTTCGTCTAATGCACAACCATCCTCAAAGCCCCTTAGTTTGCAATAAACGAGGAAAATTTTAGCCTTTCCATTCCATGTATGACAATGGTGGCAATAAAAAGGGATTTTGTGCAATGTGCTATGCATGACTGCTATAATATTTAGATTTTGACATGCTTAACTTCCATTTATTTTAGTGATCACTCAAAATATCACACAATCACAAAAATCACATCATATCACAATCATCAACTTACTTTTGGAAATAATTCTTAAACATCTTAACAAACAAATCAAACACATACGTTTCTTGAATACTCCATACAGAACAAGTTAATTATATAAAATTAAAGGTGTAACTATTCTATGAGCATATAAAATTAAGGGTTTGACTATTCTATAAGTACACATAAGTAATAATCATCGTAGATACTCACTTAGCCATCTTCTAATTGTCGTAATAATCTTCTGGAAGGTCCAAATTGAAAGTACCTAAAAGAATAAAAGTAGTTAAGAAACATACCTGATTACTAAACTTTTTGGTTTTGAGATTTTTCTTTTATAAGTCTTTTATTTCTTAGGTTTGTCATGTTTAATGATTCTTTCTTCATATCATGTTCGAATGGTCTTTATTTTAAGTTCGAGTAGTTCATATATCTATGAATGTCCTTGGTTCTTATTCTTTAGTTTTCTGGCCCTCATAAGGTCCAAATCATTATGGTATCAAGATAATATGTCCATATATCAATAAGGTCCAAGTCAAGAGAAATTTAATCGGACATGACATGTAAGTTATTTTTAAACTATGACTTTGTCCACTTATTTTAGTTTTTCATTATTTTAGTCTTTTATTTTACGGAAACCCTTTTGGTTTCTTTCTTTTGAACTTTATTGGAGTAATATATTTAGGAAGCTTCTTTAAAGTATGAAAAGGGTTCAGAAAGATTTCCTTTTCTTGAATAACTTTATAAATCAAGTTAGGGCTTAATTATGAGACAAAAGTGTCACTTTAATTTAAAAACTCATAAGAAGAAATTATTTTTGAAAAGGGCTCTTTGGCTTGGAAAAGCTTAGGATTTGAATCAAAACAAAGCTTAAACAAAAATTTAGTAAAGAGTCTTATCTTTTGATAAAACATAAAAGTTTCACCTTAAACTTTCCTTGTTTCCTTATAAAAGTGTTGGTGATGATTAAACAAAAGAAGTTGAAAAAGAGTTCTCCTTCATAAAGTTTGTTTTTAGAAAAGTAATAGAAGGAAGTCTTCCTTGAAGAAAAAGAGTTGAAAAGAGTCTCCTTCATAAAGAAAAGGAGTTAAAACTTACCTTAGAGAAGTAAAGAGAGTGTCTTGTGAAATTGGTTAGTGGGTCTTAGGAAAAAGAAAGACAAGAGTGTTTGTTGAGTGAAAATGAAACATAAGTGTGATCCCAAAAGTATTGATGGGGCTTTATTTATAGAAAATTCTAATTTAGCTTATATCTTATAAGCTTTTGTTTTCTTGCAAATATAATCTTATCTTAGTCTTCACGTTAGAATGTATAAAATATGGGTGCATGTATTCCCCATATGTTGCAGCCACTTTAATGTGTCAACCCACTTCATCTTTTTCATTTGTTTATTTTCTTATTTCAAAAATACCATCCATGACATCATTGCTTCTAGAATTTGATTGCTTATTTTATGAAAATTTCAAGTTTGACTAGAAGTCCATATTCTTCTAGAAGTGGCGCTTACTAAGTTATCCTTAAAGCATCTATTTTCACATGTTGATGTAATGAGATCTTCCATGTTATGGTCTTTAAGAGTTTGATTAGGTTTTGGTGATTATATCCTAATAAGTAGTATTAATTACTACGTTCCTTTCTAGGTTGTTTTACTTAAGAATCCTATGAATGTTTGTAAGATAATAAGATCTAGTGTTTATTTGTTCATGCGGTACTTATTTGTAAGGTTGGAATTAAATTCTCCATATGTTTCTTGATATAGTGGAAAGGTTAGCTTATGGCTCACATCATTGTCACTTACTTATTCAACTTTTCTTCTCCATTAGTATCAAGACTTCAGTCTTTTCCATATGTGAGGACATACATATGTAGATTGGCGCTATTGGAAGCTTGTTAGGGTCTTATTGGTTTGTTTCATGTGTTTGTTATAAGAATCAATTTACTTATCTTATTATTTGTTTTCCTAAGTCTTTTAAATTAATTAGCATTCTTGGTTTGACTTTGGTTGACCAAATATTTCTACCTTTAACTAGTCAATTCTAAGAAATATAGATAGTTCCTATTACTTTTTATAGGTGTATTAGCGAGTCTTAATTATATCTCTCAAATCTTTTTTAGCGATTTTAGCTTATCTTAAATCTCAAATATATCTCTAAATATTTTCTAATAATTTGTCTAATTTATATTATAACATTTAGGGGTTTACACCTCCTTCAACCTTAATTCCATAGTGAGTATTTTTCCCTTAGAGAAGGCCTCGAGGTATATGATTTGAGTTATCATTTGATATCCCTTACAGATGCTAACTCCACTTATCAAAATTTGGCTTTAAGGTATGTCATTTAAGGGGTCATCCTAAAGCCATTTTAGCCGGGTTAAACAATGATGATTTTATATAGCAACCAGCAGCAAACCGCTAAGAACTCAACAAGATATTCGATGATACTATCATCATCTTAGCTTGGATAATTAGGTTATTTAAACCAATGAGGTCGTGATTGTAAGGTTTCAATTTCTTTGTTAGCTTGTCTCTCATCTATTTGAAAGCTCACCTAAAGATAATGTTTGTTGAGTTGCCTATGTCTTTTAGTAATTTATAGACCTCAAATGTTGTGATCTTGGCATTAATTTCCAGGGGGTTGTTATTTAAAGTTTGCATTCCTCAATGGTATTCACCATGCTATAAGGCACCTTATCAATGGTGAAGGCACCATTTTATCATTCAAATGTTGGAATTAATTCTTGCAAATAATGGTTTTGCATCACTAAAGTATAGCATGCTTGATCCAATCTGGCTATTCTATCTTCATAGATCTAGTGAATTTATTGTCAAAAAGGCAACCATGCCATTATCAGAATTGAAGCAAGTATCATAAAACCTTTTTACCATTGGGGTTATTAGGTTCATAGAAAGATGACACCAAAATATTGATGGTCAACTTTGGGAGAGCATTTGAGGTTGGAAGCAACTTACATAAGGAACAAATGCGAGCTATCAAAGAGGCATTGGAGGTGGTTTTAGCTCAATCACTTCGATACTTACGTTTGTATAGGTTATAAGTAAGTGTTTAAGGGAGAATATAGTGCATAAGAGTGAGAGATTAAAGATCATTTACTGATAGCTTTTACTTGGTACATGCAAGCATATTAAGCGAGTTAAATGTAGAAAGTAAATCACGATTGTAAGATCTTCTTCTTGACTTTGGATCTTACGAGGAGGATTTTGGGCTAAGCGCATGTTGCTTGTAGACTTTCCTTTACTATTAAGCTATTCCTTCTTAGTTTTGTTTTAAACTTATGGGTTACGCATATGCATCGTAGACTTGAGGGCTTAGGCTCTAAGGGACTAAATGAAGGTAGGAGCTTAAAAGGCATCTTTAGGGGAGGTTGACTTAGCTTCGACAAGATTGCCCTTAACATTAATGGCTTAGCCTAGATCATGATGAGGTCTTAGCTAGAGCTCTAATTAGGCTAATCTTAGGCTTTTGGGTTCGTCCTATGCTCTAAAGAGGTTAGTTTAGGCTTAGAGGGCTACATTTGAAATAGCTTATCAATGCATATAGATAAGTGAATTTTCAAGTTCATACGAGTTTTCCAAAAGCAACTATGATAACTCTTCTTGCTTTAGTTATGTTAATTCAAATATTGGAAATTTAAATTGCTTGGAAATGAATGACTATACAATATGTCTATTCTATCTCACAAATCTCACCACTCGTATAGCACGTTTGATTAACAGAATAAAATAAGGTACGAATAGAATTGCAATTTTTAAAGAATAAAATAGAGAAGTAATAATTATTATTTATTTGGTTACACTTAAAATATTATTAGAGATAAATTTATACATTTGTACATTATATTATTTATTTGGTTACACTTAAAATGTTATTAGAGATAAATTTATACATATACACGTAAATTTATAACATATATGTTATAGATATATGCATATATATACACATCACTATACCTTCAACTAAGTTCATGGCATGAATCCAAAGATACATCTTCTAAATAAAATATTAAAATATGCAAAAGGACAAGGAATAACTATTCCATTTGGCATTGAGAAGGAATTGAGATTTGTTCTTTAGCAACAATAGGATTTATGTAGCATTGGAATTCTGTAAACTAAACAAAGTAATAGTTTTATCATGGAGGGATTGCAATTTTTTTTTTTTTTTTGGGTAAGTAAACAAGGAAATTATTAGAAATCAAAGTAAATAGAGATTAGTAAGGGATTGAGTTATAATCCAAGTTCCCTTGCTCTAACAAAATCACTCTATTAGGAGCTCCAGTAGATAATACAGATTCCTTAAGTCTCAAAAACAATCAACCTAGTTTTTGAAAGACAACTGATAACATCATTTTACAATATTTCTATTGTGTCATTTCTACCGCAAATTTGGCTAGTTTGTTAGTCGCTTCATTCATTATCTAGGGTATCTATGTTAGGCTCCAGTGCTCCTTCTTGTGGAATTGTTCCTTGCATAATTAGACAACATTTGGTAAAAAATTAGATTGTAAATCATTCTTCATGATCATATCAATAGCTTATACTGAATCAATCTCAACGAGAACATTTTCCCATCATTTGCCGTGAGCATAAATGCAACAATGATAGATAGCTCATATTTCAACTTCTAAGGATGATATTGTGGATATTCTTTTTGTAAAACCCTCTAGATAATCTCCTCTATCATTAAAATCTAAGTCCTTAACGCTTATATAAGCTCCCTTCCCCTTAAAGGCACCGTTACAATTAAATTTAATGTAATTCTTCGCTAGTAGATCCTAAGCAACCTGGTTGTGACAGGAAACTCCTTTGATCTTTGCAAGTTTTAAACCACCCAATATTCATTTGACTTCGTTCATACAAGTTCCATGTAGGAAGGGCCTCATCGATTTTGGAATATAATTCTATTCCTTTTCTACCTAAATACTCTACAAACAGAACACAAATATAACTTGCTAAAGATAAGAAATAGGGGGAGTTTTGGTTAGTTTAGCATTTTTCACAATCCAATTCCCTACATATAGTGTTAGGCTTCATCCTCTGCTAAAATCCTTTTATGGTATCACATTCCATGAATATATGTGTCATAGTCTCGTCATACCTTTTGCAAAAGACACAAGTTGGGTCAACGTTCATATTTCTTTTCTGAAGATTGTCTTTAGTTAGGAGACCATCTACCAAGCATCTCCAAAGGAAAAGCTTTATTATAGGATATACTTGAATCTTCTACACCCAATTTAAGTTAGAATTCATTATACTCTCTTCAAAAATTTTATGATATGCATACTTCACTGAGACCTCCCTAATCATCTCTAAGCTCCAGCTTTTATGATCATTATTAAAGCCGTCAACAAGAATAAAAAGTCTAAGAAAAGCTTTAATATTTGTGTCAATAAGATATCCAATTTCCTCCTCATCCCATTGGTTTGTATTAATCCAAACATCTATTAGGGAGATATTATGATGTTCCTAAGCTACAGGCCCTGATAGCAAACTTCTAGCTATACATGAGCCAATCTAATTCATACTCCAAAAACTAATCTTCTTTCCACTTCTTGGCCTATAGACAAGAGAATCCTCTAGCCAATGTTGGCTCTATAAGCAATCCTTTACAATTGGAGACGTTGTTTTTAAGATCTTCCCTCCTTCAATAAATTTGCTTCAATGCCACTTCCTTCTCAAAAATTCTACCTAAATCAATTTCTTCACCTTAAGCTTCCACAAGAGTTTAACTATGCATGCTTGGTTTCGTTACTTCAAATTCTAGATCTTAACTCCATCCAAATCCTTTGGTTTGGCAATTTGCTCCCATGCTACTCCATGGTATCTTCTTGTATCATTGGTTGATCCCTAAAAGAAGTCTTGAACAATCTTCTTAACTTGTTTTGTGAAACTTACAAGCAACTTGATAGCTTGCATGTAATATCCCATAGTTCCTTTAATGACAAATTTAATAAGAATATTATAACCTATCATGCTAAGAACTTTTGCTTTTCACCTCGAAAGTTTACTTATTAGCTTCTCTAAAATAAAAGACAAGTTTTTAATTTGATGTATCCAGTTCTTGTTATAAGAAAGCCAAGATAAGTTCAAGGGCATTCAACCTCCCTCAATCCAGTTTCTAACTTAATCTCTTGATTAAGTGGTTTAAAAACATTCTTAGAGAAAGTAATTGTTGATTTATTCAAATTTATTCTCTAGCCTACAACACTCTCAAACATATCCAAAAGCAGCAGCATGTTCTTATCATTTTGCACCAAAGATTCATCAACAAACATCAAGTAAGATAATTCCAAATCTAGTCCTCTGAATTTGATAAGTTTCCATCAGTTAAACTCCACCCACCATTGAATCCATTGACTTAAGATTTCCATTGTTAAGATGAAAAGATATGGAGATAGGAAGTCCCATTATCTTAATCCTCTCGAAGGAGGGAATTTCTCAATCACACCACCATTAAATAGGTTGAAAAATAAAGGAGAATAAACAAGATTCAATTAAATTAATCTATCTTTTCAAAAATTTTAACTTTTTAAGAAATCTTATCGAAGCCTATAATAGGTTTTTTATAAGTTAAGTTTTAAGACTATCTATCCCTTAGGACCTTTTTTTTGTTTTTTTTGTTTTTTTTTTTTTTTTTGGAGAAAAAGCATGCAAAACCTCTCTTAAGAGGATTGCAATATTAGGAACGCTCTTTCCTGGAATAAAACTAACCTGAGCTAATAAGATTGTCTAAGATTGGACGCAATCCATTAGCCAAAATCTTAATTATGACTTTGTAGAGGGATGTACAAAAGCTAATTGCCCCGAGATCCTTCAAACTATCAGCCTATCTCCTTAGGAATTGCAATTTCAGTCCACTGTAAACCTAACCAAAGGTGTTGTCAGAAATAGAAAATGAAACTATTTAATTGCATCGTCCTTGCGGTTCTGTAAGGCTTACTCCAGTCTATCTACTTTAACTTTGGCGAACTCACTTGTAACTAGGTGTATTACCGAAAGAAAAGCAACAGCACAACCCTCATCACTCGGAAAATTCAGACAAATCACCGAAAGTTTTAGCTGCGATTGATTCGTCGACCCTAAGCCATTGAATCTAAGCCGTTTGTTCTTTATATATAGTGTTTGAGGTCCAATTTAATCAAGATTGCTCCTCTTAATTTTTTGGTTATGAATCATCGTATAATTGCCCCGGAATCCATTAAGGAACTAATTCAAAATATTTGAGAACTTACTAGAAATACGAGGAATTCTTCAAAGCATAATCTTGGGTAAAAGGGCAAGAGATCTACTTTTCGAATACGCCAAACTCGTAAAAAATATATAAACACTGGTTTTGAAAAATTTTCAAGAGAGAGATGCGCTTTCAGAAAGTGTTAAAAAGAAGAACTTCCTAGCTTTGGGAGAAGAAGAACAGTGGCTAAAGGAAAAAGAAAACCCTTGATAGCTTGTTAGAAGGACATACAAGGAAAGTGCAAATCCTGATTCTTGCAAATATTAGATATGAAAAATATTAATTAACTTTTATCTTGCAATCCTTGGAACTTGTTTTTATTACAACGATATTATTTATCTATTATGAGTTTTGCAATCAAACATATATTACACATTTTTGTATTAACGTTTTTTTTTCCTGTGATTTAAATAGCTATATAACAGTTACATGATGCTAATTGTAAAATATAAATATATATATATACATATAAATAGATAACATTAGTAATGCCTTACCGTTTAATGGCATCATTGTCATTCTTCCAATAAAGTAAATTAAGTTTGAATTTTTTTTGATTGGTAAACACTGGAGAAAAAAATTGCTAAAGATGCAAAAAGTATATTTTCTTACATATAATTAATTTATTTATCTATATTTTCATTTGGGTCATAACTTTATATATCCCTATAAATGCTCCACAAATGCACACAGAGAGAGAGAGAGAGAGAGAGAGGGAGGGAGACATTATATTTGATAATTGATCTGACATGAGGTAGATATATTACAGAGCAAGCAACGACAATAAGAAGTTGCTGGTCATACATAGATAGGTCATCGGTTGGTTTGGTGCCGTGGAAGCAGAATAATGAACAGTAATAATAATAACAATAAGGGGATGCCTCCTGCTCCTGCATGGCTGAGGGGTCTAATGGCGGAAACAACATTCTTTGGGAACTGTACCCTCCATCTTAACCGGAGGAAGAACGAGAAGAACATCTTCTGCTTGCGCTGCTCTGTCCCCATCTGCCCTCACTGCCTTCTCTCCCATCCTTCTCACGCCCTCCTTCAGGTATAAAATTATTTTGGTTTCTCGGATTTCTACCTTAATTTCTTGTAAATTCAGAAATTAAGTGATTTGACTGTTTTTGGACTACTGTGTTTTAGTTTTTCCTGCTCTTAACTCAATGTCTTTTATTTTTTTGGATACTTTTATATATTCGTTTATAGATATACATACGCACACACCAGTTGATTTGAGTTTTCTTAATTTTTACACCAAGAGTCAAACATGATAGATCTATTACATATATGAACCACGATCTTTTCCGGACGAACGCTAAAAATTTCATAGTACTTGCACTTCCTTGCTTGTAAGGGGTTATTAAATATTGTTTATAGGAATAACCTGCAACTCTACGAAATTATCGAACTTTCTAGTCTTCTAATTTGTGTTTCTTGTGTACTATCTACTTCTAGGATGGAGAGAGAGAAATGTTTTCTCCAAGTATCTATGTTCAGAATAAATTTGGTTACTCAGTATCAAGTATCCAAAATAAAAAAAAAAATTGATGATGATGCTCCTGAATTGCGGATTGCTTGCTTTAAAAACTTGCTATAAAATTGGAAATCCCTAGTTTTAGAAATTCTTGAGGTAATTTTTTTTTAATCTGTATTTTAGTTGTGAATATTTAAAAAACTTCAAATACATAAATTAGTACAATATGCTTTTCCTTTCCATCCTTATGATATTAATAATCTTATTTCAAATACTGAATTTGCCTCCTGGTGATTATGAAGGCCATCCCATCTAGACATCCGTATGTTGCTTCATTTCGCATTTGTTTTGTTTCCCAAATATGGTATATATTGTTTTAATTACCAGGGTGTTACTTGTTTCCTGCAAAGCCTTCCCTGAGACGTTACTTTCAAAAGAAAGTGAAACTTTGACCCGTCCTTTCACCCCTTCCACCCATCTTCTGTCCTTCCCAACACAACTTTCGTTTTCTATGTCTCTCTTCTCCCTCTTTCTTTTTCATAATAATAATAATGTGTACAGCATGATACATCCGGCCGAGAATAGGCGCAATTGGATGTAGCTAATTTCTAATGCATATACTGTTATTTTCTCGATACAGGGTATATTGGAGTTCGCATCTAAAAAAATTGGGACCGAAAGGCTAGAACCTATTTCTAAATATAACTCATTCTATCTTTTATTTTTATTTTTTTTTAAATTTGTTATACTTTTCTTTTAATCCCTGTAAGTCTGTTCTTCCATTAATTGTGACTTTATTATGGAGAGATCACCAATTTATTTTCGATTGTCAAGCAAGTTTCACATGCAATTTTTTGGGGAATTAAATTGAACTCCAGCGTGAACATTCCAGCTGTATTCTCCTCAGAGTCAGACCCGAGTAATTCAAACCATTTGAAGGTCTTTTTCATGCATACAACTTTCATATCATCATCAAGATATAAAAGGCAACCGATTAATTTAGGATAGTAGCATTTAATGAATTAAGCGAATGTTTTGTACCTTGAATTAATTACATAATTTTTTTCCATTTCTCTCTCTCTCTCTCTCCCTCCATTTTATTTTTGGTTCGAGAGATTATGAATTTCATTCGATAAAATCCTTAGAAAGCTAAGCAAATGTAGTACTAATAGATTACCCGAAAAAGAAAACATAAATTGTAGTAACGATAGAAAAAGATCTAAGGCAAATAGGAATATAAGGATTCAACTAGAAAATCGATGCATTTCTTATGAAATGATGGGTGCTATCAGCTTAGTGGAAATTCCTGTACAATTACGAAATGAGACGGGAACTCGCAAAGGAAAATTAGAAAAAGTATTAGAAATAACCGAAATTAGTAATTTTGTAGAGGAACAAACCATTATATATCTTTAGAGTTGAATCAAGATGAAGAGTAGTAATGCAGCAAAATGATAGTTGCACCAAAAGTTCTCCGAAAAAGCGGGCAAAATATGATGATAGATTTTCTTTTTTCCTTTTTTCCATATTCATAGGTAAGATACGTTTCCTTAATTAATTAGACCTAAACTAAGTTGGTTGTCGGGGTTTATGAATATTTTAAAATCGGTTGTAACAGGTGAGGCGATATGTTTACCATGATGTTATTCGACTGGGAGATCTCGAAAAGCTCATTGACTGTTCCTATATTCAGGTAAATTATTATTATGCATAAACATGTACTTTTTATTTTTACTATTGGTACTTTGACTTCATCCCAACAAAAAAGTACATCAATAGTTGTGTTGGTGACTGTGAGAGAGAGAGAGAGAGAGAGAGAGGAAACCTTATATGATTATTAAACAGCTTTAGTCCTACTTTGTAATCATAAATAAATCCAACATTATATTAGAATTTTTGTTTTAACCTTTGGTTTTTGTTTGGGCAGCCCTACACCATTAACGGTGCAAAAGTGATATTCCTCCATCAAAGGCCACAGTCAAGAACTTGCAAGGGCTCAGCCAATATATGCTTCAACTGTGACAGGATTCTCCAGGAACCATTCCACTTCTGTTCTCTCTCATGCAAGGTCCAATTATTACTATTACATCTCCTCATATTATGTGTGGCTGGAGAGATAATGAGTTAGATTATGGTAATACCTTTTCAAAACTATCATCAAAATTACGAAAAAAACAAACTTGAATTCTTAAAAAAGTAATATACTTGGATCCCTTTACAAATTTTGAGATTGAAAATTTTTTATTTATTATGATATGTCAAATCGGTGTCTTATAATAGTATATAACTACAATAATTTTTCTAAAGCTGATTTATTGCCTGAATTCACCTGTAATGAAATATTAACTACGTTAAGAAAACTCTCAAATCAAGTGAAAAGTAAAATAATGACATGTAAAGTTCGATCTGCTGTTATAAAGGATGAAAAGAATTTCCAATCAAATTTTTGAAGGTTTCTAAGTATTACATTTTAGAAACTTGGGTTCTTTCCATATATCTGATAGTTTTCAAAGGGTATCATTATAATTTACCCAAAACGTAAGCTAATGAAAATTTCCAAGAATTGCACGTGGCATTTGCGTTTTACAAGTTACTGCAATTAATTGAGTATTTATAGTGCTTGGTCTCTTGAAAATTCGAGAAAAGTTTTAGGGTTTATTTATTTTGTGAAAAACATTTTCTGCATTCGTTTTAATGTTTGATTGTTTTCATATTTGCTATAATAAAAATTTCACAATTGCTAATTATTATTACGATAAAGAAAGCTATATGATAGTGGTTAAAGACCATTCCTTTTTTTAAAAAAAAAAAAAGTGGTAATTAATTTCCACATTTTTCCGTTACCGGTTATGGTCTACTGAAATTATTATGACGATGTATGATAATTCTAAGATTTTAATTGTAACAAATATAAAAAGAATCCAAAAGAACGATTCCGTGAAACGATAACATCTTCCTTTCTATGCTTGAATTTTTTCGTGCATTCTTTCTTTCTCTTTTTAATTTTTAATTAGGTAGAACATTTTAAAGTGTCTTTAGCCTGTGCAAATTCATTATATCAAGAAATAGTTAATAATCATTTTCCAAGGTAATTGAATGCGACATAGAAATATGTTCTGTCTAATACACATCATTAAACAAATCCTTTTTATGGTACGTACTAGATTTAACAGATTCTCAAACTACAAACGAGATTCGATTCATGCATGTATTAAAACTATTCCTTGGCAGGGATAAAGCATGTGCTCATTACCAACAGTCTTCCTAAAATTTATTGTATGGTAGCAGACGACGGTTGCATTGCTAGGTTCCAAAAGAAATTCTATTCTCAATAAGCTTTTAGTGACAAATGCCGATGATAATCTGAGGAGTCATAAAACGTATCATGCTATTAATATTACCTTATCTAAAAAAAAAAAAATTTCTTTGATAGATCCCCTTTTTTAACTCCTTGTCATGATGTGCTAGATATGCTGATTAGTAGTAGATTTACTTTATTACGGTATATGGCAAAGACCCTAATTCACAAATCTTTTTAGGTATAATGCTATGGTTACCTTAATCCAATTAAATTTAGAAAGTAATTATTGAAGGCGCTTGTTGAGAGAGCAAATAAAGAAATTATCACTTTTCAACATATTTTTTTTCTTTAAAATGTGTAATCAATCTTGGGAAATGTAAATGTATCTTTTTGGATTTTAAATAAGTATTTTAGGGAGCCAAGGTATAGTAGCCTTGTCCTTCCATATATAAATGGTACAGGTTTGGATAATCTATTTCCACTAAATTCTCTTGAAAAAGAACAAATAAAAATAGAAAATAAATGCCTAAGGGACAGCAGATTAAAAGACTCTTAAAATTATAGTAGAAGTTGTGTGGTTATTTAATATTCAATAATATGTGATAACATATCAGGAACTATTGCATGTCATAGGTTAGCTAATGAAAGTTAGCTTGATTGCAAGGAAAATGTCAATGATGCTTATGCCATTTGTTAAGAAATCAAATAATTTTTGTTTTTCAACTATGGAACGTAGTTGTTTTTTCGTAAGATGTATAATCTATATGGGAAATCTGAAAAGCTTTTTAGGCTCTTCATAGGTTTTTTATAGGTGCTCGAGGGTTAAATGAGTATACGATTGCAATTTCAATGAGTTGGAAAATAAAAAGTCACGGTAGTCTAGGAAAAAGAGTTGATTTGTTGGAAAAAGATGACAGCATTCTTCAATATAATTTTTCCTTAAGTAAGGGTAAACAAGTATAATTTGATATTGATTTGTTGTATATATACACCTTTCTTTATTCTTATTTTACCAAACATACGATTTAAAACCCGGTATCTGAAGATACCAAATCAGTGAAATTTTATTGAATCAGTTGTAAAATTTCAGGATGGCTTTCATTTATTATCATAACTTTAGAAGTAAACAATTCATGGAGAGTCACCTTGTGCAACGATACAATGCGAAGTTGTATATATATATATATACATATATATATTTAAGTTCCATCAGCGGCCATCGTTCTTCACTGGAATTCACATGTCCACAGACAATGCTTAAAATAAAATCTATAAAGTTGGACTGTTTTCTATTTTTAGCACTGTGAGAGTACAGCTTGTATTTATTATGGTTTTTCTTTTGGCGATTTTCTTTTCACTATGTTGGAGAAATCAGAATTCTTATAAGATTACAAGAAAGTCAAAGTTGTTCTGTCTCCAGTCGTGCTGTGACCTTTTGAAATGTACTTGGCTTGTCTGTTCTCTTAGCTATTATGCAAAACAGCTAATTAAGGTTATTGTCTTTCATGCACAGAGATATTGGTCCGCATGTCATTTTCAAATTATGGTGTATGCAAATACTTGCATCGATTCTATATTATTAAGCCAATTCTTATTAGACTCCACATTTGATGAATATACGACATTTATTTCTAAAATATAGAAAAAAACTTAGATTAGTTATTAACTTCAAGGAATTAATAGGGTAGTTAGTTCGTTCTGTAATGATACTTAAATCAAGCAGTTTTACTTTTCAATATCTTGAGGAACAGGTATTACGGGTGTGTAGTGCTTTGATAACACTGTATGCTAATAATATAATCACGGTGCAGGTTAATCATTTGGTGTATCATGGTGAAGACCTGTCTCATGTTCTACAACTGGATGAATCTGAATTTGCAACCTCAGGGTTTGAAGGATTGAGAGTGGATAGCTCGGAATTTCTTGATCATGAAGATGGTGAAATTACCCCAGACTCCATCCTTGAGAACCCTTTAAATAATAATTATAATGGTTCTTCGTGCTCTAGTGGGGTTGCCACGGACCATCCAGGAATTTCACGCGAACCCCACAAATTTAGCAGAAAGAAGACAGGCAGTGGCTTCCTTCCCAGAGTGGTCTTGTCCCTGAGCAACAGGAGAAAGGGTGCTCCACAAAGAGCCCCCCTTTCCTAAATAATTCAACATCAAAATGGAATTTAAAAAAAGAAAAGTGAAAAGGAAAATTCTAAAAGGGGAGGGAGATGGATTTTTAACTGTAGGTAGTATAGTTATTATTATATTTTTTATAATTTGTGCAATCGGTCATGAATTACATCAATAGTGTTCGGGCTTGTTGTATTGGGTAATTTATATTTTTGTTTGATGTTATTTTTCTCGGAATATGCGTTTGCGATGCATTTCCATTGCTGATTCTGGTGGACGAGAGAAGGAAGCTAGCGTGTTGTGGTTGTAGTGTGGATGAAAGGTGATTATTCTCTTCATTTCCATCAATTTTGTATATGATGTAATGGAACATGCGACGTACATGTTAATTATATGGTCAATTGGCTGATATTAGTCAATTTTGTTTTCTTCTTCGATCATATGATCTTGCTTGCCGTCTCTTTTGTGTGTTTTAATTTTTGTATTTTCATTATTATTATTATTATTTTATATATAGGATATGTCTCGTGTTGCTTAATATGGATTCTTGTTTTGGGTGATGTCAAGCTTAATATGTATTTGAAACCAATTAAAGTGTAACGTTTATTTGTTACAGTAGCGGTTTAATATAAACTATTTCAACTGCAACTTTTCTGAATAACGGTACATATTAGAATTGAACAAAAACGTTTAATATTAGTTTTTTTATTCCATTATTTCATGTAATAATACCTAGCAAAACCAAATAGGATGTCTCTAAAGAGATAATCTATATATATATATATATATGTATATGTGTGTTATGTCGTTACAGATTATGTTGGAAGGTTGGGCACGAATCTTCACGACAGGTTTGGAGAAAAAAGAAGCAAAGAGCGGGGAAGAAAAGTCTTGTAAAATTGTGTAAATAAGGTGATGCTATTGCAAACCCTAATTTCCAACACAAGGTTACAGTGGTTTTATTCTTTTCTTCCGAAGTGTACGACGATATGGTATAAAAGATTCCAACTGAGTTTATTTTACTAAAAGATTAATATTATATTATTAGATTATAATAATTATTTTAGTAAAAATTTGATTAGCAGTCTTAGAGTTACATGTCGGCAATAATTATTTTTGTTGAATTTTTACTACAAAGTCCTTAAAGTTCCAATATTAACATAATGATGTGGTATACCCAGTGAATAAATAATTTAACTTACCAACTTGTAATTGCGAACGAACGAGGCCAGTAAAGCTGTGATCTGAATTATTGAAATAAGGAGAGAGATAGAACTGCGTCATAAACATAGATGTGGATGTTAATTCTGACATATCCTATTTTTCTTGTATACCCATGTCATGTCATGCGGATAAGAAACTCCATAAGTATCTAATTATTAATATAAATTTGTAAATATATGCTGTTATATTTGATTGATGTGCTCTTAGCACCGTATCTTTGAAATTATATATTCACAGTCCTAAATCCTAAGAGGAAAAAAAAAGGTACATTTAGACTAATATATGTTCATTTTGCCTTTTACTATATATATATTTATATATATATTATTAGTATTCTTTATTATTTTATTATGAGAGTTTAAATTCACTTTTGCTAAAAATTATATGTATGTTTTTTCTTTCTTTGCCAAATATTAGCTTACAATTTAGAAAATTGAATTCTGTATATGTTATTAGAAGATGAATGTTTATGGGTAAAAATTATAAGAGCCTAAGCTAGTATCTTGAAGCAATTACGTGAATTTATTTACAATCTATACCAATAATTAAATTGTTTGCATTGAATGTGCAACCGACTTCAGCTGGAGTTGACTGTTCGGTAATAGAGTGGGGAGGGGTAAGGGGATTGGGCAGGGTGCGACAAAACGCCACATCCTATTAGGCCAGAGGATATGGTCATCCGTACGGGCATTAGGTTGCAGATATGGCCACATACATTTGTTTTTAATGCAACACCAAAGATCAAGTTACAAGGCAAAGGGCAACCAAAGGCCAAAAAGGTCGTGTAAAGGCTCAAATTCAGCAGTTTTATAATTCGAGTCTCATGGCCTCGAGCAGAGATCCTTTTTTCCTTGTTTCTGCTGTAATTTTTGTTTGTTAGCAAGCTGTAACATTTAAATCCCGTTTATAAATACCTAATATTTGATATGGATAGAGATGTATTGAAATCGAGAATCGTGCCATCGAGATTAGGATAGCACGGACGATCGTGGAGAAATAGAGAGGTAAGTCTCGATATATTTGTTTTTATCACCACCTTTTATTTGGAGATCGCGTCATAGTTTCTAATATTACATTTCTGATAAACAAAAAATTGGTACGAGTTGATAGGAGAATTTTAGGTCTCATATCTGAATGTAAGATATTTGAAGAAAAGAGATATATCCAAGTTTACCTATCTATTTTTTTTATTTGCTAAGGTTGTCATCCATTTGACTTTTATTTGGTGATAATGAGTATCATTAAGATGCCTTTCGAGTTAACTCTCATTGGCTTACTGATCATCGATCATCAAGTACTTACAAAAGCTTTTCCGTTTTTTTTTTTTTTTTGCATGGCCAATAAAAGCTCTTTTAACACTCAAGTTAATAAAGAAAGCAAGGAAATATGGATGTGAAAGTAATGATAGAGAGTTCATAGAAGAATCAATAGGAATTCATCCCTTTACCTACGTATTTTATTTATATTTATATGTTGGAGGGAGATGTCTTGTACAGACTGCTTACTCTAAGGAGGCGGCGCTACTAATACCTAATGAGACAACTTTCCTTTATCGATTGGTGAGTGTTTGGGTGATGAGCCTATCCCATCAGTTGTGAGCAAGCGCCTTAGTTTAGTGACCAGATAGTAAGTCATGCGACAAGTGGTTATTCAACATTTAATGAAGAGGGAGAACGTATACGAAGAGTAGAGAAGGTATTCAGCTCATGTTCTTGTAAGCTCCTTTGTAGTTGCTTCCTAAGAGGGGGACGCAGACTCCTTTTATTTTGGCATCAAGAACGGTGGACCAGACATCCCTAAAGGGAGTGCTCTTAGAGGAAATGTCCTAAGTAGCATTGCAAACGAGCTGAGCCGAGTCAAACTTCTAAAGGTTTAAACTTGGTTTGTTAAAATTATCAAGCTTGAGTCGAACTTTTTATCGAGTTTGAAATTGAAGTTGAGCTTAATTCGTTTAGATAAACGAGATTTGTTTTGAACTCATGCCTGTTAATGAGTCTAAGTATAAAAAAAATTAAGAAATATATAAATAAATAGTTTAACAAATAGTGAATAGGGATTAAATTATAAATTATCTAATAATATATTATATGTTTTAATATATTATATAGATATTAGTTTTTAGATTTTAATAATATGTAATATTTTTACTATATATAAAATTCATAAACTTATTTATGAGTTTAGTCGGCTTAAACGACTCGTGAGCTTAAACGAGTCGGGTTGCAAGCTTAAATGAACCAGGTTGTGAGCTTAAGCTGGAGCTTGAGCTTGGCTCATTTAGGCAAACTAGCTTCATCTTGAGCTCGAGCTTTGCTTGTTTACTAATTGTAGGTTGCGAGTAACTCGGCTCATTTGCAGCTCTAGCCCTTAGGGTGCTTGAGGGTTGACGCGAGTAGGGTGTAAAGCTTGAGTTATCTTGAAATGGGCGGTTGGGATTCCTTGGTGGGCTAATAGAGTCTTGGCTAACCTGGAAGGGCATTCGGATCGACTACATCAATAGGCTTAGGCCTTTTGAGCCTAGGCGGCAGGAAATAGTTGCAACATTTACCTTCCTACTCTCTTGGATGCTGGGTTAGTAAGGAGAGTTTCAATACTTTAGGCTCAGGAAGGCCGAAGCCTTTGTTGCTTGTAAAGGAGGAGTTGAGGGGGCAATGGTGCTATAGGTGCCTACAAGGAGGTGGCCCTTTGGATGTGACGGTTGGAGTGACCTTTTGGAAGTGACTGTTGACATGATCCCTGGCAGTGACTTTTCCATGCTTGGTCTTTTCCAAAGCCTCATCATTTCCAATGCATAGTGTAGTGATTCGGGAGATGTGTTATACGTGTACGTCATTAATTGCATAGAGAAGGTGCACACTAGAGTAATGATGGGCATTAATGTCACCCCTTCGCCATCATCTCTCCCTAATCTTCGGGTGTTTTAACAGTCGACACGTAGACAAACCATATTCTTACCTCTATTATTATACAAAAGGGGGCCATGGGACCATTTTCCCCATTTTCCTTTTATTGCCCTTGCCTTGACTTAAACCCTCTAACGTAATTCTCCACCTTATGAAGTCCAAACATGAGTGAATTTGAGATGATCATTTTGAATGAGAGGGCATTCAAGTTGAGGCTTCACTCCCCTCTTGGTTGGCAGTTCGTTGCCCTTACCACATCGATGGGTACTTGTAGCGTTGCCATCTAGGTTCTCAAGCTATATGTTTGGGCAATTCCTGACACCAAAGTATGTTTCTATCCTTAAGAGGGGGAACTCCGTAGGCTCAGGGGTTCCCAACCTTCATCATCCAGAGGACTCCTAGGGAGCCTTACTTGGCCTCAAGAATATGGCGGGTTATATGAAGCCACATGTTCCCTACCTTGCAACGATTGTCCCTAAGGGTTTTAAGTATTTGGATGACTTCCATGGGCTCCATGGTGCTTTTTGGCTAAGTCTTCCAAGAGTTTGGATGATTTATAGCCGCTTATGAGTATGAGAGGAACTTCCTCTTAGGGCTATTATGGTAACATGAGCATGATGAAGGAAGGGTGTACCACCATGGGCTAGGACAAGCATAAGGGACCTTGATCTGTAGTAACTACGGTAGCAGAGGAGGCGTAGCAGTCTCTATTCTCCTTAATTTGCAGTCATCTACTCGGGGTGGCTTAGGCCAGGTGTAGTTTGTCGGGATAGTTAAAGAGCTAAGTTGAAGTTGTGAACCGATCAACTTAGGTTAAGGCCCTTGCTCTATGTTGACTTAGGATTATGCGCAAACTAGGTCTGGAAGACCATCCACTAAAGACAAGTTAAAGTTACAAGCTTAAAGACTAGTGCTAAGCAGTAGAATAGGAAGGGGCTTTAGCTTGTACAATGTACTTTATATTTTTTGTTATGATTGCCTATATTCAAGGCCAGTACCTCAGTTCTTAGGTTTTGTAGTAATCCTTCAAATTAATAAAAATGAAGTTCTCTCATATTTATGTGCATTTTCTTCTCCCTTCTTTCTTCCTTCTCACCTAGTAATTTTTCTTTAGCCTTCATTCATCTTGGTTATCTATAGGGTGCTCGAAAATGAAGACGGCTGCTCTTCGTTCTTGGGGGTCTTGTGAGAATGCGTATTTGGAGAACCTCTATTCCGATCATTTGGACATGACAATTGAGGTGATCAAAGTGGCCATTGGAATACTCAAGGCTTTAAGGATTTGTTCACCATCAATGCCACACATACGGGTGCCTTCAGGCTAATCCACCTAACAAGTGAATCTCTAGTCATTGATCCCGTAGTCATG
Organism: Lumnitzera littorea; assembly: GCA_024138015.1. Lineage (NCBI taxonomy): Eukaryota > Viridiplantae > Streptophyta > Magnoliopsida > Myrtales > Combretaceae > Lumnitzera > Lumnitzera littorea. The sequence goes on along the minus strand of JAMXBB010000008.1, from coordinate 86,163,703 downwards.
ACACATGGTCGCTCTAGATGGTTTCGGGTTAAGTGACATTTTGTATGGTTTGGCCATCCTATATAAGGGTTGCTAACATTTTACCAAAATCCCTAAGAGCTCCCTTCCTCCTAATTTTGCGTTTTTCATTCCTTCTTCTTTTTCCATTTTTCAAACCTTCAAAGATGGTTGACCAACCATAAAGACTAAAAACAAACCGATTAGCAAGTGAGGTGTCAACACTTACTAATTGTAGGGATGGGCCTATCCTTATCCCCCCTTCCCCCAAAATAGACAGTGGCGGTAGCCAAAGACGGTGGCATGGAGAGGAGTTGATAATCAACTCTTCACACCAATCACATAGAGTTGAGCTAAAAGACTCTAAGGACTTACATGGAGGATATTAGCTTGAAGCCCCATCCAAGATGAGGATTTCTATTTTGACCTCCATTTTTCACCCTATTGCCAACCTGAGTACCGAGCTCATATAAGTACCAACATAGTTTTTGAACAGCCAAGTAGACATACTGACTTGTTGAGAATATAAGCTGACTTGTCGAGCAGCCATACCATAACCTAAACAACATCTGAGGAGACTAGCCTTAAACATTTATCCAAGTCGAGCTCCCAAGCCGACTAGCATCCGACCCCAGTTTAAATCGAATTGTGAGATACCTAACTTGAAGGGGATCTGAACATCCTTGATTGACTAAGCTCTGACTTGAACCAGAATAAGTTGGCTTTGACTGTAGACTCCTTTCTTCATTTTGTCCAAATTGTACTCTATTCTAGGCTACCAACAATCATGCGACATGTGTCTTCTGGTACAACATTTTAAAATGATTCTTTACTCTTTTGTATAGAATATTCTTTATCTTTTTTATCCTTTTTAGTACGTTTTATGTATTATTTGTAAATTACCCTTTTTGTCTTTTCATGTATGTACTGTAACCTTAGTGGAGTGAGTATATAAACCTCCATTTATTGTATATAGACATCAACACCTCATTATTGAATATTATCAGTTTTCTTACTGAGTAACCTTAGAATTCTCACTCTCTCTTAGCTCTTATCTATTTCATTTAGCAAGGAGTAATGGCGAGTGACCCTATAGTTTAGATCAGTGAATCATATCCAACGAATTGTGGGCTAAGTAGGATTAGTCGATGCATCATATGCAATTAGTAGTTGCTTTGATTTGTTACTCCCCTTTTATTTTCTTTTGGTTCCTTCCCGTTATGGTGCTCCTTCGTGCATACGATTTTGGAGAAGCATAAGTTTCACTGGTATCAAAGCATGGTTCCAAGAGAAAGTATGTGAAGTTATAGTAGAGTTTTGGTTTGTGTTTACTGTTAGTGGGCGCAATGTTCCTTCTGTAACTGCTTCAGTGTGCTTGTATGTTGGTAAGTATAACTCCTATCGTTAGTTTGTTTTTTATTATGAAAAAAAAGTAAGTGCATTTCTATTGAGTTCGAGCAAGTGTTAGGTGTTGAAGTTATTAAGAGTGTGTTAATAGAAGTTTTGAGTAGTAAGGTAGAAGTGTTTTTCATATATTGTATTGTTAATATGTTCTAGAAGTATTACACGATGTTGGATTCGAGTCTTTAAGTTGTTATTGGTGACTAAGGTAGTAGTGCTCATGCTGGTTGTGATTATAATGGTAATAATACTCTAGGGTTAGTTGATGATAAGCACGACAAACTCACTAATCTTGTTGAGAGTTTGGTCATTGCGATGTAAGTTAACAGACAACAACCCTAGGGTATGCTATATCATAACCCACTTGAGAATATTCCAGAGAGACATTATGGCCAATGTAGCCGGGCCAATTGTCCAGTTTGACCCCATGGAGCTGGAGGAGTTGTAGACCAAGTTACTAGATAAAGGTTGAAGTTGGAGTAGATAGAAGAGGATGATGAGGAAGTAGATGTAAAGACTAACGAGGAAGACGAAGAAGAGGCTAGGTACTAACAAGCATGAGAGCGAGGATGTTGAGCTCTTCAAGGACTTGACAATGTTAAGGTTCAAATTCCACCCTTTACCGGAAGTAGAGATGCATATGTATATTTGGAGTGGGAAGAGAAGGTAGAAAAAGTATTTGATTACTATGGCTACCCTAATGTCATCAGAGTGTGGCTTGCTGCACTTGACTTTTCTGGATATGCTATCATGTAGTGGAAGGATCTAAATACGGCTGGACTAAGTGATGAAAGACGAGGCGTATGGACTTGGAAAGAGATGAAGAGATTGTTGAGAGGAAGATGTGTGCTTGAGACATACTTGTAGGATATGTTTGCAAAGTCACAAGAACTTCGCTAAAGAGACCGATCTGTTGATGACTATGTGAGAGAATTTCAGATAGTAATGATTTGAACAGAGGTGGATAAACCCAAAGCTCGCATAGTGTTGAGGTTAATTTATGGACTCAAATATGAGGTTCATAATATTGTAGAAGTACGATGTTCTATACACTAGAAGAGGCCATTAAAGTAGCGTAGAGGGTCAAAAAGTAGAGGAGAAATGCTTTGAGCTAACTTAGGCCAACATTTTCCCGAGGCCCTATTTCATGCAGTCTTGTTCATCTAGAGCCAAGGAGAACCTTTCTCGAGTTGAGGAAAGATATGATCGACTTGATAATAGCCGATTAGGTTAATAGGGTTGAGCATGCTAGTGAAGTCGACTTGAGGAAAGGCTAACTTGAGGATATATGAGAAAGGACAAGTTTTTTATGAAAGATAAGTGATGTGAAGTGCTTTAAATGCGTAGGTTTTAGACATATGGCTGTTGAGTGTCTGAATCGACATGCCATATTGCTTTGAGGAGATGTAATGGATAGCATCAATGAGAGTGAGCCGGAGGAAGAGAAGAATACTGGAAAGGTTGAAGTCGAGGAGGAAGAGGAGACATGTGTGTATGTTAACTAGGGGGAGGTGATGACATTAGTACTAAGATGATTGCTAAGCTCCTTGCCAAGGTTCGAGGAAGACTAGAAAGAAAATTTATTCCATCCAAATTGTACCATCAAAGGGTAGTTGTACACCATCATAGTACATGGAGGAAGTTCTACTAACGTCGTTGTACAATCCTTTATGCAGATGTTAGGACTGTCGACTTCTAAGCACCCTTGACCTTACAAACTACACTAGCTTTATGATAAGGGTGCTCTACATGTAATTGAATAAATATCTATACCATTTAGTATTGGTAGTGTATATAGGGATGAAGTGATATGTCATGTTATCCCCATGGGAGCTTCACATCTGTTGTTTAGAATATATATAAGGACGACAGATATAAGAATAACTATGCCTTTCTTAAGAATGGAAAGAAAATTATGCTGTAACCCATGACACCAATGTAAGTGAATGAGACCCTTAATCAGCTCACCTGAGCTAGTGAGAAGAAAGCCTTAATGATGAGCCGAAGAGAGCTTCGAGCTGCCAAGAAGGCCGATGAGCTTATGATTCTACTAATAAGAAGATTATTAGAGATGAGAAATATAGATGATGTTCCTAATGAGATCTAAAGGTTGATTGATGAGTTTTTAAAGCTGTTTCTTGAAGAGTTGATTGAGGCATAGAACATAATATTGATCTACAACTAAGCCAACTCTACCAAACTGACTTACATATAGAATGAACCTTGAGTAGGCTGTCAGACTAAAAAGGAAAATGAATGAGCTTATAGAGAGAGGTTACATGAGGGAGAGCATGATTTTTTATGTTGTACTAGCTTTACTTGTCCCAAAGAAGGATGGTTTGTGATGCATATGCAATGATAGCCGAACTATCGGTCATATCACTATTAAGTACAGATATCCAATATCAAGGCTCGATAACATGTTAGATGAACTTCTTGGCACAAAAATATTTTCAAAAATTGATTTGCGTAGTGGTTGCCACCAAATTTGCGTGAGACTAGGTAATGAGTGGAAGACCACCTTTAACATAAGGCATGGTCTCTATGAATGGTTGGTTATGCACTTTGGACTTACAAATGTAGCAAGCACATTTATGTGATTGATGAACCATGTGATGCACCCTCTAATTGGAAGGTGTATAGGCATATACTTTGATGATATATTAGTGTACAGTGCCGACCTAAACAACCATGTTCAACATCTTCGAGTTGTTTTGACATTCTACGAGGCAAAAAGTTATATGGGAACTTGAAGAAGTATACATTTTATCAAGGTGAAGTAGTCTTTCTTAGGTATATAGTATTAAGAGAAGGAGTCCGAGCAGATCAGAAAAAAGTTCGAATTGTCTTAGATTGGTCGACTTTGAAGATTGTCACGAAAGTTTGAATTTTTCATGGCCTTACTTCTTTCTATAAGCGATTCATTAAAAACTTCAATACCATTGTCACTCCCTTAACTGAGTTGATGAAAAAGAGTAATGGATTTCAATGGAATGATTGAGCTAAATAGAGCTTCAAGAAGATCAAAGAGAAGCTCACTATTTCCCCTGTTCTATCCCCCCAAAATATGGTATGCCATTTGAATTGGAATGAAATGCGCCAGGCATTGGAATTAGTGCTGTCCTAATGCAAAAACTATGACCGGTTGCCTATCATAGTGAGAAGTGGTGTTGTGTTGAACTATTCTCTATGCTGTGTATGAGAATGAGTTCTATTATCTTTTTTGAGCTCTTACCGCCTAACAACACCATTTATTACCACGAGAGTTTGTAATTTACATCAACCATGAGTCATTAAAGCATCTTAGGAGTCAGAACATATTTTTGAAGAGGTAAGCTAAGTGGCTAGAGTTTATGGAAAGTTTTTCCTATGTGATCTAACACAAGAAAGGAAGCACCAATATGGTAGCCAATGCTCTATTATGTTGGTAAACCTTGATGACCATCTTGCAAACCTTGATGACCATCTTACAAACAAAATTATTAAGATTTTCACTTATCACTAAGCAGTATGCTTATGACTCCAATTTTGGCCCCATTATAGAGCAATGTAGAGAAGGAGTTGCTATTGGAGGATATTATCTCAAAGATGGCTATCTGTTCAAAGAAAGAAGGTTATGCATACCTAAGGATATTATCTCAAAAATGGCTATCTATTCAATGAAAGAAGGCTGTACATACCTAGCTGTTCCACACATGAGCTGTTGGTTAGGGAAGCTCATAGTGGTGGATTATCTAGTTATTTTAGAGAGATCAAAATAGACAATCTATTAAAAGAGAACTTTTACTGGCCTAGTATGGCCAAGGATATTGTCGAGCCTAGTTTTTCACTTTCTCGGTTCTTTTTATAAAATTAAGTCTTCTTTAAACCGATCAATACTAAACCTTACCCATTTAATATTGACCCTCGACTAGGGTTTAAAAAAGATCATTTTTTCCAACTTGAAAAAATTTGGAGTCACCACTTGATCGGAGTCGAGAAAAGGGGTTAAGTTATAACCAATTGGGTGGATTAGTTATAACTTAGCTACTGGTCTATTGATTAAAAAACTAATTTGTAAAACGGCTTTTTTGAAAACCAAAGATTTAGGTTTGGGGGCTAATTTATTAAACCCTAAACAAGTATCACTTTTTAACTTTCCGAATTTAACTTTGCTTTTCAAATATACTCTTTTTAATTTCTAAAAACATCTAATTATGATACATGCAACTAAATTGATTAATTTACATAAATATCTAAAAATGAAAAAAATAAAACTTTCCATATTTTAAGTCACCTTATACTTGTGTACGGGTGCCTACGTACCCGCTATTCGGGATTAGACTTCCGTAGTTCGTTTATAAAAAACTTTAGTGGGTGGTTTGATTTTAATTTTTGAAAAATGGTCGCATTTATGTTTTTACCCAGTTCAATTTATTCAAGGAAATTTTTTAAAAGGTCCTAATTGATGTTTTATTTTTGGAAACTCTAAAATAGTTGTAATTTGGAAAATGGTTTATTTATTTTCACTTATTTTTAGAAAGCTTAATTTTTCTAAGTGTGAAAACGATTTTTGTTTACTAACCTATTTATTTATTTTTATTTTTATTATATTATATTATTTATTTTATCCTTATTCTATCTATAAATAAATAGACTATTTTCTTTCTTCTTCTTTTTTTCTTTTTGTTTTTCTTCTCTTTTTTTTTTTCATTCTTTTTTCTTTTCTTTTTTTCTTTTTCTCATTTATAACATTTACAAATAAACAAATGAATAAATAAATAAAAGAAAATAAAAGAAAACCGGGTTGGCTCGGATTGGCTTCAGATAAGCTTGGACAGCTTGGATTGGCCCACTTCGGCTTGGATTGGCTCGGTCGGCTTGAATCTGCTCACTTCGGCTTGGTCGGCTTGAATCTGCTCACTTCGGCTTGGTCGACTTAATTCGGCTTAGTCGGCTCACTTTGGCTTAGATTGGCTCGGTCTGCTCGCTTCGGCTTGAGTCGGCTCGCTTTGGCTTGGATCTGCTTGGAGTCAGCTCGAAAAATTCAATGGTGGTGGTTTTCGTAAAAACACCGTAGGGAATGATATCTTAGAGAGAGGAACTGTATTAGAGAGAGGCAACTTCGATTTTCATTTTTTCTAAAGTGTTTCGAAGTTTTTTGTTGTGTTTTGAAAATGAAGAATAGACCCCTATTTATAAGTGTCACGGTTGAGTTAAAGATGGAAAAAATTAAATGCAATACGGTTTTTTTCCATTTTTGGATTGGACGAACCTGGACAATATATGGTGCCAAATACATAGTTGCACGTATATGAATGTATCGGAGTGTGTCAGACTACGTCTACTACACTTAGAAGTGAGTTGGCAAATGATGTGGCAATGACGTGGCCTATGATGTGGCGATGACATGGCGATAAAGTGAGAAAAGAAAATAAAAGATACATTTTGCACCTTTTGTAGATTGAACCTAAGATCTTCAAATCATATGCAATGTCAAGTCCAAGTGCTTATCCAATGGAGCTATTGGTTTTTCCTTATTCATATGCAATTAATTGCACATATGGACTAGGTCAGCCTAGAGTAGATTTAAATCTAAGTTTAGACTCAACAGCCTTTTATTCAAAACTATTTAAATTAAAATTATATTCTATTTAAACAACCTAAAAATTTATTATTTTCTAAATTCCCTATTTTATTTTATGACTTTTCAAATTTCTTATTTTTTTGTATTTTTTCTAAATTTTTTATCTTTTGTGATTTTTCCTATTTTCTTATATTTTTCTATAATTTCTATTTTTTCTAACTTTCATCATTTTTTAGGGCTTTATTTTAATTTTCTATTTTTTTTTTGAAAATTTTCTAATTTAGGACCCTATAACCTAATTTGAAAAATAAAAGGGGGGCAAAAATTAGATGTCTACAGATATCCATAAGGCAGTTGGTATGTATGAAGTATGCAAGAGAGCTAAAGGAAAAAGAGAGCCCCATGGAGAGTACATGCCTCGACCAATATCGAACTTACCTTAGGCCGACCTTAGTATGGACTTTATCCCATGTTTATCCTGAGCATCTAGGGGAAAAGATTCAATCTTTGTTATAGTGGACTGCTTCAACAAAATGGCACACTTCATCATGTGACATTGAACTAACAATGCTTTATATATTGTTGACTCTTTCTATAGAAAGTTGTGCAATAATGGGTTCTAAGAGGCCAACTAAATAAGCATGACTCATTTTGTCTACTTTGACTATTTTACCTTACTGCTTTGCTCTCTTCACTCTACTCTATTGTTCTCTTCTATTGTATTCTACCCCACCTTGCTCTGTTGTGCTATGTTTGCTTAGCCAGGTTAGGTTAGCTAGGCCAAGTCTGGTCAGCTAGACCAAATCTACTCATCCAAGATGGCGAAATTGAGGACTACTTATGTTTTATTTACTAGATTACCACTATATTTTGTTTTGTATTTACAGGATTGCCACTAGGGCACCCTTTACTTTATTTTATTTACAAAATTGTCATTATGCATAAATAGTTTATGTTTGTAGGATTTTATGGACTTATCATCCTTATGACATTGAAAAGAAAAACCCTTTAAGTATTTCTCTATGAAAACTCCTCTATCCCACTCTTATCAATCCCTTTAGCAAGAATTGAAGCAAGCAACCCTCATTTATACTTTGTGCGTAATATCAAAGTACAAATTAGGTTGTGCAGTGTTCATTTGGTGCATCATATCCTTATAGGTAACTTACTAATTTACTAGACCCAAATATATCTTCCTTTCTTCAATATCTTGGAGGACCCATTTTGCCTACTACAATAAGACCTTATGATTACTGAGCTCCTAGGCACATCTTATATTCTCAGTATTAGAACTTGAGGTTTCAAGTAGGGCTACAAGTTTCTTGAATGTTGGCATGGTACTATTTTAAATGTGAAGGTGAATCGACTTACTGTTTCTAGTGTTTGGAATTGACTTTGACATTTTCTAAGGATTAACCTTTAAGCCTATATGGAATTCTTGCACAATAGTTCCTAAATGGGTTTCTTATGTAATGTACTACTATATAAACTTCACCTTGTTGATTTTACTATTCCATGCCTAATGTCATGGTTTGAGAATTGATTTCTATTAATTCTTATTTAAGTTGCGATGGGAGATTAAAATTAGGATTTGTTTTGAAAATAGAAGAAGTGTATTGAGAAGGGTATGAAGGTGACTATAATTCGATAGAGATTGTGAAGTATGTGGCGATTTTTGCAAGTGTGAATCCATAGTAGTTGTATGTTGTTACTTTGCACCAATTGTGAAGTAAGTACTTGATTTCAGCTGTGAATCCTTTGTATTGTTACAATAATGGCCATGTTGGGTTCATGTTTAGATATGACACTAACTAGATTGAGTTTATTCATTAGAAGTAGGTGTTGTCACAATTTTTAGTAGAGTTTAGTGAGTGAACGAGTTAGTGAAGTGGGGTCTATACATTTGGTGTGTGTCCATCGTATCCTGTAGTTGGTGTAATTATCAACGGTTTTGGGTTCTCTAGTACTGGAGCTACGATGTATCTTATGTGAACTCAAAAATCACAGCCATGAATTGTGTATGTAGACTATGAGCATTGTGTGTATGGTGGTTTGTATGTGATTCTAAGTTGTACAATTGTGGAAATCATCTAATTGGTACCATAATTAAGTGTAGAGTTATGTTTGGGGATTTTTATTGTGTAAAGTTATGCTTGTAAGTGAATTATAGTGCAGTGAACAATAGTGATTAGAGCACAAGTGGGTTTGTGAGTTGGGTGAGCTCTGTTGTAATTCACTGCAAAACATAGCTATGTTTATGCACGATGGTAGAGCTTGTGTTGGTGTGCAATTATAAAAGGGTACAAAAGCGAGGGGAAATTGAAGCGTTGGGTGTAGGCACTGTTCGTCGAGTGTGTTTGGTACTCACTAGAGTAGTAGTGGTGTGAGTTTATGCTGCCGCAGTTGTGTGTTCGCAAGATAGGTGTAGGGCTTGCTTGAATTGACAAAGAAAGCCTACTATATGATATATTGCATATTGTTACAGCAATTGCAACTATGTCATGGTTGTTGTAGGTTGTGTACAGTGGACTGCATTGGCAAGACTCAATGATAGCCTATGGCTTATGTTTTGATTGGTGTTGAGTTGTGCACTAGTAGTGTTTCTAGATGTAGCTAATGATTGTTGACAGACTGAATTGAAGAACTAGTGATTGAGATTAATTATTGACTGTTGTATCTAAGTTGTTGTACTATTGTGCGTGATTGTCTTAGAGTATAGAAATTGATTGCAGATCAGTGCTAAACTATAGTGTGTCATGTACTCAGCTACCGAGCTATTTTATTCTCTAAGCTTGTTAGGCTAATTTATAGTAATAATCTGAGCTAAAGTAAACTTAATAGCCAAGCTAATTCAAGTGTTGTTGTGCTTGTGCCGAAGTGACTCTATATAGCTATTAATTGTGCAATTATACTGTCCACTGAACTATCCAAGTACATGTAGTTGTAAGTGTGCCAAGCTAGTTTCTTTGAAGTGTTGAAGTGAACCTAGTCAGTGTGTAAGGTGCTCAAGGTTAACTTATGTAGTGCCAAGCTCATTATTGGCTATGAGTAAATTTCAAGGCTGCTTGTGGAAGTTCTGAGCTCTTTATTGAGTGTGTGTGTTTTGTTTGATTATTGCCGAGCAGCAATAAATAATCATGTTGTTTTGTTTGAGCCTCTTGCAGTGTGCATGCTAATGTAAAGTATCAAGCTTGAATGATGGTGAAAATTGTCAAGCTTTTGTAAAAGTTGAGCTGATTTGAGGAAAAGACTATCCAATTTTTGAACTACTGCCAAATTAAGTGTATATCGAGCTTATTCTTAAGTTTGCAAACTAAGCTACTTGTCTACTGAATTGTTGTGATTGGGGATTCATAGTACTCATGGCCTTAAACTGTAGTTGGTATATGTTAAGCTGCTGGTCAAAATATGGCAATGTAGAAATTTCACTTTGATGGAAGACTCTAAGAAAATATCATATTAATTTGGGTTAGCAATTATCTTGTGAATTTTGACTCTGAAGCTATAGTTGGGAGATTCAGTTATTCAACTATTGATCACCTAAGTTCATATGAATTTTCCTATAATGACAAGGTGATTCATGTTACCAAGCAGGTAAAGATAACATTCTCTTTTGATAAATTCCAAGTTGAGGTTTTATGCGATATATTTGATATTGATGATTGTTATATGTGTTTGGGAAGTCCATGGAAGTCAAGTTGCGATATGCATTATCACCCATCAAGGCATGCTTATTCCTTCTATGATAAAAGGCGAGTTGTGATGCCTTGCAACCCTTAAGCAAGAATTGAAAGAGGTTTAAGAGCTATCAAGATTGTCACTCAAAGGTGGAGAGTCAAAATACCTTTCAAAACATTCCAGGAAGGCTAAGGTAAATTACAACCTATCTCCCATGCTCCTGATGTGATTCCATTACCGACCATCCATGCTACTAAGAATGACCCTAGTACTACTACATTTGTCTCCTACCTATTAGAATTCTTTGTCTTAATCCATTGATGGGATTATCTAGGATTGGTGAGAGCTACAATAGTCTTGTGTCGATGAGATCTTATAGATTACTTGTTGATCTTTATTGTGGTCATTGTGATGGATATTCATATTATCTACCATCTACTTTATACTTATTTTACTTCACTTGCACTTGCTTACAATTCCAAACACATAAGTCTTTGATTTCGTTATTCATTAAGGGCTAAAGTATTCATAACTTGATTATAGTCTCATATGATAGTTGTAAACACCTCATTTTTGCCAATTTTTTCAACTAAGCCAAGTTAGTGAATAAAAAGAAAAAAAAATGAAATGATGAAAAAAATGAAAATTAAAAAAAGAAAAATAAAAAATTAATTATTAATTAAGTTAGGTCATAGAAAGTTGAGTTAAGAGTCAAGTCGTATCAAGTTGGGTTAAGTTAAGATGTCAGATCAGTTATTGAGATGGGTTGAATCCATTAGTTTTGAGCTAAACCAATTTAGGGGCTCAACATCATAATTTATTAAATTATTGGGCTAAATTGGATTGCATTGGGCCTTAAAAGAAAAGCTCGAACTAGCTAGGGCTTTTAGAAGTTAGGGTGAATATAGGTTAAATCACAAACAAGTCTTTCCTATCTTCGATACAAAAGATTCGATTTTAGAGTTTATAAATATCATATTGGTCGGTAATTGAAAGAGGCTTTTCTTTTTCATCACATACACTCAACAAAACAACACACACGCCCCACATCTCTTCATGCGCTACCATACACCCTTACGCACCACCACCACGACACACGCACCACAACGCATTCCCATACACCGCCACGTACCCCCACACATCGTTGTATAAGCACAATGCACTACACCAACATCACAATACCCTAGCACCGTTGCACCTCACCACTGCCCAGATCCTTATCGCTAGTCCCACTGCCCAGGTATCACCTACACTATCACCTATTGTCACCCACACTGTCGCCCATCACTTGCCCAGATCTTCGCTAACTCTTGACCAGATCACTACCTATTGTCGCCTAAGCTACCGCCTACAGCATGTCCATCGCACACCTAAATCCATGCTCACATTACCCTTGCTCACCCATCATTGTCGCTTATGCTCACCTAAGCTCTTACCTAGTCTTCACCTGTACACTCACCCAGGCTCTCGCCTAGTCCTTGCCTGCATGCTTGCCTAAGCTCTCGCCTGCACGCTCGCCTAGTCCTCGCCTACACGCTCGCCTAGGGTCTCGCCTAGTTCTTGCTTATACGCTTGCCCAAACGCTCGCTCGCACACGCCTAAGCTCTCGCCCAGTCCTCGCTTGCATACTCAGCTAACCCTCCCTATATATGCCAAAGCACTCGCCAGCTCTCACCTAGTCTTTGCTCGCACGCGCTCAACATCACCCAATGCCAACGCGACTTGACTTAGGTGAATTTTTAATAAGTTTTTTATTATTTTATTTTAGTTTATTGTTTTTTATTAATTAGTCATGTTTTTATTTATTTTATTATTTTCCTTATTCATTAATTAATTTTTTGTTTAAGTGTCAATTTTTTAAATTAATTATTTTCTTGTAAATTTTTAGATAAATTAGGGTTTTTTTTCTTGAAAAATCATTTAAAAAAAATGTTTTGACACTTAGTGATTTTTAGAAAAATAAAAAAAATCTAAATTCAATTAGTTAGGGTTTTTTTATTTAATTTAGAAAAATTAAATTTTTTTTAGGTTTGTTTTCTTAAAATAATAAATTGATAAAAAACATAAACGTGTCTTAGGTTTCAATATAAAAATGATCCACTCACTAAAAATTTTATAGAAAAAAAAAAAAGAATTACAATCGGTTTGATCATGATTAGTAGGTACATAGATACCTTCAAAGCAACCGTTAAAAAAAATTAAAAATTTTTTCCTTTTTTAGAAATTGGTAATAAAAAATAATAAAAATCATTCTTAGTCATTTTTTAATTATTTAGATCTATTTTTATTATTTTTAGAAAATATAAAAAAAAAGCTCATCAATTTTTTAAAATTTTTACATGGTGACTTAGTCTTAATAGGTTAGTACCCGAATCCCCTTTTTTTGGTTTAATTTTGTAAAAAATCAATTTTTTTAGAATATTTGTAAACTAATGGTCAAATTAAGGTTTTTTTACCCAAAAACTCTAATTTTATTTTTACCGGTTGAACCGGTTGGCGACTCTATTTTTTTTTTTTTAAAAAAAACAACATTTTCTTTTCTTTAGTTTAATGTCAAGTAATTTATATTAACCAGGTTGGGCTTGATACAGGTTAAATTAAGGAAATTAAAATAAGGCTCGATAATAGTTTCTATGCAAAAAACTTTCAATATTAGTCACCCAAAACACATATAATCTTTTTACACTCCTAACTATAAATATATAAGACGTTATAGCATATGTACATATCCAAAAGAATATACATTAGTCAAAAAGTACAACAATATCTATTAAGAGATTAGCAGAATGTGCACATACTTGAATAACTAACATAGGATTAACTCTAACATCCCAACAAAACGTAACCAACTACCAAATATATTCATCATTCAAATCACCATCAACAACCACTCATTCAAAAGAATTCCACCTCATTTATCTTCTAGTTAAATCATCATTATTTTCACTAGTTAATTCAGTATTCTATAACTCTATAGGAAAATTAGAAATAGTAATTATTTCGTATACCTTTTCATTATTAGACTCCTCAATGCTATTATTAACTATTATCTCATATGTCGAATTCTCAGTCTATACAGGATCTACTCCTGAGTTAGATTCCGATTACATTTCTAATATAGGTTCTCATTCACTCTCTGAATCAACTTCTGACTTTTGCCTTCATTGTTTGGTCTTTTCCAAAATTCTCTTCTACGCCATCCTTTATTTTACCCTCTACTACATTATCTTATATTTATACTAAACACTAAGCTAATATCATCTTAGAATTATTTAAGTTTCTAATTTACCTATAGTTCATTAAACTATTGGTTTAGGGTGAGATCCTTTTAGCTTTAAGGGTTTTCTTGACCTACTCCAGTTGATCCAAGAAAATATGGAAAACCAATAATAATCTTTTGAGGGTAACTTCCAAAGATACATGATATGTTAGTCAAAATATAAGTCATACTTATAGGGTAAGGTTTCTCTCCTCTACCCTTACTAAAAGTATTTCACTAATATTCTCTAAGTCGTAACCCCTTATTTTCCATCCATCTTTAATCAATGGCACTATCACATTATATCTATTATTCTGAAGACTCAAATTAATCTCAATTATTGTTTAGAAGTCTCACCAACTACAACACATCTTATCAATAGACTTTTCAATAAACTCATTCATAGTATTAAACATATCCTAACCAACTATTTCTAATAATAATCTTTACATCTCAGCTTTGAATTAGATAAGAGACTCTCCTCCATTTTACTTAAATCACTTTAACTAATTGACAATTCACCATGTGATCTCATAGCTGAATTTAAGATCAATTATCTTAATTCGGTGTTATAGTCACTTCTTACTCTATAATTTATAGTACAATCCTTTAATATCCACTTATGCCATCGCATGATGTTATATCCTTTAATGTAACTAAACATCAATTTAATATCCTTACTCCCTAGGATTCATCTGTGGCTAGCTTCAGGATAGTTATTCTACCACTTTCTAGCTAATTCCTACCATTGCATGACGTTATCTGATCTATCATAAGATTAGAGAAATCTCACCCTCTTTAATTCTAGTTGAGGGGTTTAACGCACATTCAACAATTCAGAACCAAACCAAGGCTTGTACAATGAAATGGAGACACACCTCCTCCTGGAACTACCTTTGAACCATTGCCTTCATCATTATCGTGACCTCCTCTTCTGTTACTCAATTTGACTGAGGATGAAGAAGGGACCATTATGCTCTAGCGGTATCCCTTTCGAAGGCATTGGTATTTAATCGGAGAATCCTAAACGTTTCCCTTAATGGGTTGCAATACAAGTCTAATTTAGATTTATAAGCCATATATTTAATTAAGTCCAGTTTAAAGTATTCAATCATTTCATGCAAATCAAACAATTACAATCAAGAGCATCAAACTAAAATCTTACAATTAAACCTAGAAACAAGCACACATAGGCATGTGCACAGTTAAGCTATCTAATAAACATAACCAACTATAATCTTAAGCCTCTAAGTATTATAAAATAGTATTCAAAAATACAATTACATATTGATTCCAAACTTACTTAAAGTCCTTGATTTTTTCACTTAAGTATGATATAGGGTCTGATCATTGCTAATAGCTTCTATATTATAAATATCGTTTTGGTATTTATACTCTTATATATATAGCTCTAAATCATTAGTTTTATTTTAAAATTATAATTTTACTCAATTATTTGGCTTTTATATTGTTTATAATTAAACTATTTCCATACTAATTTCTAATTTAGTTTTTGAATCAATTTCTGAATTAAGTTCTAATTTAGTTTCTAATTACGATTTTTACATGGAAACCATAGGAGCTCCTCCTGATCTAATATGTGAAGTTCATGTAACTATATTTGGGTATCCAAGTCTCCTATTTAGCTCCTAATCAGTATCCTGGTCTATACTGTATGCTATACTCCTCATTTAACTTCCGAATTTGCTCTTATGTAAGAATACCCTACATTTTTAACATAATTTCTTAAAATTTTAATCCTAAATCAAATTTATATTATATTTCTAATATTATAATATTATCAATTTAACCTAATTCATTCTATCCATTTAACTTCCCATCTTCACATATTCCTTCTTATTACATAACTTACAAATAATACACATATCTAACGTCCTCAACACTACAAATACTATCTCCCATCAACAATTAATATTTCAATATGATTAAATACACCCTAAATTAAGAAATTCATCAATTTAATATTAAATCACAAAATAAGCCTAGGAAATTTCCTTTTATTTATGATTTTAAGGCCTAAAAATTAAATAAAAATTTAGGAAATTAATTTCAAGGAAAAATCCTTATACCAATGTAATATATACCCTAAATAGTACACATAAAAATTTTGGGCCTAAAATTACATCATTATTGTCATTTAAAACAAAAGCGAAAATTAGCTTGAGTTTAGTGATTTCTTAAGAGTAGTATATATCGGAACCTAGTTTTATCAAATTGATATTTTTCCTAAATCTATATACAAAAACACCCTAGACTACTAATTTTCATAATTTTACACATTGATTTGATATTTTTAATAAATTAAACAAAGTCGAGTAAAAATTTTGAACTCATTGATTAGGTTGCTTTCAAGCACCAGCGATGGCTTAACTATTAGGTAGTGGTGGCCATTTCCTCTCAGGTGGTGTTGGACATGTGTTCTCTTCTCAATCCCTAATTACACTACAATTTTTCTAATTTTTGTAAAAATACCCTCTCTTCCCTTCTTAGTTCCTCTTTATTTTTCTTGAGTTCCCTATTGCCTAAAATGAATTATGGTGGGTGTTTCCTGAATTTATAAGTTAATTTTGGGATTTTCTTATATCTTTTGTTGCCATGTGTCCCTTTTTCTATTTCTTTTTCACTTTCTAAATGTCCAATTTCTATTTGTTGATTTTTCATCTTTAATTCCCAACTTACCATGCCTTTAATCTAGATTTTTCCACACAAGTCTCATATTTTCTTAATTTTTCTCAATTTTCTTTAATTAATTTGGTATTTTTTAACATATATTAGGTATTTTAAGTAATTCTAGGTATTTTTACCCATACATAAATACATATATAGTACAAATAAATACTCATAAATATTATTTAAGCTATTTTAGATTTTTAGTTTACATATGATTTATTTCTATTGATTCATTAATTATCAGAACTCATTTTCGATAAATAACGAGTCATACATATAACTTAATAATTTAATATTTAATTATTTTTTTTATCTTATTTTCATAAATTCAAACATATAAGGTCATTTCTATTAATATTTCTAGCTTTGTCATCAAATTTGAACTTGATCAAACAACTTATATGATTACCCTAACTTTTTACATACTGACTTCGAACTTCCAATTGTAGGTCTTACACCATTGGTTGCAAGCAACTGCCCTAGTTTAGCAGTTGAATAGTAGGCCACATAGCAGATGATCATTCAGCATTTAATAAGGAGAGATGAAGCATACGGAGAGCAAGGAAGGTATTTAGCTCGTGTTCTTGTAAACTCCTTGGTAGTAGCTCCCCAAGAGGGGAAGGTGAACTCCTTTCCTTCTGGCACTAAGAAGGGGGGCCTAGACATCCTTAAAGGAAGTGCTCTTAAGGTGTTCGGGGGTCAACCCAAGCAGGGTGTAAAGCCCAAGCTATCTTGAAATCGGCGATTGGGATTCCCTGATGGGCTAATGGAGTCTCAATTGATCGGGTGGAGGGGAGCATTTAGACAGACTACGTTAGTAGGATTAGGCCTTTTGAGCCCAGGCAATTGGAAATAGCTATCAACATTATCCAACCTTGTGAAATTCTATTTCTTTATTTTTTTATTCTTAGCATATATTATTGAAAAAAAAAAACCAGATAAAAGTCAGTAATTTATATTGAAGTAGTAAGAGTTTACTATTTATAATATTAAAATAAAAGGACTGATTTTGGTGCCACACCATTTAAAAAACAACGTTTCACAAATAAATTTCTTTAGTTGCTATTAAATTAAAAGCATTTCTCTTATCTCATAAACGGTAGAAGAATAATTTTAGTAAATTAGCCTTTTTTATTCAATTGTACCTATTTTACCTTTTATACATTATGTTCTCTAATTTAGATGAATAGACTAATTCCAGTAAATGAGGGCATGGAGATGGGGAAAAGATTCATTGATAAATAGATGCTTTAAGAATCTACAAAATTCTCTTCATTTATCTTATTAATAACAAATAAGTGAAGTAACTGTTTGAACATTATCATAATATAGCATTTATAACGAAGTTGCAACTTTATGTTAACCTAAAAAGGTTATGTTAAATAATCATACAACTTTATAGAAAATAACACAATATTATTCCTTTCACAAAAGTTGCAAGGTGTTAGACCAATTTAGCCATTTTTATCTAGAGTACTTCACAAGTACCTTAAGTCATGGTTGATATGCATAAATTGTTTGGAATGGAATTCATTTGGATGGAATGGAATCATGACCAAAATAGTAAATCCTTTCCTATGCTTATATAGTGAAATTTGTCAAAAAAAAGTTTTTAATTATTAGATGTAATAACTGTCTTTAAAAGTTAAATAAGTAATTTTCAATTAATGATAATTAGTTAGGGTGAAATGAAATTGCAATTCCACCCCTATAAAAGTAGAGTCAAATTCCCTTTTAAAGCAAGAATCACCCATTTTAAGGAATATGACTTCACTTTCTAAAAATACTCTCAAATATGTGAAAGGAAATGGAATCCAAAATCTTGAATTCATTTTCGTATATCAAATGTAATGTTAGCAGACATATGTTTTGCTCATTACGACATAATGCACTAAACTAGGATTAGCAGTAGTGCTTGGCTTTAAGGAAGAAGAGGTAGGAAGACAACAAGAGAAAGGCAACATAAAGTCACATCACCAAAGGAGAGATAAGTTTTAAGTTTAGGCTTTGCATTAGGAAAAAAGATTCAATAATTATTGTATACTACATGTTATGTACATGTAGCATATAAATATCAATTAAATATTGATACGAATATTAATGAAAGGAATAGTTTCTAAATCAAGTATCACGCATGATTTACACACAATATAATTAATAATACCTTATTGGTACTTATACACCAATTATATACAACATACGACGTGTATTACCAATTGAATTGTTTTTCTCATATTAGGGCTAAATCGTTTCTTTTTAACATAAATATAATAAATTTTTATATTTTTAGTTTTCTTGATTAACAAAAATATAACGTTATATTTCATTCATTAATATATATTATATAATTTAATAAATTTTATAAAGTGGATATAAGGTGCTTGAGAACCTATACCCCATATAGTTAGAGTTTAGGTTCTAAGGTGAAAATTTAGGGTATGAAGATATCATTACTCATATTCTACTCTATAAAAATAGGTTTTAGAAAATTGCTGTCTAGAACTTATCATATGATCCTTAATACCTATTTAGACCCTATTCGGTTGGTGAGGTATAGGTAGGTATCCTATACAGCAAGGTTACTTGCTTAACCTTAATACAAGAATTGTGTCTTTATAACAAGTTACAAGCTTTGCTTCCATAGTAGATGCCGCAATGACAGATTGTTTGACACTTTTTCATGATATTGCTTCATCTACTAATAGGAACAAATAGCCAAACATTGATTTTATAAACATCCAATAATGTGTAAGTCTAAATATGCATTCAATTCTAATTATCAAATCTCCTAAATGTGATAATATAATCCTTAATTCATTAAAGATATCTCATTTATTTGTAGTTTTCTAATGATCAATACCGGGATTATTGTAATATTGGCTTAACATTTCAATTGCAAAGTTGATATCAAGTCTTATGCATGGTAATGCCTACAACAAAGTCATATTGAATAGATTCCATCTCCTTATGTTCCACATCGTTTTAGGGATATTGCATAAGATGAAATTTATCCTCTTTCTGTAATGGGACAATGTTTGCTAAACATTTGATCATATTAAATCTCTCAAGAACTTTCTCCATATAAGCTTTCTAAGATAATCTTAACAATCCTTGTGATCTTTTTCTAAATATTGCATTTCTAATCACATAGGATGTCTCTCTTATATCTTTCATGTCAAAATTAATATTATTTTTTTTTTGTCTCGTACGAAGTACCTAAATCATTAGTAGCAAAATATCATTAATATATAGAACCTAAATTATAAAATTATTCTTACTAATCTTTCAATAAATGCACTAGGCAACACTGTTTTCTTATCAACCAAAAGGATGTGATGGTATCATTAAACTTAAAGTACCATTGCTTGGATGTTTATTTAAATCCATATATTGATTTCTTAAGTTTACACATTGATATTGGTTCAACCAACTATTCTAAAATTATTTAGGCAAGTGCACCTATTAATACTATAGTATAGTAGATAATATGTTCCCTCGGAGATTATAATTAGTAATAATTATTGATCTCCATATTATCTAATCGATAAATTTGAACAAGGAAATAAAATGAAGAAGCACTCAATTCTAAACTAAAACTATGAACAAAATTAAAGAACTAGAATGCAAAAAAAAAAAAAAAAAGGATTGAACATAACCAAGAGGGTAAGATACCGTGTCCAGATACTCAATACCCCTAAGATTACCTATTGTAATGCCCTACTTCCCTAGGCATCTACTTTTCGTTTCCTTTGTTTTTTCCCTTCTAATGACCTCTTGGCACTAGTAAGATGGTTTAGTACATGCCATCCCTAAGTTAGGGATATGGTGGAGTCAACTTCACCATAATAAATCTTAATATACAAATGGATCATCATGTTCCTCTTTGTTGATTAACAGATATCACTTGTGAACACTTTACAACATAGGCCCATCATGGAGTATGACATGTCAGTTGGTAAAAAAAAAATACATAATCCAATTCATGACTACATTATCACACTTAAGTCAATTCATCAAAGCTTGTAAGGTAGCATGGAGATCTTGAGTGTTTATATCCTAGTATCAACATATAATCTTCTAGTTAAATGCTCTCTATACCCTATCCCAGTTTCAAAGTCTTATCAATCCTTCTCTTTTATAGCCTGTGCCCTAAGGATGCATAAATAAACATCCCCTTAGCTCTCTATGAGCTAAGTGAGAGTAAAAGGTAAACATAACATGACACAAGCACATCTAAGAAATAATAATCAAACCAATGCATGGGTACTTTTAATCACATAACAAATAGCACTAAACCAAGTTAGATAATGCAAAAATGCATATTATGCTTATGTACGTGATCAAATACGTTAGTATTGATATCTTAGTTTCCAACTTATGAGTTTTTCAAGCTTTTGAGCTTTTCATTTAGTTAGTTAACTCAACCAAGCATAGTATCTAAGTAATACATCTAAGTTTCTTATCATATGTCATTCAATTAACCTAATCTTTCTTTGGTGTACGTCATCATTATAAACTAAAACCTCATATCAGGTTCACTTAAGTGAATACTTTGAAAGTCAACCCATTTTTCTAGTATTTTCTAAGTTCAAAGTATGTCTTAATAACTTCTTACATAATTAGCAAATCATATAATAAAGTTTCTCAACCATGTTCAGTCAAATTCAATCAACCAAGTACATGACCAAGTTTAATTAACCAAGAACATAATTATCATATATTCAGCAAGTGATACATCCTAGATTCAACATCGAACTTAGACAACGAAGTACGCTATATTAGAACTACATAGACTTGCAACCTTAAGAGTAGACATAAGTCCACCCCTAAACATATAATATCCACTTATCTAAGAGTAGTATGCCTTGTTTTGAATAGCATCTTTGAGTTCCTTGTTATTCAAGTAACCTAGAATTGAGAGTTGCATTTCAGTGTCTATCTAAGTTATGTAAACATGTCATTAAAGCTTAAGTGTTTAGGTAAGAGTACTTCAATAGAACCTGGGACCTTCTACACAACCTTTGACATAATCCTCTTTTGTTTAGGTCCTTATTATTTAACCTTCTTTACAACCTTCTACTAGGGAAGGTTTCTTATTAACTTCATTATTTATACCTTCTACTTAACCTTCTACCTAAGGTTGGTCTTAAGATTCATAGTTAGTGAAGTTTCTACTCATATTTACTTTTAGTTTTCACTTTATGTTTCACTAAAGAACTTCTTACTCAAACTTCTACTTATACCTAGTTTGGTTTTCTCATTTGATGTCTTACCAAGGGCCTTCTACAAAAGCTTCTATTGATTATCTCATTAAGGTCCTTATTATATTATATTTCATTCCAAGTCTTTTCTATGCCTAGTCATAGGTAACCTTTTACAAAAACTCCTACAAGGTCAATTAATACTTAAACTTGTTAAAACTCCATGTAATTGTCAATACTCACCAAGCTTTGGACATAACTAGCGGTAAAACCACCCAAAGATTAGACTCTAGATTCGGATAATTTTTCAAAAAGTCATGTATGTTCATTTTCCAACATATGATCATTTATGTTTTGCGAAAATGACATTTTTAGCTTGTAAAAATCATGATAAATCACCCATTTGACCAATTTTGGACTCAAAATCATATGTAACTTCTTGAAACATCATTTTAATAACAAAACTATGGATAAAAATTAGATTGGTTCAAATATACTTGAAAATCATCCATTTTTTTCGAACTTTCCGAATTTGGTAGTTTTTGCTAAATCAAAATTAACAAAAATCTATTGAGAAAATTAGTAAAAAAAATTTTGATATAGCTTGTAAATAGACATTATAAGGAGTCTATAGAAAAAGATTAAGCTTGAAACAACATTGTCTGTGCTTTTAAAAATCAAATTGAAAATTCACTCGGAATGGCCTGTTTCCTAAGGGTAATGTATAAAATATGCATATTTTGAAAAACTGATATTTTTCCACGATAGTATACTAAAAATAACATAGGAATACATGTTTCAAATTTTTTTCAACTTAGTTTACTACTTTCTATGATTGATTGAAAATCAAGTAAAGACTGAGACTTACTAATACTACGTTTTTCGATGACTGAAGAACCACCAATCTATGTCCACAGTTTAATGCATTGGTTTTCCTTACCAATGGTGGTGGTGGTTGGTCATCAAGTTGTCTCTTGATTCAAGTTCCATTTATGCCTAAATTCTGTACTATTTTCAATTATTTGTCCTAATTTCTATGAGACCCTCAATTTTCTTCCATGAACTTTTTCGAAGCTCGAAATTTGACCAAAGAGTGTAATTAAGGAAGGCTTGAGGCTTTTATATATGGTTTAGGTAGGGAACAATATTGCTAAGTGTTAATTGGCTCTAAAATCACGTTCAAAACCATGTACTAAAACAACTCACTCCCTTCATTTTGCAATTTAACACTATGGGTGCCCATAGTTTATTTCCTTTTGTTTATAAAAATAATTTTCAATCCTAGTTTTAAGTCAAAACCACCCTGAACATTTTATTTATTTATTCCTTTGATTATTGTATATTTAACCCATAGGAGTAAAAACTTCTACAAGGGGCTTTCTAAGCTTCTGTAGGACTCCATTCCAAGTCATATTTCCTTCCTTATTTATATGTATTTAATATATAAGATATTATTTTCTAAGCATATATCACCTTTAAATAATATTCCAAGTCTAGTCATAAGTTTCACTATTCAAATGACTTTTGGTTCCAGTTAACTTGAGACTTTATTTAATTATTTCACATACGCATTAGTTCAACAATCCAAACTTATAGAATTTCTCCTAATTATTGTAGCTTGCCATGAAGTTTCACTTAATTCCATTGATGTCATTGAATGCCCTAAATTTAGGGGGTTTAGAATCCTATGGTATTACATCTTACCCCCTTTACAAAAAGTTTCATCCTTGAAACTTAAATGTTCCAATATTTACAAATTCTAAGGGTATCATCATGCTTTCACTACACAACTTTGATTTTCACATCACATTGCAATTATCGAATATTATTGAAACCATAACTCCAATAACTTTATAAACAATTATAGTTTCAATCCTTTACATATCATCTTACCATATCAGTCTTATATTGTGTACACTTATAATTCAAACATCTTATCATACTCCTTACCATCACAACCTTATGGCCTTATCATTCTTAATCTTTAAGTCTCTCCAAAGGAGGTATATCTTTACTTTTCATAGCCATATCTAGCTATAATATATTTAGATAAGGAAACTCGAGATCTCTTGATTTTTCATTCCTAGCTGTTAAGCCTCTTAGCTACTTTTTATGATCAATTAAGATTCTTACTTTACTTGCAACATATCTTCTCTTATGAAACTTATTTCTTATTTCAATGTGACTACTACAAGAGTCCTATAATTCTGACATTATAAATTTATCCCAACCTATTGTAGTGTAAACATAAGTCCCTTAAAGTAGCTCTTAATTGAAATCTTTGCATTTTCATTTTACTCTTTACCAAGAACATTCATCTATTGTAGCTTTTCAATGCTATTGTTCTCAATATTAAACAACTTTCACCTTTTCATCATTATTCACAATTCATGGATCTAATCTCATTCACATTGTCAGGATTTATCTCCAAAACTCATCTTGACTTGCTCATCACTTAAAAATATATATTTAATTTTGATCACTCTCAAACAAAAATACCATTAGAGTCACCAATATGACATTTAATGATCCATATAATCTCATTATCAACATCATCTTATAAGTAAATATTGTTTAATCTAACAGATTGATTATGTTCCAAGGTATAGTTCTCTAAGTGATAAATTGGTAGCAATTCAATCATATCACCTTATTATTCACCTCTAAACCCAAATCATCAATCCATACTCAAAATCGCATCCTAAGGTAACCAATTTTAATCCCTCAAACTCAAACATCCAATCACTGGTTCAATACTATCAAGGCATTGAATCTTCCACATTAACTTTTTAAGTATTGAGACTTAGAACTATCATCTCAAAAGATTTTCCTTCATTAGCTCCCATGACTTCCATGCGCATATTTATTAGGTCGACCAACCTTTTACCTTAACTTCTACCTAATGAATTTCACCATCTTAGAGTCAAAGCACCTGTTACTTGACCTTCTATTTCAACTTTTACAATTTAAACTTAACATAATTGTTCTATGATATTTTCTATTTTACTTTCTATAATAACTACCACACTTCTCATATCATATTTCATCCCTTGTTCAAATCATAATTAACCATTCAGAGATCTATCCTAATTAGCATCATTAGCATTTATTTATACCATTCAACTCAATTTTCTTGTTACCTTAGTAAGTTAGATATAAATCTAAAAGTCACATAACTAAATTTGTATATTCAATCTTACTCTCCATTAATCATGAGCACAATTAAAATTAAAACTACAAATTCAATTGCACACATGATCTCATTATCATAAAAGCATTTGCAAGTCAACATCATTCACTTTATCAGATCAATTACACGTAATGATATAATTCTCTAAGTGATAAGACAACAATAATTCAAATTTATCATCTTAGTATTTACATTTACTTCCAATCAATATTTTAAATCTATGACCAAATCTTAGAATAACCTATATAATCCATCAAATTAGATAATTGGTTGAAAATTATAACCACAAATTACAAGGATTGTTGCAGCCCTATTCCAAATATTTATGATCTCTAATCTCTAATTAAAGCTTTCTAGTGCTCTTAGTTACTAACATACAATTCTCTATAAATGTGCATTTAAGGATGCTTACTTATATACAATTCTAACATTCTGCACTTTACATCTCTAAGTTT
The DNA here is from genome assembly GCA_024138015.1 of Lumnitzera littorea. NCBI lineage: Eukaryota > Viridiplantae > Streptophyta > Magnoliopsida > Myrtales > Combretaceae > Lumnitzera > Lumnitzera littorea. The sequence goes on along the minus strand of JAMXBB010000008.1, from coordinate 86,138,265 downwards.
CTTACATAATTTTCTTAATCATTTCAAATTAGTTTTCACAGTAATTTACAACTATCATTTTTAGCTTCTATCTCCACCACTACTTCAAACCACTTTAGTTAATCTTGCAATGTCCATTTTTCCTTATTTCTAATCAATTTGTCATATTTTATTTTGAGTTCTCTTCTTAAAATATAAACTTAAGTGTTAATTGTACTTTACCTCATATTCTCATCATCCATCAATCTTTTCTCGTATTAAGAGTTAATGATTTGCAAACTTCCATCTTATCAATACTCAACCAAAACTTCTTGTCCCCATTTCTTATGAAAACTTCTTGCTTTTGCTTCATTTCTCTAACGAATTCCAATATATAAATTAATTGAACTTTTTTGTGATTCATAACTATCACTTCAACTACTATTCACTTCACATTGTCTAACAATCTTAGCTAAACTTTTGAAAGTTATCACTATTTCCTTTTCTTCCCCTCCATTATAGTATCTTTGATTATTATTCATGTAATGCTAACATCTCTTTTAGTTTCTATCAACATCATAATCAAGGGCTAACATTCTCATCTTGTATCTACAATAACTTATCTTATATAGACTTCTTTTTTCTACTCATCCAACTTAAACCATTCTTTATGGTATTATTCCTTTCCATGTCTTACTTCATATTGTACCAGACCCTTTCACTTTTTACTTGATTTAATCAACTAAGTTCACATCTTATTTCCTATCTCCTAGCATTCTTTTACCCTTTCCTTGTTCCTTACCCACATGGGTCACTTAAATTCTCTTCATATACAATATTCCTAACTTTGTAGACTTCTCATCAAGCCCTTTGTTCATATTTCCTCTTTTCTACTTTGATATTCATTCTGTTTACTTGTCGAAAAGATCTACACTAGTTACTAACAGGAGCCTATTTCTATCAACATATTCCTTAAATTCGAAAAAATGAAGGTTTTCGTATCACATAACATGTGAACATATCAGTCTCTAATTCTAACATCAATAATTATAGTCATGTCATCATACTTAGCTACTAAATACAAGAAAGATATATATAATATAAATCATATCTAAGTAAGCTTCTACTGAACTTTCTATAACATCTAAATTTAAGATTTATATTGTAAAGAACTTGTACTATAGCTTCTATAACTCATCACTCTTATCTTGCTAAAGTAAAGAAGGTTCCACATTATTTTGAGATTCAAATATCATGCTTACCATCACATCATCATTACTTCTTTCATTTATTGCCAACAATGAAACTGATATTCCACTCTTTTTCACTTAAGTGCACCAAGTCTTTTCTATAAGATATACTTTATGATTATCCTTAGCCTATGCATATGATACTCACACCTCCCAAAATACATTAATGATCTACTCTATCTATATGTTAATCCATAAGATTCACAAAAATTCCTTAATCCTACTATTCATGTAACACTTTGAATCCATTGATTTTTTTTTTCCTAGGTTTACCCAAATCCTCTTCTCAACATGACCATAATCCGTCGAATTCTCAAACATTTATCAAATACTCTTCAAAGTCAACCTCAACCCCGAATATTTCTCATTTATGTTGTAATCATTTTACTTAAGTATATAGGATTAGATTTCCTAGATATGCCTTAATAGCAATCCTTAACTTATATCTTTGATCCATAGATCTCAAGAAGTACCTCAAAGATTCACTTCATCCGTATTTCAATCTATATGATCCATAGGAATTTTTTAATCCCGAGATTCATACCATATTTTCTTATTCTTTACATTCTTTTATCCTTATTGGTAGATAACATTTAAAGTCTCTTCTAATCATTTTTAATCAATATTTATAGATAGTAGGGTTTAGCATAGCTAACATTAGCTAGCTTCTATACAACAGTTTCTACAAAACAAGGCCAAGACAACCCAATTCCTATCTATCACACACATCTCACATGTGTCCAATTTTATGGTTCCTGACTAATGCTCTTATACAACCAATTGTAAAGCCCTACATCCCTAAACATCTTCTCCTTTTTTTATTTTTTCCTCTTAACAATCTCATGGTATCGGGGAGAAGATTTTCTACATGTTATACCCAAGTTAGGGATACAATAAAGTCAACTTGCTTTGACTATAAATCTTAATATACAAATGGAATCATCATCCTTCTCTTTGTTGATAATAGATATCATTTATGAACACTTTAAAACATGGACCACGATGGAGTATCACATATAAGTTGTTTGAGAAACACATAATTGAATTCATGACTACATCATTACGCTCAAGTCATTTCATCAAAACCTATAATGTAGCATAGAGATCTTCTTGAGTGTTCACATGATGGTATCAACATATGATCTTCTCGCTAAATGCTCCCTATGCCCCCTCCCAGTTTCCAAGTCCTATCAATCCTTATCTTTTGTGGGATGTGCCTTGGGGATGCATAAATAAATATCCCTTTAGCTTTCTATGAGCTAAGTAAAGGTAGATAGCAAACATTACATAACACAAGCATATCTAAGAAATAATAATTAAGCTAGCACATGGATACCTTTAATTACATAATAAATATCACCAAGTTGAGTTGGATAATGCAAAAATGAATGCTATGCTTATGCATGTGATCAAATGCATCAATATCGATATCTTAGTTTCTAAGTTGTGAGTTTTCTGAGCTTTTGAGCTTTTCATCTAGTTAGTTGACTCAATTAGGCATTTGGATACAATGTCTAAGAACCAACTAGGCAATAAGGAGCTGCTTAGGAGTAGGACTCCTAAATTCTAAGTTATAATCAGTCATGTGAAGTGGTTGAAGAGCTCAAGCAAATACAATTGTATATGCTTGAAAACTATGCTTTTCAAAACCAAGAGAATTGAACTTTTTTGAAACTAAGTACTTGTTTAGAAAAACACTTTCCTTCCAAATATCTTATCAGTCCTTTTGGTGCTATGCTATGCGATGAATGCACTAAGAAATAAGTTAGTATGATACCAAGCTCAGTTTCTACATAACATAACCGAGTTTCATATCATATGTCATTCAATTAATCTAGTCTTTCTTTGGTTGTGTACTTCATCATTATAAACTAAAATCTTATATCAGGTTTCCTTAAGCAAGCACCTTGAAGATCAAACCATTTTCTAAGTTCAAAGTATGTCTTACTTACTTCTCACATAACCAGCAAATCATATAATCGAGTTTCACAACCATGTTTAGCTAAGTTCAATCAACTAAGTACATGACCATGTTTAATTAACCAAGAACATAATCATCATGCATTTAGCAAGTGACACATTCAAGATTTAGCATCGAACTTAGACAACTAAGTGTGTTATAGTAGAACTACATAGACTTGCAACCTTATGAGTAGACATAAGTTCACTCCTAAACATACAATATCCACTTACCTGAAAGTAGTATCCCTTGCTTTGAATAGCATCTTTGAGTTCCTTGTTATTCAAGTAACCTAGAATTGAGAGTTGAATTTTTGTGTCTATCTAAGTTATGTAAACTTTTCATCAAAGCTTAAGTGTTTAGGTAGGAGTACTTTAGTAGTACCTAGGACCTTCTACACAATCTTCGACATAATCCTATTTGTTTAGGTCCTTGTTATTTAACCTCCTATAAAACCTTCTACTTAAGGTTAGTCTTAAGATTCATTGTCAATGAAGCTTTTACTCATGTTTACTGTTAACTTCCACTTTATGTTTCACCAAGGAACCTTTTGCTCAAACTTCTACGTAAACTTACTTTAGTTTTCTCATTTGATGTCTTACCAAGGGCCTTCTATAAAAGTTTTTGTTGAATATTACATTAAGGTCCTCTTTATATTATATTTCATTTGAAGTTTTTTCTTTGCCTAGTTATAGGCAACCTTCTACATAAGCTTCTACCGAGTCAATTAACTCCTACACTTGTTAAAACTACAGATAATCATTAATACTCACTAAGCTTTGGACATAACTAGTAATAAAACCATCCTAAAGATCAGATTCCATAGTTGGATAATTTTTCAAAAACTCGTGCATATTCATTTTCCAACACATGGTCATTCTAATTTTACAGAAATGACCCTTTTAGGTTATGAAAATTGTCATAAATAACCCATTTGACCACTTTTGGCCAATCATATGCAACCTTATGAAACATCATTCTAATACCATATCTATGGATAAAAAATCAAATTGATTGAAGGATACTTGAAAATCAACCATTTTTCTAAAATTTTTAGTTTTGGCAACTTTTGCTAAATCAAAATTAACAAAAATTTATCAAGCAAATTTGGGGAAATTTTTTATATTTCTTGCAAATAAACATTTTAGGGTGTGTATAGAGAAAGATTAAGCTTAAAACAACATTGTTTTCCCTTTTAAAAATTAGAATAAAAATTCACTTATAACAGCTCGTTTCTTAAGAGCAAGAAATAAAGCATTCATATTTTGAAAAACTGATGTTTTCCATAAAAGTACACTAAAAATAACCTAGAAATATAAATTTTTATAATTTTTCAACTTAGTTTACTATTTTTAACGATTTATTGAAAATTGCGTAAAAACCAAGACTTATCAAAACCATATTTTCTGATGAACAGATGACTACAACTCTTCGTCGATAATTTAAGGCCATGCTTCTCCTTTCTAATGGTGGTGGTGGTTGTTCGTTGTGTTGTCACTTGATCCAAGTTCCATATATGCCTAAATTCTGCATTATTTTCGATTATTTGTCTTAATATATATAAGAACCCTTAGTTTTCCTTTGTGAATTTTTCCTAAACTCCTAATATGATCCAAGAGTGTAATTGAGGAAGGCTAGAGGCTTTTATAAATGGTTTGGGTGGGGAATAATATTGTCAAGTGTCACTTGGCTCTAAAATCAAGTTTAAAACCATACGCCAAAACCACTCACTCCCTTTGTTTTACAATTCGATATCATAGGTGTCTACAGTTTATTTCCTTTGATTTATAAAAATCATTTGCAACCCTAATTTTAGGTCAAATCCACCTTCATTATTTTATTTATTTATTCTTTGATAGTTCTATATTTAACCCACAAAAGTGTAAACTTCTACAAGAGGGTTTGTAAGCTTCTACAAGACCCCATTCCGAATCATATTTCCTTCCTTATTGATATGTATTTAATGTGTATCACCTTTAAATTGTACTCTAAGCCTATTCACAAGTTTCACTATTTAAATGAATTTTGGTTCCAGTTAACCCGAGACTTTATTTTGTTATTTCACATATACTTATTATTTTAGTGATCTAACTACACATAATAACTTCTTCGAATTATTATGGCTTGACCATGAAGTTTCACTTAATTTTGTTGACATTGGTTAATGCCCTAAATTTAGGGGGTTCAGAACCCTAAGGTATTGCACTTATGCAATCTATAAATTATGATCAACTTCATTATCGTATTCTTGGACTATGAGAATTCCTTCATTGAATTAATTTCTTTCTCAAGGTTATTGGTTCCTAACCTTAGGTTGCTTAATTAAAATCACTTCCTAATTAGAACCCTTAGGATAGCATTACTATTTCTTGAATTATATTATTAGGTTTAACCATAATCTAGAGGATTTACATGGTCCTATATACAGGATTGTAGGCAACTCCATCCGATTATGATGGGTCTATTTATACAATAAATTTCTTAATCATAATTCAAAAAATTAGATTGATTAAATCAATATGCTAGCAATATTAATCTTGAGAAAATTAAAGAACATGATAAATCTATTAAATATCAAATCACATAATTAGATCTGAAGAGAATGATAAATCTATTAAATAAGATAATGATTTAATCACATAATTTTCCTAGGGTTCATTAAATTTAGGTACAAAAATATAAATTAAAATGTAATCATCATGTTCATAAGATAATGACTATAAAAAAAAATCATGATGATGAAAGGAAAAAAAAAACTTTTTAAATCTTCAAGTCTTGCAATTTGATCTATGAAAATTTACCTTATTTTGCCCCATTGAATTTTATTACTCCCTTGTTTATGCATGCAAACGTGTTCTAATGTGTTCCCCTAAGTCTAGCCTTCAATTGGTTTTATATTTCACAAAATTTAGAGAAAACACCTTCAATAAGTGCATTGACATGGTCGTGTATCTGACCATGTTGATCAGACCTAATCAGATCTTCAGATTCTGGAAAGAATCTTAAACAAATTCATGCTAAACCACTCAACATGGGGTCAACACTAGTGTCTTGACAAGGTCATTTTGCATAACATGTTAAATCCAACATGATCGTATAGTACAAAAAAATGGGAACCAAAACATATATGACCATTAACATAGCCATATTCCTTGTCATTTATCTCTCTATCAACTCCTAACTTCTTCATTTTAACTCTAAATTTACCGAAACTTGTTTGCATTTGTTCCTTTTACTTTGAATTATCCTTCTAAAACCTGAAATCAAAATATAAATCAATTGAGTACTAAAATCCATGAAAGCACTCATATACTAGCAAAAGCATTATAAGAATTCACTGATAAATAAGTGCAATTAAACACTTGCCACATACCTAATGACCTTTCCCTTTTATGAGAAAACCATTAGGTTGGTTTATGTAAAATTCCTCCTCTAGATTCACATCAAGAAAAAAAATTTTCATATCCAATTGATATAACTCTAAATTATACTAGTTGATTGAAGCCATAATAGTTCTCGATGGATCTTCTTTGATAAAGGTGAAAGATTCTCTTTATAGTCAATGCCATGATTTTGAGTGTAAGTCTTAGTAAGAAGTCTAGCTTTATATTGTTCAATATTACTATTTGAATTACATTTAGTCTTAAAAAGTCATTTACACCTAACTCGTTTGTAACCCTCTAGCAAATGAATGAGATCCCAGATACCGATTTTAGCTATTGACTTCAATTGTTCTTTTATGGCAACAATCCATTTATCATAGCACTAACTATTTTTGACTCATGAAAACACAACAAGGTCTTTATGAATGCCATAATTAAAATCTAACCCTTGCAAATAAACTACATGATCATTAGAATTAGTTGGCTTTTTATCCCTATAGGCTATTTAAAACCATTCTACGTAGCTCATTTCTATCAATTGGTCATAAGTTAGGTTCTTTATGGTGTATTTCTTTTTTCAAATACTATTCATGATATCTTGTTCTTGCATTGTTAGAGCATAATTGGTGGTGTCTTTTGATATTTATAGGCAATTGAACATTAAACCTTGTTTCATTAATATCTACAATCTGTTTATTTGTACTCCCACTAACAACACCAATCTCAATGAATTTGACATCACTCGTCTCAATAATTATGGTTGGATTATGAAACATATATCCATTAGATTTCTCTAGGTAACTGATAAAGTAACTACTAACAATTTGAGAATTCAATTTATTTTCATGTAGTTTATAGATTCATGCTTTTATTGGACAAACCCCAAATATATAAGTGTCTTAAACTAGGTTTCCTTTTAACCTATTACTCAAAAGGAGTTTTAGGAACTGCTGTGCTAAGAATCATATTAAGAAAATATACTATGGTTTTTTAAGTGCATACATCTACAATAATGTGGGTAATGATGAATTACTTGTTAAAATCCTAACATATCCATTATTGTTTTATTTTGCCTTTTTACAATACCGTTTAGTTGAGGTATGCCTAACATAGTATATAGTGCACATATGCCATGTATTTGGAGGAACTTGACAAATGGGCTTGGATTTGTCTATATTTATCATATTTTCCATTTATTCACCACCTCTATTAGACCTTATTACTTTTACTTTTCTACCTAATTACCTCACATTCTCCTAAATAAACATCTTAAGGACATTTACAGCTTGAGATTTTTCATTAAGCAAATAGATTTACTCATAATGTGAAAAATGATTTATAAAGATGATAAAATACTTTTCTCCATTAAGAAATGGAGTATCAAAAGTGTTATAAGTAGATTTTTCCCTTTGCCCCTCTGCATATCTCTAAGATCCATAAGGTTATGTCTAACTTGCTAGAAAGAAGACTTTTAGGAGGTAAAGGTTGAAACCTAGTACACTTTTCCACCTTGTAAAAGCCTAGAGGTGGATCATAGAAGTAATGATTCTGACTACCTGTCTTAATCCCAATAACTATTGTACTTCCTAGATGACTTGCCCCCTTCAATAGCACTCTTGATTTTGATAATAAAGGCTAAGGTGATCAAACTTCAACAACTTCTCTATCTTTGAGGAGGAAGAAGCTGCTATTAGAGATGATGATGGGAATTTAACCTTTGAACCCTTAATCCTAGCTAGGCTCCATAGCCTCTAAGGATTCATCTAGTGAATGTCATCTCAGCAGCTGGCTAAGAACGAGTCTTAGTACCAGGTCAGCCTATTTTCTACATTTGCTTCCTAACTTGCTATGGCCTTCATACTCTTGTTCAAGCTTTTGAGCTATTGCTAGTTTAGTCTGCCAACCTCCTTAGTAACTCCAAAAGTATGACCAACAACTCAACCACTACTTTAGGAATACTTCCTAACCCTCTATAAGACTACTTAGGTGCCACCTAACCTCACGATTACCTTGCTAAGCTTCATGATAGCTTAACCCAAACTAGAAGTAACTTAAACTTTGATCTAGAGGTGAACTACCTTTCCTATTTCTAGCCTCCCCTATCCACTTGTTCAACTTGCTTATAACCTCCTGACTTACCTTAGCTCAGCTAAGTGTAGACCCCATTCTTCTTCTCCATATAGATTTATGACAATATACATTATGATAAGAATTAGACCATTGGACCCTTGACCCGAGGCCGAGGACTAGAAAGCATGGCTAGGTGAATTCTTTCCTTAAGACCTACCATCGAGGAGTTTGAGCTGCTACAATCTACTAATTTGATGCCCTGGCTAAGCTAAACCCTCTTGCACTCATCATTTGTCTTGAACTATTGACCTGAACTACACTCATACATCAACTCAACTAATCTGACCATCAGCTCAACCGACCTGAATCTAAGCCACATTGAATACGTCCTAGGCAAATTCATCTCGAAGGAATTATCTACTCATCTTAGCACAGTTGACCTACTACCCTAGGTTGGCACCTCAATTCAATAGTCACCAACTTGAATGTACAATTTGTCTTTTCTAATAGAAAGTCACCTATCCACAAAGAGCCATGTGTTCGAGCAAGCACATGAAAAAATCTTCCATACAAGATACTTAGTTTTACTATATTTTCAATTATACCCTTTATCATTCCTTATACATTACTTCTTTAGAATGTTACCACTTTTAGTCTTTTCCATTTTGGATAGGATCCCTTTTATTTTAGGTATAAATAACCCATTGTATTGTAGTTGCAAGGCATCTTATTGTCATCTTGCATCTGATATTGAATATTCTTCCTTTCATGAACTTGCTCATAGCTTGTTTACTTACTTCACTCTTATCATAACTCTTAAGTAAGGCTAGGTGGTGAGTATCCTCATCAGACCATCTCGTATGCCATATTTAATTGTGTCGTGAGTCCTTGAAAGTTCCCTAGTACATCATATCCTTAGAGCTATTCATAGGTTCGCTTGTTTTACTTTTCCTATTGTTTTTGTGTATTTCCATCACTTTTTCGAGCTTTCTAAAAGCTTAGACCCACCTTACAACTGACCTTGTCAGTCTTTGGACCAGGTTCGTATCATCTTGATATTAGAGTGAAGATTTCATTTGGGTAACTTGTATTTGAGTTTTTGTGAAGTAATGTTTGTCGTGATAGTGTATTGAGGTTATGTGAAGATTTACTGAAGTGTTCGCATAACTTAAAGGGTATAGTAGTTGCTTTAATGTGTACATTGTCTTACCCTATTTTGAACACCAAAAAACAAAGTAAGTTTCAGTTGGGTTTATTGTTCTTTGGAGGAGTTGTTGTGTTCACAAATTAGTTGAACCTTCGTAAGGAAAAGTGTGTGTTTATGTTGTTTGGTATGAAGAACTATATCTGTTGTTTATTAGAATTTGAGATTGTTACTAAGTTTATCAAAGAAAATGATGGACCCAAGTGTTAACGCTAGAATTTGGGACCGATAGCCCCAGGGTACCCCTAAGAGTACAAACGAATAACTTGATGAGGTAGCAAACCTCATTTTGCTTAACTTTAAGAGTTAAGGTAAGGAGATCGAGCTGTTAATGAATATGTTCAAAAGTTCCATATACTTATGATTCATTGTGAAGTGGATGAGCCATCAGCCTGAATAGTATCCAGATTTCTTACTAGTTTAAAAAGCAACATCAAGATATTGCAAAACTTCAACAGTTCACTAGTTCACTACATTGGTTGAGTTTATGAGAATAGCTTAGCAAGTGGAGAGGTAGAAAAGAAACAAACAGACTCGACCCTCGATAAGCTAACCTACGAGTTGACATGTTTAGGGAAGTTACCGAGCTTAGTAGAGTTTCGAGTAGACCAAAAGGGTAGATGTCAGAGCTAAATAGAAGGGCCGACTAGATAGTGACATGCCAATGAGAACATGTGAGAATAAGCAAGGATTTGGAAGGAAGACAAGTTAGATTAAGTGCTTGGGGTTTGTGTAAACCCTTAAAATTTTCAACCTAATACCCAAAATAGACCCTAGTGTGCTTGAAGACTCTAAGAGTTGACAAGGCTAGTTAAAATGAAAACCCTAATATAACAATCAAAGATTTAATCGCGTAAAAAATTTTTATACCCTAAATATATATAAACACTAGAGATTGCGCTCAAAAGTGATAAAACCCTAAAACTATAACTTTAAGGATATAAAAGATTTAACTCACTATAATTTACCCTAAAACCCTAATTGATAATATAACCTTAGTATTATACCAAATCATTGGTAAAAGATTAAAGATAACCTTTAATCACTCATAAATACATACAATATTAAAGTAATCAATTAAAAACTAAAATATTACATCATAGATCACATTCATCTTCTAAGTATATAACTAAGTTAATATTATATAGAGTTAAGGGTTTAGTTGATCTTAGGTTATATGTAGTGAACATTAATATCCTAAATGATATTTTTCATCTTAATTATACTAAGTAGCTTACCAAATGGTATATATAGGATATAAATACCTAATGGAAGATCTCATTATCTACTTTTACTAATCAATTCACTAAACTTCTTATTTCTTTTCATTTCCTTAATTTTTCTCTTAATTTTCCTTAATTACTACATTATGTATACTAAATGGCATTTATTTTTGGAAAGTTGACCAAGTCAACATGTAGAAAAGTCAACAAAAGACACTTATACTTTAGAAAATATGTATGATTTCTTTTCTTTTCTTTTAGCTTTTTCTTTCCTTTCTTCCCTTTAATTACCGTCCACTTCTTTTCCTCCTAGACCCCACTTGTTTTCCTTTTCATAAACAAGAGAACATAAAACAAAGTCCCTTTCTTCTTCTCCTTTCCCAACAGTATCTTCCCTTTCCCTTTCACTCTTCTTTACTTTTCAACTTTGCATCCATATTCAAGAGCAAATTAAGGTATGTTCTTATGTTACTATGTCTTGCATCATATTCGTTACTAGTTAGATGAAGAGTTAGGTTAGGTTAAGTAGTTATGTGTTGTGTATATATATATTGATTAAGGCTTAAAGTTTCAATCTTTACGTATAGAAGTGGAGGAATCTTTAGACAATGGAAGAAGATGCATGTGTATATATCTCTAAGTATATGTACATAAGGATATACTAGAGAAATATAAGTATAGAGACATTTGTACATAAGTGTTCATTATGTACATAACCTAAACTAAGACGTAGACTAACTATACACACCTATACCATGCTAAATACACTCTTAAAGCACAAAAAGAATGAAATTAGAGAAGTTTTCTTAAGAGGAAAATTTAGCATACGAAATTTGTATAAAAATATGTATATGACCGTATAGGTATATAGGTATACGTACAAGTATAAATACAGTAAAAGTATAAGTATATGTATAAGTATACTAGTATACATATAAGTATAGTAAAGGTATAAGTATATAGTAGTTTATGTAAAGTGTACATAAGACACTTAGGTATGACATAAGCATAAAGTAAGGCAAATGTAATTAAATGATGAGGTAAGCAATGATATAATTAAAAGATTACGTAAGCAATGACATAAGCAAATGGTGACATAAGTGATGACACAAGCGAATGATGATATAAGCGATGATATAAGCGATGATATAAGCATAGGTTTATAAAATAAGAAATAAGAAGAGTGCATAAGAATTAGGTATATAAATTAGTAAACCTTAATACACTTCATAAATTGAATTAAACTTAATTAAGTACATGAGTTAGTAATACCAATGTAAAATTCCTTAAGTGTAAGAATCTAATAGCTAATTAAATCACTAAGTCCTAAAATAGGATATAAATATAAGTAATAAGAATAATTAAGCTTCCATAGTTAAAATTTTAATAAATTTAGTCCATATCATAAAACACGGGTTTTAATGTCCAAAACGAACATCATTGTGTGAGCGTGCGTTCGAAAACGATGAAAAATAACTATAAATTCATAAATATTGAAAATAGAATGAAAAAGTTACGTATGATTAGCAATTAGATTCAATCGAATAAAGGCTGATAGTAATCTAAGTAGAATTAGGTTGATAGATATCTAGAACCATTAGTTAAGTTAACTACTTATTATCTCTATTATCTCGTAATGATCAGGTGATCCCGACGAGGGTGAGGATTTTTTGATCGGTTATTACAATTAGAGCAAGTAGTCATAGTCAAGTAAGTACTCCCGATGACTCTTACTTGTTTGTGCTTGTAGTTTGTATACTTAAATTGAATATTAATAACTTAATGCATGGGGTTTCGGGATATGCATGTGTTTGATATTGATTGGTTATTGTAAGAACTATGGTTAAATACGGTAATTGATGATTAGATTATGTGATTGATTGTAACGTGATTTGAATGGTTTGTTAATATTAATTGATCCCCTCATAATTTGACTTAATTATATTTAGCTTATTTTATATTAAAAGGGTCATGCATTATCCATTCATTGCATTACTTATTCCTACCGTCACTTTACGTACAGATAAAGAGAGGCCTTGCGGGGGTTGTTTATATTATTAAAGTGTTTTTGTACGGTGCACTCGTACAACATGACCTTACCCAAACCTACGGGCTTACTAGGTGATAGAGACGCCAATCGTATGGTTGAGGATCGAGTCTAGAGATCTCCATTGTAGGGTGTGAGTGTGGACTATGGAGGCTGCCTCACCGTTAGACCTAGGACTTTGTAAACTACTGGATTTTTAGAAATGGAAATATATTTTACGAAATATGATATTCAAAGTTATGGGTAAAAACCCAGGTGCTAGAGCCTGGTCATGATTGGTGCCAATGAATCTCCAACCCTTATCTCGGAGGGCGTTAAAATCCGATATTATATGCAATACCAATCAATTGCATATATTGTTTAGCATACTGCATGTGTATGCATTCATATAGTTGTAACAATTTGTTTGATAACTTATTTGCTAGTATGGTATGAGGGATAGCTCACTAAGCTCTTGTAGCTTATTCCCCAATAGTCTTTCTTTTACAGGCTTACTTACGATGGGATTGGGTTAGGTCTCGAGTGCTGAGTGCGAGATGAAGATATGTATATTAGTGTTAGAATTAGTTGAGATCCTTATAGATGATACATAAACATTCTTTGTAGAAAATATTTATATGTTATAATTTAATATAATTTAATTTTTCCTACAGTTTTATAATATTGGTATATCATGTCTTATTATTTGGTAGAGGATACCGATTCTCTACGGTTTCGAGAAATTGTGGGATATCGGACATCCATAGTTATTTATAATTATATGTTATGTTATGTTACAATAAATTAATTACTTGAAAATTAGTAATCTTAGTGATTTATTATTTAGAGTCTCATAATCTCTGACTTGTAAGACGGTTTTCATATCATAGGTATACATATGTTATGAAAATTTTAGGTAATCCTACTATGCCCCTTTTAAGGTCCTAACAGTTTGGGCACATTGCTCCTTAGTGTCCGAACTGAAGGACCATGATTGTCAAAGAAGATGCCCCAAAGATTGAAGTAGATAACATAGATTAGGAGCTAGAGGAGGAGAAAGGAGAAGGAGATGAGGTTAATATTAATGCTAACCTGATTGAGGAAGACATGTTTATAGAGGACCTGGATAAGTTGACTTTGGTTGTCTGACATGCAATGACTTTGGAACCCTTTATTGAAGAGGAGTAGAGAGAGAACTTATTCCACATTACTTACAAAGTGAATAATCAAGTGTGTACACTCATAGTGGATAGTGGGAGCTACATTGACATAGCATCTACTAACTTGATTAAGAAACTTAAGTTGCCGATCACTCTACATTTGAAACCATATAAGTCACATTAGCTAAATAAGAAGGGATCACTACATGTCACTTAGCAAGTGTTGCTGCCGATCTCAATTGGGAACTATTCGAACGAAATTCTTTGTGATGTGATACCCATGTATGCATCTTATGTACTATTTGGCCAACTTTGGTTTTTCGATTGAAGGGTTATTCATGACGATTATAAGAACACATATGAGTTTGAGAAGGATGGAAGGAAGATTACATTGAATCATATGTCGCCGAGTGAATCAAAGAAAGCATTAGTGTTGAGTAAAGCTAAACTTTAAGAAGCTATTAAAGTCAATGAGCCAACTTTTTTGTTAATCAGGTGACTACTAAAATTGCAAGAGTGGGATGAACCACCCCTAGAGGTCAGAGAACTATTGGAAGAGTGTACCAACCTGTTCCTAGAACAATTGCCTAAGGGATTACCCCCTTTTAAAGGCATTGAGCATTGAATTGACTTGATACTCGATGCTGCCTTGCCAAACAAACCAGCTCGTCAACTAAACTTCAAACAAGTTGCTGAACTTTAAAGATAAGTCAATGAACTACTAGTGAAGGGATATGTAAGAGAGATTCTTGGCCCCTATGCTATACCTACATTGCTTGTATCGAAGAAAGATGGAGCTTAGTGTATGTATGTAGATAGCAAAGCTGTTAAATAGATTATGATCAAGTATAGATACCCCATCTCGAGGCTAGATGACATGTTGGATGAACTGAGTGGTGCAAGTGTGTTCAATAAGATTAATCTGAAGTCTGGATACCACCAGACTTAAATAAGGCAAGGGGACAAATGGAAGACTACTTTTAAGACCTAACATAGCCTATACAAGTAGATTGTCATGCCTTTCAGGCTATCAAATGCCCCAAGCACTTTCATGAGATTAACGAACCATATATTGAGAGATCTGATCGGAAAGTTTGTTGTCATCTACTTTGATGACATCTTTGTTTATTCTGTTGACCTAGGAATGCAAACTGAACATTTGAAAGTTGTTTTTGATGTCCTTCGAGCAAAAAGGTTGTTTGGAAACTTGAAGAAATGTTAGTTCTATCAAGAAGAATGATCTTCCTAGTATATGTGGTTAGAGGAAGAAGATTGAGAGTGGATGAAGAGTAGGTATGAGCTATTGTCAAGTGGCCTCCCTAACCTCCTATGCAGAGGTGAGAAGTTTTCAAAGATTGGCATCATTCTACCAATGCTTTATCTAAGGATTAAGTACCATTATAACACCTCTAATTAAGTTGACAAAGAAGAAAGTAGAGTTCAAGTGAGAAGAGAAAGAGGAGAGGAGTTTTGTTGGGGTAAAAGCGAAGTTGACCTTTGCCTCGATCTTAGTTTTGCTAAACTTTGATAAAGTATTTGAGCTTGAATTTGATACGTTAGGTGTTGACATTGGAGTTGTGATGATGCAAGAGGGCTGACCTATCGCTTATTATAGCGAAAAGCTAAAGGGAGTGCAATTTTACTATTTCGTATATGACAAGGAGCTTTTGGCCTTGATTCGAGCTCTTTGCATGTAGCAGCACTATCTTCTGCCAAAAGAATTTCTCATATACACAAATCATGAGTCTTTGAGATATTTGCAAAGCGAATCCAAGCTTTCCAAACGCTAAGCCTGATCGATTGAATTTTGGAGGGATTTAATTTTGTCATTAAGGACAAGCAAGGCAAGAACATCATAGTTGCTAATGCTTTGTCAATGAGACATATTCTACTCACTGAGTTGCAGACTAGGCTATTAGGGTTTGCATGCATTAAAGAGCAGTATTAGGATGATTCTCATTTTGGCCTTATATTTAAGCATTGTAAAGAAGGAAGCATATTAGATAAGTACCATGTAAAGGATGGTTATTTGTTTAGAGGTGACAAGTTGTGTGTCGACCTATTTGATAAGGGAGCTACTGGTGAGAGAAGCCTACAATAGAGGACTTTTTGGACACTTTAGGGAGTAGAGAACATATGAACTGTTGAATAATAGATTCCTCTATCCTAGAATGAAGCGTAACATACATCGTGTGATTGAGAGATGTGCTACCTATAAGAAAGAAAAGAGTTGAGTAGAGTAGGGGAAAGCAATGCCTCTAACTATTCCAACTAAACCACAGGATGACTTGAGAATGGATTTTGTCTGCAGATTACCTCGAACTTTCTAAAGCAAAGATTCTATAATGGTTGTTGTGGATAAGTTGAGCAAAATGGCATACTTTGTACCCTACACCAAAACTAATGATGCTTCGATTATTACTTCTTTGTTTTTGTAAGAAGTAGTTTGCTTGCATAGAGTACTAAGGAGTGTGGTGTTCGATCAAGACCCAAAATTTCTGAGCCATTTCTAGACAACCCTCTAGCATCAAATGGGAACCAAACTACTGTTCAACACCTCTTGCCATCCCAAACCGATGGCCAGACTGAAGTGGTTAACTATACCCTAAGATCACTACTTCGAGCTACAATGGGAAAGAACTTAACTTATTAGCACGTCTGCTTTACTATCGTTAAGTTTGCTTATAGTTGGACAATACATGCCACCATTAGGCACACCTCATTTGAAATCGTCTATGGTTTCCACCGTGAACTACCCTTTGATCATACCTCCATGCTGTTAATTGACCAAAAAGATCTTGGGGAAAGAACTAGAGCCTAGTCCATTTAGTAGATCTACTAATGAGTCATCCACTAAATTGACTGAGCTGCCACAAAGCTAAAGGAGAAAGGCAAAGGAAGGAAAACCTAATACTTTTAGCCCGAAGACTAAGTGTAGTTACACTTAAGGAAAGATTCCCTAATAAGAGGAAGAATAAGCTATCTACTCGAGCTAAAGGACCACTTAGGATACTCTAGAAGATCAATGACAATGCATACCAACTTGTGCTTCTAAAAGACTTTAGAGTGTTGATGTATTAAATGTTGTTGACCTTAGCCCTTGCCGACCTGAGGAGAACTTAGATAAGGACCGGTTGGGTGAAGATGATAGGAATCAGACCACTAGATCCTTAACCTAAGCCTAAGCTCGAGGGTAGGAAGGCTTAGCTAGATTAATTCTTTCCCTAAGATCCACCACTAAGGAGTCCAAGTTGCTACCATCTATCGACATGATGCCTTAGCTGAGCTAAACCCACTCGTACTCATCATTTGTCTCTAGTTACCAACTTGAACTACACTTAAGCATCAGCTCGGCTCATATGATCATTAGCTTAGAATCTAAGCCATACTAAACACGTTTAAGGGAAATTCACCTTAGAAGAATTACTTACTTAGCTCGGCATAATTGACCCACCACCCCAACTCAGTAGCCACCAACTTGAATGTACAATTTGTCCTTTCTAACAAAAAGTCACCCATCCATAAAGAGCCATGTGTTCGAGCAAGCACAGGACAAAATCCTCCATACAAGATACTTGTTTTTGTTTTATTTTCAATTGTATCATTTATCATTCCTTATACATTATTTCTTTAGGATGTTACCCTTTTTCGTCTTTTCCATTTTAGGTGGGATTTCGTAATATTTTGAGTATAAATACCCCATTGTATTGTAGCCACAAGGCATCTTATTATCATCTTACACTTGATATTAAATGTTCTTCCTTTCATGAACTTGCTCATAGCTTGTTTACTTACTTCACTCTTATCTTAACCCTTAAGCAAGGTTAGGTAATAAATATCCTCATCAGACCATCTCATGTGTCATATTGAGATGTGTTGTGAGTCCTTAGAAGTTCCTTAGTGTGTCATAGCCTTAGAGCTATTCGTGAGTTTGCTTGTTTTATTTTTCTTATTGTTTTCACGTATTTCCATAAACTTTTCAAGCTTTCCACGGGCTTGACGCACCTTGCAACTGAGCTTATCAGTCTTTAGACCCAGTTTGCATTACATTGCCTACAATTTCTTACTACATGTCTACACCTTTCAGAAGATATTCTTATGTTCTTTTGTATCTTACTTTTACCCTTTTGTATGGTTCTAGGTTCTTAGTTTAGGTGTAACTATCATGTAATTGTTTCTTTCCTCTTTTACCCTAGGAGCACACTATAAAAACCTCTAGCATTCTTGTAGCCGAAATCACCTTATGATAATACAATGACTATTCCTTTCCTTAGTGAAACTTAACTCTTAGTCACACCATAGAGACATGCTATCAATGCTTGAGGTTTCAACCAAGAGAGCTTTTAGTGTGTTCTACTATACTTTAAGTGTTTTAAGTAATTGTAGTTGTGGTTAAAGTAAGTGATCAAGTTGTATTATGTGTTAGTGTGCTAAGGATGTGTTTGGAGTATCAATAATAGTAGGTAAAATGGTGTTGCAATGCTTTGGTGGTTGCGCTAGATAGTATGGTAGCTTTTCTGAGTTGTAGTAGAAGTGTCGTGTGAGTGGTAGTGTTCTAAGCGGAGTAGATGTAGTTTGGCTATCTTTAGAGTAGTATGAGTGATTGTAGAAGGATGTTGAATCCTAGCATACATGGAGGCATATCCGATGTTAAGAGTGGTGCCCTTAGCTATGGACGACAAGGAAAACATAACCCATGGATGATAGACAAGCAAGTAATTGCTAATGGCCAATCTAGTTGTCATTGTATAAAGATTAGTGGATGCTCAATCCATTGATGCCATTTCCTTAAATGATCAAGCTAGTTGAGATTGATGAGGAGTTTAAGGAAATGAAATTCTAGCTAAAAGTATGATGGCTATTTCCCTAATTTAGGACAAGAAAGCAAAGAGAAGAGCTGGAGGAAAAATTGAGCTAGATGAAGTTATCAAGGAAGAAGTTGAAGAGGAGAAGGATAACTTCTATGAATTCAAAGAGAGAGGTGCTCAAGCTCTTAGAGGTATGGATAATGTAAAGATTCAAACCTCAATCTTCTTTGGTAGTGGCAATGCCAATGAATATTTTGATTAGGAAGAGAGGATTGAGAAGATATTTGAATGCTATGACTATGGGGATGTAGTTAGGGTGTAACTGGCTACCTTAGAGTTTATCGGTTATGCAGTTGTGATGTAGGGAAGAAGTTGCAAGTTGTTCGCCGAAGAGACAAATGGCATAAAGTTTGGAAGTGGACATAAATGAAGCATGCAATGAGAGAACAATTTATTCCCGACCATTGTAAGCAAGACACCATTAAGAAACTCTAAGGGTTAAGGCAAGGAGCACAAAGCATAATGAATATGTCAAAGAATCGTAGATGTTCATGAAGAGATGTGACATGGAAGAACCCCAGGCTAAGACCATTTCTAGATTTATCTTCGAACTCAAGTATGAGATCAGAAATATTATGGATGTTTGAAGGATTGGCTCCATAGACGAGGCAATTAGGGTTGAACAAAAGGTAGAACGATAAAAACATACTTAACTAAGCTAAGCTCCCATAAGTTAACCTACTCCACAATGTTAACCAAGTTATGGCCAAGCTAAGCATATTAAGAAAGTGGATCGATGTGGCTCACTTGATGATCAACTTGAAGATGGATGAGGGGAGGCTAAGATGAATGAGCCTAAGTAGAGAAGATATGTTGGGCAGAGCTTTGGTGACAAGATTAGAGAGATCAAGTGATAAGATTCTAGAGACTGACCCAACGACATGTCAAGTTTTGGACTATATGGGAGGCCTGCTCGCGAGGTCCATAGTAATGGATGACCTCTTTAGAAGCTTTATCAGCGCTGGACAACTTACCCAGCTTTGTTGGGTCCACCCTATTATGTTGAGTATGCCCTGCTCTATCTTGTTCGAGCTCTTCTACAGATATATTTATGAACTTTAGCAATATTACAAGACCCAACGTACTTTGTAAATTCTATCTTGGCCTACTATTTGCACCGGATTTTGCTAAGTCTTCCTTACTATAGTAGAGTCACCTTACCTTACTCTAGTCGGGTTTGCTTTACCTTTCCAAGTCTACTTTGATTATTTAGGTGTGCTCTACTCTAGTTTAAATGGTTCTATCATGCTTTGTTAGCATCCTTTCCGCTACCAACTTGTTTTACTCTACAGGATTATCCTACCTTGCTCATCCACTCTGCTGTGTTGAGATCGATATGCTCACCTAAGTCTATTTAGCTAAGATCCGTTTGATCATGTTGAGACTTCTTAGCTATTCCATATTGGCTCGGTTACACTAGATCAGATTAGACAAGTTAGCCACGTCCATGTCAGATCGGTCATTGCCATATCAGGTTGGCATGGCTAATCGAGGTTGGCTATAGCAACGTCAGGTCGACTACAGAAGTATCAGATCAACCCCAAACAAGACGGGTCATCCAAAATTAGGTCCACTAAGATCAAAGCTCCAAAGTCTCTAACAGCTCTTTGAAATCAAACATTAGCCCTTCACCCGAAAATCTCATTTGGCTATCTGTTTTATTTATGTTATTTAAATTTCCTATTTCTTGTATTTTCCCTAACTTATATTCATGTTTTATTTGTAATTACCAAAATGCTACTAGGGCATCTTTTAGTCATTTTATTTACAACTTTACCTTTTTATATAAATAGAACACTTATATAGGGTTTGGACAGACTTAGCATATTAATGAAAAACCCTTAAGTCTTTCCCTTGGAAAGTCTTTTATACCTACTCTTATTAATCCCTTTAGTAAGGATTGTGATGAGCAACCCTAGGCCTAGTATCTATATGTCATATCGAGTACTAGCTTAGGTCCGTATATGATTCTATAGTACATCATATTTGTAAAGTTAGTGCATGAGATTTGCTCTAAACCATCAACTTCCACTCGTTTTTCGGGCCATCTCATGGCCTGGTCCTACCCCTTGGTTTTTGTGTGATACTGGGTTCGTGTGTTCGTCCACAGATCTATATCATCAAGTGTTTCAAGTATCTTAGTTTCGGACATAGGGCAAATCAATGTCTAAACCAATGTTTTATGACTATTAAGGAAGAAAATCCTCAATTTGAAGTCGAGAGTAATAATGAAGGGGAAGAAAATGAAGAGGTCGAATAGTTGTTGGAAGATTATCAAGACGACCTTAAAGCTATTGCTCGACCTGAACAAGGTTCATATTTGAGCATGGTAGTTCGATTATTGTTCAATAGTATTACATCTAATGAGAACTAGCAAAGAGAGAACCTCGTCTACACTAATTGTAGAGTCAAAGGTAACTTATGTGCCTTAATCATTTATAAACGTAGCTATACTAACAACACTGCTCAACGCTTAGTTGGTGCCTTGAAGTTACCAACTTTACATCCTCAACCTTACAAAATGCACAAATTGCATGAAAAATTATCCTTATTTGTTACTAAACAGGTGCATGTGTCGATTTCAATATGAGACAAGTCTAAGGATGAAGTATTCTATGATGTTCTTTCGATGTATAAATCACTCATCCTTTTAGGCTGACCTTGGCTTTTTGTCTTGAAAGTGATAGAAAATGGGTACAAGAACACTTACATGTTCTATAAGGATGGGAAGAAGGTGGTATTATCCATAGTGAGCCCAATGAAGTCTAGGAAGCACTATCATAAATTTCTTAAGTTGATAAAGAATACGTCCTTATTGCCAAGCTGAGTTCACTAAAAAAACTAAGTTGAAAAACCTTGTGTTTCTATTAGTCTGAAGACTACTCAAAATGAAGGGGACCGCGCCCTTCCTAGAAGAAGCCCAAAAGTTTCTTAAAGAGCTCGATGACCTGTTCCTAGATAAACTATCGAAGGGACTACCTTCAATGAGACACATTAAACATTGTATTGATCTCTAACTAAGAGCTACTCTACTAAATGGACCAACCTATAAGCTTAACCCCAAGTAAGTTGTTGAACTCAAAAAGAAGTTGGACGAGCTCACTAATAAAGTGTATGTCCAAGAAAGCATGAGTTGTATGCCATGCCCACCTTGCTAGTTCCTACAAAGAATGTATCATGGTGTATGTACATGATTAGCAGAGCTATAAATAAGGTTACAATCAAGTACTAGTATCCCATACCTTGGTTGGATGGCATGCTTAATGAGCTTCATAATACACAAATCTTTTCTAAGATTAACCTGAAGAGTAGTTAGCACTAGATCTAATGAGATTGAGTGATGAATAGAAGACAAAGTTCGAGATTAGTGACAACTTCTACGAGTGGTTGGCCATGCCATTTGGCCTTACAAATGCACCAAGTACTTCTATGAGACTCATGAACCACTTGTTGAGATCATTGATTGGGAAATTTGTTGTGGCTTACTTTGATGACATTTTACTCTATAATGCCAACCTACTATCTCATATTAGAAACTTGACAGCTATGTTTGATACCCTCCAAGCTAAACAGTTGTATGGGAATTTAAGGAAGTGTACGTTCTACTAGAAGGAAGTAATGTTCTTTGATATGTAATATCTGATGATTGTACCTAAGTTGATGAGGAGAAAGTATGAGTTGTTCTTGAATGTAGCCCTGACTTATGTTGTTGATGTGAGAAGCTTCCATGTTTTAGCTTTGTTCTATAAAAGGTTCGTCCCTTATTTTAGTACTACTGCGGTACCCTTAACCAAGCTTACTAAGAAGAACTTTGAATTCAAGTGGATGGAGAGAGCTTGCAAAATTTTCAAAGAGATTAAGGAAAAATTGACCTCAGCCCCTATATTAACACTGTCGGACTTTAATAAAGTGTTCAAGCTTGAGTATGACACATCTAGAAAGGGAATTAGAGCAATGCTTATGAAAGAACAATGACCTATCACTTACTTTAGTAAGAAGTTCAAGGGCCAACTTGAACAACTTTGCCTATGACAAGGATTTCTTTTCACTTGTCTAAGCTCTCTATGTATGGTAGCATTACCTGCTACCTTAGAAGTTTATTATCTATACGAATCATGAATGCCTCAAATACCTCCTAAGTTAGCATAAACTATCTAGATATCATGCTAAGTGGGGCGAATTCTCATAAAATTTCTCCTGCGTAATTAAGTACAAGAAGGGCAGTTCAAATAGTGTAGCGGATACTTTGTCCCATCTCTATGTACTTATCACGACCTTGCAAGCAAGAATACTTGGGTTTAGAACACTTCCTTAACCTATATGACCTAGATGAATAATTCGAGTCCGTTGTGACCAAGTGTAGATTGGGAATTGTTGTGGAAGGGTTCTATATAAACTACAAGTATCTATTCAAGAAAGGTCGGTCATGTATTACAAATAACATAGCTGGAGAGCTATTGGTCTAAGAAGCCCATTTTAAGGGTCTAGTTAGATACTTAGGGGGAATAAGGACTCATGAACTATTGAATGAACACTTTTATTAGCCAAGAATCATGAAGGGTATCCACAAAGTATTGGGGAGGTGCAAAGTGTGTAAGCAAGCTAAAGGGATAAAGGAGCCTTATGAAAAGTATACACCCTTACTTATACATGACTAACCCTAGACTAACCTAAGCATGGACTTTGCTTGAACTACCGAGAACAACTCGAAAGCATGATTCAATCATGGCAATAGTTGATCAGTTCAACAAAATGGGCTACTTCATTCCTTATCATAAATCTAATCATGCTTTGTTTGTTGGCAACCTCTTTTGTAGGAAGTTGTACACCTACATGGAATTCCCTAGAGCATAGTGTCAAATCGTGATTCCAAGTTGACACGTTCCTTCTAGAAGACACTATAGAAGAAACTTGACATTTTATTGATGTTTAACACAACTTGCCCCTCGATAAATAGCCAAATTAAAGTAGCCAACAAAATGTTGGGAGCCCTTCTTCGAATAACAATGGCAAGAATCTGAGTGGTTGCGACTTATGCTTACGAAATATTAAATTTACCTATAATTACTTTAACCACAATTTGATAGGCAAGTCTCCTTTTGAGGTTGTCTATAGAATCAATCCAATCTTAGCCATGGACAAGATCATTGGATGACCTCCAAGGAAGAAAGTTTGTAAGAAGTAAAACGAGTTGAGGTCTTCCAAAATTTACACAAGAAGGTTACTGAGCAACAAGAAGGACTATAGCAAGGTAGAAAGAGCTCAGTAGAAAATGATAGAGAGCTATCACTTTCAACCCTCAAGACTTAGTCTAGATCCACTTAAGCAAGGACAATTCCCAAGTAGAAGAGTCAACAAGCTCTTTTTCTAAGCTATTAGATCATTTAAGATCATCTGAAAGATCAATGACAATATTTATGGATTGGAGCTACCTAATGGGTATGGAGTGTGATGGGGCATATACCATGCTATTAAGCAAGTACACCTGTCAAGTAATAATATAGAAGACTACTAGAGTCTAGGGTTGTCAATAGCATGAGGAGTGAACACTTATTTACCCATTCTAATTACTTTGCTCACGTTAAATTGTAATATTAATGATGAGTTGATTGAAAATAAAGAAATAAAAACTAATAAAAAAAATTAACTAATAATACAACAATGAGATAAAACTAAATAATATAAATTAGAATATCTAGACTCTGATCACCATGAGCATAACATGTAGAATCTTAAGGTTTCAATAAATTTGTTACTCTTCTTAATAGGAGGAATTCATGTGCTAATTTGATTGGAATCACTTCTCTATTAAATTTTAATCCTAATTACATCCTATCTTAATTACTTCTAGGATAGGACTCCTTAGAATAGCATTAAGAACAAGAATGCCATACACAAACAAGAAATAATTAATCTCATAAGAAATCTATAACTTGTCTCTAAGCTTATAGCAAATCTCTTCAATAACGGTAGATCGATTTATGTATTGGCCACACAATTTCAATACATAAAATCAAATAATTAAGTTGAGACTTTAGAAATAACAACTTAATCCACAATGAAATACATAATAGAATTAATAAGAATAAGAAAATTGCATTAAAATAAAACAATTATGATACATTATATCGTTATCTCAATGGTTTACAAGTCTCGATATTGATGCTTTTAAGCTATAAACATAGTAAAGATGACAACTTACATGATAAAAGTAAAAGTAAACCTTAAAAGTATTTCTATTCTCTATTGTCTCTTTTCTCCTCTCCTCTTCTTAATACAAATATGTATTTTCTATATATAGTGCCTAGACAGAATGATCTCCAAATAACAAGTGTATCATAACAAATTGGAGGTCTACAGGCATAAACATGGGCATGGTGGCTAGATGTGAACAACTCCTTGCAATAATTCTCTCAAGCATTGTCTTTAAATTAATTACGAGGGGATCACGACTAGGGAACATCGCTGTGGTGGATAATCATGGTCATGTTCTTATCAAAAATCCTTTGAACTTTAATTTTGAATTTAAAGACATAGGCTTCACAAGTAACAAACATGGCCATGAATTGCAATCTCAGTTATCTTCCTAACTTTTTTCTTCAACAAATTCTCCTTGATCCTTGATATTTTTTATTATCCTTAAAAATAGATGAAATTCTTATAAAAGAATAAACTAAATTCTCATCTTTTCACAATATCATTTCAATTGATTCCTGAAATAAAGCATAACTAAAATAAATAGCAAATTCACCAAAATCATATTAAAATAGCTCAAAATATTCAAGAAAATAGCTCAAAATATTCAAGAAAATAGCATCACGAATGAGTGTAATTTTATACTCATCAAATTTCCCTACCCTTAGACATTTGCTTATCCTCAAGAAAATTAATCAATCATTAACAAGGATTGAGTGAAAAAAAATAATTAGGACAAGATTTTCAAGATAAACTACTATTATTCAAGAATCATACAAAAAATTGAATTAAACCCCATAAATAGACTTTGCATCCCTTGAAATTTTCTTGTCACATGTACACTTTTCTCCTTATCCACTTTTTCAATACATCCCAGACACACATACTGGAATTCAATGGTTAATTCCTATAAAATGATGTCTAATCATGCTATTTTACCAAGGATTCTCTTCTTAAATTAGTCCATTTTTTATTCAGTTAGGCAAAAACCATGCACAACTTCTTTCCATTAGCTAAGATGTATACAAATCTCGTGCAACTCTATCAAACACCATAATCAAGAGTTAATACATATTGTATCTATTGAGAATGATTTTTTCCCGGTTTTGTAAATTAGTTTTCATTAAACCGATTAATATTAAACCCTACCCGTTTACTACTAACCCTAGACTAAGGTTTAAAGAAAACTGATTCTTTTATTTTTGAAAACATTTTGGAGTCATTACTCAATTGAAGTCGAGAAAAGGAATTAAATTATAATCGATTGGGTGAATGGGTTATAATTTAGCCATTGGTATTTTGATAAAACTAATTTTATAAGATGTTTTTGAGAACCAGAAAATCGAGTTTGAGAATTAATCCTTTTAAACCCATACAGGTACCAACAATATTCCAAATTCAGGCTTAATCTCTTAAAATTGCCTCTCAATGTTATCCTATAAAAATGGAATTCAATCATTAATTAATGAATTAGACTAAATTGAATTGATTAAACTAATTTGGAAAAATCTAAGTTTTTTTGTTTTTTACATTGTCCCAGATATGTCTACGTACCTACAATTCAATATCAGACGTATGTAGTTCTTTTAAAAAATATAAGTAGGTTGGATTTGTTTTAATTTAAGAAAACTATGAAGTGTACATTTCTTACCTGATTTGATATGGTTAATGAAAATTTTCTTCAGGGTCCTGAAGTCGGTTTTATTTTGAAAATTCCAAAAGGTCCTAATTTTGAAAAGGTCAATTTTATTTTGTCTTTATTGAAAAAATATTGTCTAAGTGATAAAACCCAATTTATTTATCAATCTACATGTTCTATTTTATTTTATTGTCCTAAGTCTTAATTAGATTGAGAAATAAAGAATAGAAAACAAACTAGTCTATCCCTTTTTCTTCTTCATTTTTTTTCGGTTTTCTTTTCCCTTCTTTTCTTTCTTTGTTTTTCCTTTTTTTTTATTATTATCTTTTCATTACAAGTACAAATTACAATAAAATAAAATAAAAAGAACACAATACAAACAAAAGGAGAAGTTGAAAAGAACAAATACAATAGGCTGAACTAAGAATTGCATGCAGATCAGATTAAAGCTTTGGATTAGCTCTTA
Source organism: Lumnitzera littorea (assembly GCA_024138015.1). NCBI lineage: Eukaryota > Viridiplantae > Streptophyta > Magnoliopsida > Myrtales > Combretaceae > Lumnitzera > Lumnitzera littorea. Next base: position 86,110,863 of record JAMXBB010000008.1, on the reverse strand, counting down.
TGTTTCAATTGCAAATGAAAGAGTAGCAGTGACGGTGTTAAGATCTCCTTTGTGTTGTTCTAGGTAGCCAAACAAATGGGAAATGTAAGCTTTATTGGTTTTTTAATGGTGAATGGGAGGGTAGGCCAAGTGCCTTGGCTTGGAGTGGTTGGTTTGGTGATGAGCAACTGATAGCAATGGTAGGCTGGTGACGACAGGACTAGCTAAGGGTGCGAGGGGAGTTGGTTTGAAATGTTTAGGCCTAGGGGAGCTTGATGGTGGTGGTAGTATGGCTTGACGACAATCGGAGAGAGAGAGAAATGTAGAGAGAAAGAGTGAGTGATTAGAGAAGAGAGAGAGAGGTTAGAATTGATTGATTCTCCCTTTCAAAGTTTTCAATGCTCTATTTATATTGGGGAGGGCTGAATTAAGCTCAATAAGCTCGTACATTTTGAAAATCTCCATTAAAGGAACTTTGGCCAAAATCAAGTTTTCTCAATTTTCAAACTTGATTTTTGCTACATGATCGAATGAATTTGGATGAGTTTTGGGTCTAAATCAAAACCAAGCTATGTATACTACATGATTTCACCATTAATTTGGTGAAATTGTGAGTAAAGGAGGTCAAAAATGACTCCAAACCAAGCTCATGAAGAAGGAAAGAAAAGCTAAATTTTGTGTTTCTTTTCTAAATTTCAAAACCTGATTTGAAAGCCAAAATATGTGAATCTAATTGAGTTTTTGGTGTCAATTCGAATTAAGCCATGTCCACTTTGCAATTTCATTATTAATTTGATGAGATTGCAGTAATAAAAGGCTTAAAATTAACATTGAAATTGACTGATTGGAGAGAAAAGTGCAAGAAAATCAATGGAAAATGTAGGAAATGAAGAGAAAGAGGAAGGAGAGTGCTAACGTAGGGCTACATTAGTCATATCATCCAATGGGATTGTGTTGTGTATCATGACGTAACACGTAGCAATTAACCTGGCAGGATGCAATTGATGTGTCATGCCACATGGCTCAACTCGTAATGCCATGTCAGTTGCTACCCAATGAACTAGCATCACGTGTCTTAACACGTGGCACTAGTAAACCCCTGACCAATGGCGACGTATTTTATATGTTTTGTGGAAAAAGAGTGAAAGGCATTTTTATGCCTTTGATGAGATTCGAACCTAAGACCTTCAAGCCAAATCCAACGCTATGTCCAAGTGCTTTACTATTAAGCCGTTAGCTTGTGCCTTATTCATATGTGCAATTAAATTACATATATAGATTAGGTTAGCCTATGATAGATTCAAATATAAGACCAGACCTAATGGCTCTCCTCATACTAAGGCCATGAAAATACTTAAATTAAAGAAACTCAAACTATCTAAAATTTTATTATAATTTAACATCATTTTCTAAATTTCCCTAAAATCCTCTATTTTTTCCAATTTTACATTTTTCTATTTTTTTCGCATTTTCCAAATTTTTTTATATATATATATATATATTATAATTTTTCTATATTTTCTATTTTTTTTATATTTTTTGTAATCTTTCTAAATTTTCTATTCTTTTAGATTTTTTTCTAAATGTCCTAAATTAGGATTCTTTACTCTATCCTAAAAATTTTGAAAAATAAAGGGAAGAAAAAATTAAATGTTTACAACTGTCTCTCTTTATAGTGAAATTTAAGCAAAACTTTACCATAAAGATAAAAGAGACACTATCCTTGCCCTAAGAGTGGAACTTATCTTAAGAAGCATTATAGTTAGCTAGCTATCCTAGGTTTATCTACTAGAGATTTCATGAATAGTCAAAGATGAAAGAGAAAGGAGGCACTCTAAGAGCTAGCTAAGACATAATAGAAATTAAAAGAAGATAGCACCCTTATGGGCTGGCAAGTACCCCAAAAGAATGTGAAAAACTTGGTCAAAAACTGTAAGTGAAAGTTTACACAGTAGTGCCCTACTAAGCTAACTGACCTAGGTGAGTAGGCAAAGCACTCTTAAAGCTAGTTAAGACCTTAAAGAGAGTTAACACCTTAAAGAGATGTTGAGAAGCTTGGTCATGCTCATATGAGCTAACTAACTAAGTTGAAATGAGCAAAGTACTCCTTAAGCTAGGTAAGACCCTAAAGAGATGTTGAAAACTTGGTTATGCCCCTATAAGCTGACAAACTAAGATGAAATGGACAAAGTGCTCCCTAAGCTAGCTAAGACCCTAAAGAGATGTTAAAAACTTAGTCATGCCCTTATGAGCTCACTAACCAAGATGAAATGAGCAAAGCATTCTTTAAGCTGGCTAAGACCTTAAAAAGATATTGGAAACTTGGTCCTACCCCTATAAGCTAACTAACCATGGCAGAAGTATCTCTAGGGAACTAACTTCTTGAAATTGCAATCAATTTCGAAAACCTAGTCATACTCTTCTAAGTTCACTAGCCTAAATGAGAGTGTCTCTAGGGGACTAATAGCCCTAAGTCAGAATTGATTTGGAAAAACTTGGTTATGCTCTTCAAAGCTCACTAATCTAGGATGGAGTGTCTTTAGGGGACTAATAGCCTTAAGTGGGAATCCATTCTAGAAAAACCTAGTATGCTCTTCTAAGCTCATTAACTTAGGTAGGAGCATATCTAGGGGACTAGCAACCCTAAGTGGGAATCAATCCTTAAAAAAAAAAAACTAATCATGCTCTTCTAAGCTCACTAACTTAGGCCAGAGTGTCTCTAGGAGACTAGTAGCCTAAATTGTTTTAGAAGAAGTGCCCTAAAGGCTCACTAAAAGGAATCAATGACAAAAGAAAGTATTGTATGGGCTCGCTTAAGAAAAATTGGTGAAGTGAAGCCCCTTGTGGGCTCGCTAAGGCCCTTAAGGAAAATTGGTAAAAGGAAGCACCTTACAGGCTTGCTAAGACAAATTGGTGAAGAGAAGTGCCCTATGGGCTCAGTAATCGTTAAGGTGGTAAATCGAGATAGTACTCTAAGAGTTGACTAGGACCTGAAAGATGGTACAAAGGGTTTGTGCCCTAGCTAAAAACTTTACCTAAAAGATGGTTAGGAGAAAGAATTGTAAATACTAGTTATTATCTAAGGAGATATAGTCTAAATGCAAATGTAATGTTCAAAAACTATTGTACTAACATCGTATAGAAGTACTTACTTGGTCTTGCCAATAGCAACCAAACTACCAAACCTTTCTTTGAGAAAGCTCTATCAAAACTAGTTAATTCGTTTTTTTTTTAAAGGGATTCAACCCCATTCCCTTATCAACAACCCTACTGATCTTGTCATGGAGCATTTGAGGCTTTGCTAGCCTGTTATGGAAATTAACCTGATACAGAATGCTACACACAATTTTCGTCGATTAATGAACTGAAACCTTTATCCTTGACTAGTAAATATCTTCCATGATGTGATTATCTATCTGTATTTCACCTCTCCTTGGAAAATAGATAATAAAAACTCCTCGTCAAGGGGGATCAATCCGTAATAAAGTATTTTAAAGAGCTTTTCTAATTACTAATGTTCTATACCTCCCTTTTTGCAACTTCTCTCATGTTTTTAGTATATAGGTTCAATTAAATAGAGTAAGGGAATTAGACCTTTTAATGGAGTGGGCAAAAGGGATGGTGGTGATTCCAATGCCAATAACTGCCAAGGATACTAACTTTACTTATAGGAGATGAAAATTAGACCACAATAACATTTAAAACAACTGGCATTTTCGTGTTCTAAGTAAAAATTTCCATTGATTTTCATATGCAATATAACTTTATAGTGTTAGCATTTATAGGGTCTCTCAATTCTAGACCATTCATTTAAGACCAAATTAAAGCCCCTCCTTGTAATGCTCTCTTTACGATATAAGAGCCTCCATAATTGGGAGAAATTTTTCCTCTTAAATCTTGTGCATTAGGGAGAGCCTTTCTTAATAACATATCATCCTCTTTGAAGTTCTAGGGCCATACCCTTTTGCTGAAAGCTTGAGCCATTCTTTATTGGTAACACTGATTATAATATAGGCATGTCAGTCTTTTCTCATCAATCAAATTCAGCTGCTCGATGCGTTTCTTTACCCAATCGGCTTCATCCAACTGGTTTCTAATAGCACCCTGAGAGATGGGATCTCAACCTCTACTAATAACACCCCATAGATTCTGGTAATATTGTAAGGTATAGAAATAAAGGCCTCCCATGTTTAGGACCTACTAGAATTGGAGGACTCATAAGATATTCCTTGATTGTTGTGAAAGCTTGCTCACATTCTTCATCTTAGCTTATCTTGGCGTTCTTTTCAACAACTTAAATAAGGTACAATATTTATTTGTCAATTGAGATTTGAACAAGGCAATGTTGTTTAAGCTTCCCAATAAGCCTTTGATTTCTTTAAGTGTATGTGGAGGGGGTAAGTCAACTATGGCTTTGACTTTATCAAGGTCCACTTTAATGCCCCTTTGGCTAATTATGAAACCCAATAATTTCCATAAAGTTACTCCAAAAGTGCACTTCTCTAGGTTGAGTTTCAATTGGAATTATCTCAACTTATCAAACAATTTCCTCAGTTATGTACATGATTTTCTCCCTCTTTGGATTTTGCAATCATATCATCCACATACACTTCAACTTCTTTGTCCATCATGTCGTAAAAGATTGCGACCATTGCTCTTTTGTAAGTTGCCTTAGCATTTTTGAGTTCCAAAGGTATTACTTTATAGCAAAGCGTGCCCCAAGTTATAATGAATGTTGTCTTGAATTTATCTTCTTTGGACATTCTGATCTAATTATACCTGCAGAATCCATCCATGAAGGAGAAGAGATGGTTTCCAGCTATATTATCCACCAAGACGTCAATATGGGGCAAAGGGAAATTATCTTTAGGGTTTGCCTAGTTGAGGCCTTGAAAATCTACACACACTTTAACTTTTCCGCTCTTCTTCATCACTAACACAATGTTAGCTACCCATTCAGGCTAATCAGATACTTCAATGAAACTGACCTCCAGTAACTTTTTAACTTCTTCTTTAATTTTCAATAAGAAATCTAGTCGGAATCGCCTCAACTTCTACTTTTTAGGTTTAATATCCTCTCATGTGGGTAATTAGTGGACTACGATTGATGGATCTAACATGGGCATATCTTCATAAGACTATGCAAACACATCATGATACTCAGACGGGAGTGTGGTTATTTCTACCTTATGTTCTTCTTTCAAATTCTCTCCAATCTTCAGAACTTTGGGATTATCATTAGTCCCAACATTAACTATCTTGGTTGGCTTGTCAATGGAAATTCTACTCATTTCATGTCTTTGCCAGCTTTCTTGCACGTCACTATGGTCATCGACATTACTCTTGATGACTAACCTAATAGGGTTGAAAGTATTATCAATATTTTCATCCCCTATTTGTACAAGGTATCATTGACTTTTATTCAAAGCATTGGGTTTAAGTATGTAAAGAAAAGAGTGTAAGTAAAGGAGTGAAGAGAATAAAGACTGATTTTTATTAGGTTAGAAGAAATTCTTTTAAGTACAATATTGTAGAGTAAAGGTAATTATCATAGAATTCAATAAAATACTAAACCGTAATTCATCATTTACCCTAGAGAAGACTTATTGCTATTCATAGGGATGGAGAACCAATTATTCAAGTATTGGAGCTTATAGGATGGGCCCATTATCTCATTCTTGTTAGAGGTATCCTCTTTAACAGGTTATGAAGTCTGAACATCAACTCGGATGAAAGTCTCTATCAATAACGGAAAGGTCATTGGGGCATGATATAATCTATCACCTCTCTTGCCCTTCACTTGCATATTTTGCAACTCTTCCATCGGAGTTAGGAAGTAACCAAGCCCATAGGTATTGAACTGCCCTTCCTTGAATTTTAACTTCTCATTCTTCCTCTAGTTGGTAATCATACACACTTCTTCAAGCATTTGGAGTCCAAAGTCCTCCCATTCCTCAATGTTAATGTAGGGTATGGTTGTTTCTTTATGTATTTCGCAATCCCAATCACCCAAAATCGTTATGACCTGGTTATTTGAGATGAACTTAACCTTTTGATGTGGACTTGAAGATATGGCACCTACTAAATGTATCTAGGGTCTTCCCAATAAAAGGTTAAAGGTCCATAGGGTGTCTAGGACCTGGAATTAGATGTTGAAAGTTTGTAAGCCAATATCAACCGATAAGTGGATCTCCCCATTAATTTCCCCCTTGGATTCATCAAAAGCCCTAACTATTGTTGAACTCATCTTTATTATGGTTGCATCAATGCCTAATAGATCTAAGGTGGCAAAAGGGCAAACATTTAGTGATGACCCATTGTCAATGAGGACTCCAGTAGTGATAATGTTGTTTACCCTCACTATGATGAAGAAAGGATTAGTGTTTTGATAACCTTCATCACCTAACTCTTTAGTGGAGAAAGAAATTTAATCCATAGTAAGGATGGAGTTGGCAACTGATCCCATCTTTTTAACTGATATTTCATGAGGGACTTTGACTTCCCTCAGAGTTCAGAATAGAGCTTCTTTATATGGTTTAAAAGCCATCAGCAAACTCATAAGAGATATTTATGTTGGTGTTTTGGCAAGCTGATCCATTATCTTTTACTCACTAGACTTGGTTATTTTGGTGAAGGCAGACAATCCTTCCTCATATTCAGCTGGTTCGTTGTTTGGTCTTTCCAGCATAGTCTTCTTTTTCAGGTCTTTTTTTGGGTCATAAATTCTACCAAAGTTGGTAATCCCTCCTACAAGTGAATTCGATTTCCCTTTATTTATTGCTTAGTAGTTAACAGGTGCAATTTTGTAACTTTTAGGAGCTAAGGACACATGGAAGGTGTACCTTTTAGTCTTTAGAGCTTACTTCTCCTCCTGTTTATAGAATTTGTAGACTTTAGGCTCTCAGTTGGAAACGATCATGTTGATGATGGGGCTTTGGCTGGGCAGGGGTTTGTTGTTAACGTTTATAACTGGAGCCTCTACAAAGTCTAACTAGACTATACCTTCATCGATCAAGTCCTGAATTTTGTTTTTTAATGTCTAACATGAGTCAATCAAATGGCCTACTTGCCCTAAGTGACATTGATACTTGGTGTTAGAATAAAAAACCGTTAGCTTGTACCTTTCATTAGGAGGCTCAAAATAGAGTAGATTATCTTTTCTTAATTTTTCAAGGATCTGGCTAAGAGGAACTAGTACCTTAGTGAATTGTCTATGGGCCTTGATGACTTGTAGTTGGCTTCTAAATTGTTGATGGACTAATAGAGGATTCATTCTGAAGGTGACCTGGGCATTAGGCCTGGTGTTTGAATTGACCATGTTGATAGTAGCTTTTCTAGGCTTGTTAGTGATAGGTTTAGTAGAAGGTAGTCTTCTATTTGATGGTTCTTGCAACTTATCGGAGGAGACAGCACTTTCAATTCAATACCATACTACTACTAGCTCTACAAAAATAAAGCAAGCATGCCTAATTAGGTAAGAGAAGTAGGGCCTTTTAGAATATTGATGAAAGCTGAAGTTAGTTCTTTTTGGTCATGGGGGTAGATACCCTTACAGCCAAGGACCTCCACCTTTGGGCATATTCATTGAACGATTCATTGTGCCTCTTCCTCAGGGCAATTAGGTCCATCATGGTTGGTGCCACTTCAACATTAAATTTATATTGCTCATAGAATTCCTTAGCTAGTTTCTCCAATGTGTTTACTTGGCTTAGATCCAATTGGGCATACTAAGTTAAAGTAAGGCCCATTAAGCTACCTTAAAAAGTTTACACTATGAGCTAATCATATTGTATGTATTTGCCCATCTTTCATACGTATAATCTGGTGTGTAGTTTAAGGTAGCTAATCCCATTGTACTTCTCGAAGTCAAGTATCTTGAATATTTTAGGGAAGCTTTCATAGTCATAAGCTGAGAAGTCTATAATACAAGGTTGCTCGAAACCATCATAACTTTCAAGCATTTTCATCTTTTCAATGATTTGCCAGCTCAACTGCCTTTCTAGTTCTTTCAATTGGTCTTGGTCGGTTTCTAGCTTCAGGTTGATTAGGAATCAATAAGTGTTTGGCTCAAAAGTTAACTTAACCTTTGGATAGACCCCTTCTATCTCGAAAGATTTAAAGGTTGGGTTGACATTGAGATAGGCCTCTTCTACTTCAAGGGGTAGTACATTGGCATTCTTTCCATATCAGGCCTTAAAGCTTTCCTCATTTGATCATGCCATAGATCTAAGTAAGGTGATGCTGTTAGTAAGGAAGATCCATTGGTCTACAATTTTCCTAACTGTTTTTTTTTTTTTTTTTGAAGAGTGGAACCTCAACTCAGTAGGATCAACAACTTCGAGTTGACACTATTGTTGTTGATGTTGATGTTGTCATTCCCTTCGTTGGCTATTCTAGTCTATGAATAGGTTCGAATAAGGCTTTTTTAGAAGGTTTAGCAGTTGGGAGCTATCTTTGCAACTTGGTTCAAGATTACTTTTCAACAAGTTAACACATAAATATTTTTTAAAAAATGATATGAATGAAAAACAAACAAATAAATAAATGTACAAGAATGCAAAGCTATATGGCATATGGATGTAGGGAAACAAAACCAACAATTAGCTGGCTAGATGGTAATTTTTATTCATTATTTTGCAACTTTTGGAGTTCCCTTTTCTAAAAAAGAAAAGTACTTAGGTTGGGCTTTCCTCCTTCTTAGGAGGAAAATACATTATGAAAAAAAGAAAAGAAAAGAAAAGAAAAGTACTCCTATTTCTAAAAATTCTTCTAGCACTTTCCTCCTTCTTAGGTTGGGCTCTTCTATTTTTTCAAGTTCTTTGAGTCCTTTTTAGGTCATCCTCAGTTGATGTTATAGGCCCAGGAGCCCAGTCTCGATTCTCGAAAGAGATCCTCCTACATGTCGTGCTCTTCACAGATAACTTCTACATGGGCTTGTACTTGGTCCATGTAAGTCTTCATTTCAAGGTTTGGCTCAGTTGGTGTGAGTTGTATGATATATAGTGCTCGATAGTGGATCTCTCCTACCTTATGGAGTTGATAGTACATATATTCTTTAGTAACCCTATACTTGTCTACTTATCCCAACCATTCTTCTAAATCGATATTAAGGCTGATAGTCCTTGTTTCCCATAATTTCTTGATCGCCCATAGTTTGGACATCTTTTGTGGTAGTAAAATCTAAAGGTCCTCATATTCCAAGGTCATGATATCTAGTGAAGGCCTATAAACTATATCTTAAATGCCCTCAAACTATCCGATCATATTGTTAGGTAGTAGCCTATGCATAATTTCATCTCAATTAGGGGTATTGCTTGGTAAGTTTTACAAACTAAGATTACCCTCTTAAACTTGCTCCATTTTTTTTTCCATAAGATATTAGTGACTTGTAACTTTTGCAGCACTTCCACCCAGCAGTAAGTAAACTTCTCTTCTAGGACCTAGACCTTGTCAACAAAAGAGTTGATCAAATCAATACTATGGGTAAATTTTCCTTGAATTGGATCAAGCCCATAACACTTTATGTGGCTCACAAACCAGACCATTAGTAGTGCCATGCTAGTTTTCAATGCGCCATTGTTTTTCTTGTTCAAAATATTGAGGCTTCTAATTTGTTCTACAAGGAGGGCTAAGACATATGATTTTCCTCCAAGAAACTAGCCTACTAATTTAGCGACCCTAAAATGGATGAGAAACTTTCCATTAGGGAATAGGAGAGTCCCAAATGTAGCTAACATAAAAGCCTTTATTTTGTTCTATTCCCAATCTTTGGGATTGCCACAAAAGATGTCGCCTTTGTTGGATCTGGGCTCAGCGATGAACTAAGCTTTTAGGTCTTCCATTTTGATACAATTTTTGTTACAGCTTTTTAAGGCTTTGTTTATTTCAACTTTTCTAACCCTCAGGAATCTTGAAAATGCATTTATTAGGCAACTTCCAAATTCAGAGTGTATATATTTTCTAAGGAAGGGACTCAAAGTAATTGGGTATACCCTTCAAGTGATAGACTGATTAGGTGAGGCCCAACTCAAAAAGCTACTTCTTCGGGTTCCCAAAAGTTAGTTAGGGCCCTGATTAGATTGATATCAATATTTACCCTAGGAAGTGATAGAATGGGCCTGATTTTGCTACTGATGATCTCTTGTTCCCTTGGGTTAAAGTATTGAAGCCACTAGTCCAAAGTGGGCTTATAGTTAATGGGCTTATCGATGAACCTTTCTCTGAAGTGGACAGAGTTGAATGAACAAGCCATTTTTGAAGTTAAATTACTAAGAAAATGATGTTTATTATAAGGTTAAAAGACTGTTATTTATAGTAAAGTATAAAACAAAGACAAAAACCTATTTACATCAACTCTATATTTACAAGGGAAATTAAGGAAACTCCAAACTGTCCCTTTTTTTCTTTTCTTTTCATCTTGCCTAGTTATTTGTTGTTTCTAGATTTTGTGAATGCATAAAGAGTAAATTTTAAATGTCCTTAAGTTTACATGACCTCACTTGTTAAAACCACTTTCATTAGTTACATTAAGCTTAAGTGGGGGTAGCCTAATCAACCTTGAGTGGTGGCTACACCTCAACACTCAGAGCTTACATAATGCCCCCTACCCCCCATCTTAGGGTCTTAATATGATTTGAGTTTGACTATTTCTACCATACAATCATGATGCATAAAGTAAATTCTCCTATAATTTAAAAACTTAAATATCCTACAATAAAGTTAGTACAAGTATATAGAAAACAATAATAAATAAATTACACTTAGTAAGGTGATTTCAAAAGTTAATTCTAAATTTGGAAAGTTATATAGCTAACTCTCTTAATGTCCCTAGTAGAGTTGCCATCCTATCGAGCCTAATTTTTTCTCAGTTTTATAAATTAGTCTTCTTTAAACCAATCAATATTAAACCCTATTCGTTTAATACTGACCCTTGACTAAGGTTTAAAGAAACCTAGTTCTCTTATTTTTTAAAACATTTCAATGTTGCTACCCAATCGGAGTTAGGAAAAGGAATTAAATTATAACCAATTAGGTGGATTAGTTATAATTTAGCTACCAGTCTTTTGATAAAATCAATTTTATAAGGTAGTTTTGAGAACCAAAAAATCCAGTCCGAGAGTTAAGCTTTTTGAACTCTTACAGGTACCGACAACTTTCCAAATTTAGACTTAATCTCTTAAAATCGCCACTTAAAGTTATCTAATAAAAATGGAATTCAATCATTGATTAATGAATTAGACTAAATTGAATAAATTAAACTAAATTGGAAAAATCTAAGTTTTTTTGTTTTTTAAGTCGCCTCGAAAATGTCTATGTATACGCTATTCAGGATCAAATATACAAAGTTCTTCTAAAAAATTTAAGTGGGTTGGATTTGTTTTAATTTAAGAAAACGGCCGGGTGTATGTTTGTTACTCGATTTAATGTGGTTAATGAAAATTTTCTACAGGGTCCTAAAGTCGATTTTATTTTGAAAATTCTAAAAGATCCTAATTTTGAAAAGGTTAGTTTTATTTGGTCTTCATTGAAAAACTATTCTCTAAGTGATAAAACCTAATTTATTTATCAATCCACTTATTTTATTTTATTATCTTATTATTTTTATTTTATTGTCCTAAGTCTTAATTAGAATGAGAAATATAGAATAGAAAATAAACTAGTCTAGCCCTCTTTCTTCTTCTTTTTTTCAATTTTATTTTCCCTTCTTTTCTCTCTTTTTTTTTTCTTTTTTTTTATTATTAGTTTTTCATTACAAGTATAAATTACAATAAAATAAAATAAATTTAAAAAAGAACATGAAGCAAATAAAAAGAGAAGCTAAAAAGAACAAATGTAGTAGGTCAGACTAAGAATTGCATGCAGGTTGGATCAGAGCTTTAGGTCAGTTCGAGTCGGACAGGTTAAGTTAAATTGGCTTCAACATTTCAGGTTGTAGATGAGAGAGCAACATCAGTGGCATGGGGATCTCCTTTGGTGGTTTTGGGTGACCAAACAAATGGGAAAGGTGGGCTTTATTGGTTTTTTTATTAGTAAACAAGGGGATGTAGGTAGACCAAGTGCCTTGGCTTTTGTTGGTTGGTTTGAGGTGGTTAGGCAAGGAGTAGCCAATAGTGGTGGTAGGGCAATCATGACTAGACTAGCTGGGGGTGTAAGGGAAGTTGGGTTGGAAAGTTTAGGCCTAGGAGAGCTCGATGGTGGTAGTAGTATGGCTCGACAGCAATCGAAGAGAGAGAGCTATTAGCAAAGAGAGAAAGAGTGATCAGAGAAGAGAGAGAGAGAGGTTAAAATTGATTGATTCTCCCTTTCAAAAATTTCTGATGCTCAATTATACTAAGGAGGGCCGAATCAAGCTCAACAAGCTGGTAAATTTCGAAAATCTCCATTGAAGGACCTTTGCCTAAAATCAAGTTTTCTCGATTTTCAAACTTAATTTTTGCTACGTAATCAGATGAATTTAGATTAGTTTTGAGTCTAAATCAAAACTAGGCTATGCATACTATATGATTTCACCATTAACTCGATGAAATCGTATAGTAAAGGAAGTCAAAATTGACTCCAAACTAAGCTAGATTTTGTGTTTTTTTCTCAAATTTCAAAACCCTATTTGAAAACCACAACATGTGAATCTAGTCAAGTTTTTGGCATCAATTTGAAGTAAGCTTGAAATTGCAACAATAAAGGCCTGAAATTAACATTGAAGTTGACAATTGGAGAGGAAAGCGTAAGAAAATCTAGGGAAAATGAGGGAAAGGAGGAGGAGAAAGAGGAAGGAAAGTGCTAATGTGGTGCTAACATGATGCCACGTCAACCGTGTCATCCAATGGCATTGTACCACATGTCCTAATGAGACACGTAGCAACTACCTTAGCAAGGGGTAACTGACATGTCAAGGACATGTGTCTAGCTACGTAGCTCAACATGTGGCATGTCAAGGACGTGTCTAGCCACATGGCTCGACACATAGTGCTACGTCAATTGCCGCCTAATCAATTAACGCCGCATGTTAGGACACGTGGCATAGTAAACCCTTGACTTGTGGCTACGTGTTGTGTATGTTTTGTGGAAAAAGAACAAAAGGTATTTTTATGCCTTTAGTGAGATTCGAACTTGAGACCTTCAAGCCAAATCCAATGCCATGATTAAGTGCTTTATCGTTAGACCATCGGCTTACGCTTCGTTCATATATGCAATTAAATTATACATATAAACTAAGTTAACCTAAGGTAGATTCAAATCTAAGAGCAAGCCTAATGGCCCTCTCCGTATTAAGGCCTTGAAAATACTTAAATATAAAAAAAATTAAACTATCTAAAATTTTATTATAATTTAACATCATTTTCTAAAATTTCCCTTCCAATTTTTCTTATTTATTAATTTTTCTAAATTTTTTATTTTTTATTTTTTCTAAATTTCTTAAATTAGGACCCTTTACTCTATCCTAAAAATTTTAAAAAATAAAGGGAGGTAAAAATTAGGTATCTACAATATCTACTCATTCCCCTAATCATAAGGTTTTGTTGATGGGGTTTTTAATTTGCTTAATTACCGAAGCTTCATTAGTGATGAGAAGGCACCTTGCTCTTCTGAAGGATCAATCCTTGCTTATTCAGCTATTTTTATGATTAACATTGACAGTAGGAAAGTACTTTACTCTTTTGAAAGATCAAGGCCTATCCTTATCAATTTTTTTTTTCTTTCACTAACTTTTTTTTTTCCTTCTTCTTTTTCATTAAATTGGCTATGGGAAAGAATCTCACTTTTCTAAGGGATTGAAACCTATCTTCATCAATCACTATTTATCAATTTAGTCTTAATTATGCCCTCAGCAAATTAGACTTTTAAGGGGAAATTACAACAAACAAGCTTCATTTACTGATTTACTCAAGATGATAAAATTGTGAAAATAAAAAATGATAAGCATGCATCCAATTAAATTTCAGAAGTAACACATGATTAAAACTCAACTTTAATAATTAATTAATTAATGTCTCAAAATCGCAAGCTAAATAACATGTGCCTATTGCTCTATAGGAATTCCACTATTTAATTCTAATAATGTGTTCCATGTGTATTAGTGACTTAGGAAAAATTTAATACAAGCACTATTATCTTAGTAAATGGGAATTGTAAGTTTGAAAAATTTGAAGTCAAAATTAACAATTTGATTTCTAAAGAATAGAAATACTCTCATTGTCCATACTTAACTTAGTACATTATCCTTAATGTACCTAATTCTAAATTATAGGAAAAATTACTGCAAACAAATATAGTGAGGAAGAAAATATGAACATGGGAAAAAATAATATTGCCTTGAATATTTGGAGTTTACTCGAATTATCCATTGAGAATTCATTGCGATTTGTTGAAATTTATGGGCTTAGGAGATCTAAATCAACACACTTAAAATAACTAGATAAGAGTATATGCAGAAAAGAAAATTTTATTAATTCATTGAACAATAACATAAAATTGAAAATACAAACATGGAAATTCAAAAGAAATTCAACGAATAACCTAGCTATGTACTTGATGTGCCTTAGAACTAAGTTATCACAAGGCCTTACTGTAGGAGAGTGATGGGTCTTTCGAGATATCCAAGAGGAAGCAATAAAGGTTGGAACTTAAGTAGCTTCGTGAAGCTATTCCTAGGATATGACACACTAATGAATACGACATGACTTATTCTTCACTTGATATGACTCAGAAGCGAAAAAACAAAGTTCACTCACCACTAACCTCGAGCTACCAGCAAGATTAGATAAGAATAAGGGAATGGAACTTGGAGAGGTTGTCTTACAAGAACAAGAAAGGAATATTCATTAGCAACAATAATGATATTGATTTCGACTACAAGAAAAAGGGGGACTATTTATAGTAAGTCCTTAGGGTAACAAGAGTACAAAGGAAATTACAAAAGGGGTAATACTAAAATAGATACCTAGTATATAGTTAAAAGGGTAAATAAGACAAACAAAGCAAAAACGAATGTAGTACAATGTTAGAAATGTTAAGATAGGTTGTGCACTATTGTTAGTTCCATACTTTAAAGTAGAGGGGTACTCGGGTCAAGCTACATTGGTTGACTTAGTCAACAGTTTGAGCTCAACATTTTAAAGATTGTCCACATGAGTTTATATTAAGAGCTTAGCATCAGTATTCTTAGTGAAGCAAAGTTCGACTAAGCTAGCTATGTAGGGAGTTCATACAAGGGGCACATGGGAAGAGGAGTTCATCTTGAGTAGGCGGTGAGGATAATATCCTCCTAGCTAAACCTTACAAACCCTTGAGGAGAGCTTGGGTAAGGGGCTTGGAGGTCAGGAGTCCATCAGCACTTGTTAAACTAAACATTAAAATCATCAAAATCGGAAAACACTTAAAAATAACAAATAACTCTAAATTCCTAAAAGAAATCTAAATCTTCTGCATTGGTTTCATCTTGTGAACCAAAATTTATGGGTTCATTCTCTTTCTCTCCTTTAGAGGTTTCTCTTCCCTTGGCTCATAGATATCGCTTCCTCCTTTCAATCATCCCCTAAGTTCATCCTCCTCGCTACATCGATCAATTTCTCATCCATTGGTGGAGGAATTTTCGTCTTGATTTAGTCGACAAAGTTACTACAAAACCCCATCATTATACTTTGTCTCCTGAACAATCTTTTTAGATATTGTTCAACAATCTGTTGCGATTCAATCAATTTTTGAACTTATGTTTTCAATTTCTTCACTTCTTTTATTGGTTCATCATTGGTGGATTTTTCACTTTCCTTCCTTTTGGGGGTGATTTTTCAACCTCATTTGGATGAAGTTCCATCTTGTAAGAATTTAAAATAACAATAAAATATTAAAAATAGTGAGAATTTACTAAGTTATTATATAATTATTGATAACGTACGAAGTAGGCTTCAAAAATTAGCAAACGCTAAGAAATGAATTATCGGGGTAATATAATTAATAATATACATAAAATAATATATAAAAGACATGTATATACATTACATATGATTAATATGTCAATATATGTACTTGTAATTATCTAATATACCCGAAATTAGGTAAAATTCACTAAATAAATCAATAAAAGTGGCAAAAATTCTAAAAAAAAATATAGACAACTTAGGTAACATGTGTAGCTACGTAGCAAAAGTAGGGAAACAAGATTTGGAATGGAAAAACATCCTTTAGATACCTAAATTAAGGAAATTACACTTGTTGGCATGAACAAAAAAAAAAAATCAAAAGCATCCACTAACTCTATTATAAAAATACAAAGACACCTTCTTTTGCAAGTTTTGGACTTCTAGGGGCTTACAAGAAATTATGGATGAGCAATTGAAAGAGAGGAAGTAAGAAGAAAAAATTAAGAAGATAATGGTGAAAAAACAGGGGTTTAGTGAGTTGTCACAAAAGACAATTAATTAGAAATGAAACAAGGTGGTTGCTTGAAGGACTGGCCAACAGTGATGGCTGATGACAAGCCTCCTCCTCACTATGATGGCCAGAGCTCAGGTTTCCAATGAGTCTAAAATTCATGGTTTTAACTAAAATTAGGGAAAAATATAAAATGATTACCAAAATTTTTGAAATTAGATTTTCCTAAGTATTTTTCATGAGGAATTCAAATTTCAAATCAAATTTTCAAAATTTTGAATGCTAATATTAGGTCCTTAAAAAAAAATCCTGTGCACCAATTTTTTATTAGGTTTTTTATAAACCAATTCATGTAGTTTCGGTTCGAAATTTTATGGGTATACTCCTAAGATGTTAAATTTTGATGTTATGTGGTTGGTTTTTAAAACTTTGGTGGTTGAATTTTAGGGAAAAGTTGTTTTTCACAAAAATAGTGTGCTAAATTTGTTATTCTAAGAGAAGCTTTGATGAACTTTCATAAAAATATATTTAGAATCAATTTTCATCAACATGAAATGGTTGAAAATAAATAATCTAAAGTTACTGGTAGAGTTTTGATAAGTTTAAGTTGAGAAATAGTAACGTGTAAGCATATTCTTGAGGTTTCTTAAGAGATGTTATACGTATGTGAAGTTTGATGAAAAGTATAGTAGATAGCTATAGTAATTGAGTAGATATCATGCTACAAATACAAGTTAGTTATGGTTTATAACTCAGGGCAAGTTGAGCTTAAGAGTTAAGTAACAAAGTGTAGAATCAATAGCAAGGTGAGAAACTATGTTAGAAACTAAGTCAAAATGTAACTTGGTATTGAAAATGTTAAATACACTAAATTGGATTTGGGCCAAAAAGTGGCTTATATTTTGACTCTACCTTATTTCTATAAACAAATTGTAAGTTAGAAACTTCTTAAGTAAGAATCCAAATTTAAGATGGTAGGTTAGAAACTCTATCAAAAACTAGATCAGAATGTATCCTGGTATTGAATATATTTGATCATACTAAGAGTCCAATAGTTGGTCAATAGGTAATTTGTATATGAATTCTATACATTTATTAGAGTCCTAACATAAGTTAGAAGCCTTTCAAACAATAACCTATACTACATTTCTAGCTCAGAACCTAAGTCAGAAACTTCATCAGAAAGTAGTTTGATGGAAGACATTAAATGTAAGAGCAACTGGAAGTTTGAAGATGGTTAAAACTAAATATTGGATTACTAGGAACCTAAGAATAGGTTAGAAAGTTGCTTGCTTATAACCTTTAAGAATTTACTAAAGTCAGAACTTAGGTTAGAAAATACTAGACAGCAACCTAAACTAGGTGAGAATCTTGGTCAGAACTTACCTTATTTAACTAACACCTAATAAAAACCTTGGAAAGCTTACTTAACTCAAGTGAGAAACATACTTAAAATGTCAAAAATGAACTCATATGTTACATATAGGACGGGAGATATAGAGGTTACATTAAATTTTAGGGATAATAGAAGAAGATGAGAGTGACACATGAATAGAATGAGCCTCAATATCTAGGTAAGTGGGATCAATGTTTAGTAGCATTTTGGAGTATTTTAAAGTGCTTAGAGTTTATAATATGCTTTTAGCTTGTGATTGTAATATAGTGGTTAGTAATATATGTTATGCATGTGCTTAAATACTACTTTATTATTGCTGTAGGAGCTAAATTCCATATTGTGATTATTCTATGTATTTTATTTTGTTTAGATTGTTTGAATTAGTTGATCACCCTAGAAACTAAACTATTTTATACTCGACCTACCTCTTAACCTGACAAGCATTGTAACCCATTAAGAGTAATGACTAAGTTTCTCGAGCTAAACACGGACCCTTTCAATGAGGATAGCTTAAATTGTCCTTTCTCCACCCTTAGTCGAACTGAATGATAAGAGAGAAGGTCATGACAAGGTTGGGGGCCGTAGTTCGAACAGAGCCTCAAAAGGAGGGTATTCTCCACTACATAAGCCCTGAATTAGAGCTGGCGAATTTTCTCTAATCTCATGATGGATAGGATAACGTCATGCGGTGGCATTTACTTGCACACGCATTGCATCCAACTAACCTAGTTGGAAACTTGAGTATGTTTGTGCTAAATACTACTTCTATCTTCGTAAGTTGTCGCTCATTCCCTTATAATTTTCTATTATTAATACAGTTATTAAGTTTGGTAAACCTGTGGACTTTTATAACTCATTTCTTAAACTTAATATTGTTTCTCTTATAAATACAAAATTTGTAGGTACTAATAGCCTTTAAATATTTTACTATATCATCATCCAAACCTAATTCTTTTGAAAAACTTTGGTTACGAAGTTGAGTTTTTATAATTATCTTAAAAGATTACATCGTAGGTTTATAATAGATAGGTAAAGAATTGATTGCTTTAAAGTGATTAAGTTGGGTTCACTTGGTGTGAGCTAGGCTTATGATAACAGTTGTGAGAGGAGATAATTTAGCGATAATGTCACTTTTAGTATTATTGACTTCTATGCCTTTTTAAGACATTTTATGTCCTAATTGTTGATAGTTAGTTTTCTTCCACCCATCTTACTCATCTATTTGGCTACCGACAGGTCACGTAATTTATATTCTCGACACCTCACCAAGTAATTGACATTCTCAGCACTATGCTGAGTAACACAGATTTGTTTTTCATTTAAATTCAAGTTCATGGTGCGAACCATTATCACAAGCACTGTTGTATTACATAACTGTCTACTATCCCTACATTTCAAGGAAGGTATCTAATCAACAAGCTTCTACATGTCTCAATAATAACTACTCCTTCAGACATGACAATCTCCTATAAATATAAGAAAAAAACTCTATAAGAGGCATTTGATAACTCTTAACCTCTTTACTTTACCCTTCTCATTCCTACTTACTGGTAGCGTCTATTTTTGCTAAACACACCCACTTAGTTAAAACTAGAATGACCAAGAGTGCAGATGCTGGCACTTCCTCCCAATACTATGAAGGGGGGAGTCGGCATATTGATGAGCAATGACTAGCTAGACTCAAGCAATTATGCCTCAATTTGGCCAAGGAAAACTTAGAGTTAAACAAAAAGCATAAACAGATCCTTAACCTCCTTCATAATAGTATTCATCTAAATAAAAACAAAGAGCATGGCGATCACAACGTCGATAATAGCAATGATTCAATTTATTCACCTAAGTTGCAGAAAAAGCAAGCGAAGGCACGATAGGACCCTTGGCTCCTGCTTTCAAAAAGAATGACAAAGGTAAGCAACCGCAACTGGTGCACCATGTGGGCCCGTCATATGTTAACACCCCTACTGCAATAAGCAAACAATTAAAATCAAGAAGAATCCTTTTGTTCTAGAGATTTTGGCGAAAGTAATATCTCGACACATCAAGCTGCCACAGTTTAAAACTCATGAAGGAACAAAGGACCTTGAAGACCACCTGGAGTATTACCGTACATTGGACAAGTTGCATGGAATAAGCAATGCTGTGGCCTGTTAAGTTTTTCCCTCAACTTTGCAAAATATAGCCAACACATGGTTCAAACACTTAAAACCAAACACTATTTATCATTTCGATGAATTAGTAGAAGTGTTTCTTCAACGCTTCCCTGCAAGCAAACTTCCTATTAAGGACTTCTCAATCCTTAACACAATCAAACAAAAATCAGCTGAGTCAATTAGAGACTACTTAGCCAGGTTTATGGCTGAGATGGTTTAAATCCCAAAATTGGATATGAGTATGGCCCTCAATGCCATAATCGATGGAGTTAACCCCATGGAGACTTTTTCAAGTCTTTTGCAAAGAATAAGCCAAAAAATTTTGCCGAGTTCAAAGCTAAAGCCACCTCATACATCCGTCAGGAGGATAACAAAAAGGCCCGGTAGGAAGCCGATCAAAACAGAGGAGATATAAAAAATGACAAGAGAAAAAGTGTGAAGGATAGACTTAACTCAAACGATGATCAAAGTTTAAATGCCGAGAGAAATAGACTAATGATTCCAACATTTTCATCCTACACATACGTCAATCGTCTAATTTTCAAACATATTGATAGAGGTACGTAGATAGAGAGGCATTCTGTAATGGCCAGAAAGAATGAGAAGAAATCCTTCGAGGAGAAATTCCTGTAAGTATTGTGACTTCCACTGCGATAAGGGTCACAAGATAGATGAGTGCATATAACTCAAGAATGCGATTGAAGATGCAATTCAATGTGGGCATTTGCAAAAATTCCTAACACATGAAGTTGAAAATAATAAGAGACTGTCCTAAAGGAGACGTGAGGAACAAGAGAATGACACTCAGCTAACTGTAGCTGGGAGAGATACAAGGGATGCAAATCCCAACATAGCACCCAACGGAGTGATCAACACCATTGTCGGTGAACTTACTATAGGCCAATTAAGCTCTTTGAGTTTGACAAACACCAAAAATTACGTCTACAACATCTAAAGCATGAAGGTTAGGATTGACAACACAATTTCTTTCACAAAGGATGACTTTGAGGGCATTTAGAGATTGCATAATGACACACCAGTCTTCAGTGTAAGAGTTGTAAACTTCAAAGTCAAGAAGATTCTTATTAACATAGGAAGTTCAGCTGATATCATTTTTCAGCATTCATTTGACCAGATGAGACCCAAGATCAAAGCATAGCTAAGATCTTACAAGTATGATTTATATGCCTTCAACAACCAACCGATTCAAGTAGCCAAAGTAATTTCTTTCCCAATATAGATAAGCGATGATAAGCATGTCATAGAGGATAAAGTAGACTTCCTCGTCGTCAAATGTTGGTCCCCATACAACATGATAATGGGACAGCCATGTTAGCATCTATTTAGCATTGTCTCTTCAACTGCACATCTTAAAGCCAAGTTCTCTACTTTCACGAGAGTAGGCATATGCAAAGGGGATCAGCAATTAGCAAGATCCTTATATATGAGGGCCTTAAGATGTGAAGAAGTATTTTAGGTGGAAAACTATCCAGAAGGCAAGTCAGTCGGCATAAAGAATGCTAAGAGTGATATTAAGGAAATTTCTTTAAGAGATAACCTTGGGAAAACAATGAGGATTAGGAAACCCTTATTAGCAGATATTTTGCAAAGTTTAATTAACTTCTTGCAAGCCAATGCTAATGTGTTTGCATGGTCCCCTTCAAACATGCAAGGTATCCCGAGAGAAGTTATGGTATATAAGTTCTAGATTGATCCAAATGTGAAGGTGGTCCAACAAAAAAAGAGGTATTTTGCACTAAAGAGATAAGCAGCAATAGAGGAAGAAGTCCAAAAGTTATTAAAGGTAGGATTTATTTGAGAAGAGCCTTATTCGACTTAGCTAGCCAATTGTGTGCTAGTCAAGAAGTCAAAGGTAAGTGGCTAATGTGCATAGACTTCACAGATCTCAACAAGGTCAATCCCAAGGATTATTTCCCACTACCGAAAATTGATCAGATGGTAGATGCAACCGCTAGACACGTATTACCTTCTTTTATGGATGCTTTCTCTAGTTACAACCAAATTAAGATAGACAAGGAGGATGAAGTCCATACGTCTTTTGTTACCAATTTTGGAATGTATTGTTACATGGTGATGCCCTTTAAGCTAAAAAAGGCCAATGCAACCTATTAAAGACTTGTTACCAAGATGTTCAAACCTCAAATTCACAGAAATGTCGAAGTTTATGTCAATGACATGATTGTAAAGAGTATGAAGGAGGATCAACATCTTTCCGAGCTTGAGGAGACATTTGTTACATTGAGGAGATACAACATGAAACTCAACCCATAGAAATGCATCTTTGGCACAACATCAGGAAAATTTTTAGGATACATGGTTACTCGGTGCGGCATTGAGGCCAATACAAGAAAGATTAAGGCAATAAGGAACATGAAATCCCCTCACATGGTCAAGGAAGTATAGGAACTCACCGGGCAAATAGTCGCCCTCAACAGATTTATATCAAGAAGTGCTGATAAGTATGCATAATTCTTTAAAATCTTAAAGAATCTGAAAGAATTCAAATGGTCTGATAATTGTGAGAGAGCTTTCAGTGATCTTAAAGAATTCCTTGCATCACCACCAATACTCTCAATACTTATTTCAGGAGAGAATTTATATTTATATTTATTGGTCAGTTGCCGAGCTCTTTCTTCTATATTAGTTTGAATTGACGGCAAAGAGCATTGAACCATTTATTATGTGAGTCATGTTTTGTACGGGCTAGAGCTTTAGTACACAAAAATTGAAAAAAAAAAAAAATTTAGCAGTGGTTCTCTTAGCAAAGAAGTTGAAGTCGTATTTTAAGGCTCACTAGATCATAATGCTCATTGATCAGCCATTGTGGCAAGCATTGAAACGACCTGACTCCTTTAGGAAGATGATAAAATATGCTCTAAAATTGAGTATCCATGGTGTAGACACCTAATTTTTACCCCCTTTTATTCTTCAAATTAGGTTATAAGGTCCTAAATTATAAAAACTTCAAAAAAATAGAAAATTAAAGAAGCCCCAAAAAATGAAGAAATTTAGAAAAATAGGAATTCTAAAAAAACAAAAGAAAGTAGGAAAATAGGGAAAAAAAAAAAGCACAAAAAATAAGAAAATTAGAAAATACAAAAAAAAAAACAAGAAATTTTGAAAGAATCACAAAAATAAAAAATAAATAAATAAAAGATTTTAGAAGATAACATTTTATTAGATTAAATTTAGGTTTAGGAGTTGGGCTATTGAACCTAGGCTTAGATTTAAATACGACCTAGGCTGATCGAGTCCATATGTGCAATTTAATTGTACATATAGACAAGACATAGACGAACGGCCTAACGGTTAAGCATATGGACATAGCATTAGCATTAAGCATAAAGTCTTGGGTTCAAAATTTGGCAAAAGCAGAGAGTCCTTTTTCTCATTTTTTTGGTTTTCAATCACATCAAGGACTGCCACGTGTCAGGGTCTAATTGCACCATGTGTCCTGACACATGGCATGCTGGGGTTAGTCAATACGGTTGACATGGTGCCACGTCAGTGTCACGTCAACCCACTTTTTCTTCCCCCTTCCTTCCTTTTCCCTTCTTTTTCCTCTCTTTTCCTCTCTTTCCCTCGACTTTCTCCAAGTTTCCAGTACTTTCTGCTTCAGACCACCTACTTCAACATGATTTTTAGACTCTTTCTCGTTGCAATTTCACCAAATTAATAGCAAAATTGCAGAATAGACACAGCCTATTATGAATTGGTATAAAAAACATGTCTAAATACAATCAAAGGAGCATTCAATTTGAGCTCCAAAAATTAGAAAAAAGCTGTTTTCTTGGCCATTCTTCATTAATCTGATTCTAACTTTCCTTTGTTTTTGGGTTGGATTTGTGTATAAATTGATGATCATGGGACATAAACGAACACACACAACAAACAAAATCAATCCCCATACTCTCTCTATCCATTCTTGATCACTTTCTCTCTCTAATCCACTCTCTCTCTCTTCATTACAACCCGAGTTGAGCCACCACTCTAGGAAGACTACCCGTAGCTCAAGCTCTCCAACCCAGCTATTTTCGACCTCCGCCATGACCCCTAGCTGCGCTACCAAGCAACCACTATCAAACCCTAACCGCCCCCTCTCCCTCTCTCTCTTCGAACCACCACCCTCATCCACCCTCGAGCGAAACTAAGCCTACAACCAAACTCCCTACACTCTGAAAAACCTATCCCAACCTACCAATCTTACCCAACAACCCCCATATGGCCAAACCACCACCGTTGCCTACGGCCAACTTTCGAAAACTACCCACACGGCTCTAAAACACCAAGGCACTGAACCTACCCTACCCTCCCTACCCCCCCCCCGCACCCCTTGCCCCCCCACCCAGCCCCACCTCTCCCCCATCTCCAATCCAATACTCATAAAAAGATCGTCACCCACTCATTTTGGTGGATAAAACAAGTTGAATCATACCCTGCTGGTGCTAGAGAAGAAGAAACCAAGATCCAACCCGTTTGACCCGCCTAGGTCCAACCCTTACATTCGAAGTTTTTTTTTTTTAATATTTTTAATTCTTTTTTTTGTTTTATTTTATTTGTTGTTTTATTTTTGTTTATTTGTTTTGTGTAAATGTAGTAGAAAATACTAATAATGAAAAAATACATATATAAAAAAAAAAGAGAGAAAGGAAAAAGAAAAGAAAAAAAAAGAACGAAAAAGAAAAAAGAAAAAGAAAGAAAGTAGTCCATTTATTTACTTTAATAAAAATAGATAGAATAAGTATAAAATAAATAAGATAATAAATAAAAATAAAAAATAAATAAATAGGTTAGTAGACAAAAATCATTTTCACCCTTAGAAAAATTAAGCTTTCTAAAAATAAGTGAAAATAAATAAACCTTTTTTTCCAAATTAGGACTATTTTTAGAGTTTCCAAAAATAAAACACTAATTAGGACCCTTTAAAAAGAATTTCCTTGAATAAACTGAACTAGGTAAAACGTAAATGCGATCCTTTTTTAAAAATTAAAATCAAACCACCCATTAAAGTTTTTTATAAATGAACTATGGAAGTCTGATCTCGAATAACTGGTACGTAAGCACCCGTACATAAGTACAGGGTGACTTAAAATGTGGAAAGTTTTATTTTTTTCCATTTTTAGATATTTACGTAAATTAATCAATTAGTCGCATGTATCGTAATTAGATGTTTTTAGAAATTAAAAAAGGTATATTTAAAAGGCGAAGTTAAATTCAGAAAGTTAAAAAGTGGCACTTGTTTGGGGTTTAATAAATTAGCCACCGGACCTAAATCTTTGGTTTTTAAAAAAGCCGTTTTACAAATTAATTTTTTAATCGATAGACCGGTAGCTAGGTTATAATCAATCCACCCAATTGGTTATAACTTAACCCCTTTTTCTGACTCCAATCGGGTGGCGACTTCAAATTTTTTCAAGTTAGAAAAAATGATCTTCTTTAAACCCTAGTCGAGGGTCAATATTAAATGGGTCAGGTTTAGTACTGATCAGTTTAGAGAAAACCTAATTTTATAAAAAGAATTGGAAGGGTGAAAAACTAACCTCGACACATGGCATATAATACAAACCTAGAATGGTACTAAAGGCTCAAGTGCTAATGGATTTTGTAGCTAAGTTCATTAGTGAGGAAGATAGTGTGGAGTTTACTGAGAAACCTATTTGATTCCTTTATGTAGATGGTTCTCCGATGAAAGAAGGAAGTGGTGCAGGCCTTGTTCTTTAAGGCCCTCATAATGTTAAAGTTCATTACACTTTAAAATTCAGATTCTCGACTAATAACAATGAAGCAGAGTATGAAGCTTTGATTGCTGAACTGAAATTAGCAAAAGAGATTAGCACAGAGAAACTTGAAGTGTTCTTTGATTTGGAATTGGTGGTGAATCCACGGCAAGGAAATAAGAGATGAGCAAGTACCTATTGGTGGTATGAATGCTCATAGAAGAATTTCAATCTTTTACCATCCACAAAATTCTGAAAAGCAAGAATATTTCTATCAACAAGTTGTCAAAATTAGCTTATGTAGCATTCCCCAAATTAAGCAACAAACCTTTTGTCGAATTTCTTCCACATAAAAGTTTATCTACTCTTTCGTAGAGTTGTAAGTTAGCTCCTTACCCAAGAGAAAAATCTTAGATGGATCTCCTAATGGATTATTTGAGAGACGGTACTCTCCCAGATGACAAGAAAGGAGAATGAAGATTGGTTTACTAAGCTACGAACTACACTCTGATTGATGGTCAGCTGTACAAATGCGGCATATCACAACCTTATCTTCAATGCCTTTATCTGAGAGATTCCTAAAGGGTGTTATCTGAGCTACATGGTAGCATATGCACTAACTATGTAAAAGTACGGACACTGTATGTTCGAGCATTGCAACTCAGCTATTATTAGCTAACCATGAGAGAAGATGCAAAGTAAGTTATCTGACACTATCTTCAGTGCTAGAAGCACGAGTTGTCTTCCTCATCGCTTATCGTGTAATGAGTTCAGGCTAGCCCCCAACACTCTCTTTCTTCTTCTATAGCTCCTCTTTTAAGTCTTCAGACTCCTCGTATTGCTCTTCCATTTTGGCCTTCAAGCTCAAGACTTCATCAACAATAAGGGTATGTACCAACTTTTCGACAGCAAGGTCTTCTTGGAGCTTTCTCACCTCCATCTCAGCCCTTATCCTTGCATTGTCGATAGTAGTAGTCTAAGCTTTGGATGCATTATATGTATCCTTAATTTTCTACAACAATTTCATTTAATATGATGAGTACCCAAAATAATGCAACAGAATACATGAAGACTACTATGGATCTTACCTTTTTAGTCTCCTTATCAACCTCATATAAAGCTGTCATAATGTAGCTACTCGTCTGAAAAGGAAACTGAATATTAGCAACAAAGTAAATTTAACAGTTATAAAGATGGATACAAATACTCATGTCATATAACTTGGCCACAATATGGGCCTTATTGCAACTGTCGATCCTATCGACATCCTTCTTAGCAATCTCTCTGTCCTTTGGAAGAGTAATTCCTTCCATTAAGGCCAAGGATTTTGTCCTATTGCCTAGGGCCAAGTCGGTATCTAAAACATTTTAGCTTCAACACAAGATGAAGTACTTGCCAACCTCCTTATTGGGGATGAATTCATCGCTACTGATGCTAAGAGCTTTAGACCGCACTGCCTCCTTTGTCCTCTCATCCAAACCTTTGGACCTTTTCGTAGGTCGTTAGCCGGTGAGTTCCTTTCCTGGTCTTTTATCAGCACTAGGCATTACCTCCAACAACAACGACAACCCTTTGACAGTAGTGGCATCCTCGGCCTCACTATGGGGATGGCTCTCTTGGCTTACCTTTCTCGGCTCGATAGAAAGTTGAATATTTTTTACCGAAGGCTCCACAAAATGAGGGATCTTGATGGGCACTGTTTTCTCGCCCTCTTTCTACTTATCGAATGGCTATGAGGTCTTCTTCTATGCTACCACCTACTTAGTTGTGTCTTCTTTTGTTGTTTTCTTTAAGGTAGCAGGCCGAGCAGTAATGGCTGCTATGGCTGCCCTCTTGTCCACTTTTGATTATTTGGCCTTAGCCTAGGCCAATAACTTAGCAGGATTTACCTCACTAGTACCCATATCTACAACATGAGCAAATAAGTTAATATTAACACGAGAAAAGAATAAACCTACATTCTCCATACCGAGTAAGGCTCAAAGGCGATAATTCTCCCCCCAAGTCTTAAGAACAGCTTTCCTCTTGTGGCTATACTTGGCACGGTGGTAACTCATTACCATACCTTCTTTTTAAGAAAAGATTGGGTCTCCGCTTTCATAAGGTCGTATAATTCTCTCGATGTCCCAGAATAACATTTTGTTATTCCTCCTTTCTTGAATTTTTTTCGTTGTTGTTGCATCATTCAACATCAGATCCATATCTTTAGTGTGGATTGGCTCAGTCCATTAAGTCTAGAAGTCCAGCTTCTCATTAGACATTATCAACATGAATTTATCATGCCACTTATGGATCTTGGACTCTAACTCATCCATGAACTTCCGCTTGTGCCTTGCAGCAGTAAAGTACCACTCATTAGGTTACCTCCTAATCATGAAGAAAAACCAAAATAGTTGAGGCATAGCCTTGACTTCAACTTCTTCACAAGCTATCTCAAAAGCCGCCAAAAACCGTATGTGTTAGGTGAGAACATATTCGGCACAACTCTAAAGTAGTTGAAGAAGCCCTTTATAAAAGCCGAGAAAGGGAAGCGCAACCCAAAAACTAAATATTTCAGATATATATGGAATTCGCACTCCCTTAGGAAACATACCCTCTCTTCCTCTCTTGGCTTCCTCAAATTCCATGTTCTAGGAAGATCTTGTTAGTATTGGTTGTATTTCATAACAAGAACTTTGTCAGCAGAAATGGTAGTTTCATTTGGAGAGTCGCGGAAGTAAGCTATGTTAGTATACAGATATCTCGCTGAGGATCTCCCTTCTTTATCCTTATGATAATTATCCATAGCAATAGCATTTATCTGGGTGAGTTTATCCCACCTTTCCTTAGTACTATCGGCTGAGCTACCAGAAAAACACGCTACCTCGCTCCTTATTTGGAGGGGAGAAGTGGCTTTAGTTTCCGTTGCTTTGGAATCGAAGAGAACAGGTCGACAGACGATGTTGTGAACCATACCTGAATGATTATGAAGACTGGTATCATAGAAGTTAAAGAACTTGAGAGTAAAGACGAGAAAGTAATAAAATTTATTTGTGACTTTGAATAGAAATGAATTATGATTTTGAGGAGTCCTTTAAATACGGACAACTTATCCTCGTAACTACAAATTTGTTTCTGACCGTAATGATGCGCTAATTTGATAATGGCGTGAATTGTTGATACGTGTTTCAAGATAAAAATCTAACAATTGACAACTCCCTAACAGATATTAAGCCTATGGTGTAATGATGACAAAGGCGACGGGTGTCCTATGACCTACTTTTTGGTTTCTTGAACAGGCGAGAATTTGAAAGTTGCAACTTTTCTATCAGGATGCCAACCATCTTGCTTCTTATCTTGCGTGCCATCTAAAGAACTATTCCCCATACGACCTCTAAAGCATTATGTATTACTCCCTTTATTGAATTCTTGAACACAGGAGTTAGGGTGAAAATGTTGATAGTTAGTTTTCATCCACCCATCTTACTCGTCCATTCAGCTGCCA
Organism: Lumnitzera littorea; assembly: GCA_024138015.1. Lineage (NCBI taxonomy): Eukaryota > Viridiplantae > Streptophyta > Magnoliopsida > Myrtales > Combretaceae > Lumnitzera > Lumnitzera littorea. The sequence goes on along the minus strand of JAMXBB010000008.1, from coordinate 86,081,748 downwards.
ACAAGTCACGTAATCTATATTCATGCCAAGTAACACAAATTCATTGCTGATTTGAATTCAAGTTCATAGCACGAACAGTTATCACAAGTATAGTTATATTACGTAATTGTCTACTCTCCCTACATTTTAGGGAATGTGTCTAATCAACAAGCTTCTACGTGTCTCAACAGTTATTTCGACAACTGCTTCTTCAGATATGACAATCTCTTATAAATGCGGGAAAGAAACTCTGTAAGAGGCATTTGATAACACTTAACTTCTTTACTTTACCCTTCTATTTCCTACTTATTGACTTAGGCATCGAAGTAGCCACACCAAATTAGCCCTAGTACCAAGCATTTTTCTTCTCTTTATAGGATATTTCTATCCCCCAAAATTCACCAACAACACTAACGTTATCCCCTCTTGTACCATAAAATAGCTCTTTTCCTAATTCAAAACTAAATTAGTCTCTTCACATATAGTCAATAATTTTTCAAGGCTTATAAGGCAATTTATCAAATGAATTCTCAAAAACCGAGAAATCATCCACAAAAGCTTTTATTGTATCCTCTATAAATTCATCAAAAATTCCCATCATGCATCGCAGAAAAGTTGCAAGTACATTACAAAAGCCAAATGGCATTCTCCTATATGCAAATGTACAATAAGGACATATAAAGGTAGTTTTCTCTTAGTCTTCTAAGGCAATAGGAACATGAAAATAACCAAACAAACCATCTAAAAAGCAATAAAACATATAACCTGTAGGCGCTCTAGCATTTGGTTAACAAATGAAAAAGGAAAATAATCCTTCCCCATAGAGTTATTGAGCTTCCTATAGTCGATACAGATTTACTAGCCTATAACTGCTCTCATTGGAATCAGCTCATTCCACTTGTTTTGTACTATTGCCATGCCTCTCTTTTTAGGTATAACCTATACAAGGCAAACCCAAGAATTATCAAAAATACAATAAATCATAGCTGCATCTAGAAACGTGATTACTTTTACCTTGACTACTTCCTTTATATTCGAGTTCAAACATCTTTATGGCTGTACTATAAGCTTGTAACCTCCTTTAAGCAAAATCTTATGTGTTTAGAACAAGGAACTAATGCCCTTGATGTTAGAAACCCTCCAAGTGATTGCTCTCTTGTGATCCCTTAATACGTTAAGGAGGTTATTTTTTTGCTAAGTACTCAATCCTACGGAAATTATCACTAGCAACTTTGAGTTTTCCTTTAGGAATGCATACTATAGATAGTCTAGTAGCTGCTTTAGCTCTAAATTCGGTGTCTCTTTAATGGAAGGCCTTAGTTTTGCTTCCTTCACATGCTCAAACCATTCAATCATTTGCTCATGAATCAATGGATTAATTTCTATTTGAGCTTCTACTTCAGTTATGTTTAGATCACTAGATTCTTCACTAACATCTATAATACCTTTAGCTGTAGCTAAAAGGGGTTTACCTAATATGAATGGTACCTCAATACCCTCATCAATGTCTAATATGGAAAATCAACAAGAAAAATAAAATTATCTATTTTAACAACACATCTTCAATAATACCCCTAAGATATGTTACTGATCTATCAACCAAATGTAAACTCATCCTAGTTAGTTTAGGTTCACCTAAGCTTAGCTACTTAAATAATTTATAAGGCATTAAATTTGTGCTAGCACTTAAGTCAGCTAATGCTTGTTTAATAGACAAATTTCCAATAAGATAAGGGATAATAAAACTCCATGGATCCTTTAACTTTATAAGAAGATTGTTTTATAGGATAGCTGAACACTCCTCACTAAGCATGACCATGGATAATTCCTCTAGTTTCTCCTTGTTGGAGAGCAACTCCTTTAAAAACTTTGCATATTTGGGCATCTAGGAGAAAGCTTCTATAAAAGGTACCGTATCACTCATCTGAGCGTTCCTTCCTTACCCTTTGAGGATGTGGAATGGTGGTTTATATTCTTTGACCTTCTAGGGTTCTAGTTTTTCCTTAGGCAGTTTAGAAGTTTCTACAACTTTATCCTTCTCCTCCTCCATCACCAATTCAAGGCCGTCTGGCATTTTTTCAAGTTGCTTAGCAACTTATAACTCCTTTGCACTTTGTAAGGTTATAGCTTCAACTTGAGCTTGTGGTGAAGGCTTTGGTTGCTTTTTGATTAAAATCTTGGCAAGTTGTTGTATGTGCTTTTAGATGCTTAGTAGCCTAGCATCGTTACTTTATATGTACCTAGTCAACATCTCTTCTGGTTTCAAGTTCTCCTCTTTTGGAGGATGACCGTAAAACCATAAGGAACACTAACATTCCTTGGTTGATTTGCATAAAAATAATCACTTACATAGGAAAAACACTCCTTACCCCTTCTTCATGTTCATTATAAGGTAAAAATTGAAAACCCCATTGGTTCATACCTTGATAAGGTGGCCTTTGATAATAAGATGGCATATATCCTCCTAGGTTAGCTACATTAGGCATCATAAAATGTTGTGCTAGCATAGGTAGGATTCTAACCTTTTATTTAATGCATCCACGATTGTTGCTAACATTATGATCGACTCTGCATCCTTCACTACCTGAATTCTTCCTACTAAGTTTATCACCATCCCAATGGTAGCTGTTCATAACTAGGCTTTCAAACAAAGCGTTAGCTTCACCTAAGCATCTTTGAGTTTAATGTACCACCTGTAGATATATCAGCAAATTTCTTAGTACTAACATTTAATCCATTGTAAAAGTCTGGACCTACATCTAAAGTGGCAAAGCGTAATTAGGCACTTTCTAAGCAACTACTTAAAATGCTTTCAAGCATGATAAATTGTTTCCTCATTAGATTGAGTGAATAACAAGATATCGATCCTAAGCTTAGCTATCCTAGCTAGAGGAAAATATTTTTCTAAAAACCTTTTTGTTAGTAAATCGCAAGAAGTGATGGAATCTTTTTGTAATAAGGCTAATCGTTGCCTTGATTTTTCCTACAAAGAAAACAGAAACAATCTCAACCATATCGCATCATCATAGCTCCTTCGATTCTAAAAGTTTCACATATCTCTAAGAAGTTTGCAAGATGTACTTGTAGATCCTCCTTTAGAGAGCCTTCAAATCACAGTTGCTTTTGAGCCATCTAGATAATGATTCACAAGATCATAAACTTATTTGCAATGATAGCTGGTCTTACAATATTGGAGTTGGCTCCACTAATTGATGGTATAATATAATCAAACATAGTTTTATGTACTTCATCATTATTGGCCATTGCTCTAAATTTTCTCAACACAAAACAAGAAAATTCAAGTTAGATTTTGGTTTATTTAACAAAAAGGAATAGAAAAACAACAAAAAGTGAAATAGTAAAGTAACTAAGGAACGAGCTTTCAAGATCGACAGTCCCTAGTAGTGGTGCCAAAAAACTTAATAGGTTTATATTGAGCTATTAGGCAAGCACATCTATCAAGTAATAATATAGAGGACTACTAAAGGCCAAGGTTGTTGATCTTACAAGGATAGAACACTTACTCACTCATTCTAATTATTAATTACTCTGACTTATGGTAAATTGCAATATTAATTATGAATTGAATGAAAATAGAGAAACAAAAACTAATAAAAAATTAATTAATAATGTAATAATGAGATAAAACTAAATAATATAAATTGGGATATCTAGACTCTAATCACCATAGGCGTAACATGTCAAATCTTAAGATTTCAACAAATTTTTTATTCTTATTAACAAGAGAAATTCAAGTGCTAACCTGATAGGAATCACTTCTCTATTAAATTCTAATCCTAATTATATCATACCTAAATTGCTTTTAGGATAGGGCTCCTTAGAACAGCATTAAGAATAGGTATTTTGTACACAAATGAGAAATAATTAATTCCAAATGAAATCTATAACTTATCTCTAAGCTTATAGCAAATGCCTTCAATCACAGTAGATCTATTTATGTTTTGGCCTCGCGACTTCAATACATAAAATCAAATAATTAAGTTGTGACTTTAGAAATAACAACGTAATCCACAACAATACATGCAATTGAATTAATAAAAATAAGAAAATTGCGTTAAAATAAAAAAAATTATGGTATACTAAATCGTTACCTCAATTGTTCACAGGTTTAGATATCAATTCTTTTAAGCTATAATCATTGTAAAGATGACAAATTGCATGATAAAAGTAAAACTAAACCTTAAAAGTATTTCTATTCCCTATTGTCTCTCTTCTCTTCTCCTCTTCTTAATGCAAATATCTATCTTCTATACATAGTGTCTAAATAGAATAATCTCTAAATGGCAAGTGTATTATAGCAAACTGGAGATCTACAGGCATGGTGGCTAGACATGAACAACTCTGTGCAATAATTCTTATGAGAATGATCTTGAAATAAATTACGAGTGGATCATGGCTGGGAAACACAGTCATAGTAGGTGATTGTGGTCATGTTCTTGTCAAAAATCCTTTGAATTTAAAGATATAGGCTTCACGACCAAGGAACATGGCCATGAAGTGTAACTATGGTCATTACTTATTTCTTGAACAAATTCTCTTCAATCCTCGCTTTCTTTGAATTATCCTTCAAAATGGATGAAATTCTTGTAAAAAAATCACCTAAATTCCCATCTTTTCATTGTATCATTTTAATTAAGCCCCAAAATATTAAATAACTTAAATCAATAGCAAATTCACCAAAATATTATTAAAATAGCTCAAAATATCCAAAAAAATAGCATGACAAATGAGTGTAATTTTACACTTGTCATAGTGTCACCGATCTTCAATGTAGCTAACTAACCGCCTTATGTACTAGAAGATGAAGTTGATAACCATCTCAATTTGAAGGCAAATCTAAAACACCCCCAGGGTGTTGATGGGTTTTCTACCTCTAGAACCTTAACCTGAGCTAAGCTCTAAGGCCTCTAAGGATTAACTAAGCTAATGTTATCTAAACAATTGACCAAAGATGGGTCTTAGTATTAGGTTGGTCCACTTTTGAATTCCTTCCCAGCTCTCTCTAGCCTTTACACTCTTGTCTAAACCTTCAAGCCCCTACCAGTTTGTTTTGCAAACCTCCTCAAGAGCTTGGAAAGTGCGACTAGTAACTCAGCTACAACTTTAGGAGTACTCACCAACCCTTTGCAAGACTGCTTCAGTGTTACCTAACTTGGTGGTTACCCCACCAACCTCCCTAATAGATCGATCTGTACTAAAAGCAGCGTAACCCTTGACTTAGAGGTGACCACCCCCCTCAGCCTCCGGTCCTATTACCTCCCCTATCCATTTGTTCAACCTACCTGTCAACCTCTTGACCTACCTCAACTTAACCTGGTGTAGCCCCTGATATTCTTATGTTCTTTTATATTTTATCACTTTTACCCTTCTTGTGTTGTTCTAAGCTGTTAATTTAGGTGTAACTTTTACATAATTGTTTCTTTCCTTTGTTACCTTAGGAGCACACTATAAATAGCTTCAACATTCTTGCTACCAAAATCATCTTATGATAATATACCAAATATTTCTTTCCTCTACTTGCTTGTGTGTTACCTTCTAAGTGTTTTGCACTCTTATCAAACTCAGGTAGCACAACTTTATGGTGAGTGGACCTCAATTGAAAGCTTATACATTATATCAAGTTTAGGGTGAATCATGTTTAGTCTTTCAATAAGACATATCCATGTGGGTTACTTCATGTTAGTTACATTTGAATTCCCTTATTCTATTGATATTTCTTCAATACATAGAAGCACCCACCAACTTATGGTAAGTTGTGAAACTCAGCTCCTAGGTATACTAGATGGCTCCTCATCCTCTATGAGAACATGCAACATCGCCTCTTAGCTTGCCAACAACCATTAGAGATGTACACAAGTAGTCTACCTTCGTCTTCTTTCTTACTTCTAACCTTTTTGCCTTCACCCTCCATGTACCTTAATTTTCATACTAAGAAGGGTATGGTACACCATTCCTTAAACAGGTAGCTTGAAGCACTATTTAGCTCGCTACTTTCAATACTTAATATGCTCTTAGTAAGGAAATTTAGGCCACGTGCATAAAAAGGTCAAAAAAGAGGAATTATTGACAAGCTACCACCTAAGTCCCTTACATAGGTTGTAAACAAAAAACTAATAGGAGACGTGAGATTTCCAATCATCTATCCTCCCCTAAATGCTATCATCTTCAACCACCTTCTGACTACCCTAATCTCATAACCAAAGGGGAAGGAGATACAAACGACCAAGGCATTGTTGAAGCCAAGATTTCAAAGGAGGTAATAGCACCCTTGCATATCTACATCAGCTGCAAACAATGAGAAGAGGTAAAAAGAACTGCATTTAACTCACTCCCCAAATTTTGGATAAAGAAGAAAGAAATAAGGGATAGATGTTCATTACTAATTCTCTATGGGACTAATGGTTTCATGAAGGATCACAACAACTCAAGAAAAAGAATAAAAACATGTTTCCTAAAAAGAAAGAATTTGCACATGAAACTAAAGGAATAAGCTTAGACGAGAGATGCCAATGGAGAAGTTAGAAGCTTCTAAGTAGTAGGAGCTCCTTAAAATATTCGAAAAGCAACAAAGCCATTTAAGAGGGCATGCTAAAGAATCTTCGTAAACTATTAGAATATCCTTGGGATAGCAAAGTTCTTGAACACATGTAATAATCCTCAGCTGTACACATAGTGAAGCACTAGGATAGGCTAAATCGATTAAAAAATATGACCAAAGTCTATGTCCAGATCCCCATACCCTCTTTGCAAGTGATGCATATTGTCAATAGCCAACAACATTCAAAATTTGGAAATGCATACCTACATAAAAGCATTTATTCCCATTGGCACATAAAAGGATCCTTTAAAATGTGAGAGAACAAACCAATTTCCAAGACACCTAATGCCAACTGCTTAGAGAAGCCCAATAGCCAAAATGGAATGGAGAGAGGATAACCTCTCATCTAGCTCAATCTAGAGTGTCGAAGCAAGGTCTCAAACATTGACACAATGTTAAGCCTTACCCCATTAATGCACTACATCACCTCATCTCAATAAGGGGAGGTAGAGCAAGGTTTGAACTCACTCACTTAATTGCTTTAATAAGTTTGCCCCTCCCTTGAACATCGATCCTTTTGCCCTCCTCCCACTCAAGTTCACAATAACTTGGCTTATGTCTAAGCTCCACCAATAGAGAACCTCAAGTCAAGATAGTGTAGTCACAAGCCAACCGTCATATTATCAAGATCAACTTGCTTCTTCTTATCAACTTGTCCAAAACAAGAGTAAAGGGCAAGTGTTATATGTAGATTCTTCCCTTTAGCCCCCTGCACATCCTTGTGGCCTAAGGGTCTACGGTTTATCTTACTCATCAAGAAAGAAGACCCTTGAAAGACACAGGCCGGCACCCAACACACCTTGCTAACCCTACAAAAGCTCAAAGGCATGCCACAAAAGCAAGGATCTCGTTTGCCTATCATAATTTGGATGGTTCCTATATCACCTAAAATATGCGTAACTACTGAAGGAGATACGTGATCTACCCATCTCAATGTTAATGGAATAAGAGATACTCAAGGAGGATCATTATTCATGAGGTCAAATCTAAGGAACCCTCTCAAATTTATAAAGCCAGGTAGATGCCTCTGTGGACAAGGATTAACCCCTTTGTCACTCAATTCCTCATTTAATTCCAATTCATTCTCTAAACCTTAAACCCTTTGAGTGTTGATCTTAAAGATTTTCTATCCTCTCAAGGTCTAAACAATTGACTTAAGGGTTAGAGTACACATGCTAGAAGTACCCCCAACAAACTCTTAGCTTATGTGTTCTCTTTTGTAGGCTTAGACCCAACCTTAAGCTAAACGATCAAACCTAAGGCAACATTTGATCATTGATAAAAAGGTCCACATATATCGATGTGCCTTAGTGCTTCTTGTGACTCCATTCTTGTTATGTTTGGTTTAGTTTGGTTTCCTTTGATATAATCTACATATTAACCAACATCAATAAAGTCTAGATTTGGTGGAATCCCATTCTTTACTAATCTTTCTAATCATTCTTAGGTTATATGACCTAATTACTTATTGCATAATTAAGTAGAATTTTCATTTGCCTTATTACACTTAGTTCTAAGATTATGATGAATGCATATTCCATCCAAAAAAAGATGAATACACGCTATAGATGTAGAGAAATTAACATCAATTTTTAATTTATATAGACTATCCACAAGAATTTCTAAAACCAACAAAGGAATTATTTTTATTATATGAACTAAAACATCCATGTTTACCCTTAAATATAAACCCATTAGAACTAAGTTTCAAGATAGAAACTAAATTTTTAAAAAGTAAGGGTACGTAAAGAGTTTGTGTTATATCCAAGTGACATTTAGTATCTAAGACAAGACAATAAGTCCCTATGCTTTGAATTGGTGTCTTCATTTAGTTCCCTATGAACATGATGTTCACATTTCAGTTTATGCTCTAGCTAGTAAGAAACCCTTCCATTATACTAGAAACATGAGTAGTGGCATTAGAATCAAGTTACCAAGTATTAGAGGGAACTTAAATCAAATTTGATCAAAGAACATGTTGATGGTCAGTTTTTACCCTAAAACATCACTCGATTAATCGGCTGATAATAGGCCGAGTAACTCTAATCTCGCTTAATGCTGCCTAAGCTTAATCCAATTAATAGGCCTTGAAGCCCAACCTATTAACACATCCAGTTTAAACTTAGAGAAGTGGTGCTAGCAGTTTTGATCTAGTATGATCTCATTACATAACTACCCACTATTCATATATCTTCAGCATGTGTTCAATTATGAAATCTCTACGTGTGTTACTATTGATGATTAACTATCGTTTTAGATACCCGATCTTTGCCTATAAATACGTAAAGGATGTAGGTAAGAACTCTCTTATGACCTTGAACTTTGTACTTATCTCTCTCACAACACAATTACTAACTCAAGCATTGAAGTAGCTATATTGAATTAGCCCCGGTACCATTCAATTTTGTGTTTTTGCAGGAGCCAGATCTTAACCCAAAATCATCCAACAACATTTAGTGCTGGTTGTTTTTCATTTACATACCCACATGGCAAAGACAAGAGTGACCAAAAGTACAAGTGCTGGTTCCTCACCCCACCACCAAGCAAGAGGAAGTAGGCATACCGACGAACAACGTTTTGCTAAGCTGGAGCAACTTTACCTTGACTTAGCTAAGGAAGACCAAGAACTTAGCAAAAAAATGATGAGATCATTAACCTTTTCCATAGAAATATCCACCTAGATAAAGACTAAGAATACGGTGATAACAATATCAATAACAGTAGAGATTCAATCTACTTTCCTGAATTATCGAGAAAGCAGGATAGAGTTACATTGGGACCTTTGACCCCTGCTTTAAAGAAAAATGACAAGGGAAAACAACCACAACGAGTGCACCATACCAGACCCTCATATGTTAATATCCTTGGTACAATGAGTAAGCAATTCCAAATATAGAATAGCCCTTTCATTCCTGAGATTTTGGACGAAGTTATCCCATAACACATGAAGCTATCACAATTTGAAACTTATGATGGAATAAGAGATCCTAAAGATTATCTCGAGTACAACCGCACCTTGGGTAAATTGCACGGCTTGAGTGACACCATAGCTTGCTAGATGCCATGGCTTGCTAAGTCTTTCCCTCAATGTTGAGAATTGTGGTAAGTACGTGGTTCAAACATTTGAAGTCATATTCTAAAGTTGGATATAAGCGTTGCTCTCAACACAGTTATTGATGGTGTTAAGCCCTATGAGGCTTTTTCAAGTCTCTCACCAAAAATAAGCCAAGAACTTTTGCTAAGTTCAAAGCAAAAGCCACATCTTACATCCGATAGGAAGACAACATTAAGGCTCGTTAAGAAGCCGATTAAAATAGAGAAGATAGGAAAGGCGACAAAAAGAAGAGTGCAAAAGATCAACTTAGAGTAGATGATGATTAGTGTCCTAATGCCAAGAAAAAGAGGTTATGCATCCTAACATATTTAGTCCATATGCCACTTAACCATCTAAGTGTGGACATATTGATAAAAGTACGTAACCAAAGAGGCATTTTGCAATGGCTGAAAAGAATGAGAGTAAATCCCTCAAGATGGAATTCGAATAAATACTAGAATTTTCATCGCAATAGAGGTCATAATACTAATAAGTGTATCTAACTCAAAAATGCGACCCAACAAGGGTATTTGAGTAAGTTTCTTGCATACAATGCCAAAAACGTATAAAGACCAACTCAAAGGAGACGTTATGAGTAAGAGAATGTTACACAGCCTTCTCAGGCCATGAAAGATATGAGAGATGGAAGCAGTAGCAGAACACCAAATGGTATAATAAATACTATTGTCAATAGACCTTTTACCTTAGGTCGGTCTAGCTCTTCAGGCTTGACTAATGCCATACATTATGTTTATAATGTGTAAGGCAAGAAGGTTAAGGTTGATAATTTAATATCTTTCTTACTAGAGGATTTCGAAGGTGTTCAAAGACCCCACAATAGTGCACTAGTAATTAGTGCAATAATTGCCAACTTTAAGGTCAAAAAGATTCTAATTGACACTGAAAGTTCAGCAGATATCATTTTTCAGCATGCTTTCAATCAGATGAGGTCAAAAATCAAGTCATAACTGAGATCATATAATTATGATCTATATGCTTTCAATAATCAACCTGTTCAGGTTAGTAGAGTGATCACTCTCGTTATATAAATTGGAGACGATGAACATATTGCAGAAGACGAGGTAGATTTCCTTATAATCAAGTGTTGGTCCCCATATAATATGATCATGGGTTAACCATGTTAACATCTATTCAGCATTGTCCCTTTCACTAGGCATCTCAAAGCCAAATTCCCCATTCTTACTAGAGTTGGTATGTGTAGAGAGGACCAACAATTGATAAGATCCTTATATATAAGGGCACTGCACCAAGAAGAATTCTTTTAAATTGAAACTTGTCCAGAATAAAAATCAGTCGGCATAGAAAATGTCAAGGAACAGACCGAAGAGATTCCATTAGGAAATGATCCAGAGAAGATAAGCAAGATAGGGAGATTGTTGCTAGTAGACATCCATTAAAGATTGATTAATTTCTTATAAGATAATGCCGATATCTTTGCATGGTCCCCCTTAGATATGCCAAGCATTCCCAGAGATGTTATTACTCACAAACTTCAAATTGATCCTAATGTGAAGGTTATTCAGCAAAGAAAAAGGCATTTCACTCCTGAATGACATGTAGCCATTGAAGAAGAAGTCCAAAAACTGCTCAAGGAAAGGTTCATTAAGGAAGAGTCTTATCTAACTTAGCCAGTAAATTGTATGTTAGTCAAGAAGTCTAATGGCAAATGATGTATGTGCATACACTTTATGGATTTGAACAAGGCTTGTCCCAAAGATTGTTTCCCCTTACCAAGAATAGATCAATTGGTTGACTTTACTACTGAACACGTATTGTTTTCATTTATTGATGCATTTTCCGACTATAATCATATCAAACCAGACAAGGAGGATGAGGTCCACACATCATTCATCACTAACTTTGGGATGTATTATTACATGATGATGCCTTTCGGCTTAGAAAACACCAGTACAACTTGCCAACACTGCGTCAATAAGATGTTTAAGCCCCAAATTCACCATAACATTGAAGTATATATTAATGACATGATAGTGAAAAGCACATCAAAAGATCAACATCTTGTTGATCTTGAAGAGACATTTAGCACTCTCAAAAGATACAACATGAAGCTAAATCTATAGAAATGTGTTTTTGGTGTGACTTCAAGAAAGTTTTTAGGATATATGGTCACCCAGTGCGATATTGAAGCAAATAAAAAAAATTGATGCAATTAGAAAAATGAGGTCTCCTTGCACGTTTAAGGAAGTTCAAGAGTTGACTAGGCGAATAGCTACCCTTAATAGGTTCATATCAAGAAGTGTAAATAAATGTGCAAAATTGTTCAAAATCTTAAAGAATCCAAAAGATTTTAGGTAGATAGACGAATGTGAAAGGGCATTCGATAAACTAAAAGAGTTTCTTACATCACCAGCAATACTTTAGACACCCATTTCGGAGGAAAAATTATATTTATATCTGTCGATAAGCAACCGAGCACTCTCCTCTATCTTAGTTTAGATCAAAGGCGAGCATCAATCGATTCATTACGTAAATCATGTTTTATAAGGACCAAAACACCGATATACAAAAATTGAGAAATTTGTATTGGCAATGGATCTCATGGTAAGGAAGTTAAAACCATACTTTGAGGCTCATCAAATTACTGTCCCTACTAATCAACCCTTATGGCAAGCTTTACAACAGCTAGATTCCTTAGGGAGGATGATGAAGTATGCTTTGGAGCTGAATGCCTATAAAGTACAATACAAACCTAAAATAGCATTAAAAGCTCAAATGCTGGTAGATTTTCTAGCTGAGTTCATAGGTGAAGAGGGCAACGTAACGATAGTCGAGAAGCCAATATGGAATTTATGTGTCGATGGTTCTTCGACTAAGGAAGGTAGTGGTGAGGTTCTTGTTTTGCAAGGACCCCACAATGTCAAGGTAAATTATGCTTTAAAGTTTGGATTTCTAACCAACAACAATGAGGCCAAATATGAAGCCTTAATAGCTGGACTCAAATTGGAAAAGGAAGTAGACACTACAAAGATCGAAGTTTTTTCCGACTCATAACTTGTTGTAAATCAAGTCAAGGGGAGTAATGCAGCAAAAGAGGAAGTAATGAGCAAGTACTTACTGATAGTACAAACACTCATAAAGGAGTTTTAGTCTTTTTCGATTCAGAAAATACTAAGGAGCAGGAATATTGTAGTAGATAAGTTATCAAAGTTGGCCAACATGGTACTCCCCAATTTAAATGACAAGCTCAGCTTATAAATTACTTAGCAAAGCTACGAACTGGCTCCTTACTTAAGAGAGAGGTCTTGGAAGGACCCAATTATAGATTATCTAAAGGACAACATTCTCCCTAAAGATAAAAAGGAGGCTTGAACAATGATCTATCAAGCCGCAAATTATACATTGATTGATGATCAATTGTACAAATGCAGCATTTCCCAACCTTACGTTCATTGCCTTCCTTGGAAATATGCACAACAAGTATCATTCAAGCTACATGGTGGTCTCTGCAATAACCATGTGAAGGGACAAACACCATATGTCCATGTACTACGACTTGGCTATTATTGGTCGACAATGAAAGATGATGCAAGGGCATCTATTCAATAGTGTCCATAATGCCAGAAACATAAGGCACCAAGTTATGTGCCTCTTATTGAACTGTGCAGCCTCACCAGTCCATGGCCCTTTACCTAATGGGGGTTAAACATACTCAGACCATTTTACAGGTCCACAGCCCAATAGCAGTTCATCATTGTTACATGGATTATTTTACCAAGTGGAAGGAAGCTAAGGCATTAGCAAGAATAACCGAATAGAAGTAGAGGCCTTTGTTTTCAACTTCATGATATCAAGATTTAGGATCCCATTCATGATAATTACTAATAACAAAACACAATTTGACAATAATAAATTCTGAGCATTTTGTGAGAAATATGGCAATCGACTGAATTACATATCCGTAGCACATCCTCAAACAAATGGCCAAGTGGAAGTCATTAATAAGATCATCTTGCACAACTTAAGGAGGAAAATCAATCAATTGCCCATTTATCTAACAAGATGAATTACATCAGTTCACGGCCTATGCGACTAACAAACTGTATGTCTTTGACAAGATATCTAACATGTACGTAAAATAAAAGGTGCTAAAAAACAATAACGTACGTAAAATAAAATGTGCCAAATATTAACAACACACATAAAATAAAATGTGCCAAAAAACGATAGTGCATGTGAAATAAAACATGTTGAAACGAACAAGTTGTGCATAAAAGAAAATGTACATGATATTAAGAATACGCATAATATCAAATTGTCGAGAACCCGACTGAATATAGACCATGAAACTTTATAGAAACAAGTACCTCAACAATTTCAAGAGCTCATCTCTTTTCTAGCACTGGGGTTTACAAAGTAGGTGGATGTTTCTTTCTAGACATAAAGGGTGTCTTTGGATGATTGTTCGTCATCATCATCAAGATTTTTGGTACAAGCTTCATTATTATCACCCTACCCTTAAACCTCAATTCCTACATCTTCTTCATCACTACTGATGTTTTTATCATCAACGTTGACAAAGTCTAGGCATAAGAGGTCATAGTCAAGGTGAATTTTCAAAATTTATTTCTACAGCTATTGGACCCCCTGCAAGAGTTTTTTCCTCAACAATTTCTCATACTACCAATTGGGAGTAACAATCTCCAAAGCTTCCTTAATTGAGGGCTTCTTCTCTACTGCTTCCTTTAATTCAGCAACACAAGATCATAGTTCTGAGTCTATTATCTCTAACTCTTTTATTCATATCTTAAGCCTATCTTCCTCATTGTTCATCGAGCTACGCATTCAACCAAACCCCCAGTACTCCTCTTGTTTCTTGTGAAGCTCTTCTTTCAAGCCCTCAATCTCTTTGTATAGCTCCTTGCTCTTGGCCTTAAAGCTCGAGATTTCATCAACCACCAAAGAATGTACTAACTTCTCGACCACTAGCTCTTCTTGAAGTCTTCTAGCCTCCATCTTGACCTTAATCCTCGTGCTCTCAACAGTAGTAGTCTAAGCCTTCGAGGAATTATAGGCATCCTCAACCTTTTGCATTAAGTTGATAAAGATGAAGTAAGATTTAGTTTTCAGTAAAACAACATCTACCTGGAAATGTTATCTTCTTCATCTCCTTGTCAGCTTCATCCAAAGCCATCAAAACATGGTTGCTAATCTATGTACAAACAAAATTGTTAGCAACGAAACATATGCTTCAAGTGAAAAGAGTTGATTAGTACTCACATCGTACAGTTTAGCAATAATGTGAGCTTTATTATAGCTATCTACCTTGTCGATGTCCTTCATTACAATCTCCTAATCCCTAGGGAGCATGACTCCTTCCATTAAAGCAAGGAATTTTGTCCTCTCATCCAGGGTTGAGTTAGGGTACAAGACATTATGGCTCCAGCTCGAAACAAAGTACTTGCCTACCTTGCAGTTAGGGACGAGCTCGATGCTACTGATGCCGAGAGCTTTGTTCCTCATGGCTTCCTTCCTCTTTTCGTCCAAAGTTTTAGATTTCTTGGATGAAGGCTAATCAGCAAGCTCCTTCCGACTCCTCTTCATGGGACCTAGTTCATTATTTATCTTGATTAATGGGCCTTCAGTTGTCTCATAATGAATGTTGTCGACGTTGCTTATATCACCGATCTCTTAGTGTAAGTCTACCAATGTCCCCTCCTAAGGATTGTTCTTGGCTAGTGGAGTTGACTCGGTTGTGGCCTCTATAGCTCTAGTTTGTTCGGTGCTTTGACTCACCTCTACAAGATGAACAACCTTTCTATCAACAGCAGCCTTTTTCACCACCTTCTCTTGTGTGGCCTTTTTCGATGCTACTAGCCAAGCTTTAGGTACCTTGGTGGTTGTACATTTATCAAACTTTAATTTTTTGGCCTTTACTTAAGCTAATAGCTTTACAAGATCAACATCGCCTGCACCCATATTTACAATAAACGATAACAATATTAAGAATTAGAGAGGGGAAGATAAATGACTTACGAGATCTATTCCAAATGAAGCCCTAAAGCAATTATTCTCCCCCTATAGTTACGAGAACAACTTTCCTCTTGTAGCTCTACTAGACACGGTAATTGCTCTAACACCTACCTTCTTTCTTAGAAAAAATCGGTTCACCACTCTCATAACGCCATATAATCCTCTCAACATCCCAAAAAACATCTTGGTTTTCCTCCTTTCTTGTATCTTTTTAGTGGTAGCAACATCATTCAGCATCAAGTCAATATCCTTTGTATGGATAAGCTCGGTCTACTAGGTCTCAAAATCCAAATCTTCATTCGATACAATAGAAACAGACTTATCATGCTACTTATGGATTTTAGATTCCAACGCATCCACAAACTTGTGGCCATGCTGAATAGCTACAAAATACCAACCATTAGGTTACCTTCTTATCGTGAAGAAATACCTGAAAAATTAGGGCATAGCCCTAACCTCTACCTCCTCGTAGATGATCTCAAATGCTATGAGAAGTTGATATGTGTTCAAAGAAAACATACTCAACGCAACTCGAAAGTAATTAAAAAATTGTTTAATGAAAGCTAAGAATGGGAAGTATAGTTCAAAATCAAGGTATTTCAAATATATGTGAAACTCAAGCTCCCTTGGAAAATATACTCTCTCCTCTTCCTTGGTGTACGCAGGTTCCATGCTTTAGAAAGATCTTGCTAGTATTTGTAGTACTTTAAGACTATCATCTTAACGGTACCACTTGCCACTCCATTTGGAGAATTAGTGAAATAAACTACATTGTTATACAGGTAGCTAACAATGGACCTTCCTTCCTTATCTTCAGAATAATTGTCTATTGAAAGAGCATTGATGTAAGCAAGTTTCTCCTAACGCTCCATCATGCTATCATAATCTAAAGAATAAGTCAATGAATAATGCTTCAAACAATACCTAATTGAAGCTATATGATAAAATCACAAACTTTTGGGAATTTGAAGGATGAAGATGAGATGTCAAAAGTGGACAAGAACTTGTAGCTATAGATGAGAATAAAGAGAAGAAATCTACTTGATAGGAAAAATCCTATATATATGAATGATTTCTCCTCATAACCCTAAAACGCTTCTAATGGAAGTGATGTATTGGTTGGATGATCAAGCGTGGATTGATTACATGTGTTATGAACCAAAGATCTGACAGTTATCATGTCTATGACAATTAGTATCCCATATAGCATAATGATGGCTAGTATGACAACTATCATACATACTACCATAGAAGAGTGAATAGGTGGGAGAATTGAAAATCTATGACCTTTCGATTAGGAGACAATCTATTATGTTCAAAGATTAAAAATAGAACTTTCAACATTATTTAGCATTTGAGAAACTCAATTATCTTTAGCCCCACAATCAAGTTCTTGACTACGGGAGTAGGGAGCAAATGTTGATGGTCAATTTTCACCCTAAAACATCACTCAACTATTCGGTTGACAACAAGCCAAGTAACTCTATTCTTGTTTAATGCCGACTAAGCTCAATCGAATCAATGAGCCTTGAAGCCTAGCCTATCAACACGTCTGGTTTAAACTGAGAGGAGTGGCATAAATAGTTATGATCTAATACAATCTCATTACATAACTGTACCCTATTCCTATATCTTCGACATGTGTTTGATTATAAAATCTCCACATGTCCTACTATTGATGATTACCTACAGTTTCAGACATTCGATCTTTGCCTATAAATATGCAAAGGAGGTACTATAAAAACTCTCTTATGACCCTGAACTTTGTACTTATCTCTCTCACAATGCAATTACTGACTTAAACATTAGAGTGGCTACACCAAATTAGTACTAGTACCATTTAGTTTTGCGTTTTTGCAAGAACCAAATCTTATCCCAAAATCATCCGACAATTACATGCAAAAGTGTAATATATATACCTTTCTCTTTGAAATAAGCTCTATATTTTGGGAAATCTTTATGATAATGTCCTTCTTTCTTATGAAACTATTCTGTCTCATTTCCTCCTTAGCTCTATTATCAATTTGTTTAACTTTAACAGATCCTTTCTTGTTAAATCTCTTTGGACTTTTGTTTGAGAACTTTACTATCTCCTTGGTCTATTAAACTACTGAACGAACTCCTTGTGCTTTTAGCCCCATTTCTTCTTAAGTATGTTTACTGGAAAATTCATTCACATCCAACATTTCCTTAATGGTCTTATAGTGAATTTGAAAAGGCACATACTCAAGAGGCAATGAATTCAAAATAAACTGCACCAGAAAAAAGTCATCCATTGTCATACCTAAGGCTTTAAGTCTTGGCTACAATACTAGTCATATCGAGGACATGTTGCTACATGCTTCATGACCAATCATACTTCATGATCATGCATTCGGCCAATAGTGTCCCTAAAACTGACTTATCAGCATAATAAATTTATAAGCTTAAGATATTCTTTACCACTTGCACTTTTTGGAAGGGTAGTTTTAATGTAATTGTTAGCCATCATTTGCATAAAACTAAGACATAGTCTGTTAGATCTGTCATATGCATTATGCCTCAACTTCTAATGGATTGTTGACCTCCAGCCTTCTAATAGGTTATCGACTACTAACCCAATCACTCGCGTACGCCTCAAAGGCCTCTAGTCCATCACTTAAAGAATTCTTTCTCATCAACCTATTGATGACAAGAAATAGTATGCTGAAGGAGGATGGCTGAATTCCCTAGGAGCTCCAGGTGGTTATACTATGCTCTATTCGTTATACTGTACCAATGCCGACCTTCCTCTGGCCGAAAGCTCTATGCCGAATGACTAAACTCTCAACTATCAAGAGTTCTTCGTCGAGTAGATGCAACTATCTCCTAGCCGAGTACTTCTCTTGTGGCCTCCTTCTAACTCTTGCGGCATCCTTTCACCTCTCAACTTCCTTATCGCTGTAACACCTCAACTCCTCTTACCTACTATGCTCAAAGAATCCTTGTATAGATCCAATGTCGCTTTGCCACCTGTCCTCTTCACCTAACATTGTACTATTTTTTCCTTTTTATCTTTTGTCCTTTTTAACCCTTTTCATATGTACAAGGAATCCCCTTTTTGTATATACCTTCTTCTAATTTTTTTATTTGTAATGTTTCCCTAAGAACTTACTATAAATAGTCCATTTACCTTATAAGCTGGGAACATCTAACTTTACACATAGACATTGAATATCTTGTTCTTGCGAGACAACTCTCTCCGAGCCCATTTTTCGTACACTCTTATATAATCTTTCCGAATAGCTCAAGATTAGTGGTGAGTGGACCTTGACATCAACTTGTGCATCATATCAAGTGAAGTGTCAATTCATGTTATGCTCGTTGGTGTGTCACATCCATCAAGCAGCTTCACGTTAACTACTCTACTTCATCTTTAGACCTATTCACTATATTTTCTTCAATATTTCGAAGGACCCATATTGTTCAGATTTGCTATGGTAAGTCCTAGTGATAACTGAGCTCCTAAGCACATCATATAATCTTGGTATCAGAGCTTGAGGTTGAGATCAAGAGCTTTGTAGTGATAGCCAATCTGTTGTTCAAGATATTTGTGTATGTGTCGAAGACCTTCCTATGTGAAGTGTATTTTCTAAAGCTTTGTTTTGAGAATGTCGAATCCTACTATTCAAGGAGAGATTAATGATGTCGAGAGTAATGCTTATGATCGTGGTCAAGTTACCCAACAAACACTACATACTACTAATTAGCAGATACAAGATCTTGCTACTATTATGGCCAACTTAGTTGTCTCAGTAAACAGTCTTAGAGACTGGACCATGTGAGAGAGTTGCTGAGTAGGGCTAAAAGATGAGACATAGGCTAAGAAGGCAAATGAATGAACGAGATCTAGAAGCCTTTCTAGTAAACCAAGCACAACTGTAATGTGCCAATAGAGTCGCGATAAGAAGGTTGGAGTTAGACGAAGTGGAAGAGTATGAAAAAGAAGAAGACTAATATGTTGAGATTAATGAGCATGAGATTAGAGTGCCGAAAGGTGACGAACACCTTAAAGTATAAATTCTGAGCTCCAACAAGTCTGGTAGTGCTAATGACTACCTGGATTAGGAAGAGAAGATTGAAAAGATATTCAACTTCTACGATTATGAAGATGATATCCGTATTCAAGTAGCCACGTTAGAATTTTTTAGATATGCAGTAATGTGGTCGAAAAAGCTGCAGAATGTTTGCCTGAGGGCCCAACGAGAAATCCGAACATGGAATGAGATGAAGAGAGTTCTAAGAAGTATGTTCATTCTTGAAAACTACAAATAAGACACTTTCCGATGACTCCAAGACTTGAGGCAAGGTAACAAATCAGTAGACAACTATGTCTGAGAGTTTCAATTGCTCATGATACGATGTGATGTTGACAAACCTGAGATGCAAACTATAGTACAGTTCATCTCTAAACTACAGGCTGAGATTGGTAACATCATGGAGCTGCAAAGCCTCATAACTCTGGATGAAACCATCTGGGTGTCATAGAGAGTTAAAAGGCAATGGTGGAACCAAGTTAGTCGGATCACGAGTAACCAACCAATGCCACCTAATAGGAACAGCATGCTAAGCTGACCAGGGACTAATAGAGCATCAAACAATTCCAAGTTAAAACGACAAGGGCAGATGCCGAGCCGACCAAAAGATGGTCGAGGTAAGAGTAAGATTGAGGAACCTGAGATCTAAAGAGACTAAGGTTAGAGCTTAGGAAGGAAAACCCGAGAAATCAAATGTGTTAAATGCCTTAGCTATGGACACGTAGCTAGTCAATGTCCGAACCGCCAAGTCATGACCATAAAGGGAGACAAGCCCCAGTTTGAAGTAGAGAGTGCGAGCAAAGGAGAGGAAGAAATAAGAGTCAATCAGATGTTGGAAGAATTTCAAGAAGACCCTGATGTCGAGACACCACCTAAGGGTGGTGCCGAGTATTGCTTTGTTGTTCAATGATCTCTCAGTGCTTTTGTGGCTAACGAGAATGAGCAAAGAGAGAACCTCTTCCATACAAATTGCCGAGTAAATGGCAAGCTATGTGCCGTAACCATTGACAAAGGGAGCTATACCAACATCATAGTGTAAAGGGTAGTCAAGGCCATGAGTTTGCCAACCCTTGCACACCTTAAGTCGTATAAGATTCACTGGCTAAACGAGAAAGGTAGGCTACACGTTGCTGAGCAAGTTAAGGTATTAATTACCATTGGTGATAGGTACAAGGACAAGGTGTTGTGTGATGTCTTCCCCATGTGCGCTTCTTACATATTATTCAACCGACCATGGCTGTTTGACCTAAGAGTATCATACGATGAATATAGGAACACCTACATGCTCTAGAAGGATACGAAGAAAATTATATTGACCCCCATGAGTCCTAAGGAAGTGCAAGAAGCCTAGGAGAAGGTTGCTATATCACTCTAGCGGAAGTCCTTAGTGATTTCCCGAGCTCAATTCGCCCAAGAAGCCTTAGCTAAGGACTACATACTCCTCTTAGCTAAAAGACTCTTAGAGGTTAGAGAAGGGGAGAACTTACCTATCGAAGTGCAGTAGCTACTTTAGGACTCTACCGACCTATTTGCTATCAAGATGCCAAAAGGATTACCTCCCTTAAGAGGTATTAAACATTACATCAACCTACAACTAGGAGCTACCTTACTGAACCAACCCACTTACAAGCTCAATCCTAAGCAGGCAATTGAACTGAAGAAATAGGTAGATGAGTTGGTGAATCATGGATATGTCCGTAAGAGCATGAGTCCTTATGCTATACCAATTGTACTCGTGCCAAAAAAGGATGGAACGTAGTAAATATGCATTGACGGCTGAGCCATCAATAGGATCACTATTAAATACCGATATCCGATCCCACGACTTAATGATATGCTTAACGAGTTACATGGCACCTGCATCTTTTCTAAGATTGACCTGAAGAGTACCTACCATTATGTTGAGCCCTATTTTGATTTCCTTAATCTAACTTATATTAAGCCCAGCCCACTTAATATAAATTACTCGACGTTAAACTAAGAAAAAGAAAAACTTTTTTTAAAAAATGGAATTGCCAACCAATTCAACTAATAAAAAAATAAAATTACGGTTTTCGGGTGGGAAAACCCTAATTTGACCACTAGTTTGCAAATATTCTAAAAAATTAATTTTTATAAAATTGAACTAGAAAACCAGATTCGGAGGGCTAACCAATTAATACTAAGTCATCATGTGAAAATTAAAGAAAAAAAAATTGATGGGCTTTATATTTGTAATTTTACTAAAAATATACCTAAATTCATAAAATGTAACTAAAAATGATTTTTTTATTATGAATTTCTAAAAAAGAGGGAAAAAGTCTTTTTTTTTTTTACAGTTACCCCAAAACTACTTATGTACCCATTTGTCGAGATCAAACCAATCATAATTCTTTTTTTTATAAAATATTTAATGGATCTATCATTTTTATATTGAAAACTGAGCTAGGTTTACATTTTTTATCAATTTATTATTTTAAGAAAAAAAAACATAAGAAATCTAATTTTCCTAAACTTAAAAAAAAAAAACTTAACTAACTAATTTTTTTTTAAAAAAACTCAATTTGGATTTTTCAAAACCACTACGCGTCAAAAAATATATATTTTTAAAAAAATGATCTTTCAAAATAAAAAACTTAATTCAACTAAATTTTATTGGATTGACTAAAAAAATTGCAATAAATAAATAATAAAGAAAACATGCACTTAAATAAAAAAATAATTAATAAAGGAAAAACATAACTAGAAAAAATAAAAACTAACGAAATAAAATAAATAAAAATTTACCTAGCGTTAGATCGTTAAGAATTGGGCGACATTGGGTGAAAGTGAGTGTACACTAGGCGTAGATGGACGAGAGCTGGGTGAGCCCTAAGAGGCGCTAAGCGATGAATAGGTGAGTGTAGGTGAGATTGGGCATGAACGTAGGCGACGTAGGTGACATTAAGGCAAAAGCAGGGGTGAACATAGGCGAAGTGGACGATACTGGGGTGTGACTAAGTGTACACAGGCGAGGATCTAGGTGACATGGCGAGGGCTTGGGTGACACGGCGAGAGCTTTGGGCAATACGGGCGATGGAGTGGGCGACATGGATACTGACTTAAGTGACACTGTGCGAGAGGCTGGGCGACGCGGGCGCTACTAGGCATGCACGGGTGCTATGGGCAATGGCTTGAGCGACAACATGGGGCAACTGGGTGGTAGAGAAGGCAACAATGCGGGGCAACTGGGGCGTGCACGTAGGCTATGGGTGATGGCTCGAGTAATAGTATGGGGCGATTAGGCAGTAGAGTAGGCGACAGCATAGGATGATTAGGCGATGATGTGGGTAACACTAGCGGTAGCTTACGATGGTGTACAATGGACTGGACGACAATGGCAGTAGTTTAGGTGGTGTTAGGTAGCGCATCTAGGTGGTGTTGGGTAGTAGCTTCGGCAATGCTAACGACGCTTCTGATGGTTTGGGCAACACGTGTGATGGTTTAGGTGGTATGTATGGTGGTTTAGTGTTTGTAAAGGAGTGCAATTAAAAAAAAAAAAACTCTCTTTCAACTTTCCCATCGACATGCTATTTATAAACCCAAAATCAAATCTTTCGTATCAAAGATACAGAAAATACAATTATGATTTGTCAAGGAATTACCCTAACTTCTAGAAACCCTAATTAGTTCGGGCTTTTTCTTTCCATACCCGTTCTGATTCAATTAAATATAGCTTAATAACTTAATAAATCTCAATTTGAGCCCCTAAATTAGATGAATTTTATTCTATATTGGTCTAACCCAAAATTAATTAATTAAGTCCAAGTCGTCACTTGATTTGACAACCCAACTTAATTCAACTTGACAAGACTCGACTTATGACTCCATTTATTACGACCTAACTTGATTTTGTTTTTTATTTTTTCATTTTTTCTTTTAATTTTCATTTTTTTTCTATTTTTATGTTCATTTATTAACTTGACTCAATTAATAAAAAATAAAAAAATTAGCAAAAATGAGGTATCTACAGTTGCCCCTCTTTATAGTAAAGTTCTATTAGAACTTTCCTACAAAGACAATAGAGATACCTATTTTTGCCAAACCCGACTTTGATAATCTAAAAAGGATAGACCACTTCAAGATTTCTTTTTGTTTTGGTAGATAATCTGAAGAGGATAGATCTCTTCGAGATTCATTATGGCTAATCCGAATAGGATAGATCTCTTCAAGATTCGTTTTGACTTGTGATCTGAAGAAAATAGATCTCTTCAAAAGCTTATTTCACTTTAGTGACCCAAAGAGGATAAATCACTTCAAGATTCTTGTTTTATTTTGGTTAGTGGATGACCCGAAGAGTATAGATTTCTTCAAGATTGGTTTAGCTTTAATGACTAATCTAAAGAGGATAAATCTCTTCAAGATTCATTCTGGTTAATCCAAAGAGAATAGGTATCTTCAAGATTTATTTTGATTGATCCAAAGAGGATAGTTCTCTTCGAGATTCAACTTGGTTAATCTGAAGAGAATAGATCTCTTCAAGATTGGTTTTGGCTAATCTGAAGAGGATAAATCCCTTCAAGATTCATTTTTTGTTGATCCAAAGAGGATAGATCTCTTTAAGATTCATTTTGGTTGATTCGAAGAAGATAGATCTCTTCAAGATTCGTTTTGGTTTATCTGAAGATCATAGATCTCTTCAAGATTCGTTTTGGTTGTTCCAAAGAAGATAGATCTCTTTGAAATTCATTTTGGTTAATCCAAAGAGGATAGATCTCTTCAAGATTGGTTTCAAAAACTAGTTTAATTCTTCTAAATATCTCTTTCCAAAAACTTTTAAGATTATTTCTTTCTAGGACTGAAGAACTTCTTAGATAGCAACTGATTGGCATGCTTACATCAACTCTCAATATTCACTCATTCAATTAGTAGAATTTCACCAGAGGACGATGATTGCTTCTTCTTTCTTTTTTCCTCTTTTCTTCTTTTTCTTTTTTTTCTTTCTCTGAAATCTCCCAAACTTTTGAGTCTTGTAACTAGACCATGCTGATGCCTTGAATTTGCTTTAGTTGATACCAAATTTCAATTTCCACTCTTCATGAATTCTAAATGGTAATTCTCTTTTCAAAAGAAACAAGATTAAATTAATAAGAACATTCGATTTCATGTTTTTTTTTTTTTTGGTGATTCATTGGTGAGCATTTGGTGTTTAAGTGTATGAGGCTAAAAAAACATAGGACTCGAAGGTTTATTGGTGAAGTGTTTGTTGGTCAATGACCATTCGAATTTGAAAACATTTATGAATATCAACTTTACTTATAAATGGTAAAAAATTAACTACAAACTTATTCAAGAAAAATTGAAATCTTTATTGAACTCAATTTTCATTGATAATAAAACTTGATGGCATCTGAATTCACTAGTCCCCTTAATTCTGAACCATCCATCTCTGTCAATACTAATGCACCTCCTGATAATACCATTTTCACCACATAAGGGCCTTCATAATTTGGAGCAAACTTGCCACTAAGGTCTTTTACGTTTGGTAATATTTTCTTCAACACCAAGTCTCCTTCTTTGAAATGGCTCGGGCGTACTTTCTTGTTAAAAGCTCGGATCATTCGCTGTTGGTAGCACTGACCATGACATATTGCTGCAAGCCTCCTTTTATCTAGGAGGTTCAAATGTTTCATTTGCTTCTTCACCCACTCTACTTCATCAAGTTAAGTTTCTGCCAATACTCAAAACAAAGGTATTTCTACTTCCATTGGCAGTACCACTTTAGTTCCATACACCAATGAATATGGGGTTGCACCAATAGAGGTCTTAACTAAAGTTCTATAGGCTATGAGAGCAAAGGGAAGCATCTCATGCCAGTCCTTATAAGTGATCGCCATCTTCTCAATGATCCTTTTGATGTTCTTATTAACAACTTCAATTGCCCCATTCATCTAAGGTCGATATGGAGTTGAGTTTCTATGATTGATCTTAAATTGGTGGCACACTTCATTCATCAACTTGTTATTCAGATTCATCCCATTATCTGTAATAATATACTCAAGTCCACTGTATCTTGCAATAATATCTCTTTTCAAGAATCTAACCACTACTCCTTTGGTCACCATGGCATATGATGCTACTTTTACCCACTTGGTAAAATAGTCAATCGTGACTAAAATGAATCTATGCCCATTTGAAGATGTCAGCGAAATTGGACCAATCATGTCAATTCCCCACATTGAGAAAGACTAAGGAGCCAATAGCACATGCAATTCTCAGGGAGGAGTGTTGATTTTGTTAACGTACACCTAGCATAACTGACAATGCCTTATGTACTTGATACAATCTAATTCCATCGTTATCTAAAAATACACCATTCTCATGATCTTCCTGACTAGCATGTACCCATTCATGTGAGAACCATAAACTCCTTCATGCACTCCTCTCATTAATTGCTCGACTTCTTCTTCATCTACACACCTTAGCAGTGTTGCATCTGGTGATCTCTTGTATAGCATGGCTCCACTTAATAGGAAATGAGTAGCTAACCTTCGTAAAGTTTTTCTATCTTTTCTATCAACACCTTCAGGAAACTCCCCTGTTTGAAGTAACCTTTTGATTTCATGATACTAAGGTTCTTTTGTTCCCTTCTCTTCAACTACAAGGCAAAAAGCTGGTTTTTTTTCCACTTCAATCTTCAAAGGCTGAATTTCTATCTTATCCATGACTTTCACCATTTATGCTAATGTAGCCAATGCGTCGGTAAACTGATTTTAGATTCTTTGAATGTAAGTGAATGAAATCTTCTAGAATTTTTCTATCAACTTTCCTAAATGTTCATAATAAGGTACTAATTTCTCATTCTTCGTCCTATACTTCCCCAAGATCTAAAGAATTATAAGGGAAGAATCTTCGTATACTTCAAGCTCTTGTATTCCCATATCTAGCACCATTTTGAGCCCCAAAATGTAGGCTTCATATTCTGCTATGTTGTTGGTATATGGAAATATTAATCTTGCTACCATAAGAAAATGGTTACCCTTAGGTGATATCAAAGGTGCACTTTTCAGGATTTAACTTCAGTTGAAACTTCCTCAATTGTTCAAATAGTTTACACAAAATATCTATGTGACTTTCATCCTCCTTGGAATTAGCAATCATATCATCCACATAAACTTCGATCTCTTGATGATAGCACGCTGATAAGTTGCCCCAGCATTCTTTAACCCAAAAGGCATCACACAATAACTAAACATTCCCTAAATGGTAATGAAAGTTATTTTGATTTTATCTTCTTATGTCATTTTAATTTGATTATACCCCAAGAAACCATCTATAAATGAGAAAAGATAGTTCTTGGCTGTGTTATCCACTAATACATTAATATGCGGCAAAGGAAAGTTATCCTTTGGTGTCACTTGGTTTAAATCATGGAAATCTATGCAAACCCTAACTTTCTCATTTTTCTTCAATACTGGCACCACATTGGCTACCCATTCAGGGTAATCTAACACTTCTATGAACCTGACTTCTAACAACTTCTTCACTTCTTCTTTTATTTTGAGGAGTATATCTAGCCTAAATCATCTAAACTTTTGTCTTTTCAGTTTTATTTCCTCTCTAGTTAGCAATTTGTGAACCACAATAGATGAATCTAAACCAAGCATATCTTCATAATACTAAGTGAATTTATCCAAGTATTTTAATAGCAATCAGGATAACTCCTATTTTTTCTCATCCGTTAAATTACCACCAATTTTCAAGTTTCGTGGATTTTCCTCTATCCTCAGATTAATCATATCCATCGATTCATTAATAATCACTTTACCCCATTCATGTCGACACTAACTCTCTTGAATTTTATTTGGAGTCTCAATATCTTTTTCGACATCTGACCTAGCAAGGCTGAAGGTGATATTGGTACTTTCATCATTCACATGCATGAGATATCCATTATGTTCACCATTTTTATCGAATCTGAAGAATAAAGAAAAAAAAAGGACAATGAATAAATAATAAAGAAGAATTGATAGAAAGAAAGGAATGACTTTTATTGAATGAATGAATTTAAATTATCTGGAAGAAATGGCCTAACTAGTTGGACTAATTATTGAAATCGAATGTTCTTAATTAATCTAATTTTGCATTTCCAAAGAGACCTATTAACGGGAACGAAAAACCAGTTACATAAGGAAACTGGTACGCCAATGTCTTCCTTTTCGTTTAGACTAATGCTGCATTGTTGAGTTAAGGCCTTAGATAGACTAGCTACTTCAAGTTCTTAAATAGCAGTTAATACTAGGAATGTCTAGCGAATGTCTGGAAAGTGCATATGAGCATGGTACAACTGATCTCCTCTCTTGCTTCTAGTTTTAGCCTTAATTTCCTAAATCTCCTCTTTAGTGGGCTCATACCCAAGCCCGAATGTTCCAATCTGCTGCTTAGGTAGTTTTAAATGACCTCGTGCCCCATATCTTGCTTCTTCGATCACACTAACTTCGTCAAAAATTTATAACCCTAACTCTTCTAATTCTTCATCCCTGACATAGGGAAAAGTCGTCTCTTTGTAAATCTCATAGTCTTGCTCCCCTAGAATAGTAACAAATTGCCTATTAGGTATGAATTTCACTTTCTGATGTAGACTGGATGGAATCGCCCCGGTTAAATGAATCTACAATCTTCCTAATAAAGGGTTAAAAGTTCACAGTATATCCAGAACTTGAAAGGGAATAGTGAACATTTGTGGGCCGATCTCGACTTGCAACCTAATTTCTTTAATTATCTCCCTTTTTTATCCATCAAAAGCTCTTACTAAAATCAAGCTGGGCTTTATCTCAATCACATCCACTCTAAGTAAATTTAGTGTCGCTAATGGACACACGTTCAATGATGACCAATTATCTATTAGAACTCAAGCAACCACTTTCCCTACACACTTAACCACTTTGAAGAGGGGCTTTGTATACTGGTCTCCTCTAACTAGCTCATCTAGCGAGAATAAAATCTGATCCATTACAAATATTGAGTTTACCGCTAGCCCCAGTTTTTCTGTAGAAATCCCTTCAAGTACTTTGACATCCTTCAGAATTTTGATTAATGACTCTTGATGAGTGTATGTTGACAACAGTAGGCCCATTAGAGAGATCTAGGCTAGTACCTTAGCTAATTGGTCCATTATCCTGTATTCACTAGCTTCACTATCTTCTTAGCAACATTTTGATCTTTATCATTCATATCCTTAAAGATCTTTTGAAAAGCCTCTTCCACAGCAGTCTTCCTTTTAGTTTCCTCGTTCTGGTCATAAACTCATCCCGAGCGCATAAGCCCACCAACCATAGGTGATGAGGCCATGGTTGTCTGATTCAACACCCGGTAATCTAGAGGTACTGCTTTGTAATTTTCCAAGGCTATTGGGACATTGAAAGCAATCTTCTTAACCTTTCCCAATTCCTCAACCTTCTTAGTCTTCCTATCATACTCAAAAACCAACGGCTTGGGCTAGTCTCTAATCATCTCAACCATCTTCTTAGCTTCAGCAATAAGTTTGTCTTCTTCCTCAAATTTTGGACCCCATCTAGTGGGTGAGACAGGTGAACTGGCGTAATCCACCAAATACTCAAACTTCCCTCATAGTTCTCTTTGGGTGTCAACCGTCGAATCACCAGCTTCATATCTTTTTCTAAGCTCCTTTTGAGTAATTCTCTTTCGTGGTTTTAGGATCGTCATAGCTATGATATCAGCTTTCTTTATCTTCCAATCCTTCAGTAGTTGATATATTACCAGTTTAGTCCAGGTCCTATCTCTAGGATTCATATTCTACAAATACCCGGCTTACCTTAGTTTCCAAGCTATCTCCTCAACAGTGATGGGGAGACTATCTAGATCAATCTCTAGTTTAGAAACTTTAGCAATGATCATATTGATCAAATTTCCATGATTTAACAGAGGGTTGTTACCCACATTAGGAGTAGGAGTCTAGATGAAATCCAATTGAACCAATTTAGCGTTAATAAAATCTTGGATCTTATGTTTAAGTCTCCAACACTGATCTATAGAGTGCCCCACTTGCCCTAAATGATAATCACATCGAAGCTTTGAGTTATAATCCCTCGATCTTTGTCCTTCCCTTAGTATTTCAAACATCAAGAGATTCTCCTTTCTTAATCGTGTGAGAACCTAGCTAAGAGGAATGGGAATATGTGTGAACTATCTTCTTTATTGGTGGTTGTTCTGATTTGGACACAGTAGAGGATTAGATCCTCCAATCATGGATACTAGGGAGACGGGTCTAACAAGGTTACCGGTATTGACAACGCTTACAGTGGTTTCTTTGGCTTTGTTGGAAAATCTCAGGGAAGGTGTCTTCTTCTCAGTTGCTTTAAGATTAGGAAGCCTTCCAATAGCAATAGCTTCATCAATTCGACAACCTAAGGCTACAATTTCTGCAAAGTTGGAGGTAGGATGCCCGACAAGATGTTGGTAATAAGGGCTTCCAAGAGTATTAATGAAAGCGAAGGTCAGATCCTTCTCAATTAAGGGTGGAGTCACCCTAGTTGCCATACCCCTCCATCTCTGAGCATATTCTTTAAAGTTTTCGTTGGCCTTCTTTTGTAGATTATTTAGATCCCACATGAATGGGGCCACTTCGATGTTGAATTTATACCAATTGTAGAAAGCCCGTATTAACTTATCCTAAGTATTAATCTCATTCAAATCTAATTAGGCATACTAAGTTAAGGCGGGCCCAGTCAAGCTGTCCTGAAAAGTCTGGACCATCACCTTGTCATACTTCATGTATTTTCTCATTTTCCCGATGTACAACCCAGGGTGGAGTTTCGGGCGACCAGTCTAATCGTATTTCTCAAATTTTGGCACTTTAAATCTTTCTGAGAAGTCATCGTCTTCATATGTCAGCAAATTAATCATCCCCATCTGTTCAAATATGTTAACCGTTTCCAGGGTTTTCATTTTCCCAGTCAACTTCTGCATAAACTTTCTTTCCATCTCCCAGTGTTTCTCCTCAATCGCCTTCCTTCATACTTCTGCATTAGGGACCAATTCTTCATCTTCTAGTTTAGGGGGAAGGGTCATTTCTACATTCCGATTTGGGTTGACTTGAGATCCTTGTTTGTCATTAAAAATCCCGATAGCCTAAGTGAAAGCCTAAATTTGTTCGGCCATCTTATTCATGCTTTCCTCCAAAGTTGCTACTTTCTAGTCAAGCTCAATTTAACCGACATTTTCAATACTCTGGGTTGACATTTTGGCTTTAGAACAAGTGAATATCAGGCTTTTAGTTGAGTCTGCTCATTTGGATGCTATCTTTGAAATCTTATGTGAAAACCCAAGACTTTTTACTAAATTAAAGACTTTTTTTTTTTGGCTTTTTTTTTTTTTTTGCTTTTTGTTGTGACATTTGTTGTTCTGTCGTTTGCCTCTTTTTTGTGTTTTTTTTTTCAAATATTCTCTTTATTTTTTTCTTTTAAAAAGTCAACTAAACAAATAAATTAATAATAATAATGAGTAAAAGACTACGCAATTAATGAAAATTTTATTTACTAAAGCTGCAAATTTATTAATCATAAGATCCAACTTATACAACAGACTAAAAGAAAAGAAAAGAAAAAATCCTAACTAATATTCCTAAAAACTTAAATTTTGTATTTACAAGAGTTGGCAGATCTGGTTGGGATAGGCTTCATCAACTTCCTCTATAAGTGTTCATAACATAACATCCCTTTCTCGAATCTTGCTCCTTAAGAATTGATTTTCCTCCAACAATCTCGCATTTTCCAGCTTTAACTCTTCAACGATTCTCTTACTTTCTTGGAACTAGGCTTCAACTCTAGGCCATATGGTGTCTTGGTAAGCCTGCTCAGTGGGTGAAAGACGTTTTACTTCTAGCTTGTGTCTAAATACATCTGGAGCTTCATACCGTATCTTTCCAATCTTCTCCAACTAATCATAAATGAACTGTTCGGTGGCTCGATATTCTCCGACTTTGCCTCTCAAAGTTCCTACATTAACTATCTCTTTTACTTCTCTCTGTTCCCATAGCTTTACGAGTTCTGCTAGTCGTTGAATCAGAGTAGCTGTGGATAGACAAGGATCTTGATAATTTATCGAAATGTCGTCTAAGGAGTCTTTGTAGGCTATCTCTTAGAGTAGACCCAGTTGTCTAGTGACACAAGCTGGGAAATATCCCATACAACCCGTAATACCGATAAGGGGGACTCCTGTATAGTCGGCACACCCCAAGACGGCTTAAGTGCAATGGCTCCATCTAGCTATCCACATAAAGTCTACTAGCTGCATCTTGCTGATAACTGACACCCATCCATTAAACTGAGCTTCATCTAGTACCTTAAGGTGGTAGGCAAAGTCATCAATTAGATTTATATTTTCAGTCAAGGACTCTTTGAAAAAATTCCCTCCATACCCCTGTGTATGATTGAGAAACTATACGGCAAGGATTGTAGGGTTAGCTGTAAAATAACCGTGTCCTTACTTCTTTAAGTGAGTGAGTGCCCTAAACTATTCTAAGAGTAACGTCGGTATATAGGAATTACTAGCTAGGAATTGAGTCACTAGCTCGGTAACTCTATAATGGAATTAGCCATATCTAAAGGGAAATAACATTGTTCCAAACACTGCTACAATAAATGCGTTGACCCTCTTTTTGGCCCATGATTCATATCCTCCACAAAAGATCTGACGATATCTCTGATAGGCATTTAAGCTTGAAAACCACTCCACTAATCTTAAGATGCTGAGACATTTCTGGCCCTTTAAAGACATAAATAGCGCCAAGGCTGACTTCTTGACTCCCAACAACATCATGAAAGCTTCCTCTGGCTAGACTTTGAGATCAGGTATAGTTATGCCAGCTTCGAAAAGCGGGGCACTAAGTAACTGCGAGTCCTCTTCTATGGTGGGTGTCAATACGTGCAGGAAAAAATTGAAAGCTGTAGATTCTGGATCCTAATAATAGATAAGGGCTTCAATTAGAGACTAGTGGAGCTGGACCTACATAAGGGATATGGCTGGCCCGATCTTCTTGCAAATATGGTCTTGCTTAGTAAGCGGAAGCTGGTTCAACCAATCTCTTAAGATGGCCTCAGGAAAGGTGTACTTATCCAATTGGACTTCATGGATGGGCTCTAGACTAGACCAACCGCGAATTGATTGTGTTTTTCCTATAATTTAAGAATAACTACCCTTTTTCGAAAAGGATGATGCAAGAGGGTAGAGTTTACGGATCCTAAGCTCTATAGCTCTAAGGCTTTCTAGAAGGAAGCCTAGTAAGCTACATCGAAGCCTGAATGGGCTCGCCTATCACTGCCAGGTGAGGATAAAGACCCTAGTGACCTGAAGGTTACACAATGGCGACCCGTCCTAGGTTCGTAAGGTGACCTAAGTCCGACCATATCTAAACACACAGATAGTTAATAAAAAACCCCCCTTAATTCCCCTAAGGGCCCATTGGGCCAGGCTTATTTTTATTAAGGCCTGCATCACTAAAAGACAATTAGTACAACTATAATATAATACAAAAAAAAATAATAATAATACAAAAACCCATCAAATTTTTCTTTTTAACTTTCACATGGATAGCCCACCAAGCGTCTCTAGTAGAGTTACCAATTATGTCGAGCCCTATTTCAATTTCCTTAATTTAACATATATTAAACTCAGCCCACTTAATACAGATTACTCAACATTAAACTAAGGAAAAGAAATTTAAAAAAAAAAAATAGAGTTGCCAACCAATTTAACTAATAAAAAAATAAAATTAGGATTTTCGAGTAAGAAAACCCGAATTTGACTACTAGTCTGCAAATATTCTAGAAAATTAATTTTTATAAAATTAAACTAGAAAACCGAGTTGGGGCTAATCTATTAAGACTAAGTCATCATGTGAAAATTAAAGAAAAAAAAAATTGATGGGCTTTATTTTTGTAATTTTTCTAAAAATATTAAAAATATACCTAAATTCACAAAATATAACTAAAAATTATTTTTTTATTACGAATTTCCAAAAAGGGGAAAAAAGTGTTTTTTTTTCTTTACAGTTGCCCCAAAAATACTTATGTAAGTACTAATTGGGATCAAATTAGCCGTAGTTCTTTTTTTATAAAATATTTAATGGATAGGTCATTTTTATATTGAAAACCGAGCCAAGTTTACATTTTATATAAATTTATTATTTTAAGAAAAAAAAAACCTAAGAAATCTAATTTTCCTAAAATTAATAAAAAAACTTAACTAACTAAATTTTTTTTTTTAAAAAAGCTCAATTTAGATTTTTCAAAACCACTGCGTGTTAAAAATATATATTTTTTTTAAAAATGATTTTTCAAAATAAAACTTAATTCAACTAAATTTTATTGCACTAACTAAAAAATTTGCAATAAATAAATGATAGGGAAAACCAGCACTTAAACAAAAAACAATTAATAAAGGAAAAACACAACTAAATAAAATAAAAACTAACAAAATTAAATTAATAATACTTAACCTAGCGTCAAATCATCGAAAGTTAGGCAACGTTGGGCGTAGCTTCAGCAAAAGTGCACGTGCATTGGGCATGGTCGGGCAAGAGCTAGGCAAGCGCTGGGTAGTGACTGGGTAAGCGTAGGCAAGATCGAGTGTGAGCGTGGGTGATGCGGGGGAGACTGGGCGTGCACAGGTGAGGATTTAGGCAATACAGTGAGGGCTTAGGCGACACGGTGAGGGCTTTGGGTGATGAAGTGGGCAACACAGGCGCTGACTCAGGTGACACTATGCGAAAGGCTGGGCAATACGGGCTACTGGACGTATACGGGCACTGTGGGTGATGGATTGGGCGATAGCGTAAGGTAACTGGGCATGCACGTAGGCTGTAGGCGATGGCTCGAACGACAGCGTAGGGTGACTGGGTGATGGTGTAGATGATGCGGCGAGGATGTCAACAACGCTGGCAATGGCTTGCGATGGTGTACGGTGGACTAGGCGGCAATAGCGGTGATTTGGGTGGTGTTAGGCAGTACATCTAGGTGGTGCTAAGCAGTGGCTCCGATGGTACTGGTGGTGGGTTTGGTTGTTTAAGCGGCGCGTATGGTGGTTTGGGTAGCACATGTGGTGGTTTAGGTGGTTCATGTAATGGTTTGGAGTTTTTGAAGGAGTATGATTAAAAAAAAAACTCTCTTTCAACTTCCTTGTCAACGTGCTATTTATAAACCCAAAATCAAATCTTTTGTATCAAAAATATAGAAGATATAATTATGATTTGTCAAGGATTTATCTTAACTTCTAGAAACCTTAATTAGTTCAGGCTTTTTCTTTCTAAGCCTGATCTGATTCAATTAAATATAGCCTAATAACTTAATAAATCCTAATTTGAGCTCCTAAATTAGATGAATTTTATTCTATATTGGTCTGGCCCAAAATTAATTAATTAAGTCCATCTCGTCATTTGATCCAACAGCCTAACTTAATTCAACTTGATGCAAATCGACTCATGACTCAACTTGTTACAACCTAACTTAATTTTCTTTTTTCTTTTTTCATTTTATTCATTTTTTTCTTTTAATTTTTTTTTTATTTTTATTTTATTTTTCTATTCATTTATTAACCTAGCTCAATTAATAAAAAATAAAAAAACAAAATGAGATGTCTATACACCAAATACGAATAAGATCTGGGGATAAATGGAAAATGACCTTCAAGACAAGAGATGGTATATTCGAATGGTTGGTTATGCCATTTGGTTTGACTAATGCGTCGAGTACATTTATGCAGCTAATGAATCATGTGCTCAAAATATTGATCGGTAAATGCATTGTAGTTTATTTTGATGATATTTTGGTCTATAATGCCAACCTCATCACTCATGTCAAGCATTTAAGATAGTTCAACATACTCTATACCAAGAGATTATTCAGCAACCTGAAGAAATGCGTGTTCTGTCAAAGCGAGATTATATTCCTCAAATATGTTGTTTTAGGGAAGAGAGTTCGAGTTGATGATGAAAAATTCAGAGTTATTCTTAAGTGGCCTATGTTAACTAACGCTGCTGAAGTCAAGAGCTTCCATGGTCTAGTCTCATTCTATTGGAAATTTATTTGAAACTTCAATTCCATAACTACTCTATTAACTAAACTACTAAGAAGAACATTAAGTTTAAGTGGTCAAAAAAAGCTCAAAAGAGTTTTAAAGATATGAAGTCTAAGCTGACGTCTACTCTAATTCTCACCTTGTTAGATTTCGAGAAAGTTTTTGAGGTTGAATGTGATGCATTTAGTGTCGGCATTGGTGCTATATTATGCAAGAGTGCCGACCCATTACCTACTTTAGCAAAAAACTTTGAGGTGATACCTTGAATTACTTAGCTTACAACAAGGAGTTATATGGTCTTGTCTGAACACTCTAGAACTCGCAGCATTATTTGTTGCCAAGAGAATTCATCATATATTCGAATCATGAATCTCTTAAGCATCTTCGTAAGCAATAGAAGCTTTCTTGACATCACGTCAAATGGGTCGAGTTCTTGGAAACCTTTTGTTATGTCATCAAATATAAGATGGGGAGCACCATGATGCACTTTCTCACTGTCATGCCATCATTACAACGTTGCAAGCTAAGGTATTTGGATTTGGCACTTTACTTGATCAGTATGAGCATGACCCATATTTTGGACCCTTAGTAGCCAAGTGCAGTGCTGGAGGAGCTGCAAAAGGGGTTCTTGATGAAGGGAAAGCGAGTTTGCATGACGAGTGGTTCGACAAGGGAGCTACTTGTTCGAGAAGCTCATGCCGAAGGTTTGGCTAGCCATTTTAGGGAAAAGAGGACAACTGAGATATTAAAGGAGCATTTTTACTAGCTTGGGATGATGAAGGATGAGCACCGAGTACTTGAGAGGTGCGAGGTGTGTAAATATGTATGAGAGAAGAGAGAGCCCTATGGAGAATATACACCCCTACCAATTCCAGAGTAGTTGTGGACCAATCTAAGCATGGATTTCATGCTCGGCCTTTCCCAAACGCCAAGAAGATACAACTTAATCACAATGGTAGTTGATCAATTCAGTAAGATGGGTCACTTTATTCCTTGCTACAAAACTAATGATACTTTATTCATCACTAACCTCTTTTTGTAGGAAATTATGTGCTTATATAGAGTACTAAGGAGTATTGTGTCCGACTGTAACTGGAAATTCATAAGCTTCTTTTGGAAGACCCTATAGAGGAAGCTCAACACTAAGCTCCTATCTAGTACTTCTTATTACCCCCAGACAGACAGCCAAACTAAAGTTCTGAATAGAACCGTTGGTAGCCTCCTGCACACAATTGTTGGGAAGAACTCTCATGACTGGGATTTATGCCTACTCATCATTGAATTTGCTTACAACCACTTAACTCACAAATCGACTAGAACATTACCATTTGAGGTTGTTTATAGACTTAACCCAAACCTACCCTTAGATTTAATTAATAGTCTAACTACACAAGGGGAAATTCAATCCGACCTACAGCATACCGAGGAATTCTAGAGGTGACATCAGAAGATTGCCAAGCAATTAGCCAAAACTGTAGCCCGATAGAAGGAAGTAGAAAGCCAAGAAGGAGACAAGTAGTCTATACCCCTAGAGACCTTGTCTAGATCCATCTTAGCAAGGGCCGCCTCCCTAACAAGAGGATAAACAAACTATCTCCTAAAATGGATGGACCTTATAAGATCCTTAGGCACATTAATGATAATGCCTATGAGGTTAAACTACCCGAGGGTTTCGGTGTATCTACCACATTCAATGTCATTAATCTAACTCCTTATGTGCCTGATGATAACGAGAATCGTGAT
Organism: Lumnitzera littorea; assembly: GCA_024138015.1. Taxonomy (NCBI): domain Eukaryota; kingdom Viridiplantae; phylum Streptophyta; class Magnoliopsida; order Myrtales; family Combretaceae; genus Lumnitzera; species Lumnitzera littorea. The sequence continues at coordinate 86,044,193 of JAMXBB010000008.1, read as the reverse complement.
TTGAGGGTAAATCTCTAACAACCCTGCAAAGCTGATAGGTTATCAACTACCAACCCAATCATTCACGCATGCCTCAAAGGCCTCTAGTCCATCACTTAAAGAATTTTTTCTCATCAACCTGCTAATGACGAGAAATAGTATGCTGAAGGAGGATGGCTGAATTCCTTGGGAGCTTCGAGTAGTTATACTATGTTTTGTTCATTATCCTTTGCTAATGCCAACCTTCCTCTAGCCAAGAGCTTTGTGCCAAGTGGCCAAACTTTCAACTACCGAGAGTCTTCTACCGAGTAAATGCAACTACCTCCTAGCTAGGTACTTCTCTTTCGACCTCCTTCCATCTCTCACAGCATCATTTCATCTCTCGGCTTCCTTGTCGCCATAACACCTCAGCTCCTCCTACTTGCTGCACTCAGAGAATCCTTGTACAGATCCAATGTCGCTCTATCACCTATTCTCTTCACCTAACATTGTACTATTTTTCCCTTTTTGTCTTTTGTCCTTTTTAGCCCTTTTCGTATGTACAAAGAATGCCCTTTTTGTATATACTTTTTTGCAATTTCTTTATTTATAATGTTACCCTAGAGACTTACTATAAATAGTCCATTTCCCTTGTAAGCCGAGAACATCAAACTTTACACATAGACATTAAATATCCTGTTTTTGTGAGACAACCCTCTTCGAGCCCATTTTTCATACATTCTTATCTAATCTTGTCGAGTAGCTCCAGATTAGTGACAAATGGACCTTGACATCAAATTATGCATCATATCAAGTGAAGTGTCAAGTTGTGCTATGTTCGTTGGTGTGTTATATCTACCGAGCAGTTTCACGTCAACTACTTTGGTTAGTCTATAGACCTATTTACTCTATTTTCTATATTCCCTTATTCTATTTTTCCCTTTTCACCCTTTTGGAAATTTACTATGATAGTATTTTTGTATTGGCCTTTATTGTAATTACTTAGGTTTCCTTGTTAACCTAGGGACCTATTATAAATAATTCATTTTCCTTTGTAACCGAAATATCTTACATTCCTTTCCAGACATTGAATACACTTGTTCTTATGAGATATTCCTTTCTAAGTACAGTCACTTTACACTCTTATCTAATCTTGTTGTGTAGCTTGAGATTAGCAGCAGATAGACCTTGACATTAGCTTATGCATCACATCAAGCAAAGTATTGAATCGTGTAGTGTTCGTTGGTAAGTCACATCCTCCTAATAGCTCTTCGTAAGCTACCATGTATTTTAGCTTCTTCATTTCATTTTCTTCATTACTACGGAGGACCCATTTGGTTACCCTTTCCCACGGCAAACCCTAGTAATTATTGAGGCTTTAGAAAAATCAACTTCTTAACTTCACCTCTCACATCTTAATGTTAGCAAGCTTTTTCTTCTAATAGTACCAAGTCAAAATCCAATACACCTAAGGAAAATTAACTTCAAGCCCTTCAAGAAGTTTAGGCCATTAAAGACAATAACAAAATTAGCTTGCAAATGAAAATAAATAGCTCCAAAACATATATGTTCACCAAGTTAATAAATTTAAAAAATTAAACGTATAAAATATATATTGTATGTCACCTTTGAGTAAACATAACAATATATTATTATAATCAATATTCGAATGCCACCCAAACTATATAAGATAATTAAATGTTCTTCATCAAATGCATATAGTATCTTTTGATAACTATAACATACTTGAAAAGAGAATATTAAATTTCCTCCTTTACAGTTATTAGTCTTTGAATATCGATTGACCTTTGGGTAAAATCCTTAAATTTTAATAACCAATAAACTTTATTCATTTTTAAAACTTAAGCAGGAGAATTCCATAATATTTCATAAATTGTACGACCATACATTCAATTTCTTTGGCACTTTGGTGACTAACAAACTAATGTTAATCTTAATGTTAAATGGCAAAATAATTATAACGTTTAAATTACATTACCATACTACAAACTAGCTTGGTCACTTTGGCGACTAATAGGCTGGTTTTATATTTGATGTCATATAACAAAACAATCATAGTATTAAGATAACTCAATACTGTTAGAGTAGTTAAGGCGTTGGTACATTATAAGCATAAGTAGTAATAATTCAAATAGAGGAATACAGTAAAGCGTAGACATGCGTTATGACTCTAAACATAGATATATAAGCAATCATCACAACCTTAATCTATACGTTAATGACATCATAATCATTTGATAAGCATTAACTTTACTCCATCAAAGTCTTTTCATTTGATCTACAAACTCAATCCTAATTTTATGGAGCATAATCTTAAGAGCCCTATTCTATATAATTAGAATTTATGTCACCATACATCGTGGATCTTGAACAAATAGTTTATTGCACGAATTGAATATTAGAACACATACTTGATGCAAAATTCAACATTATTTGTCTTCCATCTTGAAAATTAATGATTTTATTTGCCTACTATTATATAGAGACCTTAGCAAATTAGAGGCATAATCATTAAAAGAATAGAATATAATTATAACTATAACTCTCGAGCTAAGGCTACAATTCTAATATCTCTCTCTCCTTTTTATTTATATGTGCTTGCTTATTCTTCATGTACCAATTGCGTATCCAAGCATTTACAATTCCACACTCTATTATAATGTTAAAGTGTTCTAGTAAGTAGATATAAAACGAAACTTATTGCAAAAATTGAAATGAGACATTATAAAAACCAATTCATTGCGTTATTCATACTTTGCAATACTTAGGTAACATAAGAGCATAATAACAATTATACTTGCAATAATAGGGAAATTTAATGGGAAGTACTAAATGTAAGTCACTTCAGGTGACTTCAGAATAACTCTTAAAAAAAACATGTATTTTTGGTAACATAACCAAAAAATATACCATACCAAAAGATGTAAAAAGTTGGTAGATAGTAAAAGTTAGTAGATATCACCTAGATACTACCAAAATATATATATATATATATACACAGTATGCTATAAAGATGCAAAATGATAAGTTAATTTTTTGGTAAGACTAGTGACTTGTGTTTAGAAAGGCTTAAAATTTATGTTTGATACTCATTATTATCTTGTACTAGATGGATGTGAATGGTGATTAGTCAAGCAAGAAATTCATAGAGACGAAGAAATTCTATCACTGTAGGGGAACTTCTCTGTATTACATGTTGTGAAAAATAAAATGACCAAAAATAATCTGTTAAGTTGGTTACTTCCCTTATTTATACCAATGCTATAAGAGAGTGAACATCCAATAGCTAAAGTATAAATGTACAACTATATATTAGCCTAACATAAAGAAATAAAAAAAACTAATATCAAAACTATAAATAAACTTCCACAACCCCATCTAAAGTTGGAGCCTCTCAAAGGCCTAACTTGACACAAAGATGATGCAATTAAGCAACACTTGATGACTTAGTAAGTAAGTCTGCAACTTGATACATTAAAGAAATATAAATAGGATGAAGGAAACCCAAAGCCACATAATCTCTAACAAAATGCACATCAATGTCAATGTGCTTCATTTGATCATGAAGACAAGGATTCTAAGCAATCAACAAGGTAGACTTATTGTCACATGCTAGGGGAACTGGAAAAGAAACAGGCAATTGTAAATCTCTAAGAATAAACAACACCCTAGGAGCTCCTTTCTTGTCATAGATAGACTGTGGTATGTAGCTTCCGTAGTTGATGTGGACATTGTTGGCTGTTTCTTGGTTTTCTAAGAAACCAAAGCAATACCAATCATGACACAATAACTAGAAATAGACTGTTGATCAAGACTATACGAACCTTAATCTAAGTAAGAGAACCGATGAGGCTACAATTGGTTATTGGAAGGATAAAATAAGCCCAACGAAGCTAAACCTTTCAAGTAGCGAAGAAGGTGAAATAAGGCTTGAAGATGTGGCTTGTATGGACTAGAAAGGAACTAACTAAGGCATGCATAGCAAAAGTGATATCTGGTCAGGTAAGAGTAATGTATAACAGCCACCCAATGACTCGTTGATAGCATGTAGGGTCTACTGACGCTTCCCCTATGGAAGTATCAAGTTGTACTCATGAATGTAAAGGAAATAAAGCTGGCTTAGCACCTGACTATCCAACATCTTGTAAATCATCAAGGATCAATTTTCATTAATCAACAAGAATACCCTTCTTTGTTTGGCATAGCTCAAGAACAAGAAAAAAAAAAAAAACCCAAGTCTTTAATGGTAAAAACTTCATCCAGCCACTTCATAACATGAGAAATAAGTCTTTCATTGGACCTAGTTGAGAGAATGCCATCCTCATATAACAAAAAGAAATACGCTACCATCATTAGTATGAGATGTGAACAAAGAGTCTTCATGTGGTGATTGAACAAAGCCAAGAGAAAGTAAAAATTTAGAAATCTCCAAATTCTATTATCTTGAGGCTTGCTTAAGCCTATATAGAGATTTCTTTAAACGACACGCTTGATTTGATGAGGTTTTGTCATAACCTCTAAGAGATATTGTATAGATATCCTCATCTAGATAAACATGCAAGAAAGCATTGTTGACATCTACTTGATGCAAAGACTATGGACATGCAACAGCTATAGCAATAAGTATATGAATAGTAACCAACTTTGTAACCAAAGAAAAAGTGTCATGATAATCATTACCTTCAATTAAGTAAATCCCTTAGCAACTAATATAGCCTTGTACCTTTTAATGGTTCCATCTAGTCTATATTTTATCTTATAGACCCAATTGCTTTCTTGCCTTTAAGAAGGGAAGTAAGCTCCCATGTATCATTTCTCTTAAGAGCTAAAAGTTCAATGTGCATGGCATCTTGCCATTCTTTATGTTGTGATGCTTTAAAGTAACTACGTAGCTCTTAGGTTGTTAACACTTTGGTAAAGGAAGCCACAAAATCAATAGGATAAGCATCAAAGATAGAAATATCAAATAAAGTGTATTTATGGTGTGCAAGGGGGTATTTATGGTGTTTGTGATTAGGAAAAGTGGTGGTTGAAGGCAAAGCAAAGCTTAAATAAGCTTGATGTACAAAGTGCCACAATCATTGTAGTACTTTTCTTTCTCTAGTTGACCTCCACAATTGAATAGAATCAGACCTAACAACTCCTTGTGATTTCTCATGAATAAGACAAGAAGTAGATTCAAATTATGACTCATCAAAAGTGTGTACAATAGTAGAAGAAGGAGCAAAATCAGGAGAAGAAGAATGAACAAGAATAAGAACAATATGTAATGGATTGGACTCAAATAAAACTGATACATATGAGGACGCTAAATAGGATTAGGAAGCTCATACATTTGTTTGAAAGGAAATATATCTTCAAAAAGTACATCCTGTAAAACAAGAACTTGTTTGTGAGAAAGATCATACATCTTATACCCTTTTGTCCATGTATATAGCCTAGGAATGCACATTTAACTCCTCTAGCTTCAAATTTGTCCTTTGGACAAGGATGTTTGGAAACATAACATAAACAACCCGTAACTCTTAAGTGATCATATGAAGGAGGTGAACCAAAAAAATTCTCATGATGAGTTTTCCAATCCAAATTTGCCATAGGCATCTTATTGATAAGATATGTAACTGTAAGTATACAGCCGCCCCCCTTCCCCCCACCCCCCCCTAAACTCCTTTAGCAAAGTAGCATGTAACCTAAGTGCTCAAGATGTCTCCAACAAGTGTCTACATTTTCTCTCTACTTTACCATTTTGTTAGGGGGTATAGGTTATAGACCTTTGACGTAGAATATCTAAGCTCTTGAAAATATCTTGGTACATTTTGGACAAGAATTCTAATCTATTATCACTTCTCAAGAACTTAGGAGTTATAGAAAAATGACTAACAATATAAGCAAAGAAATTTTGAAGAGTTGAAGTTGTTTGACTCTTGTGATGAAGTTAGAAAGTTGATTCACTTAAACTATATATAAAAAATAAATCACAAATACTCCAGCAAGTATACTAGGTCGGAATCAAGTAATACAGAGCAAAAATAGTTATCGATCTCTCAAGGACTTAGAAATTATTAATCCTATACTAGTTCTTATCGATATTCAAGCAATCAAAATTAAATTAATTAATCTAATAATTACCCTAAAACTATTGAAAAGAAAATAACTATAAAATATCTAAAATTAAGTAATCAATTGAGAATTATAGGAAAATAGAATCCACCCTAGATATCCAAATCAAATTATTATCATGTTATATAGATTAATAGCTATGTGGATATTTAAGTGAAATTATTATGCCTTAAAACTTATGGACTTAATCCTTTAATTAATCAGTCAACTCCCACATCTTTAATTAATAGTAGATTCTAAATTATAATCATATATCTCCCAATACTATGATTGTCTAATGTTATAAATCAATTATCCATAATATCTTAGTGAACAATTAATCACCAAACATCGCATTAATCTCTAGATAATTTCTAATTAATTCAATTAACGTTACTTCCAAAATAATCAATCAAATTAATTAAGAATTTCGAACAAACCCTATATCAACTCCCATATCACTAAGGTTTCTAACAATTATAACCAATTAAATAATTATAATCGAAATCATAGAAATTGTAATCATGAATCATCCTTATATTTATTAATCCTATAACACAAACATAATCATTATCTTAACTATCTAGGGTTTCATCAATTCCTACCAATAAATTTAGCCAACCATGGAATTTAAAACGAAAGCACAATTACTAATTGAAATTACAACTACTAATTGAAATTGCAAAGAGATTCATAATTGGAAGCATGAATAATTCATAAAATTGTATATATATAATTAAAATAGATGTCACCAATTCTGTAATTGAAAAAGATAAACTTTAATTGCAACTCTAAAACTTAGTCTCTACAGCAAAAGCAAAAGCAAAATCTTCTCAACAGTCCAAGCGATTCTACAAAAGAATTCTCCAAGAACTATCTAATGACTGTTCTACGACTCTCTAAGTCTAAAGAAAGTGTATGTATGTGTCAAAAAAAATCTCTCAAACAGTAAAACATAAGGCTATTTATAAGAAAAATTAGGGTTAGCTCACGTGAGGTTTCTTTTTTCAATGCCGGCGGTGTAAACTTCAAAGGCTGCCAATGTATATTGTAGGCCGGCTACCTTTAATTCCAAATTGCAATGTGTTAATTCAGACTTTGTTCATTTGCGTAAAACTCCTTTAAATTGTTCGTAATTCCACTCTTGAATCCTTTAATTCTTAAAATATCCAAATAAAAATAATTAAGTATCATTTCTTAATGATTTCTATAAAATCAATAATACTTCTATCTAATTTGCACATTAAAACATAAAAAATATGCCTTTATCAAAAGTCCAAATAGACTTAATGTAATCATCAACAATGGTAAGGAAATATTTTGCATGTGAAATTGACTTAACATTGTAAGGACCCCAAATATCAATATGTAAAAGCTTCAAAGCAAAGGAAGAAACATGACTACTTGACATGGGAAGCCTATGAAACTTAGCTTTTTGATATATATCACAAACAAATTGATGAAAGTCAAATCCTTTACACATATTTAGATGTTGAAGTTTGAAAATTAAACTATGCCTCATATGTCATGAGACAAATGAAGAAATTTATTACTAGTACTAAGAATAGGAATAGAATTGTAAGTATCAACCAATTCACTCTTGTTATTCAGAGAAATATCCTCCTTGTCAGCTTATGTTTATAGCACATAAAGACCACAAATGCTCTAGCTACTACCATTGATTTAAGGGCTTTCCGATCTTGAAATGTACATTCAACTAAGTTAAAAATAGGAAGTAAATGCTAATCTCTAACTAAGCTATGTATAGAGAGAAAGTTCTATATAAACTCTAGTATAAGGAAAACATTATGTATGACAAGCAAAGAGTTTGTCATGATAGAACCAACTTGAGTAACTGTCAAGACTCTTCAATCAAGTAAGCTGACTTTTATAAGGTGTGAAAGGGTAGTAATGTTATGTAAAATAGTGAAATATGGTGTCGTATGGCATGTAGCTCCTGTATCCATAACCTAAGAGTACATGTTATTAAGAAAAGCATTACAACAAAAAGAAAAATCAAGAATACCTGCAAACTAGATATTATTAGCTATAGCTAAGACCTTTTGTGGTGCTCCTTTACTCTTCATGATACTTAACAACTCTTTACACATATCATGTACTAATCTTCATCAAAATCCTATCCAATTGCAAAATCAAGAGGTGTATCCACAACATAAGTTTTAGTTCCTTAAACAACCAAATTTTGATCAATCAATCAATGAGTAACTCTAGTAACAATACTCGCTACATTCTTCTCTTCAATAAATTTCTTGGCTTTAAACCAATTTAGATACCTTATAATCTAAAAACAATTATCCATAATGTGTCCTTCTTGCTTGCAATGCTTACAAACAATTTTACTTCGACTTTTCTTTTTATCAAGCATAGTTCTTATGCCCTTTGTATTGAAAGCAATGACTTCAACATCAATCAAAACACTTGATGTTACTAATTTTTGCCTCTCAATTTAATGAACTAGATAAAAGGCCTTATTAACCAAAGGTATAAGATCCATGGAGAGAATTTGATTACAAACTCCATCATATACCTTATTTAATCCCATTAGGAACCGCGTTAACTAGCTTTATGAATCAAATTCCATAAGTTTTTCTTTAAAATCATGTGTACACAAACTCATCCAACTACAAGTACAATCAGGATATGCATGTAATGTGGTGCAATTCATCCCAACATTTCTTCAATTTTGCATAATAGCTACCAATGCTACTATTATTTTGTTTCAAATTGTACGTCTTGTGTTGCAATTGAAATATTAAAGGTCTATTAGACACATCGTTCTATTCAATAACGTCTTCCCATAACTCCCTAGCATATTGCACATACAATAAACTTTATGCAATATCAATCAATGTGGAATCAAGAAGCCAGCAATGAACCATGTAGTCATACTTTAGCCATCTAACTAAATCCGGTGAATGATCAGGAGGTTTGACAATTGTTCCATCTATATGATCATTAATTTGGCACTTGATGCTATTTTTACAGCCCTACTCTAACCTAAGAAATTATGTCCATTGAAAACTAGGTTTCCTATTATGGTATTAGGAATGTCCGAACTAGATCCACTACTTGAAGACGCAATATTCATGCTTTGAATCAGAAAGTCAAGAGTTGTACCTTATAGCTCTTATACCATATGAATGGTGATTAGTCGAGCAAGAAATTCATGGAGACGAGGAGAACTTCTCCGTATTACGTGTTGTAGAAAATAAAATGACAATATAATATGTTACGTTGGTTACATCCACTATTTTTACTAGTGCTACAAGAGACTGAACATCCAATAGCTAAAGTGCACGTGTACAACTACATATCAGCCTAACATAAGGAAATAAAACAGAACTAATATCAGAATTACTGCCTCTCTTTCTTTTGGCTATGGAGTGATCGTGTTGCTTGTACCTTTGAGTTAGTGAACCTCGTTTAAATCTAAATTTAAAACTATTTAGCCATGGTTTTAGGGTTTAGACTAACAGGTGATAGCAATCCGTCCGAGTGGCAACAGTGACAGATCTCCTGGTACCATAATTCCAAGATCGTGTCCAAGATCTTAAGGATAGCAAATCTTTTGTAAATATATTATTTGTAAAACCATCTAACCTTTCCTTTTATTTGCATAGACAGTAGATACTATTTGTCATTTAAGTTTTTTGTCATGTTAATTATAAACCAGGTGTTTTGCCTGCACATGATAAAGTGTGCATAACAATCAATAGGTTGAATTAATTATTTGTCTCAATTCCCTATAAGTTCAAATTAATATATAAATGCAGTATTAAATTTAATATGATGGTATCTATACGGTAAATATATAAATGCAGTATTGAATTTGATATGATGATATCTACGGTAACAAAATTATTAAATCCCTTTCCTAAGTTTATGTGAGGCGCTAGCCACTATCATCAATTAAACTGTCACATATATGAGGTACCGTGAATTATGACAATTTGGATATTCGATACTCGTTGTGTAATGTTTACGAATAATACAGATGTAATTTGATCATTTATTGAAAAAAATCAAATTCGCTTCTGGATTTGTTTCAACCTGGAAGTTGTCCAAGTAGACCCGTGTGAACAATCTATCATGGATGCCGAACTTATCATTGGATTTGTTGTTAGTTTAATGAAAAGGGGTTGTGGTTAGATAATTATTCTGTTAGACCTATGTAGACGGCTAATTCTTCAAGTCGCGATGTGACAGCTTAATATTTTTTTTTTTCTAGTAACATTATATTATCCTTTTGGTAATACTTTATAAAAGTGGTAACAATTGGTATTTATCAATATATATATATTTTAAAGTTTTGATAGCATTATAGTTTCTTATAATATTCCAAAAAATTAACATAGGTTTTTTTGAGACTTAATATTAAAACGTCAGATGGCGATTTGCTCCAAGTATATTTTTATGTAGACCTATGTAAACCATTGAAGGGGGGAAAAGACCATTTATGAACCATAAAGAAAGATGATAACAAAACTGGTTCATGAAAATAACTATAGTAACCCAACCGTGTGATCGGAGACGGAGTCGTTTCATGTGGATGGTACCAAGTCATTCATTGATCTTGTAAGGTGCTAATTCTTTTTATAGTCTTTCCTAGGACATGAGATTATTGTACTACAATGTAAGGTGAGGCTAAGCGAAAGCTTCAGTGACTTTCACACCCCTTATTAATGATGTATAAGTCGCATTATCCAGTTGATGCATTGCACTTAAAAGAATATATATACTCGACATTTAATTATTACTTACTTTGATAAGCCTTTTGAAATGGGTGATTCTTGTGTATAGTTGACATTATCAAAAGTTTATTGCAACTTTTTAGGTATACTATAGATACACTCCTTAAATTATTGATAATGGATAAATAGACCTTCTAAAAGGTTAACTTATGATTTTGCCTCCTTTAAACTAATGAAAATATGCTCACATTCACCAAACCACCATAAAGCCCAATTATGCTATTTATGGTTTTTTTAACTATATCTTTTGTTTTTGGCTAATAATTTAAAAGTTATTTACATATTTTTAAAAGTAATTTCAAAGTAAAATCATGTTTTAAAAATTTAGAGGGTCTCTTTATATATTACCAATAATTCAAAAGATTTATTTACAATTTTCTTATTATTCTTCATCACTTAATTTATCCAATGGTTATGAGACATGGATAGGTATTTTTATTAATTATAAGCATTAAAGGTATGCAAGTGAGTCAAACAAACTAACTTTGCTTGGTTCATTTTCAATTGCAAATTAAACAAATCAAGCTTATTTAATTTATTTTCTAAATGAGTAAAAAATATTCAATCTTATCTCTTTTTTTAAGCGAGTTAAATGAGCCGACTTATAAGACAAGAGTATAAATAAGCTAATCCAAACCGACTTATTTCAACTTGCAAATTAAACGATCCAAGTTTACTAAGTAGGTTAAATGAGCTTAAATGTGCAAATCGGCTAAAAGGGCTAATTCGAATTGGTCTATTTCGATTACGAATTAAATTCATTTGATTCGTTTTTTAAATTGAATAAAAATACTTAACTCTAATCAATTTTTTAAGTAGATTAAATAAATCAATCTAAATATATTAAAACCTATATGCATTATCGAGCATCGAACGTGTGGGTAAAGTTGTTACGCGTAATGTAGCCAAAGCCCTAGCACGCGGCCTGCATCATCCCAAGATATCGCCTCCTTCTTGCTTACATCTGGGGTGTCTCAAAGAAAAGCAATTATACCTCGGTTCTTTAAAGTCTCAATTATTGACAGCGAAATCCTGCAGGTTGGGGGAGGAACGTCGTAACCCTCGCTCGAAGGTTATTTGGAGAGGATATCTATTTCATCCTTTCTTTATTTTACACAAAATTATTATGACCGCATTCACCTAGAATTTTAAATACCGAATAATCATTTTTAATGAATTGCTATAATCGAAAATATTGAATAACAATTTATTTCTTTCACTTATAAATTTTTATTTAATATTTCATTTATTTATGTATTTTTTCTATAGATACTCTATTCTCATAAATTGTGTTGAGGCTGTATTAGACTTTTATTTCATTATTTATTCTTGTATCAATTAAAGCAAACAGGTTGTTTGTATAGTGCATAGCAACCAAACTGACCTTATTCTCTTCATGTTTAGAATCCTCTAACACTAGGGAACGTATGAATTTTAATAAACTTTCCTTTGTTTAAAAGTGGAAGGAAAGTCGGAGAGAATTGATTTAGAAAGGAAAGTTTTCTGTAAGGCTACATATGTTATTCTCCTTAAAAAATGAAATGATTTAGGAAGAAAATTTTTTTAAATTTCAATTGTAACCTTATTTTTTGATGTCATATCACCTTTTTAAAGACAAAATAATAATTACATATATTAAAATATTTTTAAATATTATCTTAAAAATCTTTCCTCTAACAATCATTGCTTCCTTTTTCCTTGAATCTAAATAAGAAAACAAATATTTTTTCACTTTTATTTTCTTTTCTATCTAATTCTTTTCTCACATTTTTCTTTCCTTCCGATTCCTTCCTTCTTCTACACAGTGTAAATGTTTACAAATTCTCTGACTTGAGATTCTTCCTTTTTCTATACCCACAAACAAGAACAATGACTTTCTCGCTTTTGCATGAGACAGCGTAGATCGAATTCGAACTATTCATATATTAGATTAGAAATTTCAAAGCCAATCCTACAGTTATCCCATATAGGCAAATATAGTTTTCCATGCTTTGCTTACTATTGATCGATCGAATTGTCAACTTGCAGTCCAATTGACCTACCAAAATTTTACATGCTTTCTATTCCCTAAAAATAACGTATTCACTCTTGTTTATCCACTTCTGCTACTACACCGAACTTACTGTTTCGTGAAACCAGAACCGAAGATGATTGAATGTGTAAGGAATGATAAGTAAGAAGTCTAGAAAAGGCACATTTATGTCGATGTGTGGTCTCTTTTTGTTTCATTTGGGGTAATATTAGTGTTAAAATTTATTAAAATAAATAAATAAATGAAAATTTGAAAACTTGGGCTCGAAAAGGATATATCCATGATTGAACTTTGATGGTTCGTAGTACTCATATGTGAAAACTTTCATCAAGATATTAAATTATTGCTCCATATAGCCCTGGCCGATGGCTACAAGGAACATGTACACATTTGCCACGCGTATTTTGTGTACCGTTTCAGGATTTTGTTAATAGCTGAAATGTAAAAGCAACTGTGTATAATTTGTCTTCCTCCGGTTCAGGCTGACTGAAAATGTAAAGATCTTTTGTTTTTTTACTTGACTCCTTCGTTCCTAAACAAATGAACAAGCTCAGGGATTCTAATTTTATATCCGAATTCGTTTACGAACAAGTGAATACATGATCGAAAATGCTTTAGAATAATCACATAATTTGTTTGAGTTTGTACCTCTATAGAGTACATTTATAAAAATAATATAAAAATACAGTATTCGAAGAAAAGTTTACAAGAGTGATGTGATCTTAATTTTGCATTGAAAGCACAATCTAAAAGTATACTTTCAAGATGCGATTTATGAATACACCTTCTTTATTAAAAAAAGCATACACATAAAGCACGCTTTCTTAATAAAACTGAAGGCACAAACATACTATATGCCTTTAATTTCCCTGTTTAAACCCCAAATTCCATATTCATGCCTCATTCTTACATCTTCCGATTTTAAAAAACTCTTAAACCCTTTAATTTCCTCTCTTCAAGTAATAGCGTGACTCTATTCTTTTTTACTGATTTGTTAGTAACACTTAGCCATCCTTTATTTCACAATTATTTTTTAATATATGAATTATATTGTTAATATGGTAACATTTATATTGTGGAATGATACTATACCATTCCTGAAAAAGTGAATACAAGACAGACCGTATATTGTTTAATTAGTTACCACTTTGAGGAGCCATAGTAGTCTCCGTTGAACCGCTCAAATCCCACGAGTGAGTAAATAAAGAGACATATAAAACAGATGATATAAATATTAGGTTATATTGAAGGTAAATGGCACATTTATGCCTTTAGTATAATTAAAAAGGCACTATTCTGCATACAGTTTTCTTTTTTTTAATAAAAAAGACATACGTATAAATCATGCCTTCTTTATTAAGAAAAGTATATTCCTGGATCATATCTTTCTTGTTAATTGATTTTTATATTAAAAGCGCATGCTTTCAATACAAAAATCAAACTCATAGTAAAGGCATATGATTACTCCCGTAAATTTTTTTACGAACATTCTATTTTTGTACTATTTTTGCAAATGTAGTTTATAGGGATATAAAACTCTAATTTATTTTGGGCTTTAGAGCTTTTGGGTAATAAAAGAGATTTTTTTTTATGCTAGGGTTTTGTGCTTATGGATGAACGAAAATCAAAAGATAAGGACGGTATCAAAATTTGCTAATTTGCACAAATATCAAACACAAGCTAACTTGTGATCAAATCACAAATTGATGTGACCTACGATTTGTGAAACTCTATAGATATTAAACAATATCTAATATGATTTATGGACGGTGGTAACAAGATTTAAAATGATCTATAATATAGCAGGATGAACACAATGTGTACCAAGAATAATAGAAGGTTTTCAATATTCAATAGAACACTCAGATGGCCACATAAGCTTGTCAGTAATTTCAATCGAGAAGATCAATAAACTTAAGCTATTGAAAAAGTGGCATATTCTTGGAAAACAAACCAAATAACCCAAACTGAAAATGAAAACTACTTAAAAAAAAATTAATGCTACGGTAAATAACATTAAAATTAAATGTCTAAGAAGAAAACTAATCACACTAAATAAAATAAAACAAATATCACAAACATGCCAAGTGTGGACTAAGTTCATGACTCCTGTAGACCCGACTTAGAGACCATTTTGTGTGGCCCAACGGTTTACCGAAAGTGGCAACTAATTCCTATAGATCAGACTTAGATAAGCATTTGGATTTTTGTGATTATTTTTTAACAGCAGTTTCTGAGTATCAAAACCTTATTACATGAAATCCTATTTTTTTAGAATGAGTTGAGGAAGTGAGCATTATTAGTGAAGAAGAAGCAAAAAATTGGAGTTTATTAAGACCAATGCTACGAGCTTCCAGAATACAATAGGATTTTCGTAAAGCTGATCCTTATGAATGTTACGACGAATTTGATTGGGAAATCCAATGGTAAAAAGAGGGAGATTCATTAGCTCGTTATTTAGTCTGAATTAGTGAAACGATAGAACCTATAAAAATTATTCAATAGGCCTTAGAAGGAATTTCAGGTGGTCCCTACGAGAATTTAGAAATCTAATGATTTGATAGAAAAAAGGATCCCAAATGGAATAATTTTAGATATTGATACATTAGTAAAAATCCATCTCCCACTTTTGAATTGCCGAAACAAAAACTTTATGTAAGAGTTGAAGCCCCAAAAGAAGAATTGGGAATTTTTTTTATTAGGAGATCAAAGCGGTTTTCTGTGGAGATAGAAAATTCAACAACCTAACTTTATCAATTTGCAAATTCTTCCCCAATTAGTTAAAAGAATAAAATTGGCTGATATTATGATGATAGTTGGTATCATAGATATCATTATGGGAGAATTTAATCGTTGAAATGATAATTGATACAACAGAAGTACAAGATATCAATTATTTTTTTCAAATTGGAATTCTTAAATGAGATCTATGGAATCATATGGATGCTTATACCTATTTTTACTCTTGTATTGAGAATCAAAATAGGAGTACTCATCATTGCGTGATTAGAAAGAGCAATATTTGCAAGAATACAACAACGTATTAGGCTTGTATATGCTGACCCTTTAGGAATTCTTCAAGCTTTAGCCAATGGGATAAAACCTGTTTTCAAAGAGAATCTCCTCCCATTTGGAGGAGATACTCGTTTATTCAGTATAAGATCATCTATAGCAATTATATCCATTTTACTAAGTTATTTAGTAATTCCTTTTAGTTATCACCTTGTTTTATCTTATATTAATATCAGGGTTTTTTTTATGGATTGCCATTTCAAGTATTGCTCCCATTGGACTTCTTATGTTATGATATGGATCAAATAATAAATATTCCTTTTTAGGTGGTCTATGTGCTGCTGCTCAATCAATTGGTCATGAAATACCATTAACTTTTTGTGTGTTATCAATATCTTTAAGTGCAATTCGTTTAAACATAAACTTTTTTTTATTCTGTTATTTTTAGTAAATGGGTTGAATAGATATCTTCATTTTTTATTCATCATTCAAGTCGATGAACTAAATCCAATAGTTATATGAATGAAAAAAAAATAGCTTTGAAATTAGCTATAAAAAGATTGAGTCTAATTTCTTATGTACAAGAATTAAAGAAAGGAAATATAATTAAGACCTTTACCTAAGATTGAGGGATTAATTATCCCATCTTGTAGCGGGCTCAAAAGACCAACCATATAGAGTTTTCATTATCGTTTTTATGTATTACCATAGTGCATGATTAAACAAAAATGAGTGGATGTTAGGAACATAAAATACATAAAGGATTAGCAATGGAGATTTTTTAGGTAAATTATCCAAAAGGATATATTTAAATATAAAAAAAAAAAAGAATCCTAATCAGGGCTTTAAGTTGGTAAAAATGATCAAGTAGTACTCCCTACGATTCTGATCCAAAGTATGCTCCTATCTATAGATTCAAAAAATGACTATCAAGAACGAAATAATCCTTTTTTTAAGTCCTCTTTTTAAGAAAGAAGAATATAAATGAAAAAATAAAAAGATCTTTTTATTCTTTCATATATTCATAAAACTTGTGTGTCATGGTAGATGAACTACTTTAGAATTTTATTTTTCATAATCGAAAAAAGATAGGTTGAAAAATCTATTTTAGTTTTACAAGGAGTATTTTATTGAAAAATTAAGTTATTACTTAAAAAAGAAAAATTGAAATTATTAAAGGATGATATCAATTCAAAGCCTTTTGTTAGTTATTATTATAACAGACATAATTCCATTAGTCTAATTCGAGACTTTCGAAAGGTTTTGCTCTATTTTATCTATATATATTTATATTACAAACATATTAACATAAAAAATATTGAACTAGCCCTTAGATTTATAGGTGGCCTTAAAGGAGCCGTATGAGGTAAAAATCTCATGTGCGGTTCTATATTAGTGATAGGAACAGTGATGTTCTCAACGACTATGATTATCTAATAGTTTAAGCACAATTAATATAATTGAAGCCCAATCAAAATATGATTTTTAGGGGTGGAATTTATGGTATTAACCTATAGGGTTTATTGTTTTTCTAATTTCTTCTGTAGTAGAATGTGAGATATTACCTTTTGATTTACTAGAAACTTAGGAGTAGCTTATCAAACAGAGTATTTAAGTATCAAATTTGGTTTATTTTACATTGCTTCCTATTTAAATCTATTAGTTTCTTCGTTATTTGTAACAGTTCTTTATTTGGGCGGCTAGAACATCTCGATTCCCTGCATATTCGTTCTTGAGCTATTTGAAATAATTAAAGTGGGTACAGTCTTTAAAACAACAATTGGCATTTTTACTACATTAGCCAAAATAGATTTGTTTTTGTTCATTTCTATCACAATAAGATAGACTTTACCTAAACTAAGAATGGACTAATTATTAAATCTTAGATGGAAATTTCTTTTACCTATTTCTCTCGGTAATCTATTATTAACAACTTCTTCTTGACTCTTTTCACTGTAAAGGAAATAAAATAAGGAATATGATAATTTATATTTACAACTTTTCTCAAACAAGAGAAAGAAACAAATATCAAATTATTCATAGATCTTTATGATACATTCCCTATTGTAACTAAGTTCATGAATTAAAGTCAACAAATAGTACGAGTTGCAAGGTACATTAGTTAAAGGTTCATGATTACCTTATCCCACGCAAATCGTTTACCTATAACTATTTAATATCCATATGAAAAATTAATTACTTCAGAGCATTTTCGTGAACGAATCCATTTTGAATTTGATAAATGTATTGCTTGTGAAGTATGTGTTCGTGTATGTCTTGTAGACTTATCTATTGTAGATTGGAAATTAAAAACTTGTATATGAAAGAAATGATTGCTTAATTATAGTATTGATTTCGAAATTTGTATCTTTTGTGGTAACTGTATTGAGTATTGTCCAACAAGTTGCTTATCAATGACTGAAGAATATGAGCTTTCTACTTATGATCATCACGAATTGAATTATAATCAAATTGCTTTAGGTTGTTTACCAATATCAGTAATTAACAATTATACAATTTGAACAATTTTTAATTCACCTCAAATAAAATAAAAACGGAAAAATCCTTTGATTAAAGAGTAATTTTGAATTATTAAGGTTAAATTTCTCTAAAGTAAAGTAAGGAATGAGTTCTTTATTTTTTTTTTTCCTTGCTTGGCCAATAACTATAGATTCCAATCTACTCTTGATTGGTTGGTGAGAAGTGTAATTTTTTTTTTTAATTTAGATTGAAAATTGTATAAGTAAAATAGTAATTAATATACACAATTAGTTAAAAATAGATAATTTCAAATCTTTCAAATAAAGAGAAAAATGATATTGGTCTACTAATTATACCTACATTAATTTTAACCTATTAAATTCAAATTTAATTCAATTAAATTAGGAATAAATCATAAAAAATTTCCCGGTTGGGACAATAAAATCATGAAAGACATTTTGATTATTTTATATTTTACACAAAATGGATTTTCCTAGACCAATACATGATTTTCTTTCAGTTTTTCTAAGATCAGTTCTTATATTACTTACTAATATAATTTATACAGCCTTTTCATTAAGATCAGTGTTGAACCAAAGGTTCATTAATTGATTTTGATGAAAACAAAACAAAAGTGACTAATTAAACTAAGTTTCATTTGACTATATTGAGTTAAATAAATAAGATCAACAAATTTGCTTAACAATTAAATACACCAATTGACTCTATAAGATATTTAATCTTTTGAGTGTTGATCAAATGATCTTAAAGTTATATTGCAAAGTGTAGTTGTTTGTTGTGTATTGTGTGTTAAAAGTATTTCCAGGTGATACTTAACTTAACAGGCTATCGGCTCCAGGATGAACCAAGCTGACAGTGTGAAGCCCTATATAACAAAAAGAAGAACTACCTGATCATAAAGAGCCAACATGCTGGTTCACATGTTAGTGTTCATGTTGGTAACACAATTTGTTACCAACTTATCAGTAAAGGAAGGTACTGGTATGTTGGTAAAGGTAAGGTACTTGTTTTAACTAACCATTAGAGCATTTAATGCACTATAATGAGAAAATTGAATGAAATGATATAAATGCTCAACAACCTAACTAAGGACAAGAGAGAACTGATCTTTTACTGCAATATTCAACATTCTTTTATACTTTTATTATCTATTATTCCCATTGTCTCTTGTACCCTAATTTGTAAATATTTAAAGCGATTTGAAGTATAGTGCTTATGAGCTATTAGTTATAAAGTATTGAGAGTTAAAAGCACTACAATAATCCTTAAGATTGAGTTTGGTATTGTGAGTTGAGAATGTGATTTGTGTTGAGAATTGTGAGTATGAAACTTGTGTAACCAAGTTTTTGTTTGTGTAGCTTTTAGAGCTTAAATTGAGAAATCAATAAAGTGATGTGAAGTCTTCGATTGAAGGCTGATATCTGGCAAGTGCACCTATCAATTTTAATATAGCGGATGTGAGTCCAAGTCGATCCCTCAGAGACATCAAATACTAATATTAACCTTAGCTTTATTAGCTAACCGGAAAATTGTGATAAGTTGAATAAATTAAAAATACTAAAATTAACAAACTAACCTAATTATGAGACTTGATTAAGTAATTTAGAAAGCGATAAAACTAAGAACAACTTCAAGAAAGCAAATAACGTATTTAGGAATTATTTCCCTTAAGGTTTAACATGTGACCGCTTAAAATGTATCCAATTAAATCACTATTATTCTTGACCGGAAGGATTCACAATTAAAGTTAATCCTTTATCAAGCATATTAACCCTAATCCTAAATTATTTACCAGAATCTCTTCACTTAGTAATATAATTTAGAATCACATTAATGTATAATGAATTCCCATACAAAAAAATAACTTTCTGGAAGAAACATGTATCTTATCTCTAAGTACACATGAAATTCTCTCGAATTATGTCAAGATCTCATTACACATGTAATTTCTCAATCATCATGCATAATATCATAGATTGATACTCTAGAAATATCAATTAACAATTAAATAACATAATTGAATCAAGAAAAGATAGAAACTTTATTGAAAATTATCTATCAATCAATCTAATAGTCACATGAAACCCTAAGTTCCATAATCCTAAATACAAGAATCTTAAGCTATCATAATGAAACTAAAAACGAATTCCAACAAAATCCTGAAATAAAACATGAAAAACCCCTTTTTGTTGATGATAAATCTCTTCAATCTCGAAGTTGGGTGATGCTTTCACCTTTTTCTCCTCCTTCTCTTCAAGTCTCTTCTCTTTTGAAAGTCCAATGTTATGTATGAAACCCTAGTATGTCCTTTTACAATATATTGTAAAGTATCTTTTTTCGTCACCAAACACAGCTTAGGACACAGTCGTGTCCCCAAGTAGTGTAACTTTCTGACCTTAGCAAATTTTCCTAGATGGACACAACCTGAAGACACAGTTGTGTCTTAAACTGTGTAACTTCAAAACTTCATAACTCATTCATTTGAACTCCAAATTAAGTAAAACTTGATTCCTTTTCTTTGTTTTCAATCCAAGAACGCGTTCAAACCTTGAAATCAAAATTTTACTCAATTAAGTATCAATTTCTTTAAAGAAAACCAAAAATGTAAGGGAAATACTATAAAATCACCATGTGAAATGTATTTAAAATAAGAGTTGTCAAACTTCCCTATACTTGAGTAATTGCTTGTCCTGAAGCAAATAAATCAAAACAAAATTTCGGGACAAGAAACGTTAAAAAAAATTTCTCACTTTTTAGGAAATCAGTGAACGAATACACTTGACCCGAAGAAAAGTAAGAAAATCATTTTCAATTAACTTGCAATAATAAAGTCAACCAATTTCACCCTTAACAATGTCATAATTTCACCTGATCATATTCAAATGCTCCAACGATACTTAATACTAGAGTTCATTAGTTAATTTATGGAAGTCAAAGTTTACCCGAGTCATTTAACCAAGGATTCTTAAACTAAAAATTAAATTTAACATCTCGCCAACCAGGAAAGAGTCATAAAAATTATGTCCATTTGACTAAAGTGTATACAATTCTCTCTTCCATCTCACCAAGCGCCATAATCTAAAACAAACACATTTTACATCCACTCATCCTCTGATCATCCTCCTAGTTCATGCTTTTGTTAGGAGGTCTTTTAAATTTACTTTATTAAAGCACAATTGTGTTGGTAGAGGAAAAGAATCTCTCTTCTGACGAACCAAGACCGATCCATACCAACTTATTCCTTATATTGATAGTGGAAACGAACCTTACTCTTTAAATGGACCAAGGCTGATCCATATCAATTTTTTTCATTAGTATTGGCATTGGGACTCAATCTCGCTTTTCTAACAGACCAAGATGAATCCTTACCAATTTTTTCTATTCATACACTTATTATTACTTTTGACCTCCAATCATTGTGATTTTTCAAGGGTTTCTTAAAAGAAGAATTTCATTTGTTTGTTTGCTAAAAATTATAGTTTTTTAAAAATTTCTAAGAGAAAGGTATACATAAAAGTAAATTTAAAAATAACTATGACTAACTCTCAACTAGTGATGTTATTCCAATCTCAAGTCTTAAAGTCCTAAGCTAAATAACTCGTAACTTTGCCCTCTACAGATTTAACTAATCAATTCTAGTAAAGTATAATAAGATTAATAATGATCAAGATGACACAGTTAATTTGGCTCAACACTTATTAATCACCTATTGCAAGTTAACTTAAAAATTAATTGGGTCAAATGTGAATAATTGGTCTCCTAAACAGTAACAAATTCATATATTTCTCTTCACCACACTTAATAATGTACATTGTCCTCAATGTACGACTAAGAAAGCACAATGGCAAGATATCAAACAAGAAAAAACATCATAGGGAGAAAGGAAATACATGTATTGAAAAAGAAACTAATACTTCCCTACTAGTCGAAAATAAGGTGAAGAAGTTCATAACGAGGAAGCCATCGTCATTACATGTCTAATTGCACATGCCTTCGCCAACTAAAAACAACAAAAAAAATGAACTAAGAAGAGGGATCGGAATCCATCTCTCCATCATCCTCATCAGATGGTGCCTCCGCCATGGTTTCATCATCGTCATCTTCACTGCCCTCAACATCATCTTCACTACCCCCAGCTGCCTCTTCCTCACTCTCACTATCCTCATCATTTGCATCCGACTCTTTCATCTTGAGAAATTTTTCCAATTTGTCTTGGCGGATATGAAGTTTATCCACACTTTCTTGAATATAACGAACCTCAATCGTCAACATATCAAATTTGTCTTCAAAGCTTGCTGAAGACGTCTAGCCTTGAGATGTGCTGCGTAAGTGTCGACCTTGACGTCTTGTTGGTAAAAGATTCATGAGTCAGAATGAATTAAGTCACATAGGAGTGACTTGAGTGACTAAGGTAAGCGAGGGCCAAATGACAACCTTAGTCCGCATGACCTGCACTAGTAAGGTGATGTAAGGGCCACAACAAATATGCCCTTTCTTCCGTGTAATGGTGGCTTGGTGATTAAAAAGTTCAGCTAGCTCAATGGCTAGATTGATTGGGTGTTTATGAATAACACTATACAAATAGAGGCAATCCTTGTTGGAAACCACACTGGTGCTGAGGCCTCGACCAGTTAATGTATATACAAAGAGCCAATGAAGAACATGATATTCAGGTTTGACCAATTGAGAAGCCTTAGTCTTTGCTGGGTCATAAGCATCACCAATAGTAATTTCGTTCCAAAATGTCCCTGGTGTTACTCCACATGGAAAACGACATGTTAAACGTTGGAACTCTTCTATCCGTGTGTATTTATCCTCATAAAGACCGAGATATTTTCCTAATTGAGCTATTGTCATGTGGAAAGGGTGGCCACTCAAAGTGAAATGGAGTTTGCGTTTGGGGCCCATGCTACTAGCACTCTCTTTATCGAGTTTATATGTGCATAAAAACTCCAATGTCAGCTCCTTATAAACTGGACCTTTAAGAGCTAAAAACCACTCCCAAATGGTTCCTTCCAATAGTTCCTTCATTTCCATTGTGAGCTCCAATTGAGCGAGAACATCCTAATCCAAACGAAGGGTGTCACTAAAGGGCTTGTTCTTAAGTAAATTATAGCGTTGCGACTGGTATTCTTCTTTGAATTGAAGCATTGGATGCTCTATCAGAGGGAGAGTGGCTAATGTTTCAATAATGACACCTTCTTGCGTTGAAGATGATGCCGCATATTTGGATTTTCTTCGAATGGTAAGCTTTGTGCGATTTGCCATTGACTACCTGAGAAGAAACACCAAACCAAATCAAAAACGTACATCCTTGCCACACTTAGTTCAAACGAAGATAGAGTTATAAAGGATTATCAGTGAAGAATATTAAAAGAATTCTTATTGGGACATTTAAACAAACATGTAGAGTGCATCCACAAAACTAGTTGGTGTAAAAGAAATGGTTAGCAAATTCATCCAACTAAGTATACATTAGACGCATTACATTACAATCAACTTAAAAAGCAAGCATCCCAACACGTCAAGACGCTAAATGACCCAAAATCACTCTCACAATGCTAATCCTAACTGGCGTAATTGAATAATGATTATCAAATTGGCAAACAAAATTCAAATTTGAGAGATCATACAGGAATATCTAACCAAAAGAGGCATCATAAAGGCATTGAAATCTAGCAACACAAGGCAATTGTGTATGTCTATTATGAAAGAATAAAAACGAAGTAAATTCTCAAACAAAATGCATGTACCAATTCCTAAAAGACCTAAATGTCGGGTAGCTAAACATGCCTAAACAATGAGGAAAATAAAGCATAAACAAGAGAGGACAAAAGAAAAAAAAAGAAAAAAATTAGGAGAACTTACTTGGATCAAGAACGTGAGGAGAAGATGGAGAGAAGATGAAATGTGAAATGAATATGTGTTGATGTTTGTAAGTGTTTGAGAGGGTGTGTATGTGTTTTAATAAATTATGCAAGGCGTGTGTTGAATCGTGTGAGTGCAAGGCAGACATGGGCTAGGATACGACTATGTCCCACGCCCGTGTAACTCTCTATTTGCAATGCCTTACCTGAGAGAACACGAGCTGGGACACAACTGTGTCCCACGCCCATGTAACTCTTTGTGTTTGAGGGATGTATTAAAGCTAGGCGCACAGGGCTGGGACATAACCGTGTCCCACGCCCGTGTAACTTTCTGTAGGTGTTGTATAAGGCTGGGTGCATACGGGCTAGGACACAACCGTGTCCCATGCCCGTGTAACTTTCTGTAAAGATAGGTCATTAAAGGGGCTTGGATGGACACGGGCATGGGACATAACTGTGTCCCATGCCCGTGTAACTTTTTGTTCTGTTTTTTTTTTTTTAGCCTAAATTCATGAATTTAAAAATAAAAGAAACTTAAAGAAATAAAAGTACTTAAACTAGAAAAATAAGACAAAGAAAACTAAAGAGAAAAAAATGAAACTAAAAAGAAAAGCCTATGACTAAAATTGAAACAAATAAAAGAAGCAAAGCAAAGCAAAGCTAGATAAAAGAAAAAGAAAATAGAATAAACTAAAAGAACTAAAGTGTGAGCAAAGTTAAACATGGGTTGCCTCCCAAGAAGCGCTATAGTTAACGTCGATAGCTCGATGGGATACGTCTTCTCATGATAGTTCTGTTGGGTAGAGATAAAACTCCTCTCGTCCAACATGCTCCAAGTTTCCACTCAAGTATAACTTCAATCGTTGCCCATTTACCTTAAATGTGCCTTTCTCCAGGTGTGTAACTTCAACAGTCCTATACGGGAAAACTTATGTAATTGTAAATGGTCCAGACCACCTAGATTTCAACTAACCTGGGAATAAACGAAGGCGAGAATTATACAAGAGGACATGATCGCCTTCTTTAAATTGTCAACCTTGTTTGATTCGCTAATCGTGGTACTTTTTGGCCCTTTCTTTGTATAATTTGGAGTTCTCATATGCTTTCACTCGCCATTCCTCTAGCTCATTCAATTGAAGTTTCCTGTGAGAACCTGCACACTCAAAATCAACATTAGCACTCTTAATTGCCCAATAAGCCTTATGTTCAATCTCTACTGGTAAATGACAAGCCTTCCCATATACAAGTCGGTAGGGTGTGGTCCCTAGTGGGGTTTTGTAAGCGGTTCTATGTGCCCATAGAGCATCATCCAACTTTTCTGACCAATCTCGCCTATGATACTCTACGGTTTTTTCAAGAATTCACTTAAGATCGCGATTAGCAACTTCCACTTGGCCACTGCTTTGGGGGTGGCACGGGGTAGCTATTCTATGTGTAACGCCATAACGTTTCAACACTTGGTCGAATTGGGCATTACAAAAGTGTGTTCCCCTATCACTTATAATTGTCCTAAGGGTGCCAAATCAAGAAAATAGGCCTTTCAAGAATTATTTTACTACCCTAGCATCATTAGTACGTAGGGCTTTAGCTTCTACCCACTTAAAGACATAGTCAATAGCTACTAGGATATATTTATTTCCATTAGAGTTCAGGAAAGGACCCATGAAATCGATCCCCCACACATCGAATACCTCGACCTCGATAATGGGGTCTTATGGCATTTCATCCCTACGAGATATATTCCCTACTCGTTAACAACGGTCACAAATCTCAACATATTTCTGGGCATCTTTGAATAAGGTAGGCCAATAAAATCCAGCCTCTAGGACCTTATGAGCTGTCCTATTGGCATTATGATGCCCACCCATAGGCCCTAAATGACAGTGGCTCAAAATTCTCCATCCTTCAAGGTGTGGTACACACCTTCGAATAACATGATTTGCACATACTTTAAATAGGTAAGGATCATCCCAAAAATAATGTTTCACATCAGAAAAAAATTTCTTCTTTTACTGGTGTAGAAGTCCCTTCGGTATAATCGTAGTAGCTAAAAAATTAACGATATCCGCGAACCAAGGAATTTCCATATCAGTTACCTAAGCGATGGCATAGAGTCGCTCCTCAGGGAATTCATCCTTGATCTCATTCTCATCGAGCACTTCCAAGTTTGGATTCTTCAATCGAGATAGGTGATTTGCTGCTAAATTCTCAGCGCATTTTTTATCTTTGATCTCCACATCAAACTCTTGTAGCAACAAGATCCACTTAATCAATCTTGGTTTTGCATTTGGTTTTGCTAATAAGTACCTAAGGGCAGAATGATCAGTATAAACAATCACTTTAGATAGAAGCAAATAAGAGCAAAACTTATCAAAGGCAAAAACAATTGCTAGCAACTCCTTTTCTATAGTAGTGTAGTTCTCCTGAGCATTAGTAAGAGTTTTGCTAGCATAGTAAATTGGTTGAAAGTGCTTGTCCCGTCTTTGCCCCAGCACTGCCCCGATTGCGTGATCACTTGCATTACACATAAGTTCAAAGAGAAGTGCCCAATCAGGTACTACCATGATTAGAGCATTGGTAAATTTCTCTTTAAGGATATTGAAAGCTTTCAAACACTCCTGAGAGAAAACATAAGGTACATCCTTCTCTAATAACTTAGTCAAAGGGCGGGCAATTTTCAAGAAGTCCTTAATAAATCGCCTATAAAAACCTGCATGCCCTAAAAAGCTTCTTATGGCCTTAACCGAAGTTGGAGATGGGAGTCTTGCAATCGCATCCACTTTGGCAGTATCAACCTCAATTCCTCGATATGAGATCTTATGGCCCAGCACAATACCCTCTTGTATCATGAAGTAGCACTTCTCAATTTGAGTACAAGATTGGTCTCTTCACACCTGGTAAGTACCCTATCCAAATTATTCAAACAATGGTCAAATGAGTTGCCAAAAACTGAAAAATCATCCATAAATACCTCCATTATGTCTTCAATCAAATCACCAAAAATTGCTAACATGCATCGTTGGAATGTAGCAGGTGCATTGCAGAGGCCAAAAGGCATTCTGCAGTAAGCAAAGGTGCCATAAGGACAAGTGAAAGTGGTCTTCTCTTGATCTTCCAGTGTAAGAGGTATCTGAAAATAGCTAGATAAGCCATCTAGAAAATAATAAAACATATGTCCAGCTAGTCGTTCTATCATTTGATCAACAAAAGGTAAGGGGAAATGGTCCTTACGTGTAGCATCATTTAACTTTTGATAATCGATACATACACGCCAACTTGTTACCGTTCTCATTGGGATCAATTCATTCTTTTCATTAGGAACTACTGTCATCCCACTTTTTTTTTTTTTGAACTACTTGCATTAGACTCACCCATGAGCTATCAGAGATGGGATATATCATACCTGCATCAAGGAGTTTGATAACTTCCTTTTTAACTACCTCTTTCATGTTTGGATTCAAGCGTCTCTAGGGCTGTACAACCCGCTTATGGTCTTCTTCCATCAAAATCTTATGAGTATAAAAGGAGGGATTGATACCTTGAATATCGGATATTTTCCAAGTAATGGCCCTCTTATGCTCCTTGAGTACTTTCAGCAACCTTTCTCTCTGTTCTTCTTCTAAATTAGATGCTATAATTACCGGTAATTTGGAGTCCTTCTCTAAGAAGGCATATTCTATGTAGTCAGGTAATTGCTTTAACTCCAATACTGGTGGCTCCTTAATCGAAGGTTTTAATTGTGCTTCCTTCCTCTTTTCAAACTCTTCAAACCCTTTCTCAATAGAGGTAGGTTTATTTGCCTCCAGTTAGGCTACCACCTCGAATTTGATAGGATCTTCCGAAGCTTCTTCCATGCCTAATTGTAAGCAACTCTTTAGCGGATCCTTAAAAAGAACTTCCTGCATATAACTTGAAACAAAAGTGTCGATAACATCCAAAAGGTAGCAAGTATCATCCTGATCAACAGACTTTTTCATAGCCTCTAAAATTTTAAACATGATCTCTTCATCTCCTACTCGAAGAATGAGCTTGCCATCACTAACATCAATGATAGCCCTAGCAATAGCTAAGAATGGTCTATCTAGGATAAGGGGCAACTCAAAATCTTCATCCATATCCAATATCACAAAGTCAACTAGAAAAATAAATTTACCCACTTGGACTAATACATCCTTAATAATGCCTCTAGGATACATCACAGATCTATCAGCTAATTGTAAGCTCATGCGTGTGGGTTTAGGTTCCCCTAATCCTAGTTTCTTGAAAAATTTATAAGGTATTAAATTGATGATAGCACCTAAATCAGCTAAAGCTTTGTCAACTAACAAGCTACCAATATGACAAGGAATTGTAAAACTTCCTGGGTCTTTTAGCTTCTTGGGTAACTTATTTTGCACAATCGCAAAACATTCTTCACCCAATATGACTGTAGAAAGCTCCTCAAGCTTCCTCTTGTTGGATAACAAATCTTTCAAGAACTTAGCGTACTTTGGCATCTGTGACAAGGCATCAACGAAAGGTAAGTTAATATGTAGTTGTTTAAAGAGGTCAAGGAACTTACTGAATTGTTGGTCATTGCGATCTTGCTTGAGTCTTTGGGGATATGGGATAGGTGGTTGATATTCCTTCACCTTAGATGACTCTACGTCTTCCGTTGCTTTTATCCCCTCCTTGCTCTTACTAGTCTCCTTACTAACCTTCCTCTCAGCATGCAACTCCTTCCTACTTCGAAGTGTCACTGCCTTGACATGTTCCTTTGGATTGGTTTTTATATTTCTCGGTAGCTTTCCCTGTGGTCTTTCAAAGATTAGCTTCGTAAGTTGACCGATTTAGTTCTCAAGGTTGCGATTGGAAGCCTCTTGATTCCTCAATGATGATTCAATGTTGGATAAGCAAGCCTCATTGCCTTGATTATATTTTGTGAGAAGTTCTTCCACACTGGACTTCTTTTCTTGAGGAAGAAGAGGTGTGAATGGTCTTTAAAATCCAGTTGGGCCAAAGTTGGTCTTTTGCTGGCCTTGATTTTGATTTTCCCATTAGAAATTGGGGTGATTCCTTCATCCGGGATTATAAGTGTTGCTGTAGGGGTTATTTTGTTGCTTGGGTGGATTTCCTAGATAATCTACCTATTCTAATTATTCTTGTGCTCCATAACCCTGCATACCAAAGTCACTTACATCCAATTGTACTTGTTGAGGGCCAACATAGAGTGTATCTATCTTCTTACTCAATAGGTCCACCTTGGCTGCCAGAGCAATGGTCAAGTCCACATCATAAATTCCCATAACCTTATGCTTGGCTCTAGTACTTTCCCACCGATAATTGTTCATCGCTATTCCTTCAATTAGGTTTTATGCTTGCTCAGGTTTCTTTGTGTTCAAAGTACCTCCTGCGAATGCATCAATCATTTGTCTTGTAGATAAATTGAGACCATTATAGAAGGTTTGAATCTGTATCCATAGTGGGAGGCCATGATGTGGGCACCTCCTGAGCAAGTCCTTGAACCGCTCCCAAGTGTCATATAGAGTCTCCGCTTCCAATTGGGCAAAACAAGAAATGTCATTTCGAAGTTTAGCGGTCTTCGCAGGTGAGAAATACTTCTCTAAAAATTTCTCTACCAATTCATTCCAAGTTGTGATTGAATTTCGTGGTAAAGAGTTCAACCACTGTTTTGCTCTACCCCTCAAGGAAAAAGGAATTAGCCATAGTCGGATGGCATCATCCGTGGCTCCATTGATTTTAAATGTATCACAAATCTCTAGAAAGCTAGAGATGTGAGCATTAGGATCTTCATCTTGGAGACTGTCAAACTAAACATATTGTTGCACCATTTGTATGATGTTAGGTGCAATTTGAAAGTTATTAGCCGCAACGGTTAGCCTTGTGATACTAAAGTCAACTCCAATAAGTATAGGCCTTGAATAGTCGGACATGGTCCGATTTGCTTCATTACCATTGTTAGCCATATGTGGTGGATCTTCTTGATCGATGAATTGAGTGTTAGCCTCTTCACCCTCTTCCTTAATCTCAATGATTTACTCGTCTTCTATGGTAGCCACAATTTGTCTAGGTCGCAATCTCAAATTTTGAAGGACAGTTCTCTCAATTTCAGGATCAAGTTCTACTAAATCTTCTAAGTTTCTTCGAGTCATGCACTACAAGGGCAAGAAATACAGAATCAATTACAGCTCTAGGTAATAAAAATAAGCAATGAAAACAAAAGAAAAAAAAAATTGGTCAAAGTAATAAAGCAACTAGTGTTCTTAATATCGAAAATCCTCGGCAACGGCGCCAAAAACTTAATATCTGGTAAGTGCACTTATCAATTTTAATATAGTAGATGTGAGTCCAAATCGATCCCTCAGAGACTTCGAATACTAATATTAACCTTAGCTCTATTATCTAACCAAAAAATTGTGATGAGTTGAATAAATTAAAAATACTAAACTTAACAAACTAACCTAATTATGAGACTTGATTAAGCAATTTAAAAAGCGATAAAACTAAGAACAACTTCAAGAAAGCAAATAACGTATTTAGGAATTATTTCCCCTAGTGTTTAACATGTGACCGCTTAAAATGTATCCAATTAAATCTCTATTATTCTTGATCGGAAGGATTCACAATTAAAGTTAATACCTTTTTCAAGCATATTAACCCTAATCCTAAATTATTTACCAAAAACTCTTCACTTAGTAATATAATTTAAAATCACATTAATGTATAATGAATTCCTACACAAAAGAACAACTTTCCGGAAGAAACATGTATCTTATCTCTAAGTACACATGCAATTCTCTCCAATTATGTCAAGATCTCATTACACATGTAATTTCTCAATCATCATGCATAATATCATAGATTGATACTCTAGAAATATCAATTAACAATTAAATAACATAATTGAATCAAGAAAAGATAGAAACTTTATTGAAAATTATCAATCAATCTAATAGTCACATGAAACCCTAAGTTCTATAATCCTAAATACAAGAATCTTAAGCTATCATAATAAAACTAAAAACGAATTCCAACAAAATCTTGAAATAAAACATGAAAAACCCCTTTTTGTTGATGATAAATCTCTTCAATCTTGAAGTTGGGTGTTACTTTCGCCTTTTTCTCCTCCTTCTCTTCAAGTCTCTTCTCTTTTGAATGTCCAATGTTATGTGCGAAACCCTAGTATGTCCTTTTATAATGTATTGTAAAGTATCTTTTTTCGTCACCAAACACAGCTTGGGACATAGTCGTGTCCTCAGGTCGTATAACTTTCTCACCTTGGCAAATTTTCCTTAATGGACATAGCCTGGGGACACAGTTGTGTCCCAAACTGTGTAACTTCAAAACTTTATAACTCATTCATTTGAACTCCAAATTGAGTGAAACTTGATTCCTTTTCTTTGTTTTCAATCCAAGAACGCGTTCAAACCTTGAAATCAAAATTTTACTCAATTAAGTATCAATTTCTTTAAAGAAAACCAAAAATGTAAGGGAAATACTATAAAATCACCATGTGAAATGTATTTAAAATAAGAGTTATCAAAGGCATTGTGTATCCGTAGAGAGTAGGGGGCGATCCAAACTCCTTGTTATATCCAAGCTTGATCTTCTTATCCTTGTCTCTTTTAATTTCCGCATTCATTATTATATTATCATTATCTTAATCATACTAGTTATTGTATTTAATTGGTAATTTCAAAAAAGATTACAATTTATCGTTAAAACTCAATTCACCTCCCTCCTAAGTTTAGCCTAGTGTTCTATAATTAATATTAGAGCCAATCTCTAATCACTTGCTTAACAGCATATTAGAGTAAAGGTCATGGCATCTAATGCATTGAGCTTTCTAAAAGGACAAACAATTAATATGCCTCCTCTTTTAACTGGTAGCAACTATTCATATTGAAAATGTAGGATATCTATATTTTTGAAAGCACAAAATAGACTATTGTGGCATATAGTTAACCAAGGACCGTTTAAGATAGAAGGAAAAGAAGAAAGAGATTACTCGAATGATGATTAGAAATTACTTGATCTAAATGAAGTTGATTTGAATATTTTGCATTATGTTATAAATAAAAATGACTTCAATAGGATATGTATATGTAAAAGTGCTAAAGGAATATAGGATGAACTACAAAACATATATGAAGGAACTAATTGAGTAAGGTATATAAAAATAAGCTTATTATGTGGATAATTTGAAAATTTTAAGATGGATTCAAATGAAACAATTGATGATATGCATCATAAGTTTATCAATATCATTAATCCCTTGAGTGTTCTTGGAAAGAAATTTACTAATCTTAAGATAAATTAGGTCTTTGCCAAGAGATTGGGAAGCCAAGAGAACTACAATCAAGGAAGCCTATGATCTCAATAAAATATCAAAAGAGTAACTTTTTTGGAACTCTTAAAATTGATGTCATGGTTAAGAGACAAGAAGAGGAATCTAAGAAGAAAACAATTGCTTTAAAGGCAACTGATAAGAGCTTAAGTAGTGATGAAAGTGAGGATGATGATGATGTAGCTACGATCACAAGAAATTTCAAAAAGTTCATGAAGTTCAATAGGAAATTAGTAAAAGATAAGGATGAAAACATATCTCGATCAAAAAGGAGAAGAAGGAAACAATCGAGTGTTATAATTGTAAAAAACCAAGTCACATTCAACAATATTGCCCAAATATTAAGAAAGTCGAGAAATGAACAAAGAAAAAGGCTATGATGGCAACTTGAAGTGATGGCGATTCAAGTAACTCGGATGGGGAAATGTGCTTCATAGCTATGGACAATGAGATATGTTTTACTTCTAGTGATTCTTCATTTGATGAGCTCAAAAATATGTATGATAAGTTACTTAAAGAATTTATTAAGGTTCGAAAGAAGAACAAGATGATGAAACAAATAATGATTGAAATAGGAAGTGAATTTGATCTATTTAGGAATGAATATAATAAAGTAAATGGTGTCAAAGAAAGTTTAGAGGAGGATAATGAGTACTTAAGGTTAGAAGTTAATGAATTAAATAAAAACAATGAAGAATTAAATCTTAGGAATGAGGAGTTGGCTAAGGAAAATGATCAATTCAAAGAAAAGTGTAAATCCCTTGAAACAAAAGTTGAAAGCATGAAAAATGAGGATAATATGGTTGATAGGCTAGGAGAGCTTCAAATTGAAAATACTATCTTGAAGTCTAAGCTAGAAAATTTAAAATAAACTATAGCTAAATTCGTGAATGGAGAAAAGAATTTGGATAAACTCTTTGGCTCTCAAAGGTAAGGATTGAACAAAACCGGAATTGGCTATAGTAGGGAATATATTTACAAGTCTTACAAAAGTTATTTTATAAAAGCAACTAAGACTTGTAACTATTGTGGTAGATATGGCCATATTGCACATACGTATGCAATACATCACAATACCAATTTGAATCATAAAGGCAAGATGGTTTGGCTTCCAAAAGGACAAGGATATATCATTGCTACTAACCACAAAGGACTCAAAGTTACTTAGGTACCAAAGAAGCAATCACATGTTTTTATAGGAACTTCAAGTGGGAGCAACTCAAAAAAATCGAATGGAGAATGCTCAAAGAAAATTCGAAATATATCCAACATGGTATTTGATTTAAGAAACTCATTCAAGTAGTCTCTATAGAATAACTAACATATTTTGTGTGTACTTGAAATTCTTTATGTTTATTAGGCTTTCATGTGCACACTTTTGCCATATCTTAATCTTCATGTCAATTATGTGTTCAAGCGTGTTTAATTGTGCTAATATCTCATGCTTAAATAGTTAATTTGATATATTTATAAAACTATAGAAATTTGATCTCTCCTCAACCACATTTGAACTTTCACAAGCACCTAGGAACTCACCTAACGTTTTTGCAATTAATTGCTTTCTAAACCATGCTTGTACTCTCACCATATTATAATACACATTTAAATCTTGCTCGGAATGGATAACTGTAAATATCATACATTTTGTGCACATTTGAAGTTACTCATGTATGTTTAGGATCATATGCGCACAATTTTGCCATGTTTTGATTTCCATGTTCAAATCCAATTCCTACATGTTTAGTTTTGTCCATAGATTGTAGTTGAATGATTAATTTGGTTTATTTTTATTTTTGTACAAATTTTACTCTTGTAGACCCAAATTAGGCTCTTATTGTTGTTTGGAAAATCATGTGATCATTTTACCTATTTGCATGCTATATGTTTTGATCATTCCACCCTTATATCTATAGGGACTATTGAAACTTTTCTAGAGTGTCAAATTATTACAAACTTGATTCAGTGTGTATGTGTGTCATTAAGCTCAATTTGTATTCAATAGTCGATTTTGATGATTTCAAGTGGTAATTTAAGGACTTTTTGAATTCTTGTTGTGATATTTTTCTTCTAACATGCTTAAATATGATGTTGAAACTTACTTGAAGTATTGATTTATCATAATTAAGCCTCATTGTTCAAAATTGGTCGTTCATACATTTACATGACTTAATAATGAACTTTCTAATAACTAATAATTTAATTTCGTTAAATCTTACTAATATTACTGAGATATAAACTTTTCACACTCAATTGGCCCTAAGAAACATTCTTATCTAGATTTCATACATAAAACATAGCGTTTAACATGTTTTGGGCACACTTGAAATCATACGTAAAGTATTCAAGTTCACACATGCACAAATTCATCATATATCGATTATCGAGCCCTATTTTGGTTTTTCTTAATTTAATTTATATTAAGCTTTACCCGCTTAATATAAATTACTCAATACTAAATTAAGGAAAAACATTTTTCTTAAAAAAATACTTTAAAAAAAATTAGAGTCACCAACCAATTATACTAGTAAAAAATAAACTTAGAATTTTCAAGTGAGAAAACCCTCCTTAAAAAAATAATTTTATAAAATTAACCAGAAAAACTAAGTTTAGGGCTAACCTTTTAAAACTAAGTTAGAATGTAAAAAAAAAGAAAAATTAATAGGCTTTATTTTTATTTTTTTTTTCTCAAAATACAAAGATATATACAGGTATATAAAATATAACTAAAATGAATTTTTTATTATGAATTTTTCAGGAAAAAGGAGAAAATACTTTTTATTTTTTTATATGATTACCCTGAAAATGCTTACATTCCTGCTAGTTATGATCAAACTAACGTAGTTTTTTTTAGAAAAGATTTAGTGAGTGGATTTATTTTAGATTCAAAAATCGAGCTAGATTTCTGTTTATTTAACCATTTATTATTTTTAAAAAAACCTAAAAGATCTAATTTTACGAATCTATTTTTTAAAAAAAAAAACTAACTAATTAAATCTTTCTAAAAACTCTAGTTAAGATTTTCTTTTTTAAAAAAAAAAATCATTACGTTTCAGAAAAATATCTTTTCTAAATCCTATATGCAAAATATACTAAGATACATATCTTCTCTAAATATGCAAATCTTGAAGAAAAGATACACGAATTTTTCTAAAGAAATGTAATTTAACTAAATTAATAAAAAAAAAATCAAATTATCTAAAAAATATAGCAAATGATATGACAATAAAAAGATATAATAAAAAATGCACTAAAGAAAATCAAATTAGTAAAATAATTAATTAACTAATAAGAAAGAAAAACAAAAATAAATAACTAAATAAAGAAAATAATTTTTACTACTTGAACGAGTTGAGTCGCTTGTGATCAGCATATTCATATTGATCATGTCGTGATCGTTTGGAACACATTCGCATGCTTGGTAGAATCTAATTGTGCATAATAGCGAATCATGTGTAAGTGAGTGATCATGTTCAGCAATACATATAAATCTGTGCACATATGTTTGTATGATTTTGACTTTGTGTGTGCATAACTTTGACTATGTGTGTGTCAATGGAATATGTGTATATGTTTAGACCAGACATGACAATGTGTGATGTCGTGTGTATTGAATTGTGTCATGTGAAGTTAAGTGGTCGGTATGTGTGATAGTGTACAACGAATGAGATTAGGATTGTGTGTAGCGTGTGTAGTATGGTATAAGTGATTGGAGTAAAGGGTGTAGTGCGATGTCAAATGAGTGAAGTATGTGTAAGTGTTGTGATCAAGGATATGCGGCAGTATGCTTGTGATAGGGATGTGCAACAATGTGCTTCTGTATGCTGTAGGCAAGTGTAAGCTAGTGTGTTTGCAAGAGAGAGTAAGGGACAATGGTGTGTTTGTGAGAGAGACGTAGCAATATTGTATTATATGTCAAGGACTGTTAAAACTTATCCAAACTTCATCGTCAAATTACTATTTATAAGCTATATAATTAAATCTTTTGTATCTCTTTTTAATATAAATTTGATCGTAACAAACCCTAGATACAAAAGATACAATAATGAATCCTAAAGATGGAAGATATGATTTAGATTCTTTGAAGATTCGTCTTAGTTTCTAGAAACCCTATTTTAATTTAGGCTTTCTATTTCTCGGGCTTAACTCAATCTAACTTGATTTAGCCCAATAACTTACTTAATAAATCATAAGTCTATTTTAACCTAATAAAAGTTAGATAAAAATCCACTTTAAATCAGACTAGACTAAAATATTTTAATGAATCTCGATATTTTAATGACTTAGAATTTACTAAATTAACGTACACCATTATCTAACTCAACTCAAATCAAATTGACTTATTTTTGTTGGTCCCGTATAAGATATCAAGAGGGGAAGGGGGTGTTTTGAATTGATATCTTTAAACTTTTGAAAACTTTACAATATAAAAATAAGGTTACCCCTCTTAATAACTTAATTTAGTGAACAATGGTATTTCAACACACAATTAAACAACAATTAAATAACACAAATTAAAAGAGTAAAGAAGGAGAATATCAGGTAGAGATTTTATAGAACTTTGACCTTTTATCTACTGCTCTCTTCCAATTCCACTGCTAGTTACCTGGTCAGCTTCACCTGTGTCATTCCACTTAATTCGCTAAATCAAATCACAAAAATTACAAGCACTTGTCACAATGACTTTATAATACTTTGCTCTGCCTATCTAGCCTCTTAATAATCTAAGCTAATACAGATCTATAGAGTACTAATATACTTGTCTCAACATTCAAACAACAAATAAGAATTACAAATTACAAGTAAGAACAAAAGTATAAAACTCAAACAATTTTACTCAAAAAAGAAAACAGCAAATGTTGTAATGTTTACTTCGGTGAAACTCTCTGAAACTTTTCAGAAGGTATACTCTGATCACGATTTTTTTGTGCAATGAAATTTTTTCTTCAAAGTTGTATTTTGATGTTTGGAATCCTTTCTCCTTTTATATTGAGTTTTTCCAACTACTAAAAATCTAAAGATTTCCTTCGCTTCCATAATTATCCAACCGTTAGATATTTAAAATAATTCCTTAGATATTTTTGAGAAGATCTCGATCATTTGAATTTCAAAACAACTCTCCTTATCTTTTTAGATCAGATATTCTTCAATCCGTAACCACCAAATAAGCTTCTATTTTGAATTTGAAAAGATATGCTTTTGTTAGTAACTTTTAGATAATCCTTAAGTTTAAAATTTGAAATTTCACAAAATCTGAATCAACCTTATCCTTATCCATTCTTATGCATATCCTAATTTATCCAAATATATTTTCTATTAAAATAAATCCCCATGGATCTTAATTCCATCTTGAGTGAAACGGAATTAAATGTATTTTTCTAATACACTTAATTTAACGAAGCTAAGTCTTGAATAATTCGAATCTGATTTAAAATTTTTTTCAACATCATACTTCCAAACTTACCTTCTGAAGAATATCAACCTTTTGTTTTTGAAGTTTCTAAATAAGCTTCTGAAGTGCTGTATCAATTCTTCTTATTAAAGCTTCTGAAAAATACTTTTTGAAAATTTTCCAGATTAGTCTTTTTTCAATCAATTCAAACCTTCTAAATAAACTTCTGAATGCAACTTAATTTTCTAAAATTAAATTTTTTGAAAATCCTTCTGAATACCTACACACTTGCTAATTCGCCAGTGTTCTTCTCCTTTTGTTATCATCAAATTCCATGACCATGAGAGATATCTAATAATTTTTTATTATTATTTTTTTAATTTTCGTTTTTTTCTTATTATTATTTTCTTTGTTTTTTTTTTCATTCTTTCTTTTTCCTTTTCTTTAACCTGGCTTAATAAAAATACTAAAATAAAACGATAAAAATGAGGTGTTTACAGTTATCCCTCTTTGTAGTAAAGTTTGATTAGAACTTCGCTAT
This sequence comes from Lumnitzera littorea, assembly GCA_024138015.1. Lineage (NCBI taxonomy): Eukaryota > Viridiplantae > Streptophyta > Magnoliopsida > Myrtales > Combretaceae > Lumnitzera > Lumnitzera littorea. The sequence goes on along the minus strand of JAMXBB010000008.1, from coordinate 86,005,653 downwards.
AAAGACAGGAAAAAAAAAACATACTCATTTTTGCTTAGTCATTGCTTTAACTGATAGGGTAAAGACTTTGATTATCAAACAAATTGGGTCCCAACTTGAAAGGTCAAGTATCCTTAACAAGATAAATCTCTTTAAGGATCTATTACTCAAAAGGATAGATCTTTCGAAGACAAAATAAGATGACATGCTATTAAAGACAAAAAGAGACAACACTCTCATAAGTAAGCAATCTTTTAAATGACTAGGTGATGCTCCTTTGAGCAAGCAATCTTAGAAAGGAACAGATGGGACAATGCTCTTATGAGCAAGCGATCCTAGAAAGGAACTGATAGGACAGAGCTCCCATGAGCAAGCGATCTTAGAAAGGAATAAGACAGTAGTCCTTTGAGCAAGTGATCCTAGCAAAGGACTAGATAAGACAACGTTTCTATGAGCAAGTGATCCTAGAAAGGAATAAGACAGTGCTCCTTTGAGTAAGCAATCCTAAAAAGGATTGGATAACATCTATTGAGCAAGCGATCCGATAAAAGATAAGATAACGCTCTTTTGAGGAAGCAATCCTAAAAAGGAATAAGACAGCATTCCTTTGACCAAGCAATCTTAAAAAGGAATAAAACAATGCTCCTTTAATCAAGCGATCCTAAAAAGGAATAGAACAACGCTCCTTTGAGCAAGTAATCCTCAAAAGGACTAGATGGTGCTTTTATAGGCAAGCGATCTAACTAAGCAATAGGACAACACTCTAATGAGCAAGCGATCCTAAAAGAACTGGATGACACTCCAATGAGCAAGCGATCTAAGATTACTATATCAAATGGACAGTACACTAAAGGGCAAGCGATCCATGAATTTCAAAGACTTTGATGAGTTTTGACAAAGTAATCTGAGACTTGAGTTAGAGGAATTTTGATGATTCTTTGAAAATTTTGACTTTTTCTTTTTAAGAAATCTCTCTTGACAATTTTTGAAAAAGGTTCCATTTCTCTTTTGAAAACTTTTTTTCTTTTTTCAAGAAATTGAAAAACACTCTTTGATGGAAAATTGTGTTGCTAATAAGTAAGAAAGTCTTAAAGACTCTAAAGATCACAAATAAGGGGTTGACTTGCCCCTTACCCATTAATCACTCATTCTTTCAGTCTTGTTTTCTAGAGCATAATTCATGATTCTTGCAATCCCTCGAAGTACTAATTTAAAGCTTGGGATAAATGACTATTCGTGATTTTGAGAAAACAATTTTCTTTAATTTTCCACTAAGAGGATAAATATCATCACTTGAAATGTTCAATACAAGTGGACTTCCTTACACTCTTATAGGTTTGTTTTCACTCTCAACATCAATTCTGAAAATTATAGTCCATCTTATAAATAGTACACTTTGGTCAATCAGTTAAGCTTTTTTTGGGTTTACAATATAAGGCTTTTGGTCAATGTTTTAAGTAAATGGATATCAATTTGCTTCAGCCAATTTTGAAGAAATTATATACAATCTGTCCTAGGTCTACAAGATAAGAACCTAGGAGAAATTAAACATGAGCTTGCCCCAATTTCATGAGCAAATTTTGCTGAAAATAAGTCGATTTCTTTAGTCAAAAGAATTTCATCAAGGGTGGTACAATGGGTGAGATTATAAAGTGACGACTTTGCTTTTAGGGTTAGGAATTTAAAATGTTTAGCTTTTGGATACCATCATAAGTTTGAACTTTTGGCGATTTATTTGAAGGTGACTACTTTGCTAATATTTTCAATTTTTCTCTTTTTTCTTTTCTTTTTTTCTCTCTCTTCTTTTTTTTTTTTTTTTTGTCAAGGTAATCACCTTCCTTTGTTGAGTTTTTTCTTGATGGGATTCAAAACCCTAAAACCATAGGTTCAAAGAGTATAAGCTTAGAAGAAGCGTATATAGCATGGGGTGTTTAGGAAAGTCCATAGGCTTGATGTGTTTAAATGAATTTATAAGCCTAAGTGAGGTGTATATGGTTTAAAACTCTTCTTCATCCTAAAGAAATTGAATTTTCTATGAAAATATTTGCTCATAAATTGATAAAACTAAGCAAGTACAAGTTAGTCTACCCATTTTCTCTAGATTGATGACCTTAACCTCCTAATTGCCCTAATATGGGGTGGTTCTTAGTAGGGTTAATTTTAAGAAAAATTCCCTAAAGGTTCAAATGGGTTTTTAAGGGATAATTGTGTTTAGGGATGATGAAATGAATACCTAACATCATTTTGACACGTGTGCCAAGTTCAAAATAAGCCTCCTTTAAGGAATGAACTCAAGTACTTACATTATGACACTCTTCTCTCATATGTGTTTAAGGTTAGTGTTTAAGATATGGTTTGTTTCTTTTCATCTTAAATCTTTCTAGTAATGTGTTACCATTCCCTTAAGTGGAAAATTTTAAGTTTTAAGTTCACATTTACTTTATCCATTTTCACTTACCCCAAGTCTTGTGTGAAGTATTTCATTAATGAAGGGCCAATGACTTGCCCTTGTCAAGCTTAGCTAAGTGCACATCATAGAAAAACAAAATGCATAAGAAAAATACTTTATTCAAATAAATCTTATCTCTAAAGTGAAAGATTATTCTAAAAAGAAATAAATACAAGAACTAAAACTCTTTTCCACTTCTTGCCCCCATTTATGTCGCTTCTTCGAAATTGGCCCATTTAGTTGAATTGATCTTTTGGAGATATGCCCAATTGCTTCAAATAGTGAGCCACCTGGTTAGATGGTAATAGTAACCCCTCAATACCCGATGTTGGAGGTTATTTATTTGATGCCCCTAGGTTAAGGATACCACTGCCCATAGACCCGTTAGTCTCTAGAAAATTTGGTTAGATAACCTTAGCATCAATCAAATTTTGCACCTTATACTTTAGTTTCTAGCAGTCTTCAATGGTATGCCCCACCAAGCCCACATGACATTCACACCATTTGCTAGGGTCATGATCCCTTGGCTTGTATTTCTTTGTTGTGTTTTCACATACCAGTAGTCCAACATCTCTCAATTACTTGGACACTTAGGCCATTGGAATCTTGAACTATGTAAGTCGCCTCCTCTTGTTGTGGATGAGCTTGTCTTGATTCTGGGCTTTCCCAATTGGCACATTTGCTCCTGACTTCTCTTTCCCTGAATCATCCTCATGCTTTAGCTATAATGTCCTATCCATATTAGGATGTAGGTTTTTGAGCTGCTTGAGCACATAACCTATTTCCATTTCTATACCCGCAAGCCTCTCTTCTAATATCACTAACTTTTCTTCTTGGGCTGCAACCCTGTTTTTTAGATCATGGCAGTAACATATCCCTTAGACTTAACCATTCAAATTTGTTTCTAGCATTTTCTCTAGTCCTTATATCATATTGATAGTAGGCTCTATGTAGAATTTGGGCCTTAGATCCCAAACGAAGTCCAATTAGACCAATTTTTCATCTATCAAATCTTAGACTTTATTCTTCAACTCTCAGCAATGGTCAGTAACATGCGATTGCTGACCCATGTGGTACTCACATTGCGCATTGGGATTATATCTCTGAGGTCTATACCCTGGTGTTAGAGTCTTAGGATGCAGCAAACCTTCTTCTTTTAGGTGGTAATATACCTAAGACATAAGAATCGGATATGAGTGAACCTCCTTCTAGGTAATTTCTAGCTTAACTTATTTTCCATGAGCTTTAGACCAGTACTTAAGGCACTAGGCTCATGTATCATTAGATAGGACACCATAGTGTTCATAATAGCCTCTGAATCCAATGGGGCTAATCCCTTCCCTATCAATCTCCCCACTCTAATAGCATCTTCAATGTGATTACCAATTGCGACTACGTCTACAAATGTAGAAGCGGTATGGCCTAAGAGGTGATTATAATAAGGTTTACCTAATGTGCGGATGAATATGTTGATCAATTCATTTTTTGGCAATTGCATTGTAGCTTGAGCGGTTTTAGATCTCCATCTCTAGGCATACTCCTTAAATGATTTAGTCATCTTCATTTTCATTTTCATTTTCATGTTATTCAAATCTATTAGGGAAGGAGCTACTTCTTTATTGAACTTATACTGTTGATAAAAGGCTCGAGCTAGCTTATCCCAAGTATCAAGCTTAACTAAGTCTTGTTAGGCATACCAAATAAACACTAGCTTAGTTAAGCTATCTTGGTTTAAATCATCAACTGCTCATGTTTAGAGAATTGGGCCATCTTGCGGACATAAAGCCTAAGGTGAAGTTTAGGACAACTTGTTCCATCATGCTTTTCGAAATTTGGTACCTTAAACTTCTTAGGTAATTCGTGGTCTTCAAAAGTGCAAACATTACTCAAGCCCAGATTACTTTGCACATCGTGATCCTTGAGAACTCCCATTTTCTCTTCAATTTTCTAGAAGATTTCTTCTTCCATCTTCATCAATTTTTGCTCTAATTCCTTCCTTAGGCCTTTGCTACTGTTGTTGAGCTCATGAACTGGCAACTCCTTAGACTTGTCTACCTTAGATGGTATGTCATTAATCCCCTAGGCTTGGGCATAGGCTATGGCCTTGAGTTGTATTGCATGCTTGCTCAGAACCCCTTCGGCTGTAGCTATTCTTTGTTCAAGAGTTTCAGATATCCTGGTTTTGACAATGAGTGATTATGGGCTTCAAGTTAGGCCAAATCACTTGAAAAGCAATCTTTCAAAGCTTACAAGAATCTCTTCTTGTCAGCAACATTGGATTTTGTTTTTTTTTTTTTTTTAAGATTGAGTTTCTAGTTTTGAAAACCATTCTTTCTTCTTCTTTTTTTGGAAACTTCTATTGAAAAAAAAAAATCAATGTTGATTTTATGTTATTAACGTTGATAAATCCAAACTTATCATATAGACAGAAGGGTAAAAAAAGAAATGGAACCATTGGGATTGACAATTGAGAACATAGAACGACAATTATATTATAAAGATGATATAAAGAAACAGAAATTATTTTATAATGAGAAGCTTATTAAAAGATGAAATAAGGGTGACGATTCATAAAAAAAGCTTTATCAAGATTATGATAACTTAAGGGCTAAACACGAAGAATAAGAACTTAAACACTTACAAGATTAATGACCTTAAGACGAAAAATAATTTACAATGGAAATCTAATTATTAAATCTTTTCTTGCTATTTTCTGATTTTTTTTTTATTTTGTTAGTTCCTAATAATATGGTACATATAGAGCATTGCAATAGAAATCGACCAAGTAAATAATTATCATGAAACTAGTTTGTAATCATAAAATATCATTTTGAAATTTCTTTTAAAAAAAAAAAGAAAAACTTGTTCAAAAGCATTGAGAAAATGACAATTCCATAATAATCTTTACCATAACTAACTAACTTCCGTAATTACATGCCCCAAAAAATTTACAAGTTAATACTGAAGTTTTTTTTTTTTTTTTTTAACGTTGGCACATTATGGTAAAAGGGAAATATTAATGATTTTGAGCCTTCTATGTTAAATCTAATGTTATATAACCTATTACTCATTAAATAAAACAAAATCTACAAGACTCACATATATTACAAAAGATAGAATACACAGACAAATATGCAAATTAAAAATATAAAATAAATGTAATGCAATATACTATACATGCGTGTGATGCAATGGGATTGGTCATTAATAAATTATAGGAATTATTATGAGCCCACAGTAAAAAATACACTTATATATAAGTGGATCGAAATAAAAAATGAAGCCCATGGGCACTTATATATAAGGGTATTGATTTTTTAATTTCCATTTTTTAAAAAAAAAAAAGAAAGCACAACTAACCGTGAATTATAATAATCAAATTTTCCTATAATTTAAAATAATAACTACCTTTTTCAGAAAAATGATGCAAGAGAGTAGGATCTATAGGTCTTAAGCTCTATAGCTCAAGGCATTTCCGGAGAAAAATTTAGTGAGCTACATCAAAGCCTAAGTGGGCTCACCTTTCATTGCCAAGCGAAGATAAAGACCCTAGTAACCTGAGGGTTACACGATAGTGGCCCGTCCTAAGTTACTAAGGTAGCTCAAGTCCGACCACATATAAGTAGACAAATGTTTGTTAATAAATAAACTACCCCACTAAATCCCCAATATGAGCCCATTAGATCGAGTTTTTTCTTAAGGCCAACATTACTAAAAACCAATTAGTACAAATATAATACAATAAAAGAAAAATAATACAAAAAGCCTATCATTTAATTTTTAAGTTTTACATGGCTAGCCCACTAGGCTTCCCTAGTAGAGTCGTTAATTCTATTGAGCCCTATTTCGGTTTTCTTTAATTTAAGTTATACTAAGCCAAGCCTGCTTAATATAAATTACTTGATATTAAATTAAGGAAAAACATTTTTCTTTTAAAAATTGTCTTCAAGAAATATTTTTAAAAAATTGGAGTTGCCAACCAATTGAACTAGTAAAAAAACAAAATAAAGATTTTCAAGTGGGTAAACCCTAATTTGGCTACTGATCCAAGTATTTTTTTTTTTTTAAAATAACTTTAGAAAATTAACCAGAAAAACTAAGCTCGAATACTAACCTATTAAGATTAAGTTACCATATAAAAATAAAAATAAATAATTAATGGGCTTTATTTTTATATTTTTCTAAAAATAGTAAGATATATACAAGTATACAAAACATAACTAAAATGAATTTTTTATTAAGAACTTTTTAAGAAAAAGGAGAAAAAGTTTTTTATTTTTTATACAATTGCCCTAAAGGTTCCTACATACCCATTAGTTAGGATTGAATTAACTTAGTTCTTTTTAGAAAAGATTTAGTGGGTAAATTTCTTTTACATTCGAAAATCTAACCAGATTTACGTTTATTTAACTATTTATTATTAAAAAAAAACTAAAAGATCTAATTTCACAAATAACTAACTAAATCTTTTTAAAAACTCTTATTAAGATTTTCTTGTTTAAAAAAAAAATCACTACATGTTAGAAAAATATCTTTTCTAAATCTTATATGCAAGATATACTAAGATACGTATCTTCTCCAAAGATGAGGATCTTAAAGAAAAGATATGTGAATTTTTCCAAAAAAATGTAATTTAACTAAATTAATAAAAAATTCAAATTATCTAAAAAATATAGTGAACGATATGACAATAAAAAAATATAATAATAAAAAAATTGCACTAAAGAAAACCAAATTAGTAAAATAATTAATTAACTAATAAAAAAGAAAAAAAATAATTAAATAAAAAATAATAATTTTTATTACCTAAACGAGTTGAGCCACGTGTGATCGGCGTATTTGTGTTGACTGTGTTATGATCGTTTGGACTACGTTCACATGTTCGATAGAATCTAATGGTGCACGGTAGCAAATTATGGGTAAGAGAGTGATCATATTCAGTAACGTATGTAGATCTATGCACATGTGTTTGTATGATTTTGAATCTATGTGTGTGCGACTTTGACTCTGCATGTGTGTGAGCTTGTGTCGTGTGAAGTTCGATGGTTAGTGTATGTAAGGGAGTATGTGACAGTGTACAACAAGTGAGGTTAAGATCGTGTGTGACGTATGTAGTGTGGTGTAAGTGATTGGAGTGAAGGGTGTAGTGCAGTGTCAAATGAGTGAAGTATATGTAAGTGTTATGATCAGGGACGTACAATAGTGTGCTTGTATGTGTAGTAGGCGAGTGTAGGCTAGTGTGTTCGCGAGAAAGAATGAGGGACGGTGGTATGTTTATGAGAAAGACATGGTGATATTATATTGTATGTCAGGGATTGTTAAAACATGTCCAAACTTCACCACCGAATTACTACTTATAAGCCATATAATTGAATCTTTTGTATCTCTTCTTAATATAGATTTGATCCCAATAAACCCTAGATACGAAAGATACAATAACAAATCCTAAATACGGAAGATGCAATTTAGATTCTTTAAAGATTTAACCTAGTTTTTAGAAATCCTATTTTAATTTGGGCTTTCTATTTTTTGGGCCCGACTCAGTCTAACTTAATTTAACCCAATAACTTAGTTAATAAATCCTAAGTCTATTTTAACCTAATATAAGTTAGATAAAAATCCACTTTATATCGAACTAGACTAAAATATCTTAATAAAATTTGATCCTTTAACGACTTAGAATTTACTAAATTAACGTACACCATTATCCAACTCAACCCCAAACAACTCGACTCGACTTGAATTGACGTGATACGACTTGACACTTTAATTTTTATTATTATTTTTTTAATTTTCGTTTTTTTCTTATTATTATTTTTATTTTTATCTTTTCCTTTTGCTTTTGCTTTTGCTTTTTCTTTTTCTTTAACTTAGCTCAATAAAAATACTAAAATAAAACAGCAAAAATAAGGTGTCTACATCAGTTTCCATGCCCAAAACTAGGCTTCACATGTTTATTTTCATCCCTAAATCATGTTTGAGTGGTCAATCTAACTTGATTTGAATTTTGTACATATTTGACCTCTATAGACTCTTCTTAAGTTCTAAGTGCAATATGAAGCATTTCTTGCCTATTTACGCATATATGGATGTTGCTTGGCTTGATTATGTGTCTTTTATGCCTCTTACTATCTTCTAACATATTTGCAGCATGAACTCCTCTTAAATATTGAGAAAAGATCTCTACTTACTCTCTAGCCACTTCTATGATTAACGAACTCAAGTAGTGATTTTACAATTTGTAAAGCCTTAAAGCTATAATTTGTGCCTACTATGCTTAAACATGTATTTGAAATTTGCTTAAAGTGTTGATGTGCAAAAACTCAATGCCTATGCAAATAATTTGCTCATATATGGACAGTTTCAATTTATCATGAATTACATAGCTCTATGGATTTGATTTAGATAAATCTTAGCTATCTAGTTAAAATTTAAGTTTTTCAAGCATTAATGGATTCAAATAATCTTACTTGAAATGTTAGAACACTCATTAAATCATTTAAAATAAACTTAAGTTGGTAACTTAAACAAATGAAGTGAATTTAACCAAGATTCTGCAAAATTGCAGAATACCAGCATGATAGTACCCAGAACTACCAGCATGCCAATATACCCCGCTGGATAAGAAGATACATTTGGTTCTATTCTCTGAACCATCATGTCGGCTCCCCATATTACCGACATGCTAGTACCTCTGTTTCCAAGCACTATTTTTCAAAACTCTTGAATTTTCTCTTCCCTTCCTTCCATTCCCAAATCATCTTTTTCTCCCAAACCCTAGAATCATTCTCTCTCTTTAATTCACCATTTCTAAACCCTTAAAATCATAGTTTTCCCTCATCAATCATCTCTAAACCTATACAATCTCTCATCAATCCCCTTACTTCTTCAAATCGTACTTTCTTCTTCTCCCTCATGCGAATTTCTCTCTCTACCAAACCCCCATCCACCATCATAATGCTACCTTGATGAACTATAGTCGCTTCCAAATGAACTATCATTTCCTATCTTGCCCATCTCCTCCTTCAGCCCAAGATGATGATCTACCAACCACATGAATTGTCAATGTCCAATTTATTTTGTATATGCTCTTTATTATGTTTATCTTATGTTATGAACTTAGCTATTGGCCACTACCATTGTTACTTTCTATTGTCTTACCTTAGCAATTATCTTGGCTTTTGTTGCTTATCTATATTGTTTACTACTTATGGTTTATGTATCTCATGGAATTATTTCACTCCTCACAATTGACTTATGTTTTTTAACATTTGGTATGGTATAGGCTAATCTTGATGAATTCATTATAGCAATCTTATTTAGCATGGTTTTTAACTTCTTTGATTTCACTTTTGTAGGGGGCATATCCTAAGGCTTAAGCTAGGATTATGTTGACATTTTGACTTGAATCCTCTCCTCTCTTCACAACCTAAATAGTCCTCTTTTTGATGAGGCCAAAGGGGGAGAAATATTCAAGTTATTAGAGTGTCAAAAGTGTATTAAGTTGAATTGATAATAGTTACTAAAGAGATGATATTGATCCTATAACTTTAGCATATCTTGATTCTTTGAAAGATTAATATGTTCTTTATGTGAAGTTATTAAGAAGTGAGACTTGGTTCCTTAACACATCAATACTCTCACTTTGCAAGTACTTATTTAATCTTATTCAATTGTCAAATAGTTTGAAATCGAGTACTAAATTGAGGGGGGAGTATTAGATTGAGAGGGACCACTTAAGTATATAAGAGTTTAGTCCTCATAAAAAAGGGGGAGATTGTGAACCAAAGGTTCATTAATTAATTTTAATGAGAACAAAAGAAAAGTGAATGATTAAACTAAGTTTCGTTTGATTATATTGAGTTAATTGAATAAGATCAACAAATATGCTTAATAATTAAATACATTAATTGACTCTGCAAGATATTTAATCTTTTTAAGTGTTGATCAAATGATCTTGAAGTTAGATTGCAAGGTGTAGTTATTTGTTGTATGTTAAAAGCATTTTCAAGTGATACTTGACTTACCAGCATGATGGCTTAAGGATAAACTAGGCTAACAGTGTAAAGCCCTAGATAACAAAAGGAAGAACTACCTGATCATGAAGAGTTAGCATACCGGTTCACTTGCCGATATTCATGCTGGTAATGCAATTTGTTACCAACTTGCCGATAAGGGTAAGGTATTAGCATACTGATAAGCTTGTTTTAACTAGCCATTGGAGCATTTATTACACTATAATGGGAAAATTAAATGGGATGATATAAATGCTCAACAACCTAACTGAGGACAAGAGAGAATTGATCTTTTGCTGCAATATTCCAAGATTCTTTTATACTCTTATTGTCTATTATTCCCATTGTCTCTTGTACCCAAATTTGCAAATATTTAGAGAGATTTGAAGTATAATACTTGTGAGCTATTAGTTGCAAAGTATTAAGAGTTAAAAGCACTATAATAATCCTTGAGATTGAGTATGGTGTTGTTAGTTGAGATTATGATTTGTGTTGAGAGTTGAGAGTGTGAAATTTGTGTAATCAAGTTTTTCTTTTTTTTTTTTTTTTTTGTAGCTTTTAGAGCTTGGATTGAGAAATTAATAAAGTGATGTAAAGCCTTCAGTTGAAGGCATTATAAGTCTATGGAGAGTAGAGAGCAATCTAAACTCTACATTATATTCAAGCTTGATCTTCTCATCCTTATCTCTTTTAATTTTCGCATTCATTATTATATTATCATTATCTTGATCACACTAGTTATTGTATTTAATTAGTAATTTCGAAAAAAAAATTACAATTTATCGTTAAAACTTAATTAACCTCCCTCACCCCCCACCACCCCCCCCTCCCCCTTCCTAAGTTTAGCCTAGTGTTCTACAATTGGCTCCTTATACCAAAGGTTTAGAAGACCTCTGTCCCATCCATTAGACTATGGATGCTTTTTTTTTTTTTATTCTATTCCAATTTTTTTGGAATTTTCTATTTCTTGTTTTCAAAAAGAAAAATACAATGTGAGAGAATTTTTTGGATTATGTGGAGTAAATTAAATAGTCTTTTTCTAAAAAAAATTCTTTTTTTCTAAGAAAAATACTAATTCGATATTTTCTATAATTAAAAAGATTAGATATTTATTTTAATATATTTATTGAATTATTTAAATTCAAATCAAATAAAATAATCAAATATAAATAAAATAACAAATAGAATAGAATAAAAGAAATAGAAATCAAAATTCGATAATCAATTATCTAATAATGTATAGTAAGAACATTCTATACTATACATTTTAGAAATAGAATCTATTCTATTTGAAATAGAGAATAGGGCAGGTAGTGGGAATTAAACCCACATTGTTAGCTTGGAAGGCTAGGGGTTATAGTCAATGTTGGTTCCTAATTTTCAATGTCTCTAATTCAAAACTGAACATGAAACTTTGGTTTTATTCAGCTCCTTTATAGATGATGGATAAATTTCTAAATCAAATAGATAGATATATATATATATATCTAAGAAATATATTTCTATCTAAAATGTGAATGAGATAAAACAAAACAATTTAACCCATAACATCTATGTTAGCTTTTCTATTTGAATGCATTCAAAACAATTTACTTTCTAGATGATCCCCTTAGAATAAGGAATCAAGCATTCTAACAATATTTTTAGCTACTTTGTTCTCTATTTCTGTTTACTAGAATCCTTAGGAAAAGTATTTTATTTCCACCAAGTTGAAAAAATATGTTAATGTTTTTAATAAACTAAAGACATATTTTAATAACTATTTTGCTTCATTCTTTTCAATATACATAGAAATACACCAAAGAAGAATAAATCTTGACTTGAACGATGCACTAATCCTTTAAATTTGGTACCAATGGGTATTGTCCCTCCTATAACAACGTTCTCATTTAGGCCTTTCAACCAATCGATACGGCCCTAGAGAGTGGCTTTAGCTAAAACTTGAGCAGTTTCTTGAAAACTCACTTCAAATATGAAACTTTGAGCATTCAAAGATGCTTTCATTATTCCCAATAGGATGGCCTAATAACAGATTGATTATTCCAAAGTGTCCATTCACTCTACTCATAATAATCCAATTAGTTCTCCAGGTAAAAGAACATTAGACATTCCATCCTCTAAAACCAACGCTTTTAATGTTATTTAGTGTATAATAATTTCTATGTACCTATTATGGATTTGGACCCCATGGGATCTATAAACCTTTTGGATCTTATTAACTAAAGAGATACGACTTTACATTATAGTTGGCTCACCACCAATAAAAAATCCCTATGGAATTCTAAGAGTTCCTGTTATATACTCGTTCCAACCCTTAACTCTTTTTTCTAGGTTCATCGATATTGAATCAATTAAACTCACTTCTAACACGTGTTCCACTTTTGGAAGACCTTACATTATATCACTTGATCTTGACTTTTCATAGATAAATGTAACTAATGTATCTCCTTCATAAAGTAGTTCTCCATAATGACCATGAATAGTTGCTCATAGAGTAGCCAAATAAGGCTTAGCCAATCTTATTAATACATAATCGACTTGAACAACCAAAACTTGACTCGATTTTAAGTATGGTCCATATTTGGCTATATGTACATTTTCACAAATAAACTATCCAAGACTAATTATTATGGAACTTTCTTTCCAATTATTATAATAATTATTATTCTAAAGAAAATACCAATTCAAATTGAATGAATTCAAAAAGATGTTACTACCTGGATCGGGATTATAAATCCCCCCATTTTCATCCATTAAATAATATTCAATTATTTGAAAAGTTTGTTTTAAATTTTCAAGCTGCAAATATTTAGTTATAAAGATCGAATTATGGGTTATTAAATAGTAAAATGAATAAAAATTCAAAATTGGAAAGCTTGTTCCTAAAGGACCAATCGAATTCTTAATATGAATTATCAGATTTTTTTAATTGATTCTTTTTATCACATTGTGATATTTGACATCGTTGAATGGACTCATTCGAAAACAATTAGATGATGACAAAATTATGACATGAAAAATTTTAAGAACTCAAAGACTTGCCATGGTAAGGAAGAAGGGGGGAAGAAGCATACTTAGAGTGTACAGTACAACGGATAGTTGTATGTTGCATTCAGGAAGGATGAATCACTCCCGAAGAGGAATCTATTAGTTCTCTCCTAATTGGTTGGACTATTGATGCGATGATTTACTTCACAAGTGAGGTCTCTAGCTCAAGTCTAGGATGGCTCAGTTGCACCAAGGATAGAAAAGAATAGAAGAAGCATCTTACTCCTTCATGCAAGTTCCGCTTAGCTCGAAAGTACATAGCAAAGTTGGTAGAGCTTCGCTCTTGCAATTGGGTCATTACAATTATGGTTTAGATGTTTAATTATCTAAGCAGTAATGATAATATCTTGTACCTGAATCGATGGCTCACTTTTTCTAAGTAATGGGGAAGAGGATCGAAACATGCCACTGAAAGACTTTACTAAGACAAAGATAGGCTGTCAAGAATGTAAAGGAGGTAGGATGGGCAATTGGTCAAATCTAGTATGGTTTGTACATGGATGGTAGTTGGAGCTGACAGCTCTCTTAAGGTTCCCTCATTTGGGATCCCTAGGGAAGAGGATCTAGTTGGCCCTTGTAAATAACTTGACCTACTATCTCCATTCAACCCTTTGAGCAAAATGCGACAAAAGGAGGGAAAATCCATGGATTGACCCCATCGTCTCTACCCCATAAGAACTACAAAATCACCTTAAAGGTGCCTTCGGCATCTACGGCGTACAGACAAACCATAGAATCCTGCTCAATAAGTAGAACGCATTAGCTACCTACTCTTAGGTTGAGTAGTAAGGGTTAGAGAAAGGCAATCACTCATTCTTAAAGCCAACATTCTTAAGACCAGAGAGCTAGCAGAGAAGGGCTTGGGGGTGGGGGGAAGAAGCTCTCTATTCTTAGTTCTCATATATCTAGATCCCTTGGAACCATAAGAATCCTTAATTAGAAGGAGATTCCAACTCAGTACCTTTTGAGATTTTGAGAAGAGTTGCTTTTTGAAGAGTACAGTATGATGAAAGCTATAAGCTGTGTTTAGGGGTGGGAGTTAATGTCTATCATTGGCCTCTATGATAGAATCAACCAAGGGCATGAAGAGGCGGTAGTTTGCCTTGTAACAGATGTCAGCGGTTCGAGCCTACTTATCTCTAATTCATGAACTTAGCTGATAGAAAGCTATATAATAACACCCAATTTTTTCAATTCGGTAGTTTGATCTATGATTTATCATTCATGGACATTGATCCTTCTTTTTTTTTTTTTCTTTTTACTTGTTTTGCTTCATTTTTCAATGTTCTTAAGATTGTTATCTATTAAAATTTGTATCTATTGCACACCTTTAAATAAAAATAAAAAGGGTTCCAAAAATTGGAAATTTGAAAGATAAATAAAATACCAAGTCATCAACAAAAAGAGAGGGATTCAAACCCTTAGAACGAAAAACTTGTACATTAGATTAGGAATCTGAGACTTTAGTCTATTCAGCCATCTCTCCCAATCGAAAAAAGATAATTATTATTTTACATTACATAAAGAATTGAAAAAATCCTTTCTTTCTTCTTTAATATATTATTTTCTTCATACATAAACAAATAAATAGATATAACTTTCCTAAGCAATCCCATTTCTATAAATCATAGCTTAGCCTAGTCAGTACCCAGTCGAGCACTCTTTTGTTTGAACTCATAAACAAAATTATTTTTTTGAAAATAAAAATACTTATTATTGAAACAACAAAAGGACTATTTCCATATCTTTGATAGAGAAGAAATTTTTTTAATTTAATAATTATAGAATAAAAGTGTCATTTCTTATTATTTATTATAATCTTATTATTTCTTATAATTCTTTATAACTAGAATTCTTTCTTTTTTATATTTATGGAAATAAATAAAGAAATAAAAGATACTAAAAGAAAAAAAATGGAACTGGAGATTGTTGTTCAATGGATTTTTATGTCATGAATAACAAAAATAGTTTTCTCGATCCATATTTGTAAAAAAAATCATTTATCAAAAGAAAGAATTTGTTATTTATTTTCAATTTTTAAATATGATTTTAAATATAAAAAGTTTCAATATAAATATAAGTATTTTTGTAGTGAATCATTTATTGAGAAAAATTTAGAAACTTAACACAAAAGACAAAAAAAAGAAATAATAAGAACTTAGTCTCTATATGGGATATATGTATGAGATAGATATATGGAATGGATGGGCAAATGACTGGAATTGAACCCGTGCATGGTGAATAGAGGTGTGTAAGTGGGTTAAACAAACCAACCTAGTCCAAACTACTTTAGTCCTTAGGTTAAATGGATCGAGCTCATTTAGCTTGCTTTTAAACAAACTAAGAAACCTTGGCCCTAACCTATTTAAAAAGTAGGTTAAATGAGTAAGCCCGCAAGTCAAAGATGTAAATGTATTAATTGGGTCGACCTAAACCGGTTCACTTTATCTCACGGGTTAAATGGACGAAGCTCATTTGGTCTACTTTTAAATGGGCTGAAAAACCTTAGTATAAACCTATTTAAAAAGCGGGTTAAATGGGTTGATCTACTGGCCAAAGCTTACTTGCATACCTCTAATGATAGATTCATAATCTAATACCTCAATCCACTTGGCTACATTCACCCCTTAGTATAATATAAACATTACTGTTATCTACTATATACACCTTATATTTGCCTCCTTTTATTTTTCAAAACATTTAGGATAGGATAAGGGGTCTTAATTTAGAAAAAAAAATTACAAACAAAATAAGAAAATTTAGAAAATACAAAAAAAAAAATAGAAAAATACAAAACAAGTTTAAGATTTAGAAAATTACAAAAAAAAAAATAAGAAACTTAGAAAAACTACAAAATAAAATACAAAATAAAAAATTTAGAAAAAAATTAAAAAAATTCTAGAAAAACAACAAAAAGTAGAAAATTAGGAAACTTAAATAATTTTTTTTTTTTTGTGGGGGGAGTGTTAATAAAAAAGGGTCATTAGGTTTAGGCTTAGATTCAAATTTAGTCTAGGTTAACTTTATTTATATGTGTAATTTAATTGCATATATGAATAAGGCATAAACCAATGGCCTAAAGGATAAATACTTGAACATTAGCATTAGGTTTAGCTTGAGATCCCAAGTTTGAATCTCACCAAAGGCATAAAAATGCCTTTTTTATTTTCTTTTCCACAAAACACACACAACACGCCAACATGTGTCAAGGGTTCACTATGTTATGTTTCCTGACATGTGGCGCTTGTTGATTGGGCATCAACTAACGTAGTGCCATGTGTCAAGCCACATGGCATACCACATATCTATAACACATCAATTGTCTTTGCCAAGTTAGTTGCCACATATCATGACAGGACACATGGCACATAGCCACTGGATGATACGGCCGACGTAGCACCACATTAGCTTCTTTTTCTTTCTCTTTTTCCTAATTTCTTACCTTTTCTTGCATAATTCCAACTTATTCTTCCTTATTCAAGGCCATTTCTTGCATAAAATCATAAAGATTGCACAACCTTCTCTTAATCTACTCTAAGAGCCTATCTAGATTTAGTCATCTAAGTAACAAAAATTGAGCTCTAAGTTCTAAAAAGATCAAGTCGTGGTCAAAAGGACATTAATTTGAAATCTTCAAATTAACTAACTTTCATGACTTCCCAAGTTTGATTTATGTTGCATTCATATAAATTAAGACTTGAGGAGCTCATTTAAGGCAGAATCCATGAGCTTTCAAATCCACTTGAGATCATATACGAACTCTCTCTCTCTACATTCGACAATCTTCACTCTATTTCTAGGTTATGGTTGTACTCAAATGAACTCGTGCAACCATACAACCAAACTCCCCAGTCCTCAAACTCTCAAACGCCACCCATATTAGCTTTAGCTGAGGTCTCTAGGCAAAGCACCACCACCCTAGGTTTTTGAATGCACGACTTCCACTCGAACCACTACTCCTTAGAGGTTCTATTATTAAGCCACCAACGTAAACACCTCATCCACCTTTAGTAACCTCAAACCCAACCCCTGTTCGACCTCTAACAAGTTGTGCGCAACCCATTTCTCACTCATCACCACCTCTTAACTCCAACCAACACCTAAACTAACTTTACTAACTACGGCATCAATCCTACCTCCCCTAACTCCAATCCCAAATTCATAAAATCCCCTTCCCCTACTTATTTTGGTCATCAAATCACTTCAAACCACCACCCTTAAGTTGTTGTTGTTGATGAAGAAGATTTAAGACCGACTTAGATCTAACCGACCCAACCTAAACTTGACCAAGCCAACTCGAAGCTCGCTCCAGGTCTATCCCACACGCCCAACAGCATCTCAGCCCAATTTTGTTCTTTTGTTAATTTTATTTATTTTTTTCCTTTTTTATTTATTTGTTTAGTTAGTTTTATACAATTGTGTTGCAATTGTAATTTAAAAAAAAATGAAAAGAAAAAAGAAAGAGAAAAAGAAAATAGAAAAGGAAAGAAAGAAAGGAAAAGTTTAGTTTTTGGTTTTAATTAAAATAGTAATAAACAACTAGAATGATAAAATAGAAAAGTAATAAATAATAAATAAATAAATAACAAAATTATTTAATCACTTAGAAAAAATTAGTTTTTTCCAAATAAATAAAATGAACGGACCTTCTTTAAAATTAGAATTTTTTAAAAGTTTCCAAAAATAAAACCCCAATTTGAGGTCTTTTAGATTTTTCTCAATAAAACCTGAACTCACTTAAAACGTAAACTCAATTTAAAATCAACTCACCCACCTAAAGTTTTCATTAAACGAACTATGAAAGTCTGATCCCAAATAACAGGTATGTAGGCACCCGTATGTACGAAGCAACTTAAAATATAAAAAAAAAAATTATTTTCCCCTTTTAGTAGACAATTCTTTGAATTCTTTTTTTTTTTTAAATAAATATAATTCCAATTATTGCTTGTAAATAGACATTTTTGGAAAGGTATCTAAAAAATAAAATTAGATTAAAAAAGTTAGTTATGGTACCTATAAGAGTTTAAAAGAGTAGCCCCCGAACTTAATCTTTTTGTTCTTAAAAACCTTTTTCTAGAAATTAGTTTTTCAAGTAGACTTGTGGCTATGTTAAATTGATTTACCCAATCAATTTAACCTAACCCTCTTTTCCAAGCTCCAATCAAGTGGCGACTCTAAAGAATTTTCAAAATACATTTAAAAACCAATTTTCTTTAACTCTTGGTCAAAGATCAATATTTAAATGGGTTAAGGTTTAATATTGATCGGGTTAAGTAAAATATAAAATCACGAGAGAAATCAAGCTTGATAGCTTAGCGACTCTATTAGGAATGTTAAGAAGGCTAGCCATTGAAAAACTTTCCAAAATTAGAATTCTTTTCAAAATACCAGTGTTATTTATTTATTTGTTTATTTGTAATTAACTTCATGTGTATACTTTGTTTTTATTATCATATTTATTTTGCATACAACATGCATTAGGACATGAGGGGTCATTTGTTGCATCAAGGATGTAGGATAGATGTGGTTAGACCTAAGTTATCTTAGAACCCTAAGAGGGGGGCCATTGTGTAGGCTCCGGGTATAGTGGCGTAGCCACCATTCGAGGTTGATTAGGCCACTCCACTTAAGCTTGATGTGACTAATAAAAGTGTTTTCTAAAAACAAGTGAGGTCACAAAGCTTAAGGACCTTTTAGAACTCACCCTAATTATATATACTTTCATTTAAGCTTGAGTTAATATACTACTCCTAAGAATTGCAACCCTACTAATTGTTTAAGAGTTTTAATGCAATCAAGTTTTTGAAAATAACAACAAGGTTGCAACTTAAGGAGTAATGTATTAACTAAAACAATCTTAACATCTGTATATTTCCATATACTTTCTTTTGTTACATTGATGACTGATTCTTGTCCATAAAATATGTAGACCTAGAATGGTAAATAACCAAGCAAACAATCGAGGAAATGATAGGCTATAAGACATCTCTAGGATTCATGGGCAGCTGTTGAAAGATGAGATCGCCTATCTAAAGGAAAAGCTCGAGTGATCTGAAGCTCACAACTAGGCCTTAAGAGCCCCTCTAGGATAGGTCATTGGGGAAACCTATGAAATGCTAGAGGACCTTAAGGCTTGTTTACGAGACTTAATTTAGGGTTTTTTTCCAATTAATATCTAGAGAGTCTAGAATAAATGTGAAGTTCCAAAATAAATGTTAGGTTCTCTACTTTTGTTTTCTATTCTGATCTTTCATAATAATAAAAGTTTTCGTTAGTTCATCATTCTTTAGCATTCCCTTCTTTATAAATAGTCCTTCAATATGCATTTATCTAATCACTATTTCCTCTCATTTGGAGAAATGTAAAATCTCATAAACTTGTAAATAGAACCTTAAAAATCACCACCCTTGTGTAAATAATTTTCTTGGTTTTTGTAAAATAAAACTTTATCTTTCTCTCTCTCTCTTAAAAAGAAAAAAGAAAAAAGAAGAAGAAAAAAGAAACGAAAATTGAAAAAATGAAAATGAAGAGAAAAGTTGTTGACGACTATAAATCCTTATGGGCTCAAGGAGCCAACCTAAGTTCAAGCCTTTGGCCTACTCAAGCAACCAGGCCAAACACTTGGCTTCCAATCCATACGAGGCCCTTCAAACTATTAAGGAAGTCAATACAAACTCCTTAGCCCCTTTAACCCAAACACTAGCCCTTTGGCTCATTTAATATAAACACCAACCTTGGGCCTATTCAGGTAAACTACCCAAACACAAGCCACTTAGCCCATTAAGACAGTCAATCTGAACATAAACCATGGCCCATCAAGACAGTTGACCCAAACATAATCCTTAGCTCATAAAGGTAACCAAGCTAAGCCAAAACCCTTGGTCTATTTAGAAAGCCAAGCCCAATCATGAACCAACCCAAAACACAAAGTCAAATACTGGAGCATGTTTTGAGAAACTAGGGGGCAAAGTCAATTTCTACCACAGGCCGAATAAAAAAATAGACTCTTTCTTAAGAAATTGGTAACTTGTTTTTAAAGAAAAAGGTTTAGAATAAAAAGAGGCAAACTATATCCTATATACTATCCTAAAACACTTTAAGAGTTGAGTGACATAATGGTAAGGATACTTTGAACTCATTCCTTAAGGATGTCTACTTTGAATATGATATGTAGATTAAAATAAAGTTAGGTATTCATTTTCAAATCCTAAACACAATTATCTCCTGTTAACCCTATTAGGCCAATTTAGAGAATTTTCAAATTTAAACCTTATAAAAAACCACTCTACAGTGAGGAAATTCAGAGGTTAAGGTCATTGATGGGGAGAGAAGGACAAAATTGATTTGTGCTTACTTCAATAACATTAAATTCAAAAATAAATTTTATTTTTGATAAATTATTTTTCTTCTAAAATGAAAAAGAGACTAACTCCTTTTCCCAAAACCTTAAGCTTATACATACCTCACCCAAACTCATATACTAAAAATCCTAAAGGGAAATAGGGCAACGTAATAAATTTTGAAAGAATAAGGCAATAAAAAATAATAAAAAGAAGAAAAAAAAAAGAGGTCGAAAAATTAGGTCTAAGTGCAAGACGAAAGCCCTAAAAAATATATCGCTTCCTAGTAAGGGCAGCTAAACCTAATCAAAAGGGCAGGAATGAAAGCCCAAATAACCTAAAAAAAAAAAACGCAAGGCCCTAAATCACATTCCAAAGCCCAAGAACACAAAAGCTCTATATCCACTATCTATGTTGAGTCACACTCCCCACCCACAATCCCTCCTACACTCAATAAAAGCTCTTCCAATCTTAAAAGATAATTTATCTTTAATAAAAATTGTTTTTGAGACTGGAGCAAGCATATTTCTAATTTTTCCTAAAGGTTCTTAAGTTATACACTCGAGATAAATAAAAGTATTTTTTCCAAAATAGGCCTTCTCATTAGTCCTCTTTGAAACCCTTTGACCTAAAAGCCTAAATTCATAATGTTGAACCGAAAAAGACTTAATAGATTAATCAAAGCATATCACTTACAAAATGAGCTATAATTTTTAGAATTGTAGTCAATAGCGAAATCTAAACTAAGAGTTTGCAAGGAAGCTTTCTTTGACTAAATTAATCATGTGTTGCTTTTTCCTTAGGAAAGGAATGTTTAAAATCACAAAGCCCCATAAGAAAGCCTTAAGGTCAAGGGCATTGAGAAACCTTATATGATCACCAAGGAAAGGGGTGGTTATAAACTTATTCCTTAAATAAGAATTTATACCTGTTGGCAAAAAGAAATAAAAATAATTAAAAAGAAGACAAGGGAGAGAAAATAAAGGCTTGTCATAAGTTTTTGGTCTATTTTCAAATTCATGTCAACTTAAGTAGCCAAGCTTTCAATTCACATCATCCGTTTCTTTTTAAATGTGGTCACGTTTTTTAAATTGACCATAATAGTCTAGATTATTCTTCCCTAATGCAGTTTTTAATGTCCATTAACTCTTTTTCAAATCAAGAGGCCTATCCCTAATGCCTTTTCATAAATGGTTTTTCAACAATTTCCCTGTAAATATTTTTCCAAGTTAAGAAGTATTTTTTAAACCGGTCGCTTTCCTTACTTTATTTCTTCAATCCTTCATCAACTTTCCTTAGGGTTCATGCCAGCTCTTAGAGCGTTGTCCCCCCTTTTAATTCATTTTAGGGATTCAACTAGCCTTTAGGGCACTGTCGCGTCTGTCGTTGTTAGGGATCCAGCCAGCCTTTAGGGTGCTGTCCTATATTTCATTTTTAGGGTTCTAGCTAGCTCTTAGAGTATTATCCCTTCTTTCTCTTAATATTTTCTAGGGTGTTAGCTAACTCTTAAAGTGCTGACCCTTCTTCTATTCTTGTTAGGGTCTTAGCTAGCCTTTAAGGCGTTATCCTGTTTTTCATTAGGGTTCTAGCTAGCTCTTAAAATACTATCCCTTCTTTCTTTTAATCTTTTTTAGGGTGCTAACCAGCTCTTAAAGCACTAACTCCTCATCTATTCTTGTTAGGGTCCTAGCCAGCCTTTAAGGCATTATCCCGTCTTTCATTAAGGTTCTAGCCAACTCTTAGAGCACCATCCCTTCTTTCTTTTAATCTTTTCTAGGGTGTTAGCTAACTCTTAGAGTACTAAGCTTTATTGTTTTTAAGGTTCTAACCAGCCGTTAAAGTGTTGTCCCATCTTTTTAATGTTCTAGCTAGCCTTTAGGGAGCTGTCTCATCTTCAATTTTTAGGGTTTTAGTCAGTTCTTAGAGTGCTGACCTACTCTTTTATTCTTTTTAGGTTTTAGCTAGCCTTTAGGCCACTGTCCTTGTCTTCAATTTTTAAGGTTCTAACCAACTCTTAGAGCACTAACCCACTCTTTTATTCTTTTTAAGGTTCTAGCTAACCCTAAGGCATTGTCCCATCTTCCATTTTTAGGGTTTTAGCCAACTCTTATAATATTGACCTACTCTTTTATTCTTTTTAAGGTTTTAGCCAGCCTTTAGGGCATTATCCCATCTTCCATTTTTTGGATTGTAGCTAGCCTTTAGGGTACTATCCCGTTTTCCATTTTTAGGATCTAGCTAGCCTTTAGGGTGTTGTCCCATCTTCCATTTTTAGGATTTAGCTAGCTCTTAGAGCACTAACCCACTTTTTTTATTCTTTTTAGGATTTTAGTCAGCCTATAAAGCATTGTCCCATCTCTCTAAGGTTTTAGCCAACTTTCAAAGCACTACCCCCTCTTTCATTAATTTCCTTTAGGGTTTTCAACAAGCCCATAGAGTGCTTTTCTTTACCAATTTCTCTCAAGTAAGCCCATAAGGCACTTCCTTTCATCATTGATTCCTTGTAACATAGGATGTTTTTCTTTACCAACTTTCTTTTAGCAAGCCCATAGGGCGCTTCCTTTTATCATTGATTCCTTGTAACATAAGGTGCTTTTCTTCACCAACTTTCTTTTAATGAGCCCATAAGGTGCTTCTCTTCATCTATTTCCTTTAGCGAGCCTATAAGGGTACTTCTCTTCAACAATTTCCCTCAAGTAAGCCCATAAGGTGCTTCCTTTCATCGCTAATTCCTTTTAGTGAGCCTGTGGGGCATTCCTTCTTAACTAAGTTAGGGTTGCTAGTCCCCTGGAGATACTCTTGCCTAAGTTAGTAACCTCAAAGGAGCATTACCAAGTTTCAATTTAGGGTTTTAACCAATTTAAGAAGTGCTTCGCCCATTTACCCAAGATGGTTAGCTCAGAGGATCACTTCTACGTTTTCTTGAATTGATTCGAAAATTAAGGGTTGCTAGCCCCCTAGAGATACTCCTGCCTAAGTTAGTCAGCTCAAAAGAGCATAACCTGGTTTTCAAAAATTAATTCTAACTTAGGGTTGATAGTACCTTGGGGAAGCTCTCGTCTAGGTTAATGAGCTTGGAGGAGCACTTCCAAGTTTTTCTCAAATTGATTCCAAAATTTAGGGTTGTTAGTTTGCGAGAGATGCTCTTACCTAGGTTAATTAGCTGAATGGGGCATTATTAAGTTTCAATTTAGGGTCTTAGCTAGCTGAAAGAGAGCTTTGCCCATTTCATCTTAGGGTCTTAGCCAGTAGGGCAATACAAGGTTTTTCTTTAGGGTGTTAGCTAACTCAAGGAGCGCTTCACCCATTTCATCTTGGTTAGCTAACTCATAGGGGCACGACCAAGTCTTCAACATCTTTTTAAGATCTTAGCTAGCTCAAGGAACACTTCGCCTGTTTCATCTTAGTTAGTCAGCTTATAGGGGCACAACCAAGTCTTCAACATCTCTTTAGGTTCTTAGCTAGCTCAAGGATTGCTTCGCCTATGTTATCTTGGTTAGTCATCTCAAAGGGGCATAACCAAGTCTTCAACATCTCTTTAGGATCTTAGCCAGCTTAAGAAGCATTTCGCCCATTTTACCTAGGTTAGTTAGCTCAGCAAGGCACTACTAGGTTTCTCTTTAAGGTCTTAGCTAACTCAAGGAGCGCTTCACCAGTTTCATCTTGGTTAGTCAGCTCATAAGGGCACGACCAAGTCTTTAACATCTCTTTAGGGTCATAGCCAGCTCAAGGAGTGCTTCACCTATGTCATCTTAGTTAATCAACTCATAAGGCCACGACTAAGTCTTCAACATATCTTTAGGATCTTAGTAGCTCTAGTGCTTACCCATTCACCTTAGTTTATCAGCTCATAAGGGCACGACCAGGCTTCACTTCCTCTTTTAGTCTCTCAGCCAACTCTTAAAGCTCTAAAATCCCTAGTGAACCAAACCTAAGATAGTTAGCTATGGTGCTCCTTAGGACAAATTCCACCCTTAAGGCAAAAATAGTATCTCTTTTGTTTTTGTAGTGAATTTTTACTCAAACTTCACCACAAAGAGGAGTAACTATAAACACCCCATTTTTGTCTCCTTTTATTTTACAAAATTTTTAGGATAGGATAAGGGGTTTTAATTTAGGAAATTTAGAAAAAAATTACAAGATAAATAAGAACATTTAGAAAATACCAAAAAATAGAAAAATACAAAACAAGTTGAAGATTTAGAAAATTACAAAAAATAAGAAACTTAGAAAAACTATAAAGGAAGGCCATTAGGCATGGTCTTAGATTCAAATCTAACATAAGCTAACCTTATCTACATATGTAATTTAATTGCACATAAGAACAAAGTATAAGTCAATAACCTAACGGATAAACACTTGAATATTGGCATTGGGTTTAGCTTAGGATCCTAGGTTTGAACCTCACTAAAGGCATAAAAATGCCTTTTATTCTTTTTCCATAAAACACACACAATACACTGCTACATGTCAAGGGTTTACTATGCTACATGTCCTAATACATAGCACTCATTGATTGGGCAGTAGCTAACGTGTCATGCTACGCGTCAAGCCATGTGGCATGATACATAGAATGCCCATATCCTTGACATGTTAGTTGTCCTTTCTAGGTCAGTTGCCACATGTCATGGTAGGACATGTGGCACATAGCCACTGGATGATGAGACTAATGTGGTGCCACACTAGCATCTTTTTCCTTCTCTTTCTCCCAACTCCCCACTCTTTCTTGCGTAATTTTAGCTTAGCCATCCCTAATCATGGCCATTTTTTATTGTGTTTTCTTTATGATTTTACCAAATTGATGGTAAAATCATAAAGATTTCACTACCTTCTCTTAATCTATACTAAGAACCTATCTAGATTTAGTCATCTAGGTAGCAAAAATTGAGCTCTAAGTTCTCAAAAGATCAAGTCGTGGTCAAAAGGACATTAATTTGAAATCTTCGAATTAACTAACTTTCATAACTTCCTAAGTTTGATTCGTGTTACATTCATATAAATTAGGACTTGAAGTTCTCGTTTAAGGCGGAATCCATGAGCTTTCAAATCCATTTGAGATTACATGTAGACTCTCTCTCTCTACATTCAGCGACCCTTTCTCTTTAGGTTGTAGCTGTGCTCGAATCAACTCGAGCAAAATCGACCATATGGTCGAACTCCCTAGTCCTTAAACTTCAAACACTACCTATATTAGCTTCAACTATGGTCTCTAAGCAAAGCACTAACACCTAAGGTTTTTAAACTTGTAGCTACCACTCGAACTACTACTCCTTGGTGGTTTTGTTATCAAGCCACCATCACAAACACCTCATCGACCTTCAGTAACCTTAGACCTAACCCCTATTTAACCTCTAGCAAGCTGTACGTAACCCATTTCTCACTCATCGCCACCACTCAACTCTGACCAACACCCAAACCAACTCCACTAATCGTGTCATCCATCCTACCTCCCCTATCTCCAATCCCAAATTCATAAAAACCCCTTCCTCTACTCATTTTGGTCATCGGATTGCTTAAAACCACCACTCTTGAGCTATTGTTGTTGAAGAAGACTTGGTACCGACTCGAATCTAAACGACCCGATACAAACCCAAATGAGTTAACCCAAAGCCCACTCTAAGTCTAACCTACATACCTAACTACATCTATGCCCGGCTTTGTTCTTTTGTTAATTGTATTGTTTTTTTTTTTACCTTTATATTTATTTGTTTAGTTATATTTATCCAATTACGTTGTAATTGTAATTTAAAAAAAAATAGAAAAAAGAAAGAAAGAGAAAAAGAAAATAGAAAAGGAAAGAAAGAAAAGGAAAGTTTAGTTTTAGGTTTTAATTAGAATGGTAATAAACAACTAGAATGATAAAATAGAAAAATAAAAAATAATAATAAATAAATAACAAAATTATTTAATCACTTAAAAAATTAGTTTTTCTAAATAAATAAAACAAATGGACCCTCTTTAAAATTAAAATTTTTTTGAACTTTCCAAAAATAAAGCCCTAATTTAGGGTCATTTAAATTTTTCTCAATAAACCTGAACCCACTTAAAATGTAAACTTAGTTTAAAATCAACTCACCTATCTAAAGTTTTCATTAAACGAACTACGGAAGTCTAATCCTGAATAGCAGGTACATAAGTATTTGCACGTATAAAGTAACTTAAAATATGAAAATTTTTTATTTTCCCTCGTTAGTAGACAATTCTTTCAATTCTTATTTTTTGTAAATAGATATAATTCCAATTATTGCATGTAAATAAACCTTATTGGAAAGGTATCTAAAAAGTAAAATTAAATTTGGAAAGTTAGTAGTGGTACCCATAAGGGTTTAAAAGAGCAGCCTTCGGACTTAATCTTCTAGTTTTCAAAAATCAATTTTTAGAAATTGATTTTTCAAGTAGACTAGTGGTTAGGGGCTAGGGGTTAGGTTAAATTGATCCGCCCAATCGATTTAACTTAATCCTTTTTTTCTCAATTCTAGTCGGGTGGCGACTCTAAAAAATTTTCAAAATACGTTTAAATACCAATTTTCTTTAACTCTTAGTTGAGGATCAATATTTAAATAGTTTAGGGTTTAATATTGATTAGGTTAAGGAAAATATAAAACCAGGAGAAAAATAAGGCTCGACATCTACTATTTATTATTTATTTTCTATTTTATTTTATTACTATTATTTATTTTCTATTTTAATAGAATACTAAATTTAGTAAATATTCTTTTGATTTTTAAGAATTCAAAATTAATAATTTTTTTGTATTCGAATTATTTTTTGTTATTGTATTGAATTATTGAGAATATTTTAATTTTTCAAATTTAATTATTTTTATTTTTAAAAAATAAAATTTTACTATTTTAAATTATGAGATACGATAAAAGAAGAAAAGAATTATAACTTTTTTTCCATTTAAAATATTTAATACAGTTCAAATATAGAAAAATAGCTTAAAAAAATGCATTCGAGTCTTATAGAGATTTTTTGTATAGCATTTGAAATTATGTAGAGAGTCCTTCTTTTTTTTTAAGTTATTTTCTATATTTGAATTGTATTAAATATTTTAAATGGAAAAAAGTTATAATTCTTTTCTTCTTTTATCTATCTCATAATTTAAAATAGTAAACTTTTATTTTTTAAAATAAAAATAATTAAACGTAAAAAATTAAAATATTTTCAATAATTCAATACAATAACAAAAAATTATTAGAATACAAAAAAATTATTAATTTTGAATTATTAAAAATCAAAAGAATATCTACTAAATTTAGTATTCTATTAAAATAGAAAATAAATAACACTAATAAAAAATCGAAAATAAATAATAAATAGTAGATAATACTAATGTTTATATTATAGTAAGGGATGGATATAACCAAGTAGATCAAGGTAGTGGATTATGAATTCACCATGCATGGGTTCAATTCCCGTCGTTCGCCTTTCCATCCCATATATCAATCTAATACATATATCCCACATAGAGACCAAGTTCGTATTATTTCTTTTTCACCCTTTATGTTAAGTTTCTCAATTTTTCTCAATAAATGATTCGCTACAAAGGGAAATAAAACGACCTTTTCATTTTTTTTTTCTTTTTCAAAAAGTAGTAATAAGAATGAGAGGTGTTAAGCTTTTTATCATCCTGGCATTGAGCTATTTTTCCACAAGACCTCCCCTACGGTATTGTTATCACAGTAAAGTTTAACCACTAAGTTTAGGATGGGTAGGTGTGGTTCCTCCACACCTAGGACACCAAAATATCGAACTATGAACAAAGAAAGGCATAAAAGAAAAGCATAGCGACCAATGATCATGAGGCCCCAATTCTTGCTAGAGGACACACTAAAGGCCTCTGCCCTTCCATCCCTTGGATAGATAGAGAGGGGAGGGAAAGCTTTTGGTTTTTTCATGTTATCAAAGAGTTAAATAATAAAAATAGATGGCAAATGCCTAATCGAATTGATCAGGTCATATAAGAACAAGGTTTAAGTCTACCAATCTGTTAAGATGCCTCAGCTACATACATTACTACACTTTTACTTAACACCTATCATAATGATAAACAGCTCATCTCACCGTGACCTTTTCTTAAATTCTCAAAACTGCTATCACTCCATCCTCGTAGGGGTAGAGAACCCATTGCTATCTCGACTGTACTATTAGAGGCTCTAAGGAAAATGGAATAGGAGAGCACTCATCTTAGGGTAGGCTTACTACTTAGATGCTTTTAGTAGTTATTTACTTCACACTTAGCTACCTAGCGTTTATCGTAGGCACGATAATTGGTATACTAAAGTTACATCCTTCGTGGTCCTCTCGTACTAAGGAAAGGTCCTCTCAATGCTCTAATGCCCATATCTAATATGGACCAAACTATCTCATAACATTCTGAACCCAGCTCACGTACTGCTTTAATGGGTAAACAACCCAACCCTTACAACATATTATAGCCTTAAAGTGCTGAAGAGCCAACATCAAGGTGCCAAACCTTCTCGTCAATGTGAGCTCTTAGGGAAGATTAGCCTATTTTTCCTAAAGTAAAATTTATTTGTTGAGTGATGGCCCTTCCACTCAGTACTGTCAGATCACTAAAGCTAACTTTCATCCTTGCTTGATGGGTAGGTCTTGCAGTCAAGCTCCCTTTTGCCTTTGTACTTAAGGGCCAATCTCCTTTTGGCATTGGCCTAAGGAAACCTTTGCATGCCTTCGTTACCTGTTGGGAGGCCTATACCCCTTAGAAACTACCTACCTAAGATTGTCCCTTAGCCCATAGGTCCTAACTCTTTCAAAGTGGTATCTCACTAATGGCTTGGGTCCCCCCAAAAGGAGGCCTTCTTCACCTTCTACCTAAGCTGCATAGGAAAGGCCCAAAGCCAATCCTAGGGAATAGTAAAGCTTGATAGGGTCTTTCTATCTAGGTGCAGGTAGTCCGCATCTTCACGGACATGTCTATTTCACTAAGCCTCTCTTCGAGATAGTACCTAAATCGTTATGCCTTTTGTACGAGTTGGAACTTACCTGATAAGGAATTTCGCTATCTTAAGACTATTATAGTTACAGCTACCGTTCATTGGGGCTTCAATCACTAGCTCCCCTATCATGAGGTCATTAACTTCCTTAACCTTTCGGTACTAGGTAGGCATCAACCCTCATATATGGCCTTACGATTTTATAGAGACCTATGGTTTTAGTAAATAGTTTCCTGGGCTTAGTCACTATAACCCCCTTTGTGAGGAGGTACCCCTTCTCCCAATGTTGCGAGGCTATTTTGCCGAGTTCCTTAAAGAGAGTTGTCTTGTACCCCTAGGTATTCTCTACCTACTCACCTATGTTAGTTTTAACTATGAGTACCCTTTTGTTGAAGGTCGTTTATGCTTTTCTTAGGAGAAAGGCATGGGTTACTTCAATGCTGTAGCACTTGGTACTCAAATATTGGCTCGAGGTATTTTCTCTACCCCTTCTTACCCTAAAAAAGCAAAGACACCTTGCACCCTTTTTTATTTATCTATATTGTAATTATAAGGAATCCTTTCTTTTTTATTTACACATAATGGTGATACATAAATATATGAACCTTTCTAATCTTTATAATTAAGAAATTTATAAGAGAAAAGGTCATATCCATAACATTTTTTTAATTTATATTTTTTATTCATTAATAAATTTGATTCAAATTCATTCAATTTTTTGTAATGAATTAATCATTCTTTTTTCGCCAAATAAGTTTTGTTTAATTTTGGATTTTGATTAATACATTGTTGAGTGATTCTATTTATCCATTTTAGCAGTACTAATTGATACCATCTAATAGAAGATAAATCGTATTGATAATGACTTCGTAACCAATTTTTACATTGATCTATTCTTGAATTCTTTTATTTTAATTTAGAATGAAATAGTCCTTGTATTTTGATAGAATGCTTTATCTCATTCTTAAGAAAAAGAGATGTTTCGTGATATTTAAGAGCATATTTTAATTGATACAGCTTAATAACTTTTGTTTAGTATAATTAGTAAAGAACATATGCTTGGGATAAGGAGGAGAGGTCACAAAAAATCTTTGAATTTGTATTACTAATATCAAAAAACAAATTTTATGGAGTTAAAATAAAACGAATTGTATTTTTATTTGTTTTATCAATTGTTTCTTTATTTGTTTTATTATTATAAATATATTTATCAATGAGTTTTCTTGATAATTCAAAAGCAAGTTGTGTATTCATCTTGGAAATATTAATGATCTATAGAACAATATATCTATATATCCTTTCAATTAAAAATATTAGAATATAATACGATTTACGGATTAATTGAATATTTTATCTTTTTTAATTTTTTCCAATTGCTTTTTATTGATGTTATTAGTTTAGTGAGAGAACTTATTTTATTCCAACTAATATTTCTTTCCAAAATTAAAAAATTCTTATTCTTATCTTTTGTAATTTTTTCTATTTAATTTCTGATTGTTTTTGTTCTATTAGATAGATGCCTAATTTTTTTTTTTCTATCAATGAATAATCTATCAAATCCATAAATTGAATTGGAATGGGCGATTCTTGAATCATCCTATTATTGATTGTCAAATCTTTTTCTTTTTTAATTTCACTCAATTTCGATATTTCTCTTAATCTAAATAAAAGAATTGAGTTTTTATTAAAAAAAAAATTTATTATTTCTTTAAAAAATAGAATGTTTTTGCTAACCCATTTTTTGTGAGACATTTTGAAATATTTGTGTTTTTTCTTTTAAAAATTTTATAATTAGAAAAGACTTTTTTTTTTTTGTAATTTTATAATTCTTTTAAAATAGGTTCTAAAATGAACGTTGACATAAAAATAAGACCCTACGAAGTTTTACTGTTCCCTAGGATTAGCTTGGGGCCTTTACTATGCAACTTAGGTGGAAGGCAAAGAAGGCTTCCTTCTGAAGGGGCCCAAGCCATTAGTGAGATACTACTTTGGAAGAGTTAGAATTCTAACATTATGTTAAGACCTATAGGCTAAGGGACTGTCTTAGGTAGATAGTTTCTATGGGGTCTAGGCTTCCCAAAAGGAAACTAAGGCATGCAAAGGTTTCCTTGGGTTAGATGGAGATTAGCCTCAAGTGCAAAGGTAGAAGGGAGTTTAACTGTAAGACCTACCCGTCTAGCAGGGACGAAAGTCAACCTTAGTGATCTAATGGTGCCAAGTGAAAGGGCCGTTACTCAACGGATAAAACTTACTTTAGGGATAACAGGTTGATCTTCCCCAAGAGCTCACATCGATGGGAAGGTTTGGCGCCTCGATGTTGACTCTTTGCTACCTAGGGCTGTAGTATGTTCTAAGGGTTGGGCTATTTGCCCATTAAAGCGGTACGTGAACTAGGTTCAAAGCATTGTAAGACAGTTTAGTTCATATTTAGTGTAGGCGTTAAAGCATTAAGAGGACCTTTCCCTAGTATGAGAGAATTGAGAAGGATGCACATCTAGTGTACCAACTATCATAGCCGTATGCTCTAATCCTTTGAGTTACAAGCCCCACCTTATCTTCATTAGATTTGTTCCTGAGAGTACCTTAAAAAAAGGGAACCTTTCCTCTCCCTAGCAATTTCAGGTTAAGAAGATATGAAAGCGTCTTTTTCTCTATAATAACGGTATGTTCTGAGGTGTAAAGTAAGAGAGAAGTGATTTCATAATTAGGGTTTTAAATAAAACAACCTTTTCATTTTTTTTTCTTTTTCAAAAAGTAGTAATAAATGAGTGGTGTTAAGCTTTTTATTATCCTGGCATCGAGCTATTTTCTTATAGGACCTCTCCTATAGTATTGTCACCACAGTCAAGTTTAACCACCAAGTTTGGGATGGATTGGTGTAGTTCCTCTATGCCTAGGACACTAGAATATCGAACCATGAATAAAGAAAGGCATGAGAGAAAAGCATATTGACCAATGATTGTAAGGCCCAAGTTCTTGCTGGAGGGGACACCAAAGGCCTTTGCCCTTCCATCCCTTGGATAAATAAAGAAAGGAGGTAGGGTTGGGTTGAGCTTTTGGTTTTTTCATGTTGTCAAAAAGTTGAACATTGAAAATAGATGGTGATTGCTTGATCGAATTGATTAAGTCATGTAAGAACAACGTTCTACTCTATCATTCCGTTAGGATACTTTAGCTGCATACATTATTGTACTTCCACTTGACACCTATCGAAATGATAAATGGCTTGTTTGCCATGACCTTTTCTTGAATTCTCAAAACTTTTATCACTTCATCCTTATAGGGGTAAAGAACCCATCGCTGTCATGGCTGTACTACTGGAGGTTCCAGGGAAGTTGAAAAAGGAGAGCACTTATCTTGGGGTAGACTTATTACTTAGATGCCTTTGGTAATTATCCACTTCACACTTAGCTACCCAGCGTTTACCATAGGCATAATAATCGATAGACTAAAGGTGCGTCCCTCCTGGTCCTCTCGTATTGGGGAAAGGTCCTCTTAATGCTCATAATGTTTTGAACTTAACTCATGAATCGCTTTAATAGGCGAACAGCCCGACCCTTGGAACATACTACAACCTCGGTAGCGAAGAGCCAACATCGAGATGCCAAACCTACCGGTCGATGTTTGCTCTTAGGGAAGATTAGCATGTTATCCCTATAATAACTTTTATCTGTTGAGCAATGGCCCTTCCAATCGATACCGTCAGAATCATTAAGACCAACTTTCATCCCTTGTTCAATAAGTAGGCCTTGCAATCAAGCTCCCTTCTACCTTTGCACTTAAGGGCCAATCTTTGTTCGACCCGAGGAAACCTTTGCACACCTCCATTACCTTTCAAGGGGGCTAAGCCTCATAGAAGTTGCCTACTTGAGATTATCCCTTGGCCTGTAGGTCCTGATATAAGATTAGAATTCTAGCTCTTCCAAATTAGTATCTCACTGATGGCTTAGGTCCCCTCGGAAGGAGGCCTTCTTCGCCTTCTACCTAAGTTGTGCAAGAAAGGCCCAAAGCCAATCTTAAGGAACAATAAAGCTTCATAGGGTCCTTTTGTCTAGGTGCAAGTAGTGCACATCTTTATAGATATGTCTATTTCACCGAGCCTCTCTCCAAGAAAGTGCCTGGATCGTAATGCCTTTGGTATGGATCAGAACTTACCCAACAAGGAATTTTGCTACCTTAAGACCATTATAGTTACAACTGTTGTTTGCCCTTCAACGTTTAGAAATTGGTTAATTGCTAATAATACATGTACTTGATGCCCCGCC
Organism: Lumnitzera littorea; assembly: GCA_024138015.1. Lineage (NCBI taxonomy): Eukaryota > Viridiplantae > Streptophyta > Magnoliopsida > Myrtales > Combretaceae > Lumnitzera > Lumnitzera littorea. The sequence goes on along the minus strand of JAMXBB010000008.1, from coordinate 85,971,597 downwards.
CAAGAAAGAGACTTAAGTCTTAGTAACCCCACTAAATGGTGATTTAGCATAGATTATATATCTTAGAACCAAGCCAATTTTGGAGCAGCTTTGTGATAATGGAACCAAGCGGCAAAAAACATTAAGGTTGTAAAGACTAATGTACCAATTACGGTACAGTAGAGTTGTAATTTACTAATTATTCAAGATGCTCGCCAAATCTTTAAAAAAAAAAACTAAAGGTTATTTATATTCCTCGGAAACCCCCTCCTATATTGCCATTCCATATTTCTTAGCCCACTATTGGCCAAACCTCTTAAGCATTAAGTTCGATGTGAGTAGGGTCACTTAGCTATGCTTCATAATTGGAAAAACGAGCACTATGAAAGTACATACTATTCAGCCAAAGAAAGATAATGGAAAGTTGGTTGAAATATATACTAAATACTTTTTGAGAGATCTCCTTTAAATCACTCGTATAACTATTAAAATTGTAAACATCAATATTTTCAAGAGATCTCCTCTAAATCACTTGTATGATTATTAAAATTGTAAGCATCAGCATGTAAGTTTCAGATCCAAGTGATAGTATTAGGGATCTTAGCTATTGTTCTTGAGAAATGATCTAATTTGACCCATTACTCAAAATAAGTTTTTATGATATTCTTATCTACCAAAATTTTGACTTTTGATTTTGATAAATGAACAATCATGGAGTCTTACTTTTTCTGATCAACACATACAAAGAAACTCACCAACAGTCAAATATTTAATAAACTTATAAATAAACTTATGAGAGATGTTTCTAATTAGTTTCTTTTTTTTCTATCTCCTATCTATTTTATTTAGATATTAGCAATTATGATCTAGAAGTTGATTTGGGCAAGTGTTTAGATCTTTTATAATATAGTCATGAGGTGCTCAACGAGCCTTTTTGTTTTTTTAACCTTTTAAAACCTTTTCGGCGCTTCTAAAAACCATTTTTTTCCATGTACTTTGAATCTGTTTATTAATATCTTAAATAGAAGTTCCTAAATGTGGTGTCTTTCATTCCAAGGAATATATTAATTATTGTGGTATTCAAAATTTTATGAGAAGTAATTACTAATAAAATATTTTAATATTTCAATTTATTTATTTGAAAGCAGTAGAAAATAGATATTCGATTATCTTTCTGTATATCCTTTACCTGCAAAACTAGGAAGGGGATAGTCCATATGCAAATAGAGAGACTAAAAACTTTCATTGAATTTCCCAACGATATATTTTGGGTTGGACAAATCAAATAGAAAAAGTTTCAGGAAGGCCCGAACCATACAATTTGTTTCAGGTGGACATCGATGAAACTCTCGTTAGGGGAACATGGGCGATCGAAATCCTTTCACTAGTATCTGCAATATTTCACGTGAAAAATCCAGGACTATATCGTGCCTGATTGACGTTGCTTTATCATTTCTAAGTAAAAAAGAACAACTTCAAATGACTTGGAGGAGATGACAGATGGCTGTAGGGAGTTGGAGAAGAAGCAAGAGAGTAGTCTTATCATCATCCCATCGCCTACATCTTTGGTGATCAATCCAGCAGTAGTAGTCCTGTCCTACCCCAACAGCCGGCCTCGTCAGAAATCAGACTAATGTAACGATAGCTGTTGGAGTAAAATATAAATGTGCGATGGGATGTGGACCTTTATTTTGTCCCTTGTTTTCTTGTCACTCCCATATTTTACGACGTTTGGCGGCTCATTGCGTCACCTTTAATATCATGTCACGTCCGATCTTCAAACTTTTGCTTTCCGGTCATCAGCTGCATGGCAGTGAGGTGGGTGGTTCTACAGTCTAACATACAACTAACTTTCTTTTTCGGTTGAGTATTGCCCATGAATATAATTCCAGATTTTTTTTTATAACCTTCTGAAATAAAATTTTACAAAGACTGAATTTCTGTGTGCCACATCATCGCTGTAAAGATCGGTTTCATTTTAGAACCGAAATCTACTCTATTATATTTTTAAATTTACACCTTATCAAGATATTTTGTAAAATTTATAAATTTTACTTTTATTTTTATAAATTTTAAGTTTATATAAAATCAGAAAAATAATATGTGCAATATTATAGGTTTTTCATGTGCATCACAACACCTATGGTATCTGTAGTGAAATTTATGAAATTAAAATAAAAATAAGAGGGAAATTGTAAGTTATAACTTCTAAATTTTGATAAATTAATAATATAAATAATATTTTTTTCTTAATTAAAAATGGTTGCACGATGATTAAAGTTTAGAAAGATTTTTCCTTACCTTCAAGTTAGCGAATGTAAAAGAATAAGCGGAAAGAGTAGAAACGGTAAAGCAGGAAAATAAAACGAGAAGGTAAGGGAAGGATTGGAAGATGTAAAATGAGAGTGATGTCGCTGGATTTGGCTGTTTAAGGTTATTATCTTACAGTGTTAAGCTTTTTTTTTTTTTTGTTTTTATTAAAAAATTCATTGATAAATTAAATATAATATTATAATTAATTAATATTATTTAATAATTTTTTACAATATAGAAACAAGGTATCTTATAATATATACCTTTTATATTTTAGAGTACAAGATGAAAAAACCCCGTATATGTGTTATCTTATAAAAGCAAGTTTTGTAAAATCTACACGCGAGATTTACCTTGTCCAATGACCTTTAATTAATGCCCGCCAAAACCTCTGGTGCAATAAGGTTATACCTCCCTCTAATAATATACCAATAATTGTTGCTGAAATTAAAAACAGAAAACAGTTATTATTTGTAATACCTTTTAATAATAGTTTTTGGGATTTAATAAAATAAAGGGGTTATTTGCATTTCCTAAATTAGGGATAACTGGAATCACAAATTTAAAATTTAGAAGTTTAATTTGTATTTAACTGATAGTTTATTGGTGTAGTTCCACTATCCTTCCTTCATCATTACAATAGAAATATTTAATATGCTTTCGTAAAATCAATAGAAATATAAACTCTCTGCAATAACCAAATGAGGCTATAGCCTATATGAACACAAAAGCAGTAACACGCTTACCAGTTTCAATCACAGATAATAAATTTTCACCTCGCACACATCAATAGCGTTGGTAAGGTCAAGCCTAATTCTCTCGTAACGTCAGTGCCTAGTGATAGGGATGTCGGGAGAGAGAATGTATTATGTATATGCAAAACCTTAACTTCTCAATATTATACGAATGATAGTATTGAAATTGATTAAGAATAAAAAGAAGGTACAGTAAGCTTTGATAATGTCAAAATTTTTAATTATAATTGTCTCATATAATTATATCTTTATACAATGGTAAATTCGATTATTACTCACAAATTTATAAAATTAATGATATGTGTATTATTTAGATTTTGTTTGAATTGTCTTTTTTCTTTTTTTTTTTATATCTTATTTATATTTTATATGTTTCTGTTTTATAATTATAATAGATGTAGTGATATTAGAATTAAAAAACAAAATTTCATATACTTTAAAAAAAATCTAAAAAATATATTTTATATATAAAAAATTATCAATAGGTCTTTTTGGGCTGAAGCTTTAAAGGCTTATGCTCACGTGCCTCAACAAGCTTGAGTTCCCCCAATTACTCCTTTAGGCCGATAGTTCAATCGCCCAGCAAGCCAATTGGCTTAACCTCTCTTGTCAACCCATTACAACCTAAGTGTAATCACATAGTTGGCATATTCAATGCTAGCACAACTTACTCGGATCATCCTTGAGTACTCTTCTAACCCCCATCAATCGAAGATCTTGGAAGCTTCAATCAATGTTCTTAGAGTGCTTGACTCCTTGGTACTTGAGATACCTGTAAACACTTAATTTTTGTCTTTTTGTAATCTTAATTTTTTATTTTTTTTACAAAAAGGATCCTAATTCAAAAATAAAAATAATAAACAAAAAATTTAATAAAAGATAAAAAATAATAAAAATTAACAAATGATGAAATAGCAAAAAAATAATAAAAGAAAGAATTGTAAAAATTTCGTAGATTTTTAGGAAGTAAATTATATTAGAAACAAATAATTTTAGTTTAACTTAGTACAAATAATTATTTTAAGGAATCGAATAGTTTAAGTACAATTTAATTATATTAAATATCAAGATGCAGGCTAACGGCCTAACGGATAAGCATTGGAGTATTGGATTGGATGTAATTTAAGGTCTTAGGTTCGAATCTTACCAGACACTTAGGTATCTTTTATTTCAATCTTTTTATTTTTATTTTTACAAAAAAAAAGGGTAAAAAAAAATTATAAAAACGAAATAAAAAAAAACCGAGTTGAACGCATATAATTCATATCTAATCAAAATTATTTGAATCTAGTTTAATTAGATTTGAATTGATATCAAGGATTTGAATCGATATCAAGGATTTGAATCTAATTTAATTAGATACAATAAATATAATTTGATATGATCTTATTTAGCTTTTATAAATACAAAAACTCCCAAAAAGAATCAAGATTCTCTTATCCGTCCAACAAAATCAGTCCTTGTCGCACAGCAGGCCATCTCCTTCATCAAAACAGCAAACACGCGACTCACACAGACGTACTACACAAAGGCCGCCGTCTCCGTTCCAAGCCGACATCTAAACCAACCCCACGCTGGTCGCTACTGTCCAATGCTGCAATCCTTGTCGTACAGATCACCATAACAGCAGCAGCAGCGCACATAGGACAGTTCTCGCCAAGTATTGATTAGCCCACAATTGCAGCAACATGATCAGGCGAACAGCAGCAACACCAGGTGGACAGCGCAACCACGCTAACAGCACACACACACGTTGATCAAGTTCTCTCCCAACAGCAGCCCACTGCAGCATTAATTCGCATAACCCACGGCAACAGGACAGCAGCACAGCGGACAGTAGCGAATAGGACAGTAGCACAATGGACAGCAACTAACAGAACAGCAGCACAATGGACAACAGTGAACAGAATAGCAGCACAGTGAACAGCAGCAAACAGGACAGCAGCAAATAGGACAGCAGCAAGGCAGATAGCAGCAAAGTAGACAGCAGTGAACAGGACAGCAGTAAGGTAAATAGTAGCAAAGCGGACAGCAGTGAATAGGACAATAGCAAGGCGGACAGCAGCGGAGCAAACTCAAACAATAATCCAACACCAATAGCCACACGCAACAACAACTCCATTATACGCCACCCATCGTCCTTCACCACGTAATCAAGAAATTTAGATTCGTTTCTTTCCAATTTCAAAATTGTTTGTTTAATTGTTTATTTGTTAATTGTTATATTATTATTATTATTATTTAGATCTTTAGTTATTGAATATAATATATACGAATATGAACATATTAGTTTTAGGAGATTTTATTCTTAGTCTTTTAAATATAGATAATTGTTTAATAATAATAATATATGTATATGTATATATTAATTTAGGTATTCTTCTTTTAACATTAGTTTTCTTCATTAGATAAATTAAGTATTGATTTAAGTGAATGTATATTTTATGTTAGTTTAGGAGTTGTTAGAATTGGTTATTTTTGTTAAGATTTGATCTTGTTTAAGGATTTGTCATATAGAAAGTTTTTTTTTAAAAAAAAATAAAAGTTAATAAAAAATCCTTTTTTAAATTTTAGGACTTTTAGCGAATTTTTTTTGTAAAAAAATAACATTCAAGAGTTAGGACTCCTTTAATTTTTTTTTAAATAAACCGAATAAATTAAAAATGTAAACTTGGCAAATTTTTAAAATTAAAATAAATCAACACATTAAAGTTTTCGGAAAGAATTATAATCGTTTGATCCCAGCCAGCGGGTACGTAAGCACCTTCGGGGCGACGATAAAATATATAGAAACTTAGGTTTTTTCCTAATTAAATTATTTATTTATTAATTATTATGGTTAGAAGAATAATTCTAATTTCGGTAAATAGATAGTGGTACCTATTAGGGTTTAATAGGTTAGCCCCCGAACTCGGAACCCTCTGATTCTTCATTGAAATTGAAATAAAAAACCGGTAGCTAAATCGTAATCAATCCACCCAATTGATTACTGTTTTCTTCCTTTTTCCCAACTCCGGTCAGGTGGCGACTCCAAAAATTTTTCTAAATAAAAAATTGGAATTTTCTAATTTCTTTATTCGATGATTGATATTAAATGGATTATGCTTTAGTATTAATCAGAAATGGGGAATTCAATTCTAAATAGAAAACCGAAAATCAAGCTCGACAATTTGGCGACTCCATTGGGGAGCGCTAGAGGGCTAGCCAATAGAAGTTGCTGAAAATAAGATTATTTTAAAGAAAAATAATAAAAAAAAATAAAAAGATAAAATAATAAAATAAACTTAAGTATGTTAGTTTGTATATATGTATATTTTATTTCTTGTTACTTATTTTTTTTTTGTTATTGTAGTTTATTTAAGGGGATAGTTTCGGGGGGTTTACTTTTATTCTATTTTTCTGCATCATAAATACATAGTAGATATGGTCAGAACTAAGCCATCTTAGAACCTTAGGAGATGGGCCATTGTATAAGTTTCGGATGTTGTGGGGCAACTACCTTCCGGAGTCGATCAGGCTATCCCACTCAAGTTCAAATGTGACTATAGAATCGTTGCTTTGAAAAATGTAATGATTATAGAACTTGAGAACCTTTAGAACCCACCCTTTGCATTACACAAAAACTTTTCTTTCAAAAAAAAATTTACAAGAACCTATGATATGGCAGACCTAAATGGATAAAGCTAATTATGAAGTTATAGTTATAATATTTCCTTGTAAATAATTTGTAATAATTCTGTGTAAAGTTTAGAATAGGTGATGATTGTAATTTTGATTTTTTCTTTTTTTTTTACATAACTATGGCTAGATCAAGTCAAGAGGCTTCCAAACAGGTCCATGTCTACCTACCTCATTGGCCTTAAGAGATACTTTAGATATGATTCCAACTTCTTAGCTCAAATAAGTAAGAATTTATTAGGAACAAAATTGAGCTCATCTTGCCCCTATAGAAGAGCCCTATGAATATTACCTAGTTGCAGACCTTAGTATATCTATTAGGGCTCGAATCTATCACTTTTCGTTTGGGTCCATATCAATTGAGCCTAACCTTCATAGAGTAAATAAATAAAAATAATAAAAAAAAAAGAAACAAAACAAAACGAATCACACCTATAAAATAATTTCAAGTAGTTATCATTTTGCCTTGTATTCTTCTAGCCAGAAATATTCATTCTTTTGGATAGATTAACTCTTTAGCCTTTATCAATCAGAATAAATACGATTTATATTTTTATTTTTATTTAGCTTTTTTCCTTTAGAATTCCTTACTTGTAAATAGACCCTTAGTAATGATAAGTTGTATAGGCTTGTATATAGAATTCTATGAAAGCAATCCTCTGTAATCATCCATTTACAATTCCATCACTTGGTCTTTGTAACATAAAAGCCCTAACTTTTCCTCTCTCTCTTTCAAAAAAAAAAAAAAAAAAAAGAAAGAGAAAAGAAAGAAAAAAGAAGGAAAGGAAAGAAAAGAAAAAGAAAGAAATTTGCTAATGGTTACAAATCTTTATAGGGTTTAGGACAAACACAATTACTTGGCCCATTAAGGCAGATAACCTAAACAGACCTACTTGGCCCAAGAAAATATCCAACCAAACCCGAGCCCTAGCCCATCAAGATAGTTGAACAAACTCAAGGCTTGAGCCATAAAGTCTAACCATAAACCGAGTCAAAACACAAAGCCATGAAACACTATCCTAAGCTTGATCCACGACACAAACAAAAAGGGCAATTCATTAGTCTCTTCCACTTCAAAAGTTGTCAGTTCCATCTCATTCGAACTCTAAAGAACCTAACCTAAAATCACATATGGAAGCTTAAGGGCATTAAGACCTATAAGTCTGGGGCATGGGGCATTTAGTCTTTGAAATTTCATAACCGGGGCGTGTTCTAAGGAATTAGGGAGTAAGGTCAATACCCTAAGGTCAATCAATCCTTATGTAAGGAATTGGTAACTCACTTTTAAAAGGTTTTGAATGAAAAGAGGTAAGCTATATCCTATGCACTAATCCTTAAACACATTGAGAGTTAAGAGACATCATGGTGAGGATATTTTGAACTCATTCCTTAAAGGAGGTCCATTTTGAATTTGATACGCAGATCGAAATGAAGTTAGGTATTCATTTTCAAATCCCAAACACAATTATCCTTTGATAACTCCATTGGACTGATTTGGAGTCCTTTCAAATGTAAACCCTGTTAAGAACTACCCCTACAGTGGGGCAATTCGGAGGTTAGGGTCATTGATTAGGAGAAAAGGATAAAATTGATTTGTGCTTACCCCAATAATAATAATTTAAGGATAATTTTTATTTTTGATAAATTGTTCCCTTTGAAAAAGAGCTAACATTTTTCCCAATACCCCAAAGGCCACACATACCTTACTTAAGCCAATGCACTCTGAACTTATACCTATGGATTTAGGGCCTTGATTCATCTAAAGACAAAAACTTGACAAAGAGATAGTTATTTTTGAGGAGAGAAAAGAAAGAAATGAAACGAAGTAAAAAAAAAAAAAAAAAGAAAAATAAAAAGAAAAAGAAAAAGAAAAAAAAACTAGGAAAAAGGAAAATGAAGAAATACACAAATATTGGGCTTAAGAAAATCCCCAATCAAAGAAGGCCTAAGTTGCTCTAAAAACAAAAGGCCTTGAATCGCATTCCTAACCAAAAACACAAAACCTCATATTCATTCAGAATTATGTTTTCAACCACAAACCAAAAACTCCATATTCAGTTCAAAATCACACTCTAAATCATGAACATAGACCCTTTTTATCCACTCAATTCTTAAACACAAGACCTTCCTACCCACATTACCTCCCTACTCAAAGCTCTTCCAATTTTGAAGAATAATTTATCTAAGATAAAAATTATTTTTGAAATTGGGGCAAGCGCACATTTAGTTCATTCCTAAGAGTTCTTGACTTATACCCCCTGGGTTGGACGAGAGCACTTCTTTCAAAATAGGCCCTCTCAATTAACTTCTTTTGAAACCATTTGACCAAAAGCCCAATTTACAATACTGAACTCAAAAAGACCTAACAGATCGATTAAAGCGTATCACTTACAAACTGGATTATAATTTCTGAAATAGTAATCAGGAGTGAAATCCAGACCTAGAGTGCATAAGGAAGTCCTCTTCGACTAGACTAATCGTGAGTTATCTTTTCCTTATGAAATGAATGTTTAAGGCCTATCTAAGAAGCTCATTGTTTAGGTTACAAACTAGGGTGAATATGAGATACCCTACATGATTATAATGTTTGCCTTTTGAATAAGAATTTGTATTCGTTAGTAAACTTTCAAGGAAAAAGAAGGAAAAAAGAAAATGAAAAGACATGAAAAGGAGAGAGAGAAAGTGGAGGTTGTTACAAGTTTTTCCATTCATTTTCCAGTTCATTTCATCCATAGTAGCCAAATTCTCAATTCATGTTATAAACAAGTTTCACCAAATTCCTTGTTTGTAAATTTCTCAAATCAAGAGTTTTTCGAGTCGACTATGTTCCTTAGTTTTACTTTCAATTGTCAATAAAGTTTAAGTAAGTCCAAAGGGTGCTTACCCTTTATCTGTTTTCTCAAGGATATAGTCAGCTCATAGAGCACTGTTCCTATCCATATTTTCTTTAGCGCTTTAATCAACTTATGGAGCGCTATCCAGATTCATATTTTCATTTAGGGATCTAGCTAGCTCATAGAACACAGTCTCAATCTAAAATTTCTTAAGCTTCCGGCTGGCTCTCAAAATACAGTCCCAATTTATAATCTCTTAAAGAGCTAGCCAGCTTGTGAGTGTAGTCCCAATTCAGAGTTTCAGAGACTCCCAGTCGCCCAACTCACAGAATGTTGCCCAACTTATAATTGTTTAGGGATTTAGCAAGCTCATGGAGCGCTGTCCCAATTCAAAGTTTCCTTATCTTCAGGTCTTAACTAGCTCAAAGGGCGCTTTGACCGCCTTGGTTAGTCAGCTCATCAGGGCATAACCAAGTTTTCTTATCTTTAATTTTTAGCCAGCTCTAGGAGCGCTTACCTAATTCATCTATCTTTTGGTCTTAGTTAGCTCAAAGGGCGCTTTGACCGCCTTGGTTAGTCAGTTCATTAGGGCACGACCAAGTTTTTTCATCATTAGGTCTTAGTCAACTCAAAGGGCGCTTTAACCACCTTGGTTAGTCAGCTCATTAGGGCACAACCGAGTTTTCCTTGTCTTTAGATCATAACTAGCTCAAAGGACGCTTTGACCACCTTGGTTAGTCAGCTCATTAGGGCACGACCAGGTTTTCCTTGTTTATAGGTTTTAGCCAGCTCAAAGGGCGCTTTGACCGCCTTGGTTAGTTAGCTCATCGGGGTACAACTAAGTTTTCCTCATTTTTAGGTCATAGCCAGCTTAAAGGGCACTTTGACCGCCTTGGTTAGTCAGTTCATTAGGGTACGACCAAGTTCCTTCATTCTTCATGTCTTAGTAAGCTCAAAGGGCATTTTGACTACCTTAGTTAGTAAGCTCATCAGGGTACGACCAAGTTCCTTCATTCTTCAGGTCTTAGTTAGCTCAAAGGGCGTTTCGACCGCCTTGGTTAGTCAGCTCATTAGGGCATGACCAAGTTTTCCTTCATGTGGTTAGGTCTTAACCAGCTCAAAGGGCGCTTTAATCGCCTTGGTTAATTAGCTCATTAAGCCACGACCAAGTTTTTCTCATTTTTAGGTCTTAGCTAGCTCAAAGGGCGCTTTGATGATCATGGTTAGTCAGCTCATCAGGGCACGACTAAGTTTTCCTTATTTTTAGGTCATAGCCAGCTCAAAGGGCACTTTGACCGCCTTGGTTAGTTAGCTCATTAGGGCACAACCAAGTTTTCCTTATTTTTAAGTCTTAACCAGCTCAAAGGGCACTTTGATCGCCTTGGTTAGTCAGCTCATCAGGGCACGACCAAGTTTCTTCATTCTTTAGGTCTTAGCCAGCTCAAAGGGCACTTTGACCGCCTTAGTTAGTCAGCTCATTAGGGTACGGCCAAGTTTTTCTCATTTTTAGGTCTTAGCCAACTTAAAGGGCGCTTTGACCGCCTTAGTTAGTCAACTTATCAAGGCACGATCAAGTTTTCCTTATTTTTATGTCATAGCTAGCTCAAAGGGCGCTTTGACCGCCTTGGTTAGTCAGCTAATTAAGGCACGACCAAGTTTCCTCATATTTTAGGTCTTAGCCAGCTCAAAGGGCGCTTTGACCGCTTTGATTAGTCAGTTAATCAGGGCATTACCGAGTTTTCTTCATTCTTTAGGTCTTAGCTAGCTCAAAGGGCACTTTAACTGCCTTAGTTAGTCAGCTTATTAGGGCACGACTAGGTTCTCATTATTCTTTTTAGGGATTTTTGCTAACCTACAAAGGTGCTATCCTTTGTATCAAACTAACCTTCGTCAATTATCTTAACATTCTTTAGGATGGAGTCATCCCAAGGCAATAATGGTCTCTCTTTTGTTTTTATGGCAAAGTTTTGCTTAAACTTCACCACAAAAAGGGGCAGCTGTAGACACCTAATTTTTGCCCCTTTGTAGTCTTAATTTTTTATTTTTTTTACAAAAAAGGTTCTAATTCAAAAATAAAAATAATAAACAAAAAAATTAATAAAAGATAAAAAATAATAAAAATTGACAAATGATGAAAATACCAAAAAAATAAGAAAAGGAAAAATTATAAAAATTTCGTAGATTTTTAGGAAGTAAATTATATTAGGAATAAATAATTTTAGTTTAACTTAGTACAAATAATTATTTTAGGGAATTGGGTAGTTTAAATACAATTTAATTGCACTGAATATTAAGGCGTAGGTTAACAGCCTAACGGATAAGCATTGGAGTATTGGATTGGATATAATTTGAGGTCTTAGGTTCGAATCTCAATAGACACTTAGGTATCTTTTATTTCAATCTTTTTATTTTTATTTTTATTTTTACAAAAAAAAGGGTAAAAGAAATTGAAAAAAAAAACCGAGTTGAACGCGCAGAATTCACATTTAATCAAAATTATTTGAATCTAGTTTGATTAGATTTTGATTGATATCAAGGATTCAAATCTAATTTAATTAGATACAATAAATATGATTTGATATGATCTTATTTAGCTTTTATAAATACAAAAACTCTAAAAAAGACTCAAGATTCTCTGATCCGTCCAACGAAATTAGTCCTTGTCGTACAGCAGGCCATCTCCTTCGTCAAAATAGCAAACACGCGACTTACACAGACATACTACACAAAGGCCGCCATCTCCGTTCCAAGCCAACATCTAAACCAACCCCACGCTGGTCGCCACTGTCCAACGCCACAATCCTTGTCATATCGATCATCGAAACAGTAGCAGCAGCGCACATAGGACAGTTCTTGCCGAGCATTGATCAGCCCACAACTGCAGCAACACTAGGTGAACAGTAGCACGATGAGGCGAGTAGCAGCAACACCAGGCGAATAACGCAACCACGCCAACAACACACATACAACACTAACCCTCACACCATGCCAATAGCACACATACATGTTGATCAAGTTCTCTCCCAACAACAGCCCACTGCAACATTGATTCGCATAACCCACGGCAACAGGATAGCAGCAAACAGGACAGCAGCATAGCGGACAGTAGCGAATAGGACAGCAGCACAGTAGACAGCAGTGAACAGGATAGTAGCGCATCAGACAGAACAACAGTACAGCGGATAGCAGCGAACAGGACAGCAATAAGGCAGATAGTAGCAAAGCGAACAACAGCGAATAGGACAGCAGCAAAGTGAACAGCAGCGAAGCAAACTCAAACAATAATTTGACACCAGTAGCCACACGCAACAGCAACTCCATTGTACGCCACCCATTGTCCTTTACTACGTAATCAAGAAGTTTAGGTTCGTTTTTTTCCAGTTTCGAAATTGTTTGTTTAATTGTTTATTTATTAATTGTTATATTATTATTATTATTATTATTTAGATCTTTAGTTATTGAATATAATATATACGAATATGAACATATTAGTTTTAGGAGATTTTATTCTTAATCTTTTATATATAGATAATTGTTTAATAATAATAATATATGTATATGTATATATTAATTTAGGTATTCTTCTTTTAACATTAGTTTTCTTCATTAGATAAATTAAGTATTGATTTAAGTGAATGTATATTTTATGTTAGTTTAGGAGTTGTTAGAATTGGTTATTTTTGTTAAGATTTGATCTTGTTTAAGGATTTGTCATATAGAAAGTTTTTTTTTTTTAAAATATAAAAGTTAATAAGAAATCCTTTTTTAAATTTTAGGACTTTTAGCAAATTTTTTTTGTAAAACAATAACATTCAAGAGTTAGGACTCCTTTAGATATTTTTTAAATAAACCGAATAAATTAAAAATGTAAACTCGGGCAATTTTTAAAACTGAAATAAATCAACACATTAAAGTTTTCGGAAAGAACTATGATCATCTGATCCCAGCCAGTGGGTACGTAAGCACCTTCAGGGCGACGATAAAATATGTAGAAACTTAGATTTTTTTTTAATTTATTTATTTATTAATTATTATGGTTAGAAGAATAATCCTAATTTCGGTAAATAGATAGTGGTACTTGTTAGGGTTTAATAGGTTAACCCCCGAACTCGGAACCCTCTGGTTCTTCATTAAAAATAAAATTAAAGATCGGTAGCTAAATCGTAATCAATCCACCCAATTGATTACGGTTTTCTTCTTTTTTTCCGATTCCGGTCTGGTGGCGACTCGAAAATTTTTTCTAAATAAAAAATCAAAATTTCCTAATTTCTTTAGTCAAGGATTAATATTAAATGGATTATAGTTTAGTATTAATCGGAAATGGAGAATTCAATTTTAAATAGAAAACCGAAAATCAGTCTCAACAATACCGATGACTCCATATCTCAAGGCAGCCAGACACAAGGCTCAATAGACACATGCCAACATCATTCTTATGCACACGTTAGGTGCTCGGCATACAACTTAAGGACCATGATACCATGGCTGTTCTACTAATCATCTTTCTCTTATCATTAAATGTTACATGATAGCCTACAGTACAGCCTAAATGCTTAGTTGCCGTAGTTATGAAAGTTGTTTATGCTGATGTGACAAGCATTCTTCCTTAAAGACACCAACCAATAGAAGGGTGTTATCCTTTTTCTTATTGAGTATGCCACCTTATACTAATTATGTACGAGCTAATCCTCATTCACGATGTATCTTAGGTAAGTAATTTTAATGCCATATAAATGAGGTATGAAGCCACATTTATAAGGATCGAATCCTAAGTACTTTTTATTCCTCTTTAAACATTTTTTTAAACACTTTTTGTTTCCTTTCTTATTACCTTTAGTATCAGAGAGTCCTTACTAACACTGCAATAGCAGGCTTTTTTGCATTTTCGTCACAATATATAATTGCCAAACCAGTAGAAAACCATTAGAGATTAACACTTGTGATATCCACTATTACTAGAGATTATTATTTAATTGATATTTTTATAAATATGAATAAAATAAGTGATAGATAAATTTAATTGTATTAAAATTAATTTTAGAAAAGGGATATATATATATATATATATATGGAATTATATTTCAATTTTTTTTATGTCTCATTCTTTCTAAACATAATATTAAAGTAGATATCATAAAGATACTAATTAGATGAGAAAAAGATGAACTATTTAACTAAATATTTTATGTAATCTTGTACAAAATGTAGTGCACATATAAGTTATACGGTAAAAATATATTACAATCATCTACGATTGCTTTTTATTTGATATAAACCAAAATCGGAAACCATCAAAACCAGAGCACTTACACTATGTTTGGAATGTAAAGTGGAGGAAAGGAATGGGAAGGGAATGAATTAGGAGGGATTAGATTGATTTTCCTTATTTGGAAAGAAGGAAAATTGAGATGGGATGAATTTGAAGAGGAAATAAATCCTCCGGCCCTTTGATCCCTCCCTAAATAGATAAAGAGAAAATGGAGAGAATATGGATATTTGAAGAAATTTTTTTATTTTACCCTTTGTAATTAATTAGATTGTTAATTGTTATGGGTATTTTAGTACTATATCTTTTATATCTTTAATAATAATTAGTTTTTTATTTCATTTCATTTCTCTCTCTAAACAAATATGTATAAAAGAATAGAATTAAATTCCTCAATATTTGTCATTCTTTCAATTCCTTGTTCCTAATTCTTTTCTTCCCGATTAAAAAATAAAAGAAAATGTAGAAATAAAAGAAAAAAATGAAAGAAAAAGAAACTAATTATTACTTTGTCCGGTCCATTCTCGGTTTGGACTCATTTTAATTTCAAAATTTTCGAGGACCAGAAGTTTGATTTAGGTTAAAAAAAAGAAAAAGAAAAAGAAACTATAGAAACCGGACAAAGTCCAAGCTCATCGTCCCCATAAAGAAGCAGCGGTGTTGGGATTTGAATAATATCGTTGTCACGGTGTGGAGCGCGCTGATGCAAGCAAACTGTAGCAGAGAAGAGCCTATCAGTATCACTGTCCATATTTATCTTTTAACCATGGGTCTTTTCTTTGACCCTATCCTGTACTACTCTCAGTCTACCACGTTAATTCTTTTACGGGCCTGCTGCCGTGTAGTTGGCTATCTTAAATTTCTATTGCGATACCTAGAGAATGTCTTCTTTCCTACGTCGAACTTCAAACCCTAGCCGCACACGATGACCACTCACCCCAACCCCATGCTCCCGGTAGAGTTAAAAAGCTATGTACTTAGGTTTTGATCGAACGTGCATCCATCTTTGGCGTCTATTGTCACGAACAAAAGCCTCCAGGATATAAAAATTTGTTTATTCATTATTATTTTCTTTTGTTTTTAAAGGGGATATATATTTTGGCAAAAATAAAATAAAATTGGGGATATATACATATATATATATATATATATATATAAATAAAAGGAGATTAGGGCCGTAGTTGGCCCATTAAAAACATGGTCCTGAGAGAGACGAGACCACCGTGAGGGAATTAATTGTCTTCCCTAATATTTACAATAAAATTCAAATCATTAGGAAGAGTTTCTAAAATATTATAAGTGCTAAAAAAAAAATATTGATTCTTGCTTCAAAGTAACGTGAATTTTGACTATTAAATGGTGAGCAGCAGCACTGGCCTCTTGTAGCACAAAGGATAGCTTTGCATCTTCAATTCAATTGGCCTTTTCCTTGTGAGCGATCAATATATACAATTGTTGTAGCAATCATCAGTAGAGTTGAATGCAAAAAAAAAAAAATTTCTAATCCTTACAAATCTCCAATTTCTTGATTTTTATAAAAAAAGCAAAAGTGCAAACCCCAAAATAGACTTCATAATTATACACTTAGTATATCAATATAACCAATTTTCTTGAAAAAACGCGTAATCCAACGATCGCATTCATCACGAAGAATGCCCCATGCTATTGCTAACCGTAAGGAGTAAATGGTTGAAGTATCCGTGTTTAATATCATCCATCCTTCAACAGGGAGAGACCAAGATATCATTTCTTGTTGAATAGAAAACAAGGCTTTCATTCTTTTGGTCATAACCCAAAATAAAATATATTAAGTACGTATATATAAATTAATTTAACTAATTTAAAAACAAAAAAAAGGAATAAAAAAGAAAAAGAGTACCCGAAAAAAATCATGAGCATTTATCGGAATGAATTGACATAAATGAAGATCCCTCCATTTGGATGTGAAAGTTAAATGATTATACTCATTTTATATATACTAATAAGAATCGTTTCTAAATAAAGAATTAAAGTTTTAGATTGTTAGAATAAAATATCAACTTTATATTAATAAGTTGTTCAAATAATAAATTGAGTGAAGACTCTAAATAACTCCATTAATTACATATGATATATCAGGTTAATTGTACATTAAGATGTTAACGTGGCATCCATATGTCTTGCGTTTAAAAAAAAAGCTAAAAAGAAAAGCCTCAAGTTGAAACCTTAATTTTATTTAACTTCCCTTTGCCCTAATTTTTTTGCCCAACCGAACAGAGCATTGCGAGATAAGTGCTTCATTTGTAACCATGTACAATAGTTCCATGACAATGCTTATGATTTCCCTTGTAAAAAAGAAAAGGTGCAAAGAAATACTCTCGAACTCCAAAATTTTGAAATGACTCGAATAGGAAAGTGTGGATTCCTTTATCCCCCTTATCTACCAAGAGAATGCTTGCAATTCTTTTAATAAATAAGAAAAAGCACGTAGGTTCAAGTAAATCTATGCAACAACGTTGTAGATGGTAAATCGGTCCACAACTAGCTTGATGGGTTGACAAACCGACTCGGGCTGGATTGTGGCCTAAATGGTTAGCCCTTAAGGGCTTAGGCAATTGAATTTGCTAACCCGTTAAGTTGGTTGGGTTACGAACCGGTAGGCTACCTGTTAGATTAAGCTCAATTTAAAAAAAATAAAATAATTGAAAGTCCATTTTCAATTACAAATTTATATTAATTATTATTATTTAATTTTATAATATAATGTCGTTTGGATTAAACGAATTATTTTGGGAATTTAAAAAAAATTATTCTGCAAATAAATTTTTCAATTCATGTGCAATAAAATAGATAAACAAACAGAAAGTGGAATAAGAAAATTCCACAAAGGATTGAATTAAAAAAGTGAAAGTCCACAAAAGATCTTTTTTAAAAAAGTGGACAATTCTATAAAAAATAAAAAACAAAAAAGGCTCATGGATCAATTGAACCAACCTAAAATCATTAATTCACTTGAATCAGCTTAGAATTGTGCCCTCTAAGGACCAATCTTGGTTCACCCTCTCACCTACTCATGAACTAGTGTTCTTAGGCCAGTTCAACTGAATGAATTGGTCTATGCTCAATCATTGACTTTCATATCTATAAAAGTGAAATAAGAAATGCGGGCAAGATTTTCCTTTAAGTTTCCTTTGTAGACAAGAAAAGGTGCTTAACATGTAAAACTAGCTTAAATTGAATTGTTTTACTTATTTATTACCATTAGAAAAAGGTTGTATGATTAATATCTCTAATCTACAAATCCTTTTAGTTGCCTAGTAAAATTTGTGAGTTGATGCCATAGATCCTTTATACAAAAACAAATGTTGTTAAACTTATGATTCTACTTAAAATTATTAAGGGTTTCATGGAATTAAAACATAGAACTAAAACGTAAAAACATAAGATTTTACATCTCACATAAAATAGCTTTTAAAAACTATAAATATGCTTATAAAGTAAAAAAAAAAAAAAGTGAAACACATGATGTTATAAAAAGAAATTCAATATAAATTTTAATCACAATATAAGTTATAGTACAAATAATTAAGTATATATTATTATGCTAATTTATAAAACTAAAATATTAATATTAATATTGATATAAATTACATTACAATATAAATTATTTTGATACAATACTAAACTAAAACAAAACATTAATCATAAATTGTCTTGTTATCAATAAAATTGCTACAAACTTTCCTAATACAATTATTATCATCGTTACAAATTGTTATTGGTAATATTGCCATTATCAATATCTCCCTTGAAGCAACTGTTCATACTTCATCTTTAATAGTATTAATGTCATAAATCCCTTAATCATTTGTACTAACTTTCTATATAATATTATGTTCATCTTTTTTCTTCTCTCTTACACTTAACAGGATACTTAACAAATCATCATTTGATAAATTATATATATTTTCTTTCTCAATTATTTATTCATCTTCGATGAAAGATCTTAAATAGTGAAGTTATTAATGTAATCCACTAAAGTTAAAGAAGCAAATATAGTGTCATTTCACTTGCAGTTCTAATTTGCTTGCTCTAAATCGCAGAATCCTACTTCTTTTTCTCAGGTTTTGTAGCTCATTACATTTAAATCAAGTGGAAATCTCATAGAATTGTATAAGATCATGTAAAATCACATAAAATTAGGTAGAATCGTATAAAATTGATATAATCATAAATTTGTAGAATCGTACACCTAAAATCATGATTTTTTTACGAGTTTATGAGAAAATAATTTTATACATAATTTAACTCAAAAAAGACTTTTAAAATCGCACTTGTAGAAAGTAAGAGTAGACTTACAATTTTGACAACCATAAGTAGAACTACTGTACACAACTACAAATGAAACACTTGCTTAACATGTTGGTTATGATTAGACCAAAAGGTTATGGGAAAAAGGAAGTTGTCAAATGAAAATAGGGTTTTGAATTGTAGCTATTCTTTTGAGCTTTTCTTCTTTTTCTTTTTCCTACTATAAGGACATACTGATGGGAATCAAATTCCTAGTCAATACGTTCTTAACCTCAATGATTGATGAACATAACCCATAGGATCCTAACCCAATAACCGACTAAGTTGGAGGCCACCTTACTGCTTACTTTTGAGCCGGAATGCCTTTCGAGCTGTCTTATGCCATTTACTCTCTTCCTAACGAAAGCATTTGACTAACAGGATAAGCCCAATAGCTTGGCTATCCACATCATCAGCTTATTCGAGCTTTTTTCAATCTCTAACAAGTAGTCCGTCCAATTTAGCGAACATTCAACTAGACCTTAGCTCTGTATGAAATGCTCCTAACAAGTTGAAAGAGCCACCAGTAAGCCATTAACATGTATCCGTTGACAATGTTTCATGCCCATAATGTTAGAAGCTATTCCTTTTTCCATTCTCTCTATTTTACCCTTTTAGACATACATTAAGCATATATAATTTGTACCATTTTGGAAAATCCCTTTTCACCATTTCCCTTTATTATAGTTAATCTTAGGACTTACTATAAATAGTCCTACACTTGTAATCAACCACATAGTTGAATCCTTTTACATTGGCTTCTTGTTCTTATTAATTGACCCTCTAAGTGTAATTAACTCTTATCTATTCTCCTTAATAAAAAAATAGCAATGAATGCCCCTATTTTCTTGCTTGCGTGTAATTTCAAGTGACAATCTAAGTCATATAAGACTTAATTATGTATGATATCCATTAAATTGCTCATAAATACGCTAAACGCTCACGATACCCATTCCCATTTTGGGTATAGTTAGTCAAACCCACATTGTTTCATGTTTTGAGTGATATCCTCATGTGTTTAGCCTTAAGGCATGCCATCTTGGTATTAGATTCTTGGTAATGATGCAAGAAGTGATATTGTGAAACCATAATGCATCCAGTTATGTAGTGTTATTGAAGTGTTTAAGTATTGCTGCAATCATTGCAATGTAGTGTTTTTATTTGTTTATCAAGAATTAGAGGTCTTAAGTAAAGTTATAGTAGTGGAATTGTGAGTGTTAAAGTTGAAGAATGTCAAACCTAAGCACACTTGGTAACATTTGAGATGTGGAAAGTGATGATCTTGGTTGTGGGAGACAGGGCAAATAAACCCATAGAACGATTGATGAATAGATTTGTGACTTGACAACAATGGTTACCAAACTTGTTATTATATACAAATATTAGTAAAGAACCAACCCTTTAATGCTGTTGCAATAATTGAGCAAGATCTAAAATCCAGCTCAAAACGAGTGTGTTAATGAAGTTAAACAAGGATGAAGAGCACAGAGAAGAATAGAATTGGAAGAGATTAATGAAGAAGTTGCTCACAACTTAGAAGAGTATATGATGAGGGAGATATAAGCTTTCAAAGGACTACATAATGCAAAGTTGCTAATTTTGACCTATTCACGTAGTGATGACACAAATGAATATCTAGATTGGAAAGATAAGGTTGAGAATTTGTTTGAATTCCATGCATGCAAAGAGAATGTCAAAGTACGCTTGGTTGCATTAAATTTTATATACTATATTGCATGATGATGGAAGAACTTGCAAGCCACTAGATGAAGAGATGGAGAACAAAAAATGTAAACATGGACTATGAGATGAAGAGGGTTATGCAAAGGAGTTTCTTACCCGGTTACTACATAAAGGATGCAATCAAGAAATTGCAATAGTTTAGATATGGTGGAATTAGTGTTGACTATTATGTCCAAGAGTTCCAAATGCCAATGATAAGGTACGAAGTTAAGGAGCTTGAAGCACGAACAGTGTTTAGATTTACTTAATCTAAGGCTCAAAGATTAGTGAGACCAAATTCAAGTAGAAGAGATTAGCCCTCAAAGCATAGGAGTGATTAGAAAGTTAAGACTATTGAGAATGAAGGGGTAAGGAAGTTTGATAAAGGGCAAAGTTTAGGTTAGAAGCCCGGTGAAATTAAATGCTTCAAGATTTGTGAGACCAAAATTGGGCACATGGCCCCTCAATGTCTAAACCAACATATTATGGTCATTAAAGAGGAAGTACTGACCACAGAAGTTGAGAGCATAGATGAAGAAGATGTAGAAGAGAAGATGGAAGAAGCAAGATAAGTTAAGTTTGCACCTAAGGAAGAAGTCAATGTGTTTACCTAGCAAAGAGGGTTATTGACTGTGGAGTTGAGGTAATCTATGAGTTTGACCCCCTTAGTTGAAGATAAATAATAGAATAATTTGTTCCATACAAGTTGTAGAATGAAAGGTTAGTTGTGTGCTTTGATCATTGATGGAGATAGCTATACAAACATCATTGAAACATCCATTATGCAAAAGTTGAAGTTATAGACCACTCATCACCCCAAACCATACAAGCCATATTAGCTGAATGAAAAGGGAGCATTACATATAACTCAATAAGTCTAAGTAGCAAAATCTATTAGGGATAGGTACCACTACAACATTCTTTGTGGTATCTTGCCAATGTATGCACTACACATTCTATTAGGTAGACTTTGGCTATTTAACAAAAGAGTCTTATATGATGGATATGGAAACACCTATTCTTTTGAGAAGGATGGCAAGAAGATCGTCTTGCATCCATAACTCCTAGCTAAGTTTGTGGTACATAATCGCAGTTGAGCTAAGCTTTGAAGAAATTTTTTATAATGACTCAAGTTGAGCCATAGTTGACCTTGAGGTTACATATACATATGTTTCTAATGATCAAGTGATATATGGGGCTAAGAGATCAAGTTCAATTGCCCATTAAGGTTTAGAAGGTGATACATGAATTTAAGGGCTTCTTCTTTGAAGAGTCACCCAAGGAGTTATCACCTTTTCGATACATGGAGTATTGCATTGATCCGCAACTAAGTGCTACTTTACCTAATAGGCTAACCTACCGAATGAACCTCGAGTGAGTAGCTAAGCTAAAGAGGAAAAAAATGAACTAATAAAATAAGCTAATTTAAGTGAGAGCCTCATCCATTGTGTTGTGCAAGCTTTGCTTGTGTTGAAGGAGGATAGATTGGTACATGTTTGTTGCTAGCCATTCTATCAACAAGATCACTATCAAATACAGGTATCCTATCTTGAGGCTCAATAACATGTTAGAATGTGGATGTTTTCCAAAATTGATATGAACAATAGGTACTATTAGAGTAGAATGAGACCAAGCTATGAGTGGAAGACTATCTTTAAGACAAGACATGGTCTCTATGAATGGATAATCATGCCATTTAACTTATCCAATGCACTAGGCACATTCATGCACTTGATGAACCACATGTTAAGAGAGTTGATTGCTAAGTTTGTTGTTGTCTATTTTGAAGACAACCTTATTTATAGCCTTGATTTAAAGTGTCATTGTGACTACTTAAGAAATGTATTTGAAATACTTTGAGTTGAACATATGTTTGACAATTTGAAGAAATGTAGAATCTACCAAGACTAGGTTGTTTTTCTTGGTTTTATAGTGTGTGAAGGTGGAATCAAAGTTCATGAGGAGATATTTTGAGCTATCTAGGATTGGTTGACCTTGATTAGTATAGTTGAAGTAAGAAGCTTTTATGGCTTGACCTTATTTTATAGGTGGTTCATCAAGAAATTTAATATATTATAGCACTTCTCATCAAGCTAATAAAGAACAATGTAGAGGTCAGATAGGGAGAATGAGCTTAAAATAGTTTTGAAAAAGTAAAGGGAAAGTTGACTTTATCCCTTATCTTGACTCTACTCAACTTCGAAAAGATATTCAAACTAGAATGTAATGCATCAGGTGTTGGCATTAAGTTGGTGCTCATGTAGAAAGGTTGACTTATTGCTAACTATAGTGAAAAACTCTGAGGAGCTATGTTAAATTACTTGGTATACGACAAGAAGTTTTACTCTCCTATTCAAGCTCTAATTGTTTAGCAATATTAGTTGTTGCATAGATAATTTGTTATATATACTAACCATAAGTTGTTAAAGTACTTGAAGAGCCAATGAAAGTTGTCCAATAAGCAAGCTAAGTAGACTAAGTTCATGGAAGGATTTTTGATGAACTATCGACTATCGGTTCCATTACTTATGCATGGCTCCAAGGACTCTAATCCCTTACATGAAGAATCCTCTTTCGGCAACTTGTTGATGACGAGAAACTTTACATCGAAGGAAGGTGATTGAACTCCTTGAGCTCACCGCATTATTATATGTTGATCTATACTCTTGGTAGTGATGTTGCCAACCCTATGCTGAGTAATCTAACTAATTGCTACCAAGAGGTACTTACCAAGTAACGAGTGATGAGTGATGAGTGATGAGTGACAAGAGACTCACTTACTGGCTGAGTAGTTTTCTCTTGTCATGCTATCATTTTTCTCATCCCGGCCCCTTTATTGCCACAACATCTTGATCCCTCTCACCTGCTATGTTTAGAGAATCTTCGTATGGAACCAATGTTGCACTACCACTTGTCCACCTCATCTGACATTATACTACCTTTTCATTTTTGTCTTTTGTCCTTTTTACCTCTTTTCGTATGTATTAGGAATCCTTTTTTTGCATATACTTTCTTATAATTTCTTTATTTGTAATGTTGCGCTAGGAACTTACTATAAGTAGTCCCTTTCTTTTATAAGTCGCAGATAACTTGATAAAAAAAAAAACATTGAATATTCTGTTTTTGTGAAACAACCCTCTCAAAGTCCATCTTTCATATATTTTTATCTAATTTTACTGAGTAGCTTAGGATTAATGGTGGGTGGACCTTAACATCAACTTATGTGTCATATTAAGTGAGGTGTTAAGTCGTATTGTGTTCGTTGGAGAGTTACATCCTTCAAGCAGCTTCCCATTAGCTACTCTTGTTCACTTGTGGACCATTTCCATCTAATTTCTTTGATATTTTGGAAGACCCATTTAGTTTAGATTTGCTACGGTAGGTCTTAGTGATAACTAAGCTCCTAAGCACACTAATTCTCATATGTGATCAATACATGAAAAGGAAGACCATTGTTGTTACTGATGTATGATTACGTTGCCATACTTTACCAACCAACCTATAAATGAGATTATTGGGTTTCTCCATTATCATTGAAAAGTACGCTAAAGATCCGTGCATTAGCCCTATTATAGCCAACTGCAATAGAAGCATGGTCATTAATGGAGACTATGGAGAATGGCTATCTGTCTAGAGGAAGGAAGCTTTGTATTTTGAGCTATTCCATCCAAGAGTTGTTAGTATGAGGATGCTCATAATGGAGGCCTATTAGGTCACTTTGATGAGAAGAGAATGTATAACTTACTGAAGGCCCAATTCTTTTTGGTTGAGGATGATGAGTGACAACATGTAATTGGCATACATATTCTAGAGTATTTTTGTGTAATTTTGCATATTAATTTATCTAATTCCATAGTGATTTAGAGCTTAATTTATTTAATTTTCAGTTTTAGGGACTTTAGGGGCATTTGATAGACTTTTGAAGACTTTTACCAAACATTTAAGCTTATTGGAAGAAAAGCATTGATTAAAGATTTGGAGTGGAATAATTTCAAGTAAGAGTAAGAATAAAGTCCAATGAAGACCACAGTTAAAGACTAAGGCTGTGATCTTTGGCCATGTACCCTTCATCAATAATTTCCATCAAATTTTGAATATTTCAAACTAAGTGTAAGATCATACCCCATCTCTACGGTTGTGCACATGCCATGATTTATGAATCTTCTAATTTTGTCAAGTTTTATTTGTAAATATAAGTGTAACTCTTATAAATAGGTATTTAGGCTTAAGTTTGCAGAGAGAGCCCTCTCAAGTAGAGCATTAGGGTAAAAATTACAGGGGTTCTTCTATTTTTTTTCTTTTCTCTTACTGCTATGTCTCTATTTGAGAATTTCTTAGTAAATCGTTATTAAACCCTATGTTCTATTACGACTTTTATTATTTTTATGGAGATTAAAATTCAATTTATGATATTTGCATACTGTGATATGATTGTACTGCTTTATATGGTTCTTTAATTCAATATACTAATGATTGAATTATTATTAGAGTTTATTATAGAGTTCATAAGAGTATATAATATGATTAACTGGTACAATTAGACAAAACTAGTTGACTAAAATGTTTAGTAGTTTGGTTTTTTTGAGGTAAGGTGACTTAATAATAGGATTCAAGGGTTTCATGCAATTTTGCAATACTCTGTTTTAGAAGTGATTCAAGTAGAGTGGTATTACGATTAGGAATTAGCTAGAGACACAAGTTTGGTTAGTTCATAATAGAAATTCTTGTTGTTTAATATTGAAATTGGGATTGAATAAGTTACTTAGAGCTTGGTAGTAAATAATAATAAAGATTTACTAAGGAACATGTTTTCTCTTTTATTTTAATTGCTCTCCTTTCTATTTATTTTTTGTTTAAGTTTATATTTTTGTTATTTAATTATTATTTGCGATCTTTTATCGTAAAAGTTAGGTGATTGAAATATTTTAGTGATAATATTGCTAAACAATTTGATATTACTCCCATATATAGTTCCTCATGGGATTGACACTCGGAGCAAATATGAAATACACTAATATATATATCCTATATATATATTAGTGTATTTTATCTATATTATAATTTGACTAGATATACTAGCTTAAGTCTCATCAAGTTTTTGCCTTTGTTGCTACGTAATCAATAGAGTAATGTAATTAGGATATTAGCAAAAGTCATAATTTTTCAATTACTTTAACATGCTTGCAATAAATCCTCCTTATAGTTTTTTTGGTTATTAATGTTATGGATTGCGCCAAGAATTGACAAGGCTAGCCGTAGTGGTGGGTTCAATCCTACTGAAGGAACAAAAATAAAGTGGATTTAGTGAGGGTTTAGCGAATTCGTAAGCCACTTAACCGGATATGACGCACTAGCTAGATTTTACACGGCTTAAGACTCGCTGGATATGAAGCACTGGTCCGAGTGATAGGCTTGCCTACCATAATCCTTACTAAAGGGATTGATAAGAGCTAATAAGAGATATCTTTTCAAGAGAAGATACTCAAAAGGCTTTTTATTAATGTTCAATTATATGTAAGATCCTACACATGCATTCTATTTATACATAATGGTAAACTTGTAAATAAAAGGACTAAAAGGATGCCCTAGTGGTATTCTCATAAATATAAAATAAACATGAGGGTAGTTTAGAAAAAATACAAAAAAATAGGAAATGTAAACAACACAAATAAAAATAAGTAGTTAAGTAAAATGTCCAAATGAGGAGTAGATGAGCTAGACCCTAGCGTTTGGGTTGGGTCAGTACCCCAAATCCTATCAATTAACGTGCTTTTAAGTCCTGGAGTGTTGCAGTTATTAATTAGGGAATCAAATTAAGGGAATGATTCAATTGTTGAGCCAATGACATTAAGCAATAGCACTTCTTGGCAGGTGATAACTCTGATTTTAAATATATTTCATATGATGATTTTATAGCATTTCCCGTACATTTTTTGTTTTCTTTAAAGAAATTGATACTTAATTGAGTAAAATGTTGATTTCAGGGTTTAAACGCTTTCTAGGTTCGAAAACGAAGAAAAGGAATCAAGTTTCACTTAATTCCGAGTTCAAACGAAGAAGTTATGAAGTTTTGAAGTTGTGTAGAAATTTTGCCTTAGTGCAAAAAGTTACACGACCTGGGGACACGGCCATGTCTCAGGCCGTGTCTGGTGACGAAAATAAAATCCGTGTAATACACATATATAAGGAGATCTTAGGGTTAAAAAGAAAGAGAGACATTACAGAAACGGAGAGACAAGAAAAGACTTAAGGAGAAACAACATCAAGAAGCGATAACGACATTGATTTCAAGATTAGAGATATTGTTTATCAAATCAAGAGGGGTTTTCATGCTTTATTTTATATTTTTGATGGAACTCGTTTTTAGATTCGTTATGATAGCTTAGAATTCAAGTATTTAGGATTATGGAACCTAGGGTTTCATGTGACCCTTGAATTGAATTATAATTTCAAGAAAGTTTCTATCTTTTCTTGATTCAATTATGTCGTTTAGTTATGGATTGATAATTCTAGAGTATCAATATATGATATTATGCATGTTGATTGAGAAATTGCATGTGTAATTAGATCTAAGCATAATTGAAGAGAATTACATGTATACTTAGAGATAAGATACATGTTTCTTCCGGGAAGTTGATTGTTTGTGTGGGAATTCATTATACATTAATGCAATTCTAAATTATATTACTAAGTGAAGAGATTCCGGTAAATAATTTAGGATTAGGGTTAATATGCTTGAGAAAGATATTAGCTTTAATTGTGAATCCCTCCGGTCAAGAATTATAGAAACTGAATTGAATACATTTTAAAAAGGTTACATGTTAAACACTAGGGGAAATAATTCCTAAATACATCATTGCATACTTGAAGTCGTTAGTAGTTTATTGCTTTCTAATTTACATAATTAAGTCTCATAAGTAGTTTAGTTTATTAATTTCAGTATTTCTAATTCATTCAACTCGACATAATTTTCCGGTTAGATAATAAAGCTAAAGTTAATATTAGTACTCAAAATCTCTGAGGGATCGACTCGGACTCAGATCCGACTATATTAAAATTGATAGGTGCGCTTGCCTCGTATTAGCAGGTAGCCTAAGTTTTATTTTTTTTTTAATTTTAGTTTTTTTTATTGTTATTTTTTTGTTGTGTCTTAGTTATTTCAAGTATCAAGTCCTTAAGATACTAATTAGTGTTTTCCTTGCTTTGACCAATTTAATTTCCTCAAAAATAGTTATTAGAGTTTATTCATGTGATATAAATTCATGAAGTTTGTCATCCAATTGAACTGTTATTTGATTTAATTCTATGCTTCAATTCATCCTATCTTTGGATTTTTTCGAAGTAATTTCAAAGAAAAGAGTAAAAGGAAATTAATGAAATTGAATTCAAGAATCAGAGCAAGAACATGGCCAAAATCCATGCCCATGGACTTGTACCATAATCCTCTTGTAAATTAATTTCAAGAGAAGTAAACAAAACAAAAAAATCTTGACTAAAGCTCCAAGGTTAGGATTGTGCCCATGATCCTTGATCGTAGTCACAGCCAAATTGCAAGAATGTAGTAAAGGCAAGAACCATAGCTATACTCCATGGCTGTGTTCCTTAGTCATGGTCTGGTATAAATTAAAAAACCATAGGTGAAGGCCTTTTATTTTGTTTTATACATTTGTTCTCTTTCTAGAACTCCACTTTTCTCTCATTTCTTTTGGTACACAATCACTAATACTTCACAAATTTTTAAATATCTAACCTTTTGCATAAGAAATCTAAGGTATGTACTTTATTCTTATCTATTTATTTCTTTAGATTTGTTGATGTTTTGAATAGAAATAGGATTTTTAGTTAGGATTTGATGATGAATAACGAGGCTTGTATCTGTAGAAATCTTAAGTTTTAGGAGTGATTTAGAGAAGATAATATGATGAAACATGTTATTTATTACTTATTTGCTTGAAATTACTAGAACAACACTTACTTAGTAGAGATTGAGATTATGAACAACATAGGGATTGTGTTGAATATTTAAGGGAAAGGGATGAGACTCATGACATGTTGATTGAGTGATGACATGATATTGTTGTTGGCATATAATTCATGAAACTCTTGTTAGGTTTTGAGAAAACTTGTTTTAGAATGAGTTTGCATCAATCAATAGAACTTATGACTTGGCACAAGAAAATTTGTTGTTGTTTGATTCATCTCTTATATGCCATAGAATTCATGAATTGTTATAGAAATTATGTTAATGCTATAAAATCCATGTTAAGAATATTAAAACTTGGTTTTGACACAATTACACATGAGATGGAATGGTAGAATTTATAGAAAAACAAGTTTCCTAGTGGTTATATATTGAATGCTAAAACTTATATCAATAGAGATTATGAATAAGAGTTAGATTTAATCATAAATTGATCTCATAATTTCACTAATCCATGATAAACATAAGTTAGCATATCATTATAATTTATTGCTTGCTTGAATAGATAAGCAATTCTCCTTTTTATCATCATAAATTCTTTTAGAACATGAGTATTTTAGCAAAACTTGAAATCCTCTTTTATTTTTTATTTCAAAAACATGCCAAGAGTCAAGTATGTAACCTGTAGGAGCTCTTCGGGTATCGTTCCTACACATCCTTTGTTGACCTTCAGGAAATCTTAGCAAAGGAAATGATATGTCGGGCCATCGAAAAAGGAGTTTGATTAGACCTCACTCTTGAGTTAAGAGGCTCTTATTTAAGTTGGGTATGACGCTAGAGTTAGGAAATTGGTAGGGTTTGGTGGTTGGGATCAGTTATTAACTGTTAATGAGCCAATTTCCAAATAATTACATTGGAAGTCCTAAACCCTCAGAAGCTAGCATTTGACACCATGAAGAATGGTACACAAAATACTTTTTATTTCAGATGTAATGGTTAAGATATGACCACGCCTTTTAATCAAATATTTCTTTATATGGGAATATATAATGTTGATTATGTGAGGACTCATGTGTATAGGGAACTACCCTATAAGTTGCCATAGGGAAGTTAGTGATGCCCATGTATGGGCAAATTTGAGTAATGGAGTAGCTTATGATATGAGGAAGTCTAAAGCTTCCTAGTTAAGAGATCTAGCTCTCAGACTTATTCGTTATGTTCTCACTGAAGGCTTTATTAGAAGAAAACATAATAATGGAGTAGTGAATGAGAGAGACATTCTTTATTTTCTTAGTATAGCTGAATGATGCCCTATAAATTTGGGTATTAGGATGGCTTTTTTTCTCAAGAGTTAGGTTGTTGAAGGCCATTCCAGATATATTTTTGCAAATCCCTTTATTATCAAACCGGTAAGAAATACTCTTACTTTTCATTGTCTCCCTTGTTTGCAAGTACTTGAGCCCCTGCCCTATTGAGCTATGAATCCATTAACTCCATGAAGCTCCCTTTAGCACTAGAAGATCTAATCCTTGAGCCATCTAGAGAGGCGACATCTTCCTTATCTTAGCTACAACTTGGATCATCCCCTTCAATAATTGGTACAATTAAGAGGATAGTAAGAAAATTATTGAAGAGGCAAAAGACCTCATCCCACTAGCTTTAGAGGATTGAGGCTAAGGTAGATGCGCTCCTTGCTCACTTTGGTATCTAAACACTAACATCACCACCACCACTAGTGCCTAACTTAGATGAGAAGATAGAAAGAAGAGATTGAGAAAGAAGAGGATGAAGAGGAAGAATGTGATGATATGGATGACGACGAGTGATTTTCCTTTGCTTTTTATTTCCTTTTTCAAAAGGCTCAATTAATTTTTCATGTCTAGATGAATATAAGCCTTAACTTATTTACTATTGCTTTTCCTTTAGATAATTTTTTGACTTTTTATGTTTTGTAAGTTTTATAGGGTGCTAACTTCATGATACTTGAATTAGTAGTCTTAATTTAAGTTTGTCTAGTTTTCTTCTTCTCTTCATTTTATAGTTAGTTCATTTTTGTAGATATGAAGAAATCTTCAAGCTTAATCGGATTGATGGAATTTGGATCATAGACTTTAGAAATTTTTTCAAAGATCAATGCCAAAAAGTAGGGAAGTCCCATTTCTCTTCTTCTCTTTTCTCCCATTTTTATTTGATTTGTATTGTTATAACATACATTGAGGACAATATATAAATTAAGTGTGGGGAAAATGATAAGTTATGTATGTTACTAATTTGGATATTAGCACTTAAGCTTTTGAGTTGTCATAGAAATCTTAGAAATTTACATACCCTATATATTAAGCAAACAATTTGAATTTGCCCAAAATCCTTTATGACTTTAGTACAATTTATTGAATTTGAGTAATTAAATCCCTAAGATTCAGAGTTCTTTATTGTTTAAGCTTAGATTTAGACTCAAGATTATGATAGATATAGATAAGTTAAGGACTAGTTATTTTTATTTCTATTCTTAATTCTAGATGATAATTATCTATCCTTCTTTATCCATTTTCTTTTTTTAAGATTAGATAAATAAAGGAGATTTTTATTTTGAAAGTATTTTGAAAAATCAAAGTAATTGGAGGCATAAATGGATTAAGAAGGAATTGCTAGGAATTAGCCAGTATCAATCTTGGTCCGTCAGAAGAGTGAGACTCTTTCCTACTGCCAATTGGAAAAAGAAAAGTAATTAAAAATTGTTAGGGATTAGCCTCAGTCCCTGGTATTGTGATTACCTTCTATAATGTCATGCACAAATACAAAATTTGTCCCTTTTAAAAATAGTGGAAATGCTACATAATAAATCGAACTAGTTTGCAATTTTTCGAAAATATTATGTGGAATTCGCAAAAAATCAGCAAGCATATCAATTGATTTATAGCGTAGGGTCAGCAACAATGTTGTATTTTTTTGTAAGGAGGAAAAAGATAAAAGGTAGAATTAAGTACTAGACTATATTGGCCCTATTCTAATCTAAGTGATGCAAAAATGAGTAATTGAAATATGCAAGTAGACTAAGATGATAGTAAAAAATTACAACAAATTAAATACAATTAGGTAACTTGCAATGATCGGGTGAAGTTTAGCAAACACTTAAGGTAGGGTTGTGCTTCATTAATTCTTTGAATTTATTATTACTATGTTTTAAAAATGCCGATGTTGGTATTAGAAAGAAGTTTAACTACACTTACTAAGGTCACTCTACTTGTGTGTGGTGACACCTAATATCCAGTAGGAGTAATGTATTACCAATCTCGTATCTACACTAATTGCTAGCTCTTTAAGTCTAGTTACTACTTAACTAACCATGTTAGAATTAATTTCTCATCCTAACAATTTTAGTTTGAGGTGAGTACAAGGATTGAAGCCCTAATTCTCAAGGATTACCCATCCAAATTAGGAATCCTAAGTTCTATTTAGGGTTTTTGAATCTTATTATGGTATTTAAACCCTATTAAGATAATAAGGGAGGAAGCCTAATGTGCGGGAACTACTACCTCAATCAACATTAACCCAACACTCGAGTTATACCTAATTTTTCCATAGAACTAGTTAAACTTCCACATTTACACACTACACAATATCAGTAAATTAACTACAATAATAAATCCATCAAATTCCACACAGCTCCGATATCACAAATTGGCTCATAATATCAACAATACACATTATAACAAAAGATATAACAACAAAATCACATAGTATTAACTTCCAAAACATCAAGTTATTCATGACAATGAGGATTAGAGTAAACTTGATTTGAAGTTCAAAAGCTCTAATCCTGCAAATGTAGCATAAACTCGACGTTATTGGTGTTTCAAGTACCTTTAAATTACCTTAAACTACTAATCCTAAACTAAACAAATGTTAAAGAAAAAAAAAATGAAAGACTTGAAGGTTTGGGACTTGCAGTTGTGAAAGGAAAAAATGGAAGAGGATAAAACCCTATCCTCCAATCTGTCTCCAAAATGAAAAAGAGAGAATATATTGGTTTTTCTATTACCACTTGCTGGTGGGCCTAATTCGGTATAGGATTGCCTATAGTAGATTTTTTTTTCCTTGTTTTTCATGCGTGAAATGAAATGGAGAGGAGAGAGATGGATTAGTTGCAAGTAGGTTCATGGTAAGCTTGATTGTGTTCCTTTTTCAAGTATTAGATGCAATTACTAAATGCCAAGTTGAGATCTAGTGTAATGAGCCTATGGTAGTCCTTCGTCCAAAATGCCTCTTTAGGTGTTGGGTTCATAATTAGAAACCAATGTAAATTATTGTCTCCAGGTTGCCAAATAAGTAAATAGAGGAATAAATTCCCACTTTCATCTCCATGTGCAATTGGACTAGATATCATTTTGTGCTTATGCTTTATATATTATACTTGTAATAAATTGTATGTATGTATCTTGACTTCTATATTTTTCCTATTAAAAGTATAAAATTAATCATGAAAAAAAGTGACACTTGTTCCAATGAAGGGCATATAAGCACAATATAGGTCATTTATGCCCTTATTTTGATCATTCTTTAAGATTTTATTATGTTGACCTGTCTAATGTGTAATTTATTATTTTTAATGCGACTAATTCACTAAAAATAGTATAAATTACACAAAAATTGTAGGGTTTTAGTATAGAAAAAGTATGTAAGTTATACACTTATTAGTTCCTTAGAAGAGCGATGTGCTTTTTCGTTGATAATTACTAAACAAATAGAAGGGCTAAACTAGTAAGGATTGACCTTGGTCTGTTAGAAGAGCGATATTCTTTTTTAATGCTAATGAGCTTCAATAAAGAAGTTAATTTAGACTTAAAAAGCCTTCTAATGAAAATTGAAAGAAGTAAAAAAAGGACTAGAGGATGAGTTGATGTAACATGTATCCAGATTGAGTTTTCAAAATAAAATTAGTTAAGGGAGAATTTCCCTCCTCTTGAGTTAGAGTGATAAAATTTCTATAACTTTTCCTTAGCTTGTTGATGTTTGTTTTAACCTTTAGTTTAGTTTATGTTTAATTGATAATGCTAACTCTTAACTATTGGGATTCATTGTTGAAATTCAGTAATTCTTAAAGTAATCCTATTCAAGTGTTTTAAGGGTACTATTAAATTAAGGAAAAAGGGTGTTTTTGAAAAATTTTGCAAAAATCCTTGAATTTGAGGGTATACATTTCTGAAGAATAATTTTCATTATCTTGCCCTTAAGATATTTTCATTTTTATTGTTTTGCTTAAAGACAAGCAAAAGTTTAAGTATGGAGGAATTTGATAATATGTACTTAACATACATATTTAGAGTAATTTTGTGCAATTTTGTATATTAATTTAGCTAATTCTAAAGTGATTTAGATCCTAATTTGTTTAACTTTCTTTTTTAGGGACTTCGAGAGCATTTGATGGACTTTTGAAGACTTTTATCAAACTTTGAAGCTTATTGGAAGAAAATCATTGATTAATTATTTGGAGTAGAAGGATTTCAAGTAAGAAATAAAGTTTAGTGAAGACTATGGTTGAAGACCATGGCTATGATCTCTAGTCGTGTACTCTTCGTAAATAATTTCTATCAGATTTTGAAGATTTTAGACTAAGTGTAAGATCACGCTCCATCTCTACGACCATATACCTTAGGCATAGACATGCTATGATTTACAAGTCTTCTAATTTTGTCAAGTTTTCTTTGTAAATCTATATTCAAATTTTATAAATAGATATCTACTCCTCGGTTTGTAGAGAGAGCCCCCTAATAATAGTTAGTAGGGTAAAAATTATAGGGGTTTTTCTATTTTTCTTTTATTGATATGTCTCTATACTAGAATTTCTTAGTAAATCATTATTAAACCCTATAATCAATTGTAACTTTTATTGTTTTTATTAATATTAAAATTCAATTTATGATATTTGCATGTTGTGATATGATTATACTACTTTATTTGTTTTTATAATTCAATATATTGGTGATTGACTTATTGTTATAGTCTATTATAAAGTTCATAAAAGCATGTTATATGATTGACTGGTACAATTAGATAAAATTGGCTCACTAAAACATTTATTAGTTTGATTTTTCTAGATTAGGGTAGTCTAATAGTAGGATTTAAGGGTTTCATGTGATTTTCCCATACTTTATTTTAGAAGCAATTCGGGTAGAGTGGTCTCAAGATTAGGAATTAGCTAGAGATGTGAGTGTGGTTGGTTCATAATAGGAATCCTTACGGTCTAATATAGCAATTGAGATTGAATGAGTCATTTAGAACTAGGTAGTAAATAATAATAAAGATTTGCTAGGAAACATGTTTTCTCTTTTATTTCAATTACCCTTCTTTCTATTTGTTTTTCATTTAATTTTATATTTTTGTTATTTAATTATTACTTACAATCTTTATTTTATCATCTTTAATTATTAAGTTGTATCTTTTATTGTAAAAACTAGGTAATTGGAATATCTTAGGGATAATATGTTATGCTCCAAAGTCGCAGAGTCGTAATAGTCCCACCGTATAAACTAACCTATGATAGTAACTGACCTTATAGCGCCTATTATAGATATGATCTACATAAGGCATCAACGACTCTTCGCTTTGAAGTAAACAATTCGATTAAGACTTTAGCTAAAATTTAAAATAAAAGTTAAAACCTCAAGGCATATATACATATTTACATTCACATTATCATATAATTCTTAGGAGATTCTACATATTACAACAGTCTGCTAACTTACATCTCACACCTCAATTCATATACTTAAGGTACTATCAAGATATTAAACAAACTCGATCGTATAGCCATTTGATCCTCACTCCCCATAGCTTCAAAAGAGAATTGACCTCAAGATAGTTGTAATGCGGTATATTAGTAAGAAGTTAGAACCTGTAAAAGAATCTATAAGGGTATAAGTAACCATAGATCAGTAAGTTAGGTTGGAGAATTATGAAGTACAATAAGCACAAATAAGGTTATTAGATAATTAATTATATGCAATGCAACAAGCAAGTGTCATCACA
Source organism: Lumnitzera littorea (assembly GCA_024138015.1). Lineage (NCBI taxonomy): Eukaryota > Viridiplantae > Streptophyta > Magnoliopsida > Myrtales > Combretaceae > Lumnitzera > Lumnitzera littorea. The sequence continues at coordinate 85,935,771 of JAMXBB010000008.1, read as the reverse complement.
TAACGTGGTTAGGTCCGTTGTGAAATTAGAGTAATTTCATCCGCTCTAATCCGAGTTAAGGTGTTTCCATTAATGCAACAACTTACAACTAAACTCAGATTTTTGCAATGGCGACATCGCTCCCCCCAAGACTAACCTTCGAACCAATGCCTTCATACTCATTGTAACCTCTTATCCTATCACTTAGTTTGGCTAAAGATGAGGAAATGACCATTACGCTATCGATTGTTATCTTTTTTAAAGATATCAGTATTTGGTTAGAGAATCCTAATGATCCTCTAAAGGGTTACAATGCATGTCAAATTAGGGTACTTAGGTCGGTTATAGTTAGGTACGGTTTAGGGTGATAAAACAATTTCACACCATTCTATTCACATTAATCATCCAATACAATACATAATACAATATGAAATCAAATACCCAAGCACATGCGTACATAACTACTTACAAACACAATTAAATACCATCTTATGTCTCTAAGTACTCTAAAATAGTACTCCAAATACAATTAAGTATTAAACCCAACTTACTTGAAATCTTTGAATCCTTAGTCACTCACTTAACCAGTCGCAGGTCAACTTGTCTCCATGTATCCTATAATATAAATATACTCTTTAGTAGTTATATCTTCATATATATATATATTATAGGTTATGATTTAACTCAATTCTTCCTATATACATATTAGTTATTATTAATTCATCCTAAGTTAATTTAGGGTTCGGTTTCCAAATCCGATTCTGGTTTAGGTTTTAAATCAGTCCTAACTACAAGTATTATACATAAATCTTAAAAATGCGATCCGAACACTAATGTGAAATTCATTACATTAGGCTCGAGTATCCTAATTATTACTTTTAGTCCTAAATTAATATTCTATTCTATTCTACCCGGTATACTTAAATCCTTATTAGTATATCAAATTTATACTCGATGTGAGAAAATTTTACATTTTTCTTATAATTACCTAAATTTAAGTTTTGTATCAAATTTAATACGTATTAATATTATTATTATATAATCCATTTTAACTCATTATTTTATATTTATTATAATCTCAACTTCACATATTCTTATAATTATATATATTTACTACATAATTCCCATAATAATTACATTTAATACTCCAAGTGCTATGATTATATTATTACATTAGAGATTAATATCTTTAAACATCTAATTACATATTAAATCAGTAATTAGTCATTTAATTACCTAATTAATCCAAAATTACTCATTTTATTCATCATTTTAGGGCTTAAAAATTTCAAAAATTAATTTAAAAAAATAGCTTCATATCATTGTTCTATATTACTTAAGTTGTCTATAGAAAAAATTTGAGTCCAAAACTATACTTCTAAGCCTATTTATTTCTAAATCGAAATATATTAGATTTTGCATGATTTCTGAAGCACCCTATATTTATTGATGTAATTAAAGCTAATTAATATTTTCCCTAAATATATATAGAATAAAACATCAGAATAATAAAATTCAAAATTTTCTAGGTACAATTAATAATTTTAATAAATTTCACGAAATTGGACTAAATTTGGTACTCACTTGTCTCTTGGACTTTTGGCCACTAACGATAGTCTAGGGTATATCGGTTGGTCTAGGTGGTTGGTTTGGAGTGTGGTGGTGGTTCAGTTCTAAGTAGTGGTGGTTCATAGGTTTGGTCTAATTGCTCTTACTACACATAATTTTTGCTATTTTTTATAAAACCTTAATTCTCTCTTAATTTTGACCCTCTCTATTTGTTTTACTTCACAAACTATCTAAATGAGCTTTTATAAAAATTTAGCTATTTATAGAGGTGTTGGGGAATTTTGGTGCATTAAATTGATTAGATAATTGCCTTATCCACTTTCATTTTGCCTTTTTAAGTGTATTAATTTAATTGGCTAAAATTTTTCTTCCCCCAACTACTACGACCTTGATTTGGAAACTTCCCCCACTTCTTTGATTTTTTCTAATTTTTCCTTGATTTTTTTTTATAATTTTCTTTAATTATTTAGCTATTTTCTAGCAATTTTCAAGCATTTTAGATAATTTCGTATATTTTTACCTATATATTAATACATATAGAGTATAAGTAAATACTCCTAAATATTATTTATGATATGCTATGATTTTTAGTGTACATATAAATTATCTTTAGCGATTCGTTAGTTATTGGAATGTATTTCCCGCATTTTTGATAAATAATGGGTAATATACTTAAAATTTGAAAAATTTATATTTTATCATTTTATTACTTATTTTCTTAAATTCAAACTTACGAGATTACTTTTACTAATAATTGTAGCTTTATTTTATAATTTAGGCTCGATTAGATCCTTTAGCTGATTGCTTTAAACTTTACATACCAAGTTTGATCATACAGTTATAGGGCTTACATATCTACCCTCTTTCGAAAAAGTTTTGTCTTCAAAACTTTTGTATATGTAGATTGCACTTAAATAACCAAGAGCATTAATCACATACTTTTACTAACTCAAAAGTTAGAAAAGCTATGGATATTGCTTCATCATTGCTGCTTTTAGCTCCCAAGTAATCTCTAACTCTGGACTTTTGTTCCATTGAACCTTCACATACTCCATATCTTGATTCCTTAACTTTTGTACCCAATTATCTAGTATTTTTATAAGCTGCTTCACTACTTGAAAATTACTCGTTAACTCTACTAGCTCTATTTCCACGATTGCATTCAGGTTCTTAATAAACTTCCTTAGCATAGAAATATGGAATATATCATGGTAACTTGACAAGCTTGGAGGTAGTGTTACTCTATAGGATACATTACCAATCATCTCCAGTACTTTAAATGGACCAATATATCGTAGGTTCAACTTCCCTTTTAAGCCAAGCCTTCTAAGTCCTTTAAATGGGCTTATCTTAACGTAAACATGACCACTAATTTCAAACTCTAATGGCCTTCTTTTCAAATTTGCCCAACTCTTATAATGGTCCTTAGCTTCCTTTATTCGTTACCGAACAATCTTAATCTTTTCACTTATTTGATTAATCATGTTAGGTCCAATCATTGCATACTCGTCATGATCTCAATCTAGTGGTGATCTACATTTTCTCCTATATGGTACTTCATAAGGTGCCATCTTATATAGTTGCATGATAATTATTATTATAAGCAAACTCTATAAATGGCAGATATTTATCCCAATCACCTCCAAAATCCAACAATAAGCCTACAACATATCTTCTAGTGTTTGAATCTTTCGTTTAGATTGTCCATCTGTTTGCAGGTGATAAGCTGTACCAAATTGTAACTTTGTACCCAAAGCTCAATGTAAACTCTCCTAAAATTTGGATACAAACCGACTATCTCGAATTGAAACAATTTTCTCTAGCACACCATGTAATTGTACTATCTCTCAGATACATAGCTTAGCTAGCTTTTCCATTGAATCGCCCGTCCAATAAGGTAAGAAGTGTTTACTCTTGGTTAATTTATCTACAATCACTTAGATTGAATCATAACCAGCTTGAGTCCTTGGTAATGTTACTATAAAATGCATAGTAATATGATCCTACTTCCATCTCGATACTTCTAAAGGTTATAATGGTTGACTTGGTCTCTGATGTTTCGCATTAACTTGCATTAACTTGTTGGCACGTAATGCATTCTGCTACATACTGTGCCATATCTCTTTTCATTCCATTCCACCAAAACGTTAGTTTCAAATCTTGGTACATCTTATTTCCTCTTGGGTGCACAATATAAACTGTAATGTGTTCTTCATCCAAAATTTCCTTCCTTATGTCGAGATCTTATGGTACACATATCTGTCCTCTAAACTTCATTATACCTCTTCCATCCACTTTGAAGTCAGATTCATTTCCTTTGTTTAATTTTGCTTTTATCTCCATCATATCTTTATCTTCTTCTTGCTTCTACTTTATTCTCTCCAATAAAGTAGGTTATAGTTTTAGATTCATTATCTGACTCTTAAGTTCACACTAGTCAAACCCAATTTGCAACTTTTCAAATTCATGTACTAATTCATGTTGGGAAGTTAACAGTAATGCAACCTATTCATAATTCTTTCGACTTAAAGCATTTGCTACCAAATTGGCTTTTGTAGAGTGGTAATTTATATTCAGATCATAATCCTTAATCAACTCTAATCATCTCTATTGTCTTAAGTTTACTCCTTATAAGTAAAGAAATACTTCAAACTCTTGTGATCAGTATATGTCTCACATCGTTGTTCATATAGATAATGTCTCCAAATCTTTAAAGTGAACACTACAGCTACTAACTCCAAGTCATGGATTAGATAATTCCTTTCGTGTGGCTTCAATTATCTTAATGCATATGTAACAACTTTTCAATCCTACATTAGTATACAACCCAATCCATTTCATGAAGCATCACTATACACACTATAAGGCTTATCTAGATCAGGTAATTTTAATACTAGTGCTGTAACCAATCATTTCTTCAACTCCTGAAAATTCAATTTACAATCTTCACTTTATTCAAATCTTACATCTTTTTGAGTCAATCGAGTCAATGGCTTAGCAATTTTGGAAAAATCCCTTATGAATCGTCGATAGTATCCAATCATACCTAGAAAACTCTTCATCTTTGTAACAGTGGTTAGTTGCTTCCAATCCATTATTACTTTCACCTTATCAAGGTCTGCAGAGATTCCTTCACTAGATACAATGGGATCTAGAAAAGAAATTTTATCTAACAAAAAATCACACTTACTTAACTTAGCATACAATTTATTCTCTTTCAACTTCTATAATGCCAATTGTAAATGCTTTGCATGCTCCTCCTCAGTTTTTGAATAGATCAAAATATCATCAATAAACACCATAACAAACTTATCCAAATATGGCTGATATATGTGATTCATCAAGTCCATGAACATAGTCGAGGCATTTGTTAAACCAAATGGCATCACTAAAAATTCATAATGACCATACCGAGTTCTAAATGCAATCTTATGCACATCCTCCGGCTTAACTCGCAATTGATGATATCCTGATTTCAAGTCAATTCTAGAAAACACAGTTGCACCTTGCAATTGATCAAACAAATCATCAATACGAGGTAACGGATACCTATTCTTAATGGTAACCATATTTATTTCCCGGTAGTCTATGCACAATCTCATGGTAGCATCTTTCTCTTTCACAAACAATACTGGTGCTCCCCATGGTGAAACACTTGGAAGAACAAATCTCTTATCTAATAGCTCTTGAAGTTGCTTCTTTAGTTCCTGAAGTTCCATGGGTGACATCCGATATGGAGCTTTAGAAATAGGCTTAGTTCTAGGAATTAGCTCAATAGTGAAGTCTACTTCTCGATGTAGAGCTAAACCTAGTAAATCAACTAAAGATACATCTGAAAATTCACACACTACTTGCATGTCTGCTACTTTAGGTGCCTTGTCCTTTACTTCAATGGCAAACACCCAACAAAATCTCCAATCATCTTCTCTTACCTTTGTCTCATATGATTCATCACATATCTCCATTATAGCTATATTCAATTTGTTTCCACTAGCCTTTCCCTAAAATATCAGTTCTCGATCATTAAGAGTAATAATTTTACTTCTACATTCTACGATTGCTTTATTTTTAGACAACCAATCTATTCTCACTATTACATTATAACCTTGTAAAGGCAATATTATAAGACTTATAGGGTATTTTTTTCTCTTGAATCTTAATTTTACCATCGGCTACCACTTCACGGGTTATTACCTTTTCCCTAATTAGAGTTTTAAGTCTATAAGTTGTGTTAATCTTAACCACATTAATCTCCTTTTCCTTTATAAATTTTTGACTTGTAAAGGAATGAGATGCACCTGTATTAAATAACATAATAGCAAGTTGTCCGTTTATCAACACATTCCCTAGAATATACTAATACTATGATTACTAACTAAACTTGTATTCATAAATCTTAAAATGCAAATACCTCAATTTAATTCATACTTAAAGTATCATCAAAATAAATAGTCTGAATACGTACTTGTTACAAGTCCTTCATCTTTTTCTTCTTCGATTCCAATAATCTCTTCAACATCGTCATGGTAATACTCCACCATCCAATCTACAAAATCCTCATCCTCCTTAATTCCCATATCCTTTAGTACAAAAACTCAAGCAGGTGTGGTTGTATTATCAGAACCTTCCATCCTCTTAGTTCCTTATCCAAACTAGGGGCAATATTTGGAGAAATGTCCCTTTCTACCACATTTGTTACACTTCATAAGTTTCATTCTGGGGCATGCTCACAGCATATGGTTCTAATCTTTACATATAAAGCATTTTCCTTTCAATTGAGCATAGTTTCTTGAAAAATGATTTGCACTGCATTTCTATCATTTAACATTATCATCCTTATTATAAAAACTCAAACCAGACATTAACTGTACTAGGCTATTAGCTAAAGTTGTTGGTTTCCTTCTCTTCTATCCAGAACTACTAATGGCACCGAAATATGATCTCTTAAATGATAGACTGGGTTAATAACTTTTGTTGATCTTTTGACTCTACATTGCTTACATCCTTACACGATTATCTTCCAATTATCTCACCTTATCTACCACTTCATTATAAGTGGTAAAACCATAATCAAACAAATTGCAACACATTATAGGTTCAAATCTAGCAAGAAATAGATCCTTCTTTAATTCAATATTATCTCGGTATGAGCCAGGCGCATATTGCAACAGTTTATTAAACTTGGTTTCATACTGAGTTACACTCATACCTCCCTTCTTCAACTCAAACAAATCTCGTACCATTCTATTTTGAACACTATAGGTAAAATACTCTTTCTTAAATTCCTCTTTAAACCTTTGCCAAGTAATATTATTCCCCAATTGTCTTGCTTTCGAGTCCTACCATACCCTAGTAGCTAACTTAAGCATGAAAGTGCCATAAGATAACTTTTGAGATTCAGGAACTCTAAAAGCCTCAAAACTCCGTTCAATTTAAGCTAACCAGTTGTCTACCACTGTTGGTTTACCCATTTCTCCCTTAGAATAATAGTTGGCTTTAATAAACTCAAGAAGTTTACTTACCTCTTGCAGTCGCTCCATCCTTTGTTTAGCCTCTTGGGGTCTCCTATTTTCGATATTACGACTAGTCATAAGATGTTGAATCAACATTCCTTATTGACTCATCATTGTATGTATACTAGCAAGTATTTGTCCAATAGGTATATTCTCTTGTAGAGGGAGGGAGGGATGATGGTGCTCATGGTGGAGGGTTTTGATATCCTTTAGTTCCTCCATTACGACTCCCTTTTCCAGCTTTAGCCATAGTCATTTAATAGTTTATAACTTATAACCTTGTATGCATGTCTATTTATAAGTTATCCTATTCCTTAGTTTTATAAACCTTTCAGAAATTAGTAAATTCTTGCAATACGTGCTTATATAAAATAATAATAACAATATCTTTTTAATCAAAGTACATAATAGATCTAACTTTTACTATTAACTTAATTTAACCTTTACATCATGGTGATTGCTTACAACTTTAGGAGCAAAAAGTACAACTCAATAAACTTAAGAATACATACATATGATTTACAACTCGATTACATCATTACTTACATAATTTAGTATAGACTTGATCTTTATAACTGTATAATATAAAAGATTACATTAACTGGTTACATCAGACTCTTTTACAACATATATCTAACTTGATCTAGAAGCTATAAAATACATCAAAGGATCCAAAATACATCAATTTTCACCAAAATTGCTACTGGATCATACCTAAAGCTCTAACTAAGCAAAGTTACTCACCTAACCTAAGTTAATCCTCCTCTAACCAGTCTGTGGTAGTTGCCTCATCGAAGAAATCATGATTCATATGACCTCCTACCAAGTGATCTTTATGCTCACTATCCGATTAAGAACTTATAGGTATTATCTTTAGAGTCTCAAGAATCACAATCACTTCTTACACCTCATCATCATCCAACTCAACTACATTTTTATTTCCCACTCCAGCTATCCTAATGTCTGCTATCACTTACATAACTAATGCATGAAAATCTACACTAGGTTCATTCTCATTTCCCATCTCTTATTCCTCCTTAGGGTCTTCTTCCTTAGGATCCTCTTCAACATTCACCTCATCATCATGATCATTACTTTAGGCATCAGAATGGGTTGGTTCTTGGGGATCTACATGGTTCTTGCATTTTTGGTTCTAGATTTGGTTTAAGGTTAGGGTCTAGAGGTATCTCTATGCCTACTTCAATGGGTTTTGGAAATCGAGGAAACTAATCAATGACTCAGGGTAGATATTGTCTAGAAATATATGAAATATCAGTAGGGATCTGAGTGATAATAGCTGGGTAAGGTCTCCCCTCCTCTAACGCAGTAGGAAAATATCTCAACAGCATCATCAAGGATATAATCCCCTTTCTCTCCAACCATTGCTGTTCAAAAGTTGCTATAGTAGTATATCTATCATATTGGAGGCCTAAACTCAACTCCATCCATGCCCATTAATCCTTCCAGCTATAATACATCTCATCATGAAATTCATCAATAATCTCATTGACTGTCTTAAATATATCCCATTCGGTTAACTCTAGAAGTAACCGCTGTAACTTAACCCTATAGTCGATAGGGGACTCCTCCCTATTCCATCTAAATTGTATCTAACTAATTATTAACTTTGCCCTTCAACCTTATAATTGCAGTTAAAATCAATTAACATTTAGTACACTAAACATTACACTTACTTTTGTTTAAATATGCTTAATACAATCTTTTATCGCCCACTTAATATAACTCACTCTCAATGTTCCTATGATATCTACTTCTTTTAAATTATGATGCTCCAAAGCAAGTTCACTAGAACTATGCTCTGATATAAATCGAGAACTATTACGCCCTAAAGTCATAGAGTTGCAACAGTTCCACCGTGTAAACTAACTTATGACAGTAACTGACCTTATAGTACCTATTATAAATATGATCTATATAAGGCATCTACGACTCCTCACTTTGAAGTAAACAGTTCGATTAAGACTTTAGCTAAAATTTTAAATAAAAGTTAAAACCTCAAGTCATATATACATATTTACATTCACATTATCGTAGAATTCTTAGGAGATCCTACATATTACAATAGTCTGCTAACTTACATCTCACACCTCAATTCATATACCTAAGGTACTATCAAGATATTAAACAGACTCGATCGTATAGCCATTTGATCCTCACTCCCTATAGCTTTAAAAGAGAATTGACCTCATGATAATTGTAACATGGTATATTAGTTAGAAGTTAGAACCTGCAAAATAATCTATAAGGGTATGAGCAACCATAGATCAGTAAGTTAGGTTGGAAACTTATGAAGTATAACAAGCATAAATGAGGTTATTAGATAATTAATTATATGCAATGCAACAAGCAAGTGTCATCACACAACGTGGTTCAGTCTGATGTGAAATTAGAGTAATTTCACCCTCTCTAATCTGAGTTGAGGAGTTTTTAGTAATATAATAGCTTACAACCAAAATTAGATTTATGCAATGGAGACACCACTCCCCCTAAGACTAACCTTCAAACTAATGCCATCATCCTCACCACGATCTCCTCCTATCACTTAGTTCGGTTAAGGATGAGAAAAAGACCATTATGTTATCTAATGCCATCTTTTTCGAAGATGTTGATATTTGGTTGGAGAATCCTAATAATCTCCTAAAGGGTTACAATGCATGTCAAATTAGGGTACTTAGGTCAGTTATAGTTAGGTATGATTTAGGGTGATTGAACAATTTCACACCATTCTATTCACATCAATCATCCAGTATAATACAAAATACAGCATGAAATTAGATACCCAAGCATATACGTACATAACTACTTATAAACACAATCAAATACCATCTTAACTTTCTGAATACAATTAAGTATTAAACCCTTTTAGTATTTATATATATATATATATATTAGGTTATGATTTAACTCAATTCTTCTTATATACATATTAGTTATTATTAATTCATCCTAGGTTAATTTAGGGTTTGGTTTCCAAATCCGATTCTGGTTTAGGTTTTAAATCAATCCTAACTATAAGTATTATACATAAATCTTAAAAATGTGATCTGAACACTAATGTGAAATTCATCACATTAGGCTTGAGTATCCTAATTATCACTTTCAGTCTTAAATCAGTATTCTATTTTACCCGGTACACTTAAATCCTTATTAGTGTATCAAATTTATTCTTGATGTGAGAAAATTTTATATTTTTCCTATAATTACCTAAATTTAAGTTTTGTATCAGATTTAATACGTAATAATAATATTATTATATTATCCATTTTAACCCATTATTTTATATTTATTATAATCTTAACTTCACATATTCTTATAATTACATATACTTACTACATAATTCCCATAATAATTACATTTAATACTCCAAGTGCTATGATTATATTATCACATCAGAGATTAACATCCCTAAATATCTAATTACATACTAAATTAGTAATTAGTCCAAAATTACTCATTTTATTCATCATTTTAGGGCTTAAAATTTTTGAAAATTAATTTAGAAAAATGGCTTCATATCACTATTATATATCACTTAAGTTATCTATAGAAAAAATTTGAGTCTAAAACTATATTCCTAAGCCTATTTATTTCTAAATTGAAACATGTTCAGTTTTACATGATTTCTTAAGTACTCTATATTTGTAGATGTAATTAAACCTAATCAATATTTTCCCCTAAATATACATATAATAAAACATTAGAATAATAAAATTTTCTAGGTATAATTAATAATTTTAATAAATTTCACGAAATCAAATTAAATTTGGTACTCACTTGTCTCTTAGACTTCCTGTCACCAACGACAGTCTAAGGTGTATTAGCTGGTCTAAATGGTCAATTTGGAGTATGGTGGTGGTGGTGGTTCGGTTTGCAGGAGGTGGTGGTTCATGGTTTTGACCTAATTGCTTCTATTATACAGAATTTTCGTTATTTTTTTATAAAACCCTAATTCTCTCTTAATTTCGACCTCTCTATTTTTCCTGCTTCATAAACTATCCAAATGAGCTTTTGTTAAAATTTGGCTATTTATAGAGGTGTTGGGGAATTTTGGTACATTAAATTGATTAGAGAATTGCCTTATCCACTTCCATTTTACCTTTTCAAGTGAATTAATTTAATCAGCTAAAATTTTTCTTTCTTCCCCTAGTTACCCTGACCTCGATTTGGATCTTTCCCCTACTTATCTAATTTTTTCTAATTTTTCCTTGATTTTTTATAATCTTTTTTAATTATTTAGCAATTTTCTAGTAATTTTTAAGTATTTTAAATAATTTCGCTTATTTTTACCAACGTAAAAATACATATGGAGTATAAGTAAATACTGTTAAATATTATTTATATTATTCTATGATTTTTAATGTATATATATGTTATCTCCAATGATTCGTTAGTTATTGGAATGTATTTCCCCTATTTCTAATAAATAATGGGTAATGTACTTAAAATTTGAAAATTTTATATTCTATTATTTTATTACTTATTTTCTTAAATTTAAACTTACTGAATCACTTTTACTAATATTTCTATCTTTATTTTATAATTTAAGCTCGATCGGATCTTTTAGCCGATCACCCCAAACTTTACGTATTAAGTCTGATCTTACAGTTATAGGGCTTATATAATATTGCTAAGTGGTTAGTTATTACTCTCATCTGTGGTTCCTCGTGTGATCGATACTCGGACTCAAATTCAAATTTATACTATAACTTGACTCAGTGCACTTGCCTAAGTACCATTAATGAGGGATGTCGATTAAGTAGTAGAGAGGTGTATAACATGTAAGAAAGCTAAGCGTTATGTTAAATAGTGATAGTACTTATTACTGCCAGTTTCTATCAAGCCTTGGGCCAACCTAAGCATAGATTTTGTTTTAGGATTATTGCAAACTGCTTAAAGAAAACATTCAGTCCTGGTTATAGTTGATATGTTTAGCAAAATGGTGCACTTTATTTTGTACCATAAATTTAATGATGCTTTGCATGTTGCCAATCTTTTCTTAGGGGAGGTTGTGAAGTTGCATAAAGTTCCTCAAAGTATAGAGTCTGACCAAGATGCAAAGTTCCTTAACTATTTTTGGAAGACCTTACAACATTGATTACGACTCAACTGATGTTCAACACTTCATGCCATCTACAACAAATTGACAAAAAGAGGTTGCCAATAGGAGTTGAGGTCTCTACTTCGAGTAACCATAAGAAAGAATCTTGTTGACTAAGAGTTGTACTACCCATTATTGAGTTTTCTTATAATAGATTGATAAATAATATTATAAGCAAGTCAATTTACGGTTGTGTATAGGTGTGATATTAATGTGCCATTGGACTAACTACCCATACCAATCTCATGTAAGGAACATTGGGAAGGAATTGACATGTCCAATAGCTCCAGAAGCTCCACCACAAAGTTACCAAGCACCTCAATAAGGTTGCTGCTAAGCTTCAATAGTAGGGCTAAGGAAGATGCATTGTGCAGTTTCAACCTAAAGATCTTGTATGGATATTGTTGATAGTTAGATTTCACTCTAAAATATCACTCAGCTATTCGGCTGTTGAAGAGATGAATAATACTATTCTCTACTAATTTTGACCTTGACTCAATCTACTTGATGGGCCTTGAAGCTTGGCCTGATAATATGTCCAGTTTAAATTTAGGAAAGTGGTGCAAACAGTTATGGTTTGGTATAATCTCATTACATAACCTTCTACTACTCTTATATTTTAGGCATATGCTTGATTTTAAGATCTCTATATAGCCTATGATTAATGATTAACTACTGTTTTAGACATTCAATGTTCTACTATAAATATGGAGAGAAAGCATTGTAAGAAGTCTCTTACGATCTTTAATTCTACATTCATTCACTTATCTCTCTCTTAAACATTTCTTGGTTTAGGCATTGAAGTAGTTACACCAGACTAGCCTCGGTACTACTTAGCCTCTATTTACACTTTTGCAGGTATATACCTTTACCTTAAAATCACTCGACAACATTTAGCATTGTTTATTTTTTCATAACTCACCCATATGGCAAAGACAAGGATGACTAAAAGTGTAGGTGTTGGTTCTTCACCCTAATACTAGGTAAGGGGAAGTAGGCATACTGATGAACAATGCTTAGCTAAGTTGGAGCAACTTTGCCTTCGTTTGGCCAAAGAAAACTAAGAACTCAACAAAAAACATGATGAGATCCTTAACCTTCTCCATAAAAATGCCTACTAAAATAAAAACTAAGAATACGGCGATAATAGTGTCGAGAATAGTGGTGATTCAATCTATTCTCTTGAATTATCGATAAAGTAGGTCGAAGTTACACTCAAACCTTTGGCCCCTGCTCTTAAGAAAAGCGATAAGGGAAAGCAACCACAGTAGGTACACCATGCGGAACACTTGCATGTAAGCACCCTTACTTCGATAAGTAAGCAATTCCAAATAAAGAAAAGTCCTTTTGTCCCCAAGATTTTGGATGAAGTGATACCACGTCACATCAAGCTGCCATAATTTGAGACTTATGATGGAATAAGGGATCCTGAGGATCATCTCGAATATTACAGCACCCTGGCTAAGTTCCACAGCTTGAGTGATGCCATAGCTTACCAAGATTTCCCCTTAACATTGAGAAATGTGGCTAGTATATGGTTTAAACATTTGAAGCCGAGCATAATATCGTGTTTTGAAGATTTAACAAAAGTGCTTTTACAATACTTCCTTGCAAGTAAGCTTCTTATTAAGGATTTTTCTATCCTTAACACTATAAAGTAAAAATCAAACAAATATACCTAGGACTATCTAGCCAGATTCATCACTGAGATGGTCTAGATTCTGGAGTTAAACATAAGCATTGCTCTCAATATAGTAATTAATGGAGTTAAACCTCATGGAAACTTTGTTAAGTCTGGCAACAAATAAGCCAAAAACTTTTGTTGAGTTTAAGGCTAAGGCTATGCCTTACATCCACCAGGAAAAGAACATCAAAGCTTGGCAAGAGGCTGATCAGAGTAGAGGAGACTAGAAAGGCAATAAGAAGAAGAGTGTAAAAGATTGCCTTAAAATAAACGATGATTAGTATCCTAAAGGCTACAATGCTGAGAAAAAAAAGGCTATGCATCCCTACATATTCTATCCAAACACAACTAAATCATCTAATTGTGGACATATTAATGGAAGTGCATGGTCAAAGGGCATGTTGTAATGGCCAAAAAGGATGAGAGGAAATCCTTCACAATGGAATTTTAATAAATATTGCAATTTCCATCACGATAAAGGTCAAAATACTGATGAATGTATCCAGCTTAAGAATGCAGTTGAGGATGCAATCCAACGAGGGTATCCGAGCCAATTTCTTACCCATGATGCCTAGAATATTGAGTGACTAACTCAAAGGAGACGTAATGACCACGAGAATGTCATGCGACTTTCTTAGGTTTGGAAAGATGCAAGAGATTGAAGTGACAGTAGAGCATCGAATGGTAATATAAATACTATTACCGGTAGACCTTCTATCTTAGGTCGGTCAAGCTCTTTGAGCTTCACTAATACCCTACATTATGTTTGTAATATGCAGGGCAAGAAGGTCAAGAACAACAATTTAATTTCTTTCAAGGAAGAAGATTTTGTGGATGTTCAAAGGCTCCACGATGATGCACTTGTATTGATTTGCTTAATAGCTTAATAATCACTAGGGCTTACCATAAGAAATAGTAACCAGATGGGTCCTTTTGAAGAACATATGATGGAAATGTTGACGAACACAATAGCTTCCATGAAGCTCTTTGGAGGATATGATACACCAACGAATAGGATACGACTTAGCACTTCTCTTGATATGACTTATAAGCTAATGCTAATGTCTACTCGCCACTAATCTTAAGCTACTTAGCAATATTAGATAAGAGTGTGGAGGGAAATGAACTCGGAGAGTGATATCTCACAAGAACAAAAATATTCATTAAGTGTGAGGTATATGATGATTGTGGCTACAGTAAAAGGATTATTTATAGTAAGTCCCTAGAGCAACAAGGAAACCTAAATAATTATAATAAAGGTTAATACAAAAATACCATCATAATACATTATCAAATGGGTAAAAGGGATAAGTAGAATAAAGGAATATAGTATAATGTCAGAAAACAGAATGACAGGTGGCATACTACAATTGGGTACATGTTTTAGAGTCTTGGAATGGTAGGGTTAAGTTGTACTAATGTTAGGATGTTGTTGCTCTATAGGCTAAATAAATAGAGATCGGCATGTAGGGTACCTGACCTTAGTACTCAGCAATCGGCAACTCATCCTTGGTACTTATCATGTCTATACATTAGGAGAGTAGGGTCCAACGTACAGTCACCTTGGCCTTGACCTTTGACGGGTTGGCTTTGGTGCTCGACTAATTAGTGACTAGGTAAGGGTCCGTACAGAGTAGAGTGTGTCTAAGCTGGGACTTCAAAGAGTTCACCTATTGTTTTTTCACAGTATGGTTCTCATCTTTAGTAGGTTGATGAGAGAGAATCCTTTTAGTGAGAGACTGTAAACCATAGAGATAGGCATGAGTGATGGGTCTAGAGGTCGGCAATCCATCAACTTACCAGGGTTGTTGAAGATTTGCCTTCAAATCTTATTATTCTTCTTCTTTAGGCACATAGGGCATCGGGTTGGTGACATTAAAAGTAGAAGATACCCTGTATCCTTTGGGTAGCTTAAGTTCATAGGTGTTGTCATTGACATGCTGAAAGTTCCTAAAACGTCCATCCGACTTGGGAGATGACTTGTTTATCCTCTTCCTTGGAAATTACTCTTTGTTGAGGTGGATCTAAACAAGTTCTCTTAGGTTATAATTGACTGGCCTCCTCCCTTTGCTTCCTTGTTCTCTTTGTTGGGCCATAGTTTTAGTCAATTGCTTAGAAATCTTTTGATGCAGTCTATGAAGCTCTTTAGCATGCTGCCGGCTTGATTGACTCTCTCCTTGGGATGTTGGGCTGATAACCATGTCCAAGGGTAAGTTCGGGTTAAGTCCATATACGACCTCAAAAGGTGACCTTCCTATCAAGCTATGAGTGGAGTGGTTGCAAGCGAACTTAATGATGGGCAAGCATATATCACAATTACGTAGATTCTTTCCAACAGTAGCTTAGAGGAGGTTACCTATTGTTCTGTTCACAACTTCTATTTAGCCGTTTGTTTATGGTTAGCAAGAAGTATTGAACATGAACTTAGTGTTGAGCTTCTTCCATAGGGTTCCCCGGAAGAAGCTTATGAACCTTGAATCATGATCAGACACAATGCTCCTTGGTACTCCATACAGTTGTATGATCTCTTACAAAAAGAGGTTAACAATAAATAAAACATTATTGGTTTTGTGGTAAAGGATGAAGTGTCTCATCTTGCTGAATTGATCGACCACTACCATAATAAAATCATATCTTCTCAGTGTTTAAGGTAGGCCGAGCATGAAATCCATGCTTAGATCAGTCTATGGCTGTTTAAGTATAAGTAGGGGTGTTTACTCTTTATATGGCTCCTTCCTTACCTTGGCTAATTTGCACACCTCACAGCGTTCAAGTATGTTGCACACATCCTTCATCATCCCTAGCCAATAGAAATGTTCCTTTAGTAATTTGGCCGCTCTCTTCTTGCCAAAGTGGTCAACTAAGCCTCTAGCATAGGCTTCTCAAGCAAGTAATTCCTTAGCAAATCCATTTGACACACAAAATTGCTTACCTTTCATAAAAAACTATTAGCTCAAATAGAACCCATCCACTACTCCTCCTATGTTGCGTTTGGCCATTAAGGGTCCAAAATACGGCTTATGCTTAAACTAATCAAGCAAGGTGCCAAATCTAAGTATCATGGCTTATAAAGCTATAATAAGAACATGCT
The DNA here is from genome assembly GCA_024138015.1 of Lumnitzera littorea. Taxonomy (NCBI): domain Eukaryota; kingdom Viridiplantae; phylum Streptophyta; class Magnoliopsida; order Myrtales; family Combretaceae; genus Lumnitzera; species Lumnitzera littorea. The sequence goes on along the minus strand of JAMXBB010000008.1, from coordinate 85,918,816 downwards.
AATGAGAAAGTGCATAGGCCATGGTATTGGTACATGCCTTCTTGTATTTAATGACATAGAAGAAAGTCTCCAAGTATTCAACCTACTTAGCATGGCAATGTGAAAGTTTTTGTTGTCCTTTGAGATGTTTAAGAGATTTATGGTTTGTGTAGATGATGAACTCTTTCGACAGTAAGTAGTATTGCTAGTTCTAAAGTGCTCGTATAAGGGCATAGAGCTCCTTGTCATATATCGTGTAATTCAGCATGGTACCTTAGAGTTTCTTGCCAAAGTATGCGACTGGTTGGTGCTCCTACATAAGAATAGCTCCAATGTTGACTCCATATGCATTACATTTTAGTTCAAAAACTTTCTTAAAGTCGAGTAGGACGAGTACTAGGGTAGAAGTCAACCTAGACTTAATCTCATCAAAGCTTCTTTGAGCTTCCTCAGACCATTTGAATTTAGAGTTCTTCCTAGTTAGCTCAGCCAATGGGGCTGCTAGGGAACTAAAGTTTTGAATGAATATTTGGTAGAATGAAGCCAAACCATGGGAACTCCTTTCTTCGGTAGCACAAGTTGGCATCGGCCATTCGAGAATAACTTGGACTTTTTCGTCATCAACTTTGATACCTCCTTCAGAAACAACGTAATCGAGGAATATTACCTCACTTTGACAAAATACACACTTCTTTAGATTGCCGAATAAGGGCTTGACTTAGAGGATATCAAACATAGATCTCAAGTGCACAATATGGGAAATGAGGTTTATTGAGCCTGAATTTTTCTTGATTTTTATTATTTTCCTTAACTCGTTTAGTATTAAACCTGAATCTATTTAATATTAACCATCGACTAAGAGTTAAGAAAAACTTGGGTTTCTTTTTATTTTAAATTTTTTTTTCAAAGTTGGGAAAAAAAGTTAAGTTATAATTAATTGGTTAGATTAGTTATAATTTAACCACTAGTATTTTGATAAAACCAATTTTTTAAAAAGGTTTCAAAATTATAGATTTTGGATATGAAGGCTATCCTATTAAATTTTTAACGGGTATTACTTTCAACTTTTCAAATTTAAATTTATTTTTCAAATTGCCCCTTTTAACTAATTCAAAATTTACAATAAACTAATTCTATTTACACAAAAAAAAAAATAACAAATTGAAAGTCTTTACAAAAGGGAAAATAAAAAGATTTCCCTATTTTTAGTCGCCTTATAGATATCTACGTATCCTCTATTAGAAATCAAACTTTTTATAGTTCATTTTTTGAAAATTTTAATTTGTTGACCTCTTTTATTTAGGAAAAAGTCGAGTTTATATTTTTTAGCCATTGTTTAAAGAAATTCTAGGAAAAGGGTCTTAATTTGATATGCCCATTTTTTGAAATATTCGAAGAACGAGTCTTACTTTTGAAAAGTGTTGATTTATTTTAATTTATTTGGAAAGTGGATTTTTCTAAGTGATAAAGCTTTATTTTTTGTTTATGATTTGGTCGTATAATGGAGAAGAGCAACGGTATGAGATGGGTACGATTTAAGCCGATTTAGAGGGAATTTTATGCGGGTGAAACGAGTTTTATGTGTTTTTTATTGGGCTTAGTGGCACTAAGAGTGGCACCATGACCAATGGAGGTGGTTTGAGGAGTGGTGCAAGTTGGCCATTGATGGTAGTATTGGATTGTCGAGTGTGGTGGCAGCTAAGAAAGAGAGGGAAGTTGGATTTTATGTTTTTAGGGTCGTTGATGCTTATGGTAGCACTGGTTTTGAGCTTGGTGCAGTGGATATGGTAGTTCTAAAGTGGTGGTTAGGAGTTTTAATGGTAGAGCTTAAGGTTTTGTTGGTAGCGCTTGTAAACACCCAATTTTTGTCTTCATTTTATTTTATTTTTGGGATAAAGAGTTTTAATTTAGAAAAAAATAAAAATTTTATAAAAATACAATAAAATAGAAAAATAGGAAAAAGGATAAAAAAAAAAGAAATCTAGGAAAAATATCAAAAAAATAAGAAAATTAGAAAATACAAAAAAATGAAAAAAATTTAGAAAAAACTTAGAAAATTGAAATGTCACAAAAATAGAAAAATTTGAAGAAGATTTAGGGAATTTAGAAAATAATAATTTAATATAATAGATTTCTAATTTTAAAATTTAGAAAAGGAATTGTTGGGCCTAGGCCTAGGCTTAGATTTCAATCTAACCTAGGCTAATATAGTCCATATGTGTAATTTAATTGCATATATGGATATGGCACAGGCCAACGGCCTAATAGATAAGCGCATGAATATAACGTTGGGTTTAAGCATGAGGTTAGGGGTTTGAATTTTGGCAAAGGCGCAAAAGTCTTTTTACTTTTTCAGATAACATACTGCCACATCCGGAACTACCATGTGTCAAGATTTCATTATGCCACATATTTTAACACGTGGTAGCATCAGGTTGGACAACGTTGATGTAGCGCGACGTGGCATGCCATGTTAGCTACCACGTATCATGTGAGGACACGTGATATACGGCCATTGGATGACGTGGCGCCACATTCGCCCCTTTTTCCCTTCCTTTCCTTCCTTTTTCTCCTCGTTTCTCTCTCTTTCCCATAATTTCCTTCTCTTTCCCATAATTTCCTCCACTTTCTCTAGCAAAATAGACTCGTAGCAGCATTGGGTTAGACAGTGTTGACGTAGCGCCGTGTGGCATGCCTTGTTAGTTGCCACGTGTTCTGTGAAGATATGTAGCACATGGCCATTGGATGATGTGGTTGACGTGGTGCCACATCAGTCCCTTTTTCCTTCCCTTTCCTTCCTTTTTCTCTCTCTTTCTCTCTCTTTCCTACGATTTCCTCCACTTTCCCCAGCAAAATAGACTCGACCCCTTCACTTTGGCTTCATTTTTTTACACAAATTCCATACATACATGAATGATTTCTTGCTCTGATCCTGTTTTAGACATGGCCTACTATGGATTAGGATAAAAAACACGTCTAAATTCGATCAAATACACATTCAAATCAAGCTCCAAAAGTCAGAAAAAACTGAAATTTCAAAAATTTCATTTAATTTGAATTCGAGCTTTCCTTACTGACTAGGTTGATTTTGTATAGAAAAGGGGCTTTAGGGAATCCATTGGAGAACATATGATCACTTTCAAGCTTCGGAAACCACTTACGGGCTCTCTTTCTCTCTTCTTGATCACTCTCTCTCTACATCTATCAAAGCCTCTCTCTCTATTCAACTCTCTCCTTCTAGCCAACCTCGAGGAACACCACCACCCTAGCTAGCTACCCCACTACACGAGTAGCCAAGCCTAACTACTCTTATCCTTAGCCATAACCCGAAGCTCCTCTACCATCAAAACTCTAGCCATCGTGCCTCTACCTCCGAAACTACCATCTCTGACCCTCTTCGACACAAACTACTCCTATGGTCGAACTCCTCGCATCTCAAAACCTTACACTACATTCCCCTCTCACACTTAGCAGCCACCTTCGAAATTTCCTAAAACCACCATGGCTACTCATCTTCGACCACCGCCAAAACACTACCCAAACATTGTGGCACTTGCTCTACCCCCTTATCCCTAATCTAAAACACACAAAATACTCCTCAACTACTCACTTTGGTGGTTGGATCAAGTTGCACGGCCTCTTTCGAGTTGTTGTTGTTGAAGACCTTGGAATCGATTGGGATTCGAAGCCTGACCTAAAGTTTGACTCGAGATCTGACCCAATAGCCAAACTGACTCGCAATTCAACTTGTGCGTCTAAGTCCTCTCCCTGGTCTGACCCTCCTTGAATTGATTTCTATTTTTTCTTTCTATTTTTATTTTTTATTTATTTATTTATCTATTTTATGACGTAAATGTAATCAAATCGAATAAAAAAATAAAAAATAAGGAGGAATAAAAAGAAAAAGAAGAAAAAAGAAAAAAAGGAAAATGAATAGTTTATTCTTTTTAGTATAGTAGAAATAGATAAAATAAAAAAATAAGATGGTACAAAAAAATAATAAAAAAATAAAATAATAATAATAAAAATAAATAGGTTAGTGGATAGACAATCGTCTTATCACTTAAATTTTTTTTTTCAAATAAAGAAAATAAATCAATCTATATTCAAAATTAGGGCTCTTTAGAACTTTCCAAATTATAAAATTTCTAATTTAAGACCCCTTTTCTTTAGAAATTTCCTTAAATAAATCAAATTGAATTAAAAATGTAAATCCGGTATATTTTTAAATTAAAACAAACCCAATACACTAAAGTTTAAAAAAAAAAATTACATATGTCTAATCCTGAATATTAGGTACTTAGGCACATAGGCACTTACGGAGTGACGGTAAAAAAATAAAAAAGAAACTAAATTTTCCTTTTTTAGTTATCCAATTTAGAGTGGCTAATAATTTAGTTTTTGTTCTATAGAATTGAAAGGTGATTTTTAAGGATAAGGTTAAATTTAGAAAGTTAATGATACCCGTAAGAGTTTAAAAACCCTAACCCTTAGATCCAGATCTTTAGTTTCTAAAACCGTTTTTTATAAAATTGGTTTAATCGGTAGGCTAGTGTAAACCTTACAACCAACCATTCGAGGTTTTGATCGGTTGAAAGATCGAGCTTAAATTATAAAGTAAAACTAGAAATATTAGTAAAAATGATCCCGTAAGTTCGAATTTAAGAAAATAAGTAATAAAATAAAAGAATATAAAATTTCAAAATTTTAAGTATATAACTTGTTATTTATCGAAAATATGTAAAATGTATTCCGATAATTAACGAATTACTAGAGATAAATTATATACATACTAAAAATCATAAAATAACCTAAATAATATTTAGGAATATTTATTTATACTATATATGAATTTACATGTAGGTAGAAATATGCATAATTACTTAAAATACGCGAAATGAGCTAAAATAATACTAAATAATTAAAGAAAATTCATAATTAATTAAGGAAAAATAAAGAAAAATTAGAAAAAATAAGGAATGATCTGGATTTGGATCGTGGCATTTAAGGAAAATAATAAAAAAATTAGCCAATTAAATTAAAACAACACAAAAGTCAAATTGGAAGAAGATAAGGTAGTTGTCAAATCAATTTAATACATAATAATTTCCTTAATATTCTATAAATAGCAAGAAAATTTTAGAAGCTCATTTGGTCAGTTTGGAGAGTAAGAAAAATAGAGAGAGGTGAAATTGAGAGTAAATTAGGGTTTTAGAAAAAATCATAAAAAATCTATACAGTTGGAGAATCTATGCAGTTAGAGCTTCTAAGGAGAACTTAGACTCGATAAGCAACTGGGAGTGGATGGCCACCACCACCACATGGTGGTGGCAGCGCTCAAGTAGGCCAACACACCCATGGCTACCGACGGTGGCCGGAGCTACCCAAATCGATGAGTTCGATTTCCAACCCGATTTTGTTTAATTTTGTAAAAATATTAAATATTCTTAGAAAATTATGAAAATTGTTATTATGGAATATTTTTGTATGTAGTTTTTAGGAAAAATATTGTTTTGATGAAAATGTATCCCGTTATATATGGACCTTAAGAAATCACGCAAAACCAAACATGTTTCGGTTTAGAAATAAATGACTTTAGGAGTGTAGTTTTGAGCTAAAAAATTTTGTATAGACTACTTAGATAATATAGAACAGTGCTATGAAGCTTGTTTTCAAAAATTAATTTTTGAAATTTTTAGATAAATTTTAGGTCTTAAAATGAGGCATAAACGGGCAATTTAGGGTTAATTAAGTAATTAAATAGTTAATTACTGATTTAGTCAATAATTAAATGTTTTAAGATGTTAAAATCTAATGAAGTATGGTACTTGTAGTATTTAAGGTGTTAGATGTAATTATTAGATTAATTATGTAGTAAATAAGTAATAGGGAAAAATAGTAAATTTTAAGTTAATTTTGTAAATTAGGGTAATTAGGTATAAAATCTGATTTAGGATGAATTTAGACATTTTGAAATGATAATTGATGCTGAGAGATGGTAATTAGAGTGATAAAAATATTAGATGTGTATTATGTACATAATAAGTAATAGTACATAATACATAACTAATAATAATATAATAAAAATAATAATCTAGAATAAAAATTGATATTATGATAATAATAGAAATATACAATAAATTTGATAGGAAACTTAAATTAGGGTAATTATATGAAAAATGTAAGATTTTCTCATAACGGGGGTGAATTCGGTGATTAAACTAGGATTTGAGTGTACCGCACGGACTAGAACATTAGTTAGAGATTAAAAACGATATTTAGGATATTCGAAGATAATGCAATTAATTTCACATTATGGGTTGGAATGATTTCTTAGGGTGTACATATAAATCTTTAACAAAAAATTGAGTTAAAAACCTAATTTAGAAATCGATGCAAAAACTGAAATAGAACTTAACACGATTCAAGAAGAATTGTAAAAGACTTAAGACCTAGATAATTAGGTATATTAAACCCTAAACAAAAGATAACAGTAAACGTTATAGAGTAAAACCAACCTATAATAGTTATATGAAAAACTGAAATCACGTTTGTATTATAGGGATGATCGGTGATGGCCTGGGCAAGTTGGACCTTGAGTGAGTGAGTGAGGAGTCTAGGTAAGTTAGGATTAATATGTTGCTGTATTTTGGAAGCTTAAGATTATATTTGGTTGTGCTTGTTAAATAGTTGGTTGTGTGCATGTGCTTGATTATGAGTAATGCTATGATTCTGTTTGTTATTCTGGCTTGCATTGTATGAAGTGATTGATCATCTTAAACTGAACTTAACAAAGATATGATTTGTAAACATAAATCGAACCTGCATAGCAACTCATTAGGGGAAATCTAGGATTCTCCGGCTAAATACCGACCCCTTCGAAAGGGATAGCGCTGGATGGCATAATGGGTCCCTTCTTCATCCTTAGTCGAACTAAGTGACAGGTGAGGAGGCCGCGGTAAGGGTGAACTCAATGGTTCGAAGGTAGTCATGGGAGGAGCGGTGTCTCAATTACACAAGCTTGGGTTTGGTTGTGAGCTATTGCATTAACGGTAACTCCTTAACTAGGATTAAAGTAGGCGCAATTTCTATAATCTCATGACGGGCCGGACAATGTCGTGCGATGGCATTTTCTTAAACATGCATTACACCAAATGATTTGGTTGATAACCTTGTTTGTGCTTGTGGTATAGTTTTGAGTCATCCATCTTAACTTACTGAGCTGTGGTTACTCACATCCCTATATATATCGTGCAGGTGCTGGCTAATACCTCTAATTGGGATGAAATTGTGCACATGCTATTACCCTAACAATATGATTAGACAATTCAGAGGTATCCAAGATATAGTCTATAGACCTCCATTGGATATCATGACCTTAGATTATGAGAACCTTTAGATTCCATTACTACAGAAGATGTCTAAACTCAGGGCAATCAAATAGTTATGGGAAACAAGGATTGTTAGCCCAAATATCAATTTAGGAGAATGGCTAGGAGAAGTGAACAAGCACCAGGTTACCAAAGAATATTTGTATGATCAACTCCACAAGGTAGGGGAGATCCAGTATCGAGCACTAGAGGTTATCCAACTTACACCAGCTGAACTAGATCCTGAAATCAAGAGCTACATGGATCAAGTACAAGCCTATGTAGAAATAATCTATGAAGAGCGAGACATGTGGGAGGATCTCTTTTGAGAATCTAAACAATGTTCTTGAGCTTTGAAACATCAATTGAGGATGACCCAGAAGAGGTTTAAAGAGCTTGAATAAATGGAAGAGCCTAACTTAGGAAAGAGGAAGGAAGCACTAGTAGGGTCTAGTAAGCAGAAAAGGGAAACGCTTGCTAAGCATTAGAAGAACATTTAGAGATAAGAATACTCCTCTTAGGGAACAAATGAATTTTATTTTTTTCAAATAATGTAAAAGGGGACTCCAAAAGCTACAAAAGTAATAAAAATTACCATTTTGCTAGTTATTAGTCAATTCTATCCTTTCTATCCATGTGCTGTACATTTCTTTGTTTTTTATTCATCTATTTTAAAATATTCATGTGCTATCTTATTGAGAAGTGATCTTAACCAGGTTGCCAAGATAGCTCCCAAATGTCAAATCTTTTAGAGAAGTCTCATCTGAACCCGCTCTCAAACTAGAATGGTTAGCTAAGGAAACGACAACACTAATACCAACAATGGTAGTGTCAATCCGGAAGTTATTGACTCTACCGAGTTGAGGTTCCAATCTTTGGAATGAATAGTGGGGAAGATTAGAGATCAATTGAGTTTCCTTTTTGATAGCATTACCTTGCTTAAATCCATAGCTCCAATAAATAAAGAAAGCTCCAAAGTTCGATATAGAAAGAATGAAGCCTTACCCTTCGATGCATAAGAAGCCTACCTTAAAGTCGACTAGGCCTTCGAATCATTTGAGGTAGAAGCGGTCTTTCCAAAGGTCAACCCAACTTTCAAGCCAAATACTTACTCATTTTTTATCAATCCAAAGCCTAAAGCTGATTAAGATAGACTGAAAGAGCTTGAGAAGCAACTGACTCAACAAATCATTGAGAAGATGAAATTGCTCAAAGGGTATAATGGATTTGAGCAGGCTGGTATAACAAACTTCTTTGCTTACGACTATAGATGCTTCCCAAAAAAAATTCAAAGTACCTAACTTTAAAAAATATATTGGGATTGGATGCCCTAAACTGCATACCCAGCTGTATGTATGCAAGATGGGCAAGTATGTGCAATGTGACCAACTTATGGTCTTAACTTTTCAGGATAGCCTAACTAGCCCTACTTTGACTTGGTACGCTTAATTGGATTTGAATCGGGTAAACACATGGGAAAAGCTGGCTAAGGTATTTTTTGAGCAATACAAATTCAATGTTGAAGTGGCACCAACTATGATGGACTTGGTTGCCTTATGAAAAAAGCACAACGAGTCATTCAAGGAATATGCCTAGAGGTAGAGATCCTTAGCTGCATTGGTATTAATACTCTTAAAAGACCTTACTTTTCTCATTTGATTGGATAAGCCTCCTCTAGTTTTATAGAAGTAGTGGCCGCAGGATGTTGGATTGAAAGTGTTGTTGCTTTCGGTAAATTACAGGAGCCATCAGATAGAAGACCACCTTCTATAAAGCTTACTACTAACAAGACCAAAGAAGCAACTATCGGTATGGTGAAATTAAACACCAGGCCCAATACTTGGGTTTCCTTCAAAACAAATCCTCCACTAATGTAGCAACAATTCTGATGTCAGCCACAAGCTAGTAGGGTTCCAAGACTATTCACCAAGATACCAGTTCCACTTAGCTAAGTCTTTGAAAATTTGAGAAAAGATAATTCAATCAATTTTGAACCTCCTAATGAAAGATATAAACCTAAGTTTTTTTATCCTAACGCCAAATGTCAATATCATTTGAGGCAAGTAGGCCATTCCACATACTCATGCTGGAGATTAAGAAACAAAATTTAAGATTTAATTAATGAATGCACAGTCTAACTGGACTTTGTAGAGGCTCCAATGCTAAACATCAACAATAACTCCTTGCCTAACCATAGGCCTATCATCAATATGATATTTAACGACTTAGATCCTACCCTTAACATGATCGGTTCTGATTAAGAGCCTAAGGTCTATAGATTCCACAAACAAGAAGAGAAGTGAATTCGATAGATCAGAAGGTCTACCTTCCATGTGCCTGTAGCCTATGAAAATTATAGAACTGCCTTTCTAAACTACCAAGCAATAAATTAGGGGCAATCAAACTCATTTGTAGGAGGGATTACCTACTCTAGTAGAATTTATGATCCAAGGGAAGACATGAAAAAAAAAGGTTACGATGGAAAGGCCAAATAATGAATCAGCTAAACATGAAGAAGGATTGTCTGCCTTCACCAAGATAATCAAGTCTAGAGAATATAAAGTGATGGATCAGCTCTTTAAGACTCCTATATAAATATCCCTCACGAGTTTTATTGATGGCATCAAACTGCATCAGGAAGCTTTGTTTAAAACTCTAAGGGAGGTCAAGGTCCTTCACAAAATAGTTGTTGAAAAAATAGGGTCTATCATTAACTCTATCCTCACTATGGATCAGATTTCTTTCTCTACTGAGGAATTGGGTGAAGAAGGCCATCAACATATTAAGCTCCTCTTCATAATAGTAAGGGTGAATAACATTATCACAGCAAGAGTTCTCATTGACAACGGATCATCATTGAATGTCTGCCTTCTTGCCACCCTGGATCTATGATGCAACTATGATTAAATTAAGCTTAACAATAGTTAGGAATTTTGACGGATTTAGAAGAGAAATTATAGGGGAGATCGTCTTACCGGTTAATATTAGCCCACGGGCATTCAACATTTGATTCCAAGTTTTGGACATCTTAAGGACCATCAACTTATTATTAGGAAGACCTTAGATATGTTCAGTAGGGTTCATACCTTCGAGTCTTCATCAGAAGGTTAAGTTCATCTTTAATGGCCAAGAGATAATGGTTTTAGGTGACTAGGATTACAAAATATATAAAGAAATTGCCATATCCTATATTGGCATGGAGGAGTAAGAGGACTTCAGGCTCCAAATGTTTGAAGAGGTGTGCATGATTACTAATCAGGACAAAGATGAGAGGTCGAAATTCAAAGAAGGATAGTTTGGTATCTATGAGCTAGGCTACATCCCAACTCCGATGGAAGAGTTGCAAAAAATGCAGGTTAGTGGCAAAAGAGGTGACAGGTTGTATCATGCCCTGATGACCTTCCTACTATTGTTAGAGACTTTCATCTAGGCTGATATCCATAATTCAAAGCTTACTAAAGGATGCTTTTAGTAGAAATAAAATAGTTGGCCCTCAACGCTTGAATAATTGGTTCTCCATCCATATGAATAGCAATAAGTCTTCTCTAGGGTAAAGGATAAATCGCAGTCTAGTGTTTTATAGAGTTTTGTAATAATTACCTTTATTCTGTCATATTGTACTCAAAAGAATTTTTTCTAAATAAAAATTGGTCTCCTTTCTCTTCACTTTTTCCTTACTTACACTCTTTCCTTTGCATACTTTTCTTTGTCCTAGATCCAATGCTAAAGGCCATAGATACCTCGCACAGATAGGTGATTGAAATATTGATATCACCTCTGGCCTTACTGGGTTAGTCGTCAGGAGTGATGTTAATGACCATAATGATGTACAAAAAAGTTAGCAAAGGTATGAAGTGGGTAAAATCTCCATTGACAAGCCAATTGAGACGATTAATGTTGGGACTGATAACAACACCAAAACATTGAAAATTGGAGGGAATTTGAAAAAAGAACAAAAGGATGAAGTGACTGCACTATTATTTGAATACCAAGATGTGTTTGCGTGATCTTATGAAGATATTGTCGAGCCTGATTTTTCACCCTCTCGATTCTTTTTATAAAATTAGATCTTCTCTAAACCAATCAGTATTAAACCCGACCTGTTTAATATTGACCCTCGACTAGGGTTTAAAGAAGATCATTTTTTCCAACTTGAAAAAATTTGGAGTCGCCACCCAATTGGAGTCGGGAAAAGGGGTTAAGTTATAACTAATTGGGTAGATTGGTTATAACTTAGCTATTGGTCTATTGATTAAAAAACCAATTTGTCAAACGGCTTTTTTGAAAACCAAAGATTTAGGTCCGGGGGCTAATTTATTAAACCCTAAACGGGTACCACTTTTTAACCTTCCAAATTTAACTTCGCTTTTCAAATATACCCTTTTTAATTTCTAAAAACATCTAATTATGATATATGCGACTAGATTGATTAATTTACATAAATATCTAAAAATGGAAAAAATAAAACTTTTCATATTTTAAGTCGCCCTGTACTTGCGTACGGGTGCCTACATACTCGCTATTTGGGATTAGACTTTCGTAGTTCGTTTATAAAAAGCTTTAGTGGGTGGTTTGATTTTAATTTTTGAAAAAGGGTCGTATTTACTTTTTTACCCAGTTTAATTTATTCAAGAAAATTCTTTTAAAAGGTTCTAATTGGTGTTTTATTTTTGAAAACTCTAAAATAGTTCTAATTTGGAAAATGTTTATTTATTTTCACTTATTTTTAGAAAGCTTAATTTTTCTAAGTATGAAAACGATTTTTGTTTCCTAACCTATTTATTTATTTTTATTTTTATTATATTATCTTATATATTTTATACTTATTCTATTTATAAATAAATATACTACTTTCTTTCTTCTTCTTTTTTTTTCTTCATGTTTTTCTTCTCTTTCTTTTTTTTGTTTTTCGTTCTTTTTTCTTTTTCTCATTTATAACATTTACAAATAAACAAATGAATAAATAAAGAAAAGAAAAGAAAAGAAAATCGGGTTGGCTTGGATTGGCTTCAGATCGGCTCAGACGGCTCAAATCGACCTACTTCGGCTTAGATCAGCTCGGTCGGCTTGCTTCGGCTTGGATCGGCTCGGTCAGCTCGCTTTGGCTTGAGTTAGCTCGCTTCGGCTTAGATTGGCTCAGTTGGCTCACTTTGGCTTGGATCAGCTTGGAGTTGGCTCGAAAAATTCAATGGTGGTGGTTTTCGTAAAAATACCGTAGGGAATGATATCCTAGAGAGAGGAACTGTGCTAGAGAGAGCCAACTTCGATTTTTGTTTTTTCTAAAGTATTTCGAAGTTTTTTGTTGTGTTTTGAAAATGAAGAGTAGACCCTTATTTGTAGGTGTCATGGTCGTGTTAAGGATGGAAAAAATTAAATGCAATATGATTTTCTTCCATTTTTGGATTGGATGAACCTGGACAATATGTGGTGCCAAATACATAGTTGCGCATATATGGATGCGCCAGAGTGTGTCGGAGTGTGTCTACCATACTTAGAAGTGAGTTGGCAAATGACGTGGCGATGACGTAGCCCATGATGTGGCGATGACATGGCGATAAAGTGAAAAAAGAAAATAAAAGATACATTTTGCACATTCCATATATTGAACCCAAGATCTCCAAGTCATATGCAATGTCAAGTCTAAGTGCTTATCCAACTAAGTTATTGGTTTTTCCTTATTCATATGTGTAATTAATTACATATATGGACTAGGTCAGCCTAGGCTAGATTTAAATTTAAGTTTAAACTCAACAACCTTTCATTCAAAACTATTTAAATTAAAATTATATTCTATTTAAACAACCTAATAATTTATTATTTTCTAAATTCCATATTTTATTTTATGACTTTTCCAATTTCTTATTTTTTGTGTTTTTTTTCCTATTTTCCTATTTTTAAAATATTTTTCTAGAATTCCTATTTTTTTTAACTTTCATCATTTTTTTTTGGGCTTTCTTTAATTTTCTATTTTTTTTTTTGAAAATTTTCTAATTTAGGACCTTATAACCTAATTTGAAAAATAAAAGAGGGGGGGAAGCAAAAATTAGATGTCTACAGATATGCTTAGATTAGATTCATCAATTGTGGTCCATCGCTTAGCTACATGAGAGGATATTAAACCTAAGAAACAGAAGTTAAGAAGGTTTTGACCGGATGTCCTATTGAAAATTAAGGAAGAAGTCAGAGAGTTATTGGAGGTCGGTTTCATTGAGGTATTTGATTATCCTGAGTGGGTAGCTAATATAGTGCTAGTAATGAAGAAGAATTGAAAAGTTAGAGTGAGCATGGATTTTTGAGACCTTAATTAAGCAACCCCTAAAGATAATTTCCCCTTACCCCATATTGATGTCTTGGTCGATAACACATTCGGAAACCATCTTTTCTCCTTCATGGATAGATTCTCCGAATATAATCAAATTCGAATGTTCAAAGAAGATAAAGCCAAGACAACATTTATTACAACTTGGGGCATATTTTGCTACAAAGTAATGCCTTTTAGACTCAAGAATGCTAGGGCAACTTATCAAAGGGCCATGGTAGCAATCTTCCATGACAAAGCAATAGTTGATGATATGATCACGAAGTTTAGGGAAGGAGAAAATCATGTGGATAATTTGAGGAGATTGTTTGATAGGTTGAGAAAATTCCAATTGAAGCTCAACCTAAAGAAGTGTAACTTTGGAGTAACTTTAGGGAAATTATTAGGTTTTATAATTAGCCAAAAGGGCATCAAAGTGAACCGTGATAACGTCAAAGCAATAGTTGTCTTACCCCCTCTACACACACTCAAAGAAATCAAAGGCTTGTTGGGTTGTTGATATAAGGCAAGTGCACCTATCAGTTTTAATATAGTGAATGTGAGTCTGAGTCGATTTCTCAAAGACCTCGAGTACTAATATTAACTTGAGCTCTATTATCTAATCAGAAAATTGTGATGGGTTGAATGAATTAAAAATACTAAAATTAACAAACTAACCTAATTATGAGACTTGATTAAGCAATTTAGAAAGTGATAAATTTAAGAACGACTTCAATAAGGCAAATAACGTATTTAGGAATTATTTCCCTTAGTGTTTAACATGTGATCGCTTAAAATATATCCAATTCAATCTTTATTATTCTTGACCGGAGGGATTCACAATTAAAGTTAACACCTTTCTCAAGCATATTAACTCTAATCCTAAATTATTTGCCGGAATTTCTTCACTTAGTAATATAATTCAGAATCGCATTAATGTATAATAAATTCCTACACAAAAGAACAACTTTTCGGAAGAATCATGTATCTTATCTCTAAGTATACTTGTAATTCTCTCCAATTATATTAAGATATCATTATACATGTGATTTCTCAATCTTTATGCATAATATTATAGATTGATACCCTGGAAATATCAATTAACAATTAAAAAAATATAATTGAATCAAGAAAAGATAGAAACTTTATTGAAAATTATCAATAAATCTAATAGTCACATGAAACCTTAGGTTTCACAATCCTAAATACCAGAATCTTAAGCTATCATGATGAAACTAAAAACGAATTGCAACAAAATTAAGAAATAAAACATGAAAAACCCCTTTTATTGATGAAAAATTTCTTCAATCTTAAAGTTAGGTGTTTCTTTCGCCTTTTGCTCCTCCTTTTCTTTAAGTCTCTTCTCTTTTGAATGTCCAAAGTTATGTGCGAAACCCTAGTAAGTCCTTTTATAATATATTGTAAAGTTTCTTTTTTCGTCACCAAATACAGCTTGGGACACAGTTGTGTCCCCAAGTTGTGTAACTTATTGACCTTAGCATAAAAAATCTTCCTAGATAGATACAGCCTGGGGATACAGTTATGTCTTAGACTGTATAACTTTCTGACCAAAATTTGCTACTTTCTCCTATTGTTTAAGTAACTTTAAAACTTCATAACTCATTCATTTGAACTCCAAATTGAGTGAAAATCGATTCCTTTTCTTTGTTTTCAATCCAAGAATGCGTTCAAACCTTAAAATCAAAATTTTACTCAAAAAAATATCAATTTCTTGAAAAAAAAAAAAAGCTAAAGATGAAAGGGAAATACTATAAAATCACTGTAAAACAGTAGAAAGAGGGGGGAATTCATTCAAAACATACATAGGGGATTGAATTTTTTTTTTTAAATTCACACGTGAGGGGCCTACTTGAAAAACCGCTCATCTTATCTCCCTCTCTTGGACCTTTACTCTCTCTCTCATAGAATCTCTCTCTCTGTCTCTCTCCGCTGTCTCTGTCTCACTAAAGAAACACACTCCATAGTGAAAAAAAATAGACCTCATCCTCGCTCTCTTGAACCTATTGCCCCTCTCTCACTTCAACTACAATAGCCATTGCCGTAGACACAACACACTCCAACCCTCTTAGCAAACTTTTCTCTCTCGACTCACTAGTCATTGCATAGCCACCTAAACCCAATTTCGTTATTTGGCCACCTACTACCGACTAGACAACCACCCATTGAAACCATACAACACGTTCCCTCACTCTTTCGACTACTTTTGTGCTCACAACATAGCATACCCCCATGCCATCGTCCCCTAATTTCAACTAAACCGATAATTTAGTTTAGTTTTATTTTTATTTATTTTTTTTAGCATAATAGAAATAGATCAAATAATAAATAAATAAGAATAATCAAATAAAAAATAATGAAAATCATTTTTATCACATAGAAAATCAACTTTTCAAATATAAATGGACCATCTCCAAATTAGGACCACTTTAGAGTTTCCAAAATTAAAACCCTAAATTAAGACCCTTAGAAATTTTCCTTAAATAAATCGAGATGGGCAAAAATGTGTTCTCGATCTTTTCAAAAATTAAAATCAAATCACTTACTAAAGTTTTCATAAACGAACTACGGAAGTCTAATCCGGAATTGCAGGTATATAGGCACTCATATGTCAATATGGAGAGACTTAAAATATGGAAAGTTTTATTATTTCCATTTTTGTAGATATTCATGTAAATTAATTAATTTTAGCTGTGTGTAATATGATTAATCGTTAAGAAATTGAAAAAGGTTATTATTGAAAAGCAATTTTAAAATTGGAAAGTTGAAAAGAGGTACCCGTTTAAGGTTTAAAAAATTAGCCTCTAGATCTAGATCTCTAGTTTTCAAAAATTGTTTTATAAAATTGGTTTTTTTGTTAAAACTATTAACTAAGTTATAATTAATCTATCCAATTGATTATAACTTAACTTTTTTCTTGATTTCGATCAGGTGGCTACTCTAAGGCATTTTCAAATTGAAAACCAGTTTTCTTTAAATCTCAATTGAGGGTTAGTATTAAGTGGGTAGGGTTTAGTGCTTATTGATTTAAAGAAGACTAAAAAAAAAAACAAGCTTGACAGCTAGGCAACTCTGCTGGGGATGTTAACAAGGCTAACCACTTAAAAACATTCCAAAATTAAAATTGCTTTTCAAAATACCCATGTTATTTAGTTATTTGTTTATTTATTTGTATATTTATTTGTTTATTTGTCATTGACTTCATGTGTATATTTTGTTTTGGTTATCATGTTTTGCATATCACATACATCAAGGCATGGGGGGTTCATGTTGCATCAAAGATGCAAGGTAGATGTGGTCAGACCCAGGTTGTCTTAAGACCCTGAGAGGGGTGCCATTGTGTAAGTTTTAGGTGTTGTGAGGTAACCACCGTTCGAGGTCGATTAGGCCATCTCACTTAAGCTCATTGTAACTAATGAAAGCGTTTTCTAAAAACAAGTGAGGTCACAGAGCTTAAGGACCTTTTAGAACCCACCCTAATTATATATACTTCCCTCTAAGCACGAGTTAATTAATATACTACCCTTAAGAAATTGCAACCCTATTAATTGTTCAAGAGTTTTAATTTAATCATGTTTTTGAAAATTACAATAGGGTTGCAACTTAAGGAGTAATGTATTAACCCAAATTACCTTAACATCTGAATATTTCTACGTTTTTTATTCTTTTGTTGCATTTATGATTGATTATTGTCCATAAAATGTGTAGACTTAAGATGGTAGACAATCAAGCAAATGATCATGCGAACGATAGGCCATTGGACATCTCTATGATCTATGAATAGATGTTAAGGGATGAGATTTCCTACTTGAAAGAAAAGCTTGAGTGTTTTGAGGCTCACAATTGAGCCTTAAGGTCCCTTCTAGCATAGGTCATTGGGGATATTTATGAGATGATAGAGGACCTTAAGGCTCATATACTAGACTTAATGTAGGGTTTTTTCAGTTTGGATCTAAATAGCTTAGAATAAGCATCAAATTTTTGAATAAATGTTAAGATCTCTACCTTTGTTTTTGTATTCTGATCTCTTTCAAACTAATGAAGTTTTATTTGGTTCATTGTTCTTCATTTTTTTTAACATTCTCATTTTTGTAAATAGTCCTTCAATAAACATTTATCTAACCATTATTCCTTCTCATTTAGGGAAATGTAAATAAAATTTATAGGCTTGTAAATAGCACCCTAAAAATCATTACCCTTAGTTATAAATAATTTTTCTTATTTCTTGTGCAATAGAACTTTATCTTTCTCTCTCTTAAAAAAAAAAGAGAAAAGAAACAAAAAATTGAGAAAAATTGATGATGGCTATAAATCCTTAACGGTTCATGGAGTTAACACAAGCTTAAGCCTTTGCCTCACTCAAGCAACCACTCCAAAGACTTGGCTTTTAACCTACACAAGATCCTTCAATTTATTAGAGAGGCTAACATGAACCCTTAGGCCCATTTAACATGAACACGAGCCCTTTGGCCCATTCAACCCAAACACGAAACCCTTTGGTTCATTTGGTTAGACGTTCAATTTAAACACCAACTTTAGGCTCATTCAAGGGACTTACCCGAACATAAGCCACTAGGCTAGGTAGTCAATCCAAGCATGAACCACGGCCCATTGAGGCAGTTGACATAGGTAGAATCCTCAGCCTCTAAAAGTAACAAAGCTAAGCTAGAACCCTTGATCTGTTTAGAAAGCCAAGCTCAATCATGAATCGAACCAAAACACAAAGTCAAATACTAGGGCATGATTTGAGAAATCAAAGGGCAAACCCAATCTTCACTTAGGTGAATAAATATAGATTCCTCCTTAAGAAATTGGTAACTCACTTTTTGAAAAGTTTAGGATGAGAAGAGGCAAACTATGTCCTATATACCAACCTAAAACACTTTGAGAATTGAGCGACATAAGGGTGAGGATACTTTAGACTCATTCCTTAAAAAAGGTTCATTTTGAATGTGATACGTAGATTAAAATGAAGTTTGGCATTCGTTTCTAAATCTTAATCACAATCATCTGTTGTTCACCTATTGGACTTATTTGGAGAATTTTTAAATTTAAACCCTGTTGAGAACCACCCCAAAATGGGGTAATTCGGATGTTAGGGTCATTGATTAGAAGATAAGGATAAGATTGGTTTATGCTTGTTTAAGTAACGTTAATTCAAAATTGACTTTTATTTTTGATAAATTATTTTTTCTTTGGAACAAAGAAGAGCTAAATTCCTTTTCAAGCACCTCAAGCCCATATATTAGAAATCTATGGATTTTGGGCCTTGGATCGATTAAAAAGCAAAAACTCAGCAATGGAGAAAATCATTTTTGGGGCCAAAAGGAAAGAAGGAATAATAAGAGATATTGGGGAAAAGCACTTAAAAAAAATAAAGAAAAAAAAGAAGAAAAGAGGCTAAAGCATTAGGCTCGAGTGTAAGACGAAAGCCCTAAGAAATATTTCACATCCTAGCAGGGGCAGTCAAATTGAATAAAAAAGTAAGGAGTTTGAGCGTAAAAAGCCCCAAGAAACACAAGGCCTAAATCACGCTCCAAAGCTCGGAAACCTAAAATCTCCATATCCACTCTAACACTTTGAACCCTCTCTTATCTATATTGAATCATACAAGGCCTTCCCACCCATAATACTACCTTTACACCAGTAAAAGCTCTTCTAATCTTAAAAGATAATTTATCTTTAACAAAAATTGTTTTTGAAACTAGGGCGAGCATACTTTTAATTTTTTTCCTAAAGGTTCTTAACTTGTACACCTTAGATGAATAAAATATTTCTTTTGAAATAGGCTTCCTCATTAGTCCTTTCTGAAACCCTTGGATCAAAAGACTAGATTCATAATGTTGAACTGAAACAAACCTAATAGATTGATCAAAACGTGTCACTTACAAAATGGACTATGATTTTTGGAACTATAGTTAAGAGCAAAATCTAGACCAAAAGCTAGTGAGGAAGACCCCTTCGACTAAACTAATCATGGGTTACCTCTTTCTTAAAGAAAGGAATGTCTTCAAATCACAAAAGCCCTTAGGTCAAGGGCATTGAGAAACTCCACATGATTTCCAAGGATAGGGGGTTATAAGATTGTTCCTTAAATAAAAATTTATACTTGTTGGCAAAACTTTCAAAAAACAAAAAAAAAAAAAAAAGAGAAAAAGAAAAAAGAGAAGAGAGATAAAGTAAAGGCTTGTCACAAAATTTTTGTCCAATCCATGTTGGCTTGAGTAGCCAAGCTTTCAATCCATGTGATCCGTTTCCTTTCCATGGTGGTCATTTTTTTAAAAATTAACCTCAATAGTCTAGATCATTCTTCTCTAATTGTAGTTTTTAATATCCTTCAACTCTTTTCAACGGGCCTATCCCTATTTCCTTTTTCATAAATGGTTTTTCAACAATCTCTCTATAAATACTTTTCTAAGTCAAGAAGTCTTTTTAAATTGGTCGCTTTCCTTACTTTACTTCTTTAATCTTTTATTGAATTCCTCTTAAGATTCAAGCTAGCTCTCAGAGCACCATCCCCTTTTCTATTCTTTTTTAGGTTCTAGCTAGCCATTAGGGCGATGCTTTGTCTTCCTTTTTTAGGGTTCTAGCCAATGTTCGGAGCACTGACCCATTCTTTTATTCTTCTTATGGTTTTAGCCAGCCTTTAGGGCATTGTCTTGTCTTTCTAGAGTGTTAGCTAGCTCTTAGAGTGCTAACCTCTCTATAGTTCTTACTAGCTGTAGAGATTTAGC
Source organism: Lumnitzera littorea (assembly GCA_024138015.1). Classification (NCBI taxonomy): domain Eukaryota; kingdom Viridiplantae; phylum Streptophyta; class Magnoliopsida; order Myrtales; family Combretaceae; genus Lumnitzera; species Lumnitzera littorea. The sequence goes on along the minus strand of JAMXBB010000008.1, from coordinate 85,898,417 downwards.
TAACCTTTAAGGCGCTATCCCATCTTCCTTTTTTTTAAGGTTACTAGTCCTTAAGAGATGCTCCCACCTTGGTCAGTCAGCTCAAAGGAGCACTACTAGGTTTATCTTGAATCGATTCCAAAAGTTAGGTTTGCTAGTCTCCGAGAGATGCTCCTGCCTAGGTTAGTGAGCCTAGAGAGACATGACTAGGTTCTTTAGATTAATCTCAACTTAGGGTTGTTAGTCCTCGAGAGACACACCTGCTTAGTTTAGTGAGCTTAGAAAGGCACGACCATATTCTTTAGATCTATTCTAGTTTAGGGTTGCTAGTCCCTAAAAGATGCTCCTGCTTAGGTTAGTGAGCTTAGAGAGGTATGACTGGGTTCTTTAGATCAATCCTAGCTTAAGGTTACTAGTCCTCAAGAGACGCTCCTGCCTAGGTTAGTGAGCTTGGAGAGGTACGACTAGGTTCTTTAGATTGATCCTAGCTTAGGGTTGCTAGTCCTTGAGAGACACTTTCGCCTAGGTTAGTGAGCCTAGAGAGGCACTACTAGGTTTATCTTGAATTGATTCCAAAAGTTAGGGTTGCTAATCTCCGAGAGGTGCTCCCACCTAGATTAGTAAGCTTAGAGAGGTATTATCAGGTTGCTAGTCCTCGAGATACACTCTTACTTAGGTTAGTAAGCTTAAAGAGGCATTATTGGGTTGCTAGTTCTCGAGAGATGCTCTTGCTTAGGATAGTCATCTTAGAGGAGCACTACTAAGTTTATCTTGAATCGATTCCAAAAATTAGGATTGCTAGTTCTTGAGAGATACTCCTACCTAAGTCAATTAACTTAAAGGAGCACTCCCAGGTTTTGAATCGATTCTAAAAGTTAGGGTTGCTAGTCCTCGAGAGATGCTCCCATCCGAGTTAATCAACTCAAAGGAGCATTACTAGGTTTTCAATTTAGGGTTTTAACCAAATTTAGGAGCGCTTCACCTATTCTACCTAGGATAGTCTGCTAAGAGGAGCACTACCAGGTTTATCTTGAATCAATTCCAAAAATTAAGATTGCTAGTCTCTGAGAGATACTCCCGCCTAAGTCAGTCTGCTCAAAGGAGCACTATTAGGTTTTGAACCAATTCTAGAAGCTAAGGTTGCTAGTCCTCAAGAGACGCTCCCGCCTTGGTTAGTCAGCTCAAAGGAGCACTATTAGGTTTTCAATTTAAGGTTTTAGCTAACTTTAGCAATGCTTCACCCATTCCACCTAGGATAGTTAGCTTAGAGTAGTACTACCATGTTTATCATGAATCGATTCCAAAAGTCATGGTTACTAGTCTACCAAAGAGTTAGTTAGCTTATTGGGGCACAACTAAGTTTTCTCATTCATTTCAAGGCCTTAGCTAGCTTAAGGAGTGCTTCACCCACCTTAGTTAGTCAACTCATTAGGGTATGACCAAGTTTTTTCATTTAGTTTAGGGTCTTAGCCAACTCTAGGAGCGCTTTATCTACCTTGGTTAGTCAGGTCATTGGGGTACGACCAAGTTCTTTCATTTATTTTAGGGCCTTAACTAACTCAAGGAGCGCTTCACCCACCTTGGTTAGTCAGCTCATTGGGGTACGACTAAGTTTTCTTATTTAGTTTAAGGTCTTAGTCGGCTTTAGGAGTACTTTGCTTACCTTGGTTAGTCAGCTCATTGGGGTGCAACTAAGTTCTTTCATTTAGTTTAGGGTTTTAGCCAGCTTTAGGATAACTTTGCCTACCTTAATTAGTCAGCTCATTGGGGTATGACCAAGTTTTCTCATTTAGTTTAGGGTCTTAGCTAGCTTTAAGAGTGCTTTGCCTACCTTGGTTAGTTAGCTCATTAGAGTACGACTAAGTTCTTTCTTTAGTTTAGGGTTTTAGTCAGTTTTAGGAGCGCTTTACTCGCCTTGGTGAGTTAGCTTATTAGGGCATGACCAAGTTTTCTCATTCAGTTTAGAGTTTTTGCCAGCTCTAAGAGCGCTTTGCCCGCCTTAGTTAGTAAACTCATTAGGGTATGACTAAGTTTTCTCATTCGGTTTAAGGTTTTAGCTAGCTCTAAGAGTGCTTCACTTGCCTTAGTTAGTCAACTCATTGGGGCACGACCAAGTTATCTCTATCTTTTAGGGTTATAGCCAGCCCTAGGAGCGTTTTGTCCGCCTTAGTTAGTTAGCTCATTGGGGCACAACTAAGTTTTCTTATTCAGTTTAGGGTCTTAGCTAACTCAAAGAGCGCTTCACCTATTTCACCTTGGCTCATCAGATCGCAAGAGCATGACTAAACTTTTTTCAGTCTTTTAGCTAACTCTTAGAGTGCCACCCCTCTCTTCACCAAATTCCCAGTGGACTAAACCTAAGATAGTTAGCTAGCTGTAGCACTTCTTAGGATAAAATCCATTATTGGGGCAAAAATAGTGTTTTTTTTTTTTAATTTTTGTAGCAAAGTTTTGCTCAAACTTCACTATAAAAAGGGGTAGTAATAAATACCTCATTTTTGCCCCCCTTTTTATTTTTCAGAATAGGTTAAAGGGTCCTAAATTAGGAAAAATACAAAAAAAAAAAAAATATTGAAGAAAACCCTAAAAATAAGATATTTAGGAAAAAAGGCAAAAAAATAGAAAAAAATAAGAAAACCCAAAAATATGAAATTCAGGAAAATACAAAAAATAGGAAAATAGGAAAAAACACAAAAAAAATGGAAAAATTTACAAAAAGATATAAAAAAATTGAAAAAAATAGGAAATTTAGAAAATAATAAAAATTTTTAGGTAGTTTAAATAGAATAGATTTTTAATTTAAATAAAGTATCGTTGGACTTAGACTTAGATTTGAATCTCGCTTAAGTTGACTTAATCTATATGTGCAATTTAATTGTATATCTAAATAAGGTACAGGCTAACGGCTTAAAGGATAAGCTCATAGACTTACATTGGGGTTTGGCTTAGAGGTCAAGGGTTCGAGTCTCATCAAAGGTAGAGAATACCTTTTATTTTGTTTTTTTTTTCCTACACCTCATGTGTTATTATGTGTCAAAGAATCAATGGGCTACGTGTCTACTCATGACAGGTGGCACTCCGTGATTCGTTTGGACAACACACTTTATTTCCCCATTTTCCTTCTCTCTTTTCCTTTTTTTCCCCCTTACTTTCTCTTTAAAAAGAAAAAAATCACTGTAAAACAGTGAAAGGAGGGGGGATTGGATTTTTCGAACATACAAACAGTAGAGGGGGGAATTCATTCAAAACATACATAGGGGATTCGATTTTTTTTTTTTTTCAAATTCACATGTGGGGGGCCCACTTGAAAAACAACTCATCCTATCTCCCTCTCTCGAACCCTCACTATCTCTCTCGTAGGCTCTCTCTTTCTCTCTCTCTCTACTGTCCCTCTCTCACCGAAGAAATACACTCCATAGCCAACAAAAACAGACCTCATCCTTACTTTCTTGAATCTACTACCCTTCTCTCACTTCAACTACGATAGCCATTGACATAGAAACAACACACTCTTACCCTCTCGGCAAACTTTTCTCTCTCGACTCACTACTCATTACATCGCCACCTAAACCTAATTTCCCTATCTAGCTACTTATTGTCGATTGGACAACTGCCCATTGAAACCGCACAATGCGTTCCCTCTCTCTTTTGACTACTTCTGTACTCACAACACAGCACACCCCCATGCTACTATCCCCCAATTTCAACCAAATCAACGAACAACAGTATCATAGTCCACCACCATCTCGCCTGAGCCACTGTCATAACCATCGTCGCCGACCACCACTCTTCACTACCATTTAAAACACTACGAAACATCGCCACTTAATCCATTTTCACCAATCTAAACCTCACAAAATCCCTATTCCCCACTTAATTTGTCACTTGAAACCATCCGAAGCAATCCTTGGTGTCATTGTGCTACTCTTCATTAAATGCGTGTATGGGTCACATGCTGACCTGTTAGAGCTTTGAGTCCGATCTGATTACTCGACCTAGTCAACCCGAACTAAAGGCTTAGTGTAACCTGTATGCTTGATTGATTATTTGGTCCGGCTGTTTTGTTTTTTGTTATTTTATTTTTTATTTACTTATTTGTTTCTTGTAATTGTAATTATATATAAAAAGAAAGGAGAAGAAAAAAAAAAGTGGAAAAAGGAAAAGAGAAAAAAAGAAGAAGAAGAAAAGAAAAGCAAGAAAAAGAAAAAATGAAAAGAATAGTTTAGTTTTATTTTTATTTATTTTTTTAGCATAATAGAAATAGATCAAATAATAAATAAATGAGAATAATCAAATAAAAAATAATGAAAATCGTTTTTATCACATAGAAAATCAACTTTTCAAAAATAAATAAAAATAAATGGACCATCTCCAAATTTGGACCACTATAGAGTTTCCAAAATTAAAACCTTAATTTAGGACTCCTAGAAATTTTTCTTAAATAAATTGAGATGGGCAAAAACGTATACCCGACCTTTTCAAAAATTAAAATCAAATCACTTGCTAAAGTTTTCATAAATAAACCACAGAAGTCTGATCCCTAATAGTAGGTACATAGGCACTAGTACATCAATACGGGGCTACTTAAAATATGGAAAGTTTTATTTTTTTTTTCCATTTTTGCAGATATTCATGTAAATTAATTAATTTTAGCTACGTATAATATGATTAGTTGTTTAGAAATTGAAAAAGTGTATTATTCTGAAGCAAATTTAAAATTGGAAAGTTAAAAAGTGATACTTGTTTAGGGTTTAAAAAATTAGCCTCAAGATCTAGATATCTGGTTTTCAAAAACCGCTTTATAAAATTGGTTTTCTCATTAAGACCAGTATCTAAGTTATAATCCATCAACTTAATTAATTATAACTTAACTTTTTTCTTGATTTTGGTTGGGTGCCGACTCTAAGGCATTTTCAAATTGAAAACTGGTTTTCTTTAAACCCCAATTTAAAGAAGACTTATAACCGAGAGGTGAAAAAAAGAAAGGCTCGATTAGTAGTTGAAGGAAGATCTGATAAAGGAGAAGATGATGAACAACCAAAAATGGAAGATGTTCTTCGATGGGGCAATTAATGTGTCTGGGTGTGGAATTGGGGCAATATTGATATCTCTTGAAGGTACTCAATACTATGTGGTTGTAAGGCTCATTTTCCCATACATAAATAAAATTGTTGAATACGAAGCATGCACCATGGGGCTCAAAATGGCCCTAGCTAAATATATTCAAGAATTAGAAGTGTATGGGAATTCTTCACTTATTATTGGCCAAGCACTAAGAGAGTACAAGATGAAAGATTCTAAATTAGTACCTTATCACTAGCACTTGATTGAATTGATGAGGAAATTCAAAGAAATCACTTTCAATCTTATACCGAGGACTTAGAATCAATTTATTGATGCCTTGGCCACTCTCACATCTATGATCTAAATATTCAATTGTATCGAGATTTAACCCCTCACTATTGAAATTGAAGATAAGCCTGCCTTTTGTTTGGCAATTGAGGGTATAGATGACCAAAAATCATGGTACCATGATATTAAAATGTTCCAATAGCAAGGCACATACCTTGAAGAGGCCGAGAAGAAGGATAGAAGGACGATCAGGAGATTGGCCACACATTTCTTAATAAGCAAGTCTACTTTATATTAGTGCTCTTTTAACGGTATACTTTTAAGGTATGTAGACAACAAGGAGGCTGTGGTGTTAATGAAAGAAATACATAAAGGAGTATGTGGCCCTCACATGAATGGTTACATGCTGACTAATAAAATCATGAGGCTATGGTATTATTGGTCAACAATGGAAAGCGATTGCATCAAACATGTCAAGCATTGTTACCTATGCTAAGTTTATGCAGATAAGATAAATGCTCCACCTTAAGAACTATATGCACTCGTAGTGCCGTGGCCTTTTTCAATGTGGGGAATAGATATCATCAGCTTAATTACTCTAAAAGCATCCAGTGGGCATCGCTTTATATTGGTCGCCATCGATTACTTTAACAAATTGGTTAAGGCTTCGTCTTACTTAAGTGTTACTAAAGGGGTCATAGTTAAATTCATCAAGAGAGATATCTTGGCCTGATACAGGACTCCATAAACAATCATTACTAACAATGGCACTAATCTCAACAATAAGTTTATGTCAAAGTTGTACCGATAGTTCAAGATCATTAATAGGAACTCTACTCATTATTGACCTCAAATGAATGGAGTCACTGAAGCAGCTAATAAAAACCTCAAAAGAATAATTGAAAAAATGGCTGTTACATATAAAGATTGGCACGAGATGTTGCCATTCGCACTTATGGCCTATCGTACTTCCATCAGAACATCGATTGGGGCAACACCCTACTCTTTAGTATATGGCACTAAAGCAGTATTACCAGTAGAAGCTGGGATCTCGTCTCTTAGAGTACTATTATAAACCCAATTGGACGAAGTCGATTGGGTAAAGAAACGCATTGAGTAATTGAATTTGATTGACGAGAGGAGATTGGCAGCCTTGTGTCATAATTAGTGTTACCAACAAAGAATGGCTTGGGCTTTCAACAAAAGAGTATGACCCCAAAACTTTAAAGAAAGCGATATGGTGTTGAAAAAGGCTCTCCTAAATATACAAGATTCTAGGGGAAAATTTGATCCCAATTACGAAGGCCCTTATGTTGTGAAGCAGGTGTTACCAAGAGGGGCTTTAATTTTGTCTCAAATGGATGGTCCAGAACTTAGAGATCTTGTAAATGCTGACACTGTAAAGTTGTACTACCCATGAAAAATCAATGGAAATTTTTACTCAAAACACATAAATGCTAGTCGTTTTGAATGTCTTTGTGGTTTAATTTTAATCATCTGTAAGCAAAATTGGTATCCTTGGTAGTTGTTGATGTTGGAATCACCACCCTCTCTACTAAAAGGGCTAGTTCCCTTGCCCTATCTAATTGAACCCATACATTGAAAACACAAGAGAAGTTAAAAAGTGAGAAACAAAACATTGGTAATTGACAAAACTCTTTAAAATACTTTATTATGGATTGATTCCCCTCGACGGAGAGTTTCTATTGTCTATTTTTTCAAAGAAATGTGAAATTCAGATAAACAATCACTTCATAGCAAAGTATAGGGGCTTCAATCTATAAAAGTCCCCGACAGTGGGTGGCATTCTGTATTGAGTTAACTTCCCTGATTTCTTTAAAAGAAGTGGCAAAATCTCAAACATTCCATATCAAGATCATTTGAATTGACAACAAAGTATCAAAGCATGAGCTAGTCAATTTTGATGGGACTTTTTTTAAAAAGGTTTGATAGTTTAGGCGTTATCAAACAAGATTGAGTAAGTACTTCCATGTAATGTTAGCACATTGGTTTTTGAACATTGTATTTGAATTTAGACTACATGACCAATAATAGTCTTTTTGAGCCAATGACCAATCTTTGAGGGTCTTAGCTAGCTCTAGGAGCACTTTACCCATTTCACCTTAGGTTTATCTTGAATCAATTCCAAAAATTAGGGTTGCTAGTCCACGAGGGACGCTTTTACCTTAGTTAGTCAACTCATTGGGGTATGACCAAGTTCTCTTATTCTTTTAAGGTCTTAGCCAGCTCTAGGAGCGCTTACCCATTTCATTCAATTTAGAGTCTTAGTAAGCACTAAGAGCGCTTCATCCACCTTAGTTAGTCAGCTCATTGGGGCATGACCAAGTTTTCTTTATCTTTTAGGGTCTTAGCTAGCTCAAGGAGCGTTTCACTCGCCTTAGTTAGTAAGCTTATTGGGGGTACGACCAAGCTTACCCATTTCATTCAATTTAAGGTCTTAGCCAGCTTTAGGAGTGCTTCACCCACCTTAGTTAGTCAACTCATTAGGGTATAACTAAGTTTTCTCATTTAGTTTGGGGTCTTAGCCAACTCTAGGAACACTTCACCCGCCTTAGTTAGTCAACTCATTAGGGTACGAATAAGTTTTCTCATTTAGTTTAGGGTCTTAGCCAACTTTAGGAGCACTTTGCTCACCTTGGTTAGTTAGCTCGTTAGGGCACGATCAAGTTTTCTCCATCTTTTAGGGTTTTTGCAAGCGTAAGGAGTACACCTTTATTAGTCAACTCATTAGGGTACAACTAAGTTTTCTCTATCTTTTAGGGTTTTAGCCAGCTCAAGAAGCATTTTGCCCACCTTGGTTAGTTAGCTCATTGGGGGACGACCAAGTTTTCTTTATCTCATAGGGTCTTAGCCAGTTTTAGGAGCGCTTCGCCCATCTTGGTTAGTCAACTCATTAGGGCACAACTAAGTTTTCTCTATCTTTTAGGGTCCTAGCCAGCTCAAGGAGTGCTTTGCCCGCCTTGGTTAGTCAGCTCATTGGGGCATGACTAAGTTTTCTTTATCTTTTAGGGTCCTAGCCAGCTTAATGAATGCTTCGCCCGCCTTGGTTAGTCAGCTCATAGGGGTACGACGAGTTTTTCTCTATCTTTTAGGGTTTTAGCCAACTCTAGGAGTGCTTCGCTTGCCTTGGTTAGTTAGCCTATATGGGGACAACCAAGTTTTCTCTATCTTTTAGCGTCTTAACTAACTCAAGGAGTCCTTCTCCCATCTTGGTTAGTTAGCTCATTGGGGTACAGCCAAGCCTACCCATTTCATTTAATTTATGGTCTTAGCTAGGTCTAGGAATGCCTTGCCCACCTTAGTTAGTTAGCTCATTAGGGCACAACCAAGTTTCTTCATTTAGTTTAGGGTCTTAGCCAACTTTAGGAGTGCTTCGCTTACCTTGGTTAGTCAGCTCATTAGGGCATGACCAAGTTTTCTCATTGAGTTTAAGGTCTTAGCCAGCTCTAGGAGCACTTTGCCCGTCTTGGTTAGTCAGCTCATTGGGGCATGACTAAGATCTCTCATTTAGTTTAGAGTCTTAGCTAGCTCTAGGAGCGCATTGCCCGCCTTAGTTTGTTAGCTCATTGGGGCACGACCAAGTTTTCTTATTGTTTTAAGGCCTTAGCTCAAGGAGTAATTCACTCACTTCACCCGTTTTACCTTGGTTTGTCAGCTCATAAGAGCATAATCAGACTTCAATTCTTCTTTCTGTCTTTTGGCTAACTCTTAGAGTGCCACCTCTCTCTTCACCAAATCCTCAATAGACTGAACTTGAGATAGTTATAGTGCTTTTAGGACATTCTCCATAGGGTTCTCTCTTCTCTTTTGCATATTTACACATCTCGTACCTCTCAAGTATTCGGTGCACATCTTTCATCATCCCAAGCCAATAAAAATGCTCCTTCAATATCTCAATCATCCTCTTTTCCCCAAAATGGCTAGTTAGACTCCCGGCATGAGCTTCTCAAATGAGTAGCTCCCTTATAAAACTACTTGGTATGCAAATCTACTTGCCCTTCATCAAGAACCCCTTACTCAAGTAGGACCCTTCTACAGCTCCTCTAGCATTGCACTTAGCTACTAAAGGTCCAAAATGTAGGTCATGCGCATACCAATCAAGTAAAGTGCTGAATCTAAGCACCTTAGCTTGTAACATTGTGATGAGGGTATGGTATTGAGAAAGTACATTAGCCATTGCGTTAGTGCTTCCCTTTTTATATCTGATGACATAGCAAAATGTCACCAAGAACTCGACCTACTTGGTGTGATGTTGAGAAAGCTTTTGTTGCCCGCGAAGATGTTTAAGAGATTTATGATTCAAATAGATGATGAATTCTCTTAGCAACAGATAATGCTGGCAGTTCTAGAGTGCTCAAACAAGGGCATAGAACTCCCTATTGTAGGCTGAGCAATTTAGGGTAGCACCTCGAAGTTTTTCACTGAAGTAGGTAATGGGTTAGCCTCCTGCATAAGGATAACACCAATGCCAACACTAGATGCATCACATTCAACCTCAAAAACCTTCTCGAAATCTAGCAAGGTGAGACTGGAGCAGATGTCAACTTAGAGTTTACATCTTTAAAACTCCTTTGAGCCTTTTCTATCCATCTAAACTCAATGTTCTTCTTAGTCAATTCAGTCAATGACGTAGTTATGGAACTGAAGTTCCAAATAAATCTCTGATAAAACGAGGTTAGTTCAGGGAAGGTCCTGACTTTGACAGCACTAGTCGGCATAGGCCACTCATTAATAGCTCTGACTTTTTCCTCATCAACTCAAACTCCCCTCCTTAAAATGCCATATCCGAGGAATACAACCTCGCTTTGACTGATTGCACATTTCTTCATGTTGTTGAATAATTTCTTAACATGGATTATGTTAAACACCAATCTCAAATGTTCGACATGAATGAGGAAGTCAACACTGTAGACTAGAATATCATCAAAATAAACCACAACGCATTTTCCAATCAATGATCTAAGTGCATTATTCATCAGCGGCATAAATATACTCGGTGCATTAGTTAGACCAAATGGCATCACCAACCATTTGAATAGACCATCCCCTGTCTTGAAGGCCATCTTCCATTCATCCCTAAGTCTCATTCGTATTTGGTGGTAGCCACTCTTCAAGTTAATCTTAGAAAAGATGCAAGCGCCATGTAACTCGTCAAGTATATTGTCAAGCTACAGGATTGGGTATCGGTATTTGATAGTGATCTTATTGCTAGCTCAACTGTTAATGCACATTTGCTACATTCCATCCTTTTTTGGCATGAGCACAACGGATACCACACTAGGACTCATGATCTCACGAACATATCCACGAACCATCAACTCATCTACTTATTTCTTCAGTTCAGCTACCTACTTTGGATTGAGCTTGGAAGTAGGTCAGTTTAGTAAGATAGCCCTTGGTTGGAGGTTGATGCAATGCTTAATACCTCTCAAGGGAAGTAAACCTTTCAGCATCTTAGTGGGGAATAGGTCGGAAAAGTCCTGAAGTAGCTGTTGCACTTTAGCAGGTAAGTTCTTGGCTTCTCTAACCTCTAAGAATATTTTGACTAAAAGGAGCACATAGTCATTGGCCTTGACTTCTCATGCAAACTGAGCTTAGCAAAACACTAAGGCCTTCCACTATAGAGATCTAGCAACATTTTCTTAGGTTTCTTGCACTTCCTTAGGACTTATAGGTGTCAATATAATTTTCTTCCTGTCCTTTTAGAACATGTAGGTGTTTCTATACCCATCGTGTAATACCCTCAAATCAAATAGCTACGGTCAGCCCAATATTATGTGAGAAGTACACATAGGAAGGACATTACACAGTACTTAGTCTCTGTACCTATCACCAATGGTAATCAGCACTCTAACTTACTTGGCAACGTTCAGTCCTTTCTTATTCAGCTAGTGAATCTTATATGGCTTGGGGTATAGAAGGGTTAGCAACTTCATGGCCTTAACTATCCTTTGTGCGATGATGTTGGTATAGTTACCTTCGTCAATGATCACGATGCATAGCTTGCCATTCACTTAGCAATTTGTTTGGAAGAGGTTCTCTCTTTGCTCATTCTTGTTAGCCAAAAAAGCAATGAGAGATCATTGAGCAACAAAACAATACTCGGCTTCGCCCTCAAGAGGTATCTCGGCATTGGGGTCTTCCTGAAATTCTTCCAACATTTGATCAGTTGCCACTTCTTCCTCTCCTTCGCTTGTACTTTCTACTTCAAATTGGGGCTTGTCTCCCTTTATGGTCATGACTCGATGGTTCGGACATTGACTAGCCACGTGTCCATAGTGAAGGCATTTAAAACATTTGATTTCTCAGGTTTTCCTTCCTGAACTCTGACCTAAGTCTCTTTAGATCCCAGGCTCCTCGATCTTGCTCTTACCTTGACTTTCTTTTGGTTGTCTTGGCATCTAACCTCGATGTTCTACCTTGGAACTGTTTGATGCTCTATCATTCCCTAGTCGACTTGGTAGGCCACTCCTATTCCGCAGCATTATTTAGATAGTCGACATCTAACTAACCTGGTTTCATCATTGCCTTTCAACTCTTTAAGCCACATGGATGGTTTCATCTAGAGTTGTGAGGTTCCATAGTTTCACGATGTTACCAATCTCAACTTGTAGTTCAGAGATGAACCATGCTATAGTTCGTATCTCAAGTTCATTGACATCACATCGTATCATAAGCAACTGAAACTCTCAAACATAGTTGTTTACAGATCTATTACCTTGCCTCATGTCTTAGAGTCGTCGAAAAGTGTCTTGTTCGTAGTGTTTGGGAACGAACCTGCTTCACAGAACTCTCTTCATCTTGTTCCATGTTTGGACTTTGTGTCAGGCCCTCAAGCTAATATTCTATAGTTTCTTCCACCATATTGCTACATATTTAGAAAATTCTAACGCGGCCATTCGAATGCGGATAGCAACTTCATAATCATAGAAGTCGAATATCTTTTTTATCTTCTCTTCCTAATCCAGGTAGTCATTAGTACTACCAGACCAGTTGAAGCTCGGAATATATACCTTAAGATGCTCGGTACCTCTTGGCATCCTAAACTCCCGCTCATTAATCCTAACATACTGGTCTTCTTCTTCATTGTACTCTTCTACTTCGTCCAACTCCAACCTTCTTTCCTTGACTCTGTCGGCGTGTTATGGTGGTGCTTGGTTCACTAGAAAGTCTTTTGGAGCTCGCTTAATCATTTACCTTCCCGCCCTATCTCTCATCTCTTGGCTCGACTTAACAACGCTTTCAGATAGTCCAGTCTCTAAGACTCTATTTACTAAGACAACTAGGTTGGCCACAATAGCAGCAAGATCCTATATCTGTTCATCAATATTGATATTCGGCAAGTGCACCTATCAGTTTTAATATAGTGGATGTGAGTCTGAGTCGATCCCTCAAAGACTTCGAGTACTAATATTAACCTTAGCTCTATTATTTAATTGGAAAATTATGATGAGTTGAATGAATTAAAAATACTAAAATTAACAAACTAACCTAATTATGAGGCTTGATTAAGCAATTTAGAAAGCAATAAAACTAAGAATGACTTCAAGAAAGTAATAACGCATTTAGGAATTATTTCCCTTAGTGTTTAACATGTGATCGCTTAAAATGTATTCAATTCAATTTCTATTATTCTTAACCGAAGGGATTCACAATTAAAGTTAATACCTTTCTCAAGCATTTTAACCCTAATCCTAAATTATTTACTGGAATCTCTTCACTTAGTAATATAATTTAGAATTGCATTAATGTATAATGAATTCCCACACAAACAAAGAACTTTTCAGAAGAAACATGTATCTTATCTCTAAGTATACATGTAATTCTCTCCAATTATGTAAAGATCTAATTACACATGTAATTTCTCAATCATCATGCATAATATCAAAGATCGATACTCTAGAAATATCAATTAACAATTAAATAACATAATTGAATCAAGAAAAGATAGAAACTTCATTGAAAATTATCAATCTATCTAATAGTCACATGAAACCCTAGGTTTCATAATCTTAAATACAAGAGTTTTAAGCTATCATAATGAAACTAAAAACAAATTCCAACAAAACCAATAAATAAAACATGAAAAACCCCTTTTGTTGATGATAAATCTCGTCAATCTTGAAGTTATGTGTTGCTTTCGCTTTTTCTTCTCCTTCTCTTCAAGTCTCTTCTCTCTTGAATGTCCAATCCTCTGTGTGAAACCTTAGTATGTCCTTTTATAATGTATTATAAGGTTTCCGTTTTCGTCATCAGACACGGCCTAGGACACAATCGTGTCCTCAGGTCGTGTAACTTTCTGACCTTGGCAAATTTTCCTGGATGGACACAGCCTGGGGACACAGCCTGGGGACACAGTTGTGTCTCAGACTGTGTAACTTCAAAACTTCATAACTCATTTATTTGAACTCCAAATTGAGTGAAACTTGATTCTTTTTCTTCGTTTTCAATCCAAGAATGCGTTCAAACCTTGAAATCAAAATTTTACTCAATTAAGTATCAATTTCTTTAAAGAAAACCAAAAATGTAAGGGAAATATTATATAATCACCATATAAAATATATTTAAAATAAGAGTTATCAAACTTCCCCACACTTGAGCATTTACTTATCCTCAAGCAAATAAATCAAAACAAAACTTTCGGGACAAGAAACGCTAAACAAAATTTATCACTATTTAGGAAACCGATGAATGAATACACTTGACCCAAAGAAAAGTAAGAAACTCATTCTCAATTAACTCGCAATAATAAAGTCAATCAATTTCACCCTTAACAATGTCATAATTTCACTTGACCATATTTGAATGCTCTAACAATACTTAATACTGGAGTTCATTAGTTAATTTATGAAAATCGAAGTTTAGCCGAGTCATTTAACCAAGGATTCTTAAACTAAAAATTGGATTTAACATCTCACCAATCGAGAAAGAGTCATAAAAATTTTGTCCATTTGACTAAAGTGTATACGATTCTCTCTTCTATTTCATCAAGCGCCATAATCTAAAACAAATACATTTTACATCCACTCATCCTCTGATCATCCCCCAGTTCATGCTTTTGTTGGGAGGTCTTTTAAATTTACTTTATTTAAGCACAATTGTATTGGTAGAGGGAAAGAATCTCGCTCTTCTGATGGATCAAGACAGATCTATACCAACTTATTCCTTATGTTGATAGCGGGAAAGAACCTTCCTCTTCTGATGGACTAAGGCCGATCCATACCAACTTATTCCTTATATTGATAGCAGGAAAGAACCTTGCTCTTCTGGCGGACCAAGACGAATCCTTACCAATTCTTTCTATTCATACACTTGTTATTACTTTTGACCTCCAATCATTGTGATTTTTCAGGGGTTTCTTAAAAGAAGAACTTCATTTGTTTGTTTGCTAAAAATTATAGGGCTCTTAAAAATTTCTAAGAGAAAAGGTATACATAAAAGTAAATTTAAAAATAACCACGACTAACTCTCAACTAGAGATGTTGATCCAATCTCAAGTCTTGGAGTCCTAAGCTAAATAACTCATAACTTTGCCTTCCACAGATTTGACTAATTAATTATAGTAAAGTATAATAAGATCAATAATAATCAAGATGACACAGTTAATTTGGCTCAACACTTGTTAATCACCTATTGCAAGTTAACTTAAAAATTAATTGGGTCAAATGTGAATAATTGGTCTCCTAAACAGTAACAAATTCATATATATCCCTTCCCCACACTTAATAACATACATTGTCCTCAATGTACGACTAAGAAAGCATAGTAGCAAGAAATGAAATAAGAAAAATCATCATAGGGAAAAAGGAAATATATGTATTGAAAAAGAAACTAATACTTCCTTGCCAATCGAAAATAAGGTGAAGAAGTTCAAAACGAGGAAGCATCATCATTATATGTCTGATTTCACATGCCTTGGCCAACGAAAAACAACAAAAAAAAAAAAAATGAACTAAGAAGAGGGATTAAAATTCGTCTCTTCATCATCCTCATCAGATGGTGCCTCTGCTACGGTTGCATCATCGTCGTCGTCACTGCCCTCAACACCTTCTTCACTTCCCTCAACCGCCTCTTCCTCACCACCCTCATCATCCTCTTCCTTACTCTCACTATCCTCATCATGTGTATCCGACTCTTTCATTTTGAGAAATTTTTCCATTTTGTTTTGGCGAATATGAAGTTTATCCACACTTTCTCGGATATAACGAACCTCAGACATCAACATATCAAATTTGTCTTCAAAGCTTGCTGAAGACGTTTGGCCTTGAGATGTGCTGCATAAGTGTCGACCTTGACATCTTGTTGGTAAAAGGTTCATGAGTCGGAATGAATTAAGTCGCATAGGAGTGACTTGATTGACTTTGGTAAGTGAGGGCCAAACGATAACCTTAGTCTGCATGGCTTGCATGAGTAACATGATGTAGGGGCCACAACAAATATATCCTTTCTTCCATGTAGTGGTAGCTGAAAAGTTCAGCTAGCTCGATGGCGAGATTGATGGGATGTTTATAAATAACACTGTACAGATAGAGGCAATCCTTGTTGGAAACCACACTGGTGCTGAGGCCTCTGCTAGTCAATGTATGCGTAAAGAGCCAATGAAGAACACGATATTTAGGCTTGACCAATTGAGAAGCCTTGCTCTTTGCTGGGTTATACGCATCACCAACAGTAATTTCGTTCCAAAATGTCCCTAGTGTTACTCCACAGGGAAAACGACATGAGAGACATTGGAACTCTTTTGTCCGTGTATATCTATCTTTATAAAGACCGAGATATCTGCCCAATTGAGTTATGGTCATGTGGAAAGGGTGGCCACTTAAAGTGAAATGGAGTTTGCGTTTGGGGCCCATGCCACTAGCACTCTTTTTATCGAGTTTGTAAGTACATAAAAACTCCAATGTTAGCTCTTTATAAACGGGAGCTTCAAGAGATAAAAATTGCTCCCAAATGGTTCCGTCCAAGAGTTCCTTCATTTCTGTTATGAGCTCTAATTGAGCGAGAACATCCTAATCCAGATGAAGGGTGTCACTGAAAGGCTTATTCTTAAGTAAACTATAGCGTTGCGACTGGTAGTCTTCCTTGAATTGAAGCATTGGGTGCTCCATCGGAGGGAGAGTGCCTAATGGTTCAACAATTGCACCTTCTTGCAATGAAGAGGATGCTGCATATTTGGATTTCCGTCGAATGGTAAGCTTTGTGTGATTTGCCATTGAATACCTGAAAAGAAACAACAAACCAAATAAAAAACGCGCATCCTTGCCACTCGTAGTTCAAACGACGATGAAAGGATTAACAGTGAAGAATATTGAAAGAATTCTCGTTGGGACATTTAAACAAACATGTAGAGTGCATCCATAAAACTAGTTGGTGTAAAAGAAATGGCTAGCAAATGCATCCAACTAATCATACAATAGATCCACGACATTACAATAAGCTTGAGAAGTAGGCGTCCCAACACATTAAAGACGCTAAATGACCCAAAATTACTCTCACAATGCTAACCCTAACTGGCATAATTGAATAATGATTATCAAATTGGCAAATAAAATTCGGATTTGAGAGATCATGAGGAATATCTAACCAGAAGAGGCATCATAAAGGCATTAAAAATCTAATAACACAAGGCAATTGTGTATGTCTATTATGAAAGAAGCAATAAATTCTCAGACAAAATGCAAGTACCAATTCACAAAAGACCTAAATGTCTAGTAGCTAAACCTGCCTAAAAAATGATGAAGATAAAGCATAAGCAATGAGGAGAACTTACTTGGATTAGGAATCATGATGTCAGAAATCGTGAGGAGAAGATGGAGAGAAGAGAGAATATGAAATGAATATGTGTTGAGGTTTGTGAGTGTTTGAGAGAGTGTGTGTGTGTTTTAATAAATTGTGCAGGTCGTGTGGTGAGTCATGTGGGTGCTGGGCGGACACGAGCTGGGACACGATCGTGTCCCACGTCCATGTAACTTTCTGTGTGCGGTGCCTTACCTGGGAAAACACGGGCTGGGACACAACTATATCCTACGCTCGTGTAACTTCCTGTGTTCGATCATGAATTCTGGACGTACACGGGCTGGGACACAATCGTGTCCTACGCCCCGTGTAACTTTCTGTTTACGGTTGGGAATACTGGGCGCACACGGGCTGGGACACAACCGTGTCCTACGCCCGTGTAACTTTCTGTTTGCGCAGCATATGACTGGGCAGACACGGGCTAGGACACGACCGTGTCCCATGCCCATGTAACTTTCTGTGGGTATGGCATAAAGCTAGGCACACACGGGCTGGGACACGACCATGTCCCATGTCCGTGTAACTTTATGTGGGTGTTAGTTCATTGAAGGGGTTTGGATGGACACGGGCTAAGATACGGTCGTGTCCCAGCCCGTGTAACTTTCTGTTTTTTTTTTTTTTCAATTAATGAATTTAAAAATATAAGAAACTTAAAAAACCAAAAGTACTTAAACTAGAAAAATAAGACAACGAAAACTAAAGAGAGAAAAAATATGAAACTAAAAGGTAAAAGCCTATGACTAAAATTAAAACAAATAAAAGAAGCAAAGCAAAGTTAGATAAAAGAGAAATAAAATGGAATAAACTTAAAGAACTAAAGTATAAGCAAAGTCAGACATGGGTTGCCTCCCAAGAAGTGCTATAGTTAATGTTGATAGCTCGACGGGATACGTCTTCTCATGATAGTTCTGTCGGGTGGAGATAAAACTCCTCTCGTCCAACATGCTCTAAGTTTCCACTCAAGTATAATTTCAATCATTGCCCATTTACCTTAAATGTGCCTTTCTCCGGGTGTGTAACTTCAATAGTCCCATACGGGAAAACTTGTGTAATTGTAAATGGTCCAGACCACCTATATTTTAACTTACCTGGGAATAAATGAAGGCGAGAATTATACAAAAGAACCTGATCGTCTTCTTTAAATTCTTGACCTTGTTTGATTCGCTGATTGTGGTACTTTTTGGCCCTTTCTTTGTATAATTTGGAGTTCTCATATGCTTTTGCTTGCCATTCCTCTAGCTCATTCAATTGAAGTTTCCTATGAGAACCTGCACGCTCAAAATCAACATTAGCACTCTTAATTGCCTAATAAGCCTTATGTTCAATCTCTACCGGTAAATGACAAGCCTTCCCATATACAAGTCGGTAGGGTGTGGTCCCTAGTGGTGTTTTGTAAGCGGTTTTGTATGCCCACAGAGCATCATCCAACTTTTTTGACCAATTTTTCCTATGATACTCTACGGTTTTTTCAAGAATTCGCTTAAGATCGCAATTGGCAACTTCCACTTGGCCACTACTTTGGGGGTGGTACGGGGTGGCTATTCTATGTGTAACGCCATAACGGTTAAACACTTGGTCGAGTTGGGCATTACAAAAATGTGTTCTCCTATCACTTATATTTGTCCTAGGGGTGCCAAATTGAGAAAATAGGCCTTTTAAGAATTTTTTTACTGCCCTAGCATCATTAGTAGGTAGGGCTTTAGCTTCCACCCACTTAGAGCCATAGTCAATAGCTACTAGGATATATTTATTTCCATTAGAGTTCGGGAAAGGACCCATGAAATCGATCCCCCATACATCGAATACCTCGACCTCGATGATGGGGTTTTGTGGCATTTCATCCCTACAAGATATATTCCCCACTTGTTGACAACGATCACAAATCTCAACGTATTTCTGGGCATCTTTGAATAAGGTAGGCCAATAAAATCTAGCCTCTAGGACCTTATGAGCTATCCTATTGGCATTATGATGCCCACCCATAGGCCTCGAATGACAGTGGCTCAAAATTCTCCATCCTTCGAGGTGTGGTACATACCTTCAAATAACATGATCTGCACATAATTTAAACAGGTAAGGATCATCCCAAAAATAATGTTTCACATCAGAAAAAAGTTTCTTCTTTTGCTGGTGTGGAAGTCCCTTCGGTATAATCCTAGCAGCTAAAAAATTAGCAATATTCGCGAACCAAGGAATTTCCATATCACTTACCTGGGTGATGGCATAAAGTCGCTCCTCAAGGAATTCATCCTTGATCTCATTCTCGTCGAGCAATTCCAAGTTTGGATTCTCCAATCGAGATAGGTGATTTGCTGCCAAATTCTCAACGCCTTTTTTATCTTTGATCTCCACATCAAACTCTTGTAGCAACAAGATCCACCTAATCAGTCTTGGTTTTGCATTTGGTTTTGCTAATAAGTACCTAAGGGCAAAATGATCAGTATAAACAATCACTTTAGATAGAAGCAAATAAGAGCGAAACTTATCAAAGGCAAAAACAATTGCTAGTAACTCTTTTTCTGTAGTAGTGTAGTTATCTTGAGCATTAGTAAGAGTTTTGCTAGCATAGTAAATTGGTTGAAAGTGCTTGTCCCGCCTTTGCCCCAGCATTGCCTCGACTGTGTGATCACTTGCGTCACACGTAAGTTCAAAGGGAAGTGCCTAATCAGGTACTACCATAATTGGAGCATTGGTAAGTTTTTCTTTAAGGATATTGAAAGGTTTCAAATACTCCTGAGAGAAAACATAAGGCATATCCTTCTCTAATAACTTAGTCAAAGGGCGGGCAATTTTCGAGAAATCCTTGATAAATCGCCTATAAAAACCTGCATGTCCTAAAAAGCTTCTTATGGCCTTAACCGAAGTTGGAGATGGGAGTCTTGCAATCGCATCCACTTTAGCAGTATCCACCTCAATTCTTCGATATGAGATCTTATGGCCCAGCATAATACCCTCTTGTACTATGAAGTGGCACTTCTCCCAATTGAGGACAAGATTAGTCTCTTCACACCTGGTAAGTACCCTGTCCAAATTATTCAAACAAAGGTCAAATGAGTTGCCAAAAATTGAAAAATCATCCATAAATACCTCCATTATGTCCTCAATCAAATCATCAAAAATGGCTAACATGCATCGCTGGAATGTAGTAGGTGCATTGCAAAGACCAAAAGGCATTCTGCAGTAAGCAAAGGTGCCGTAAGGACAAGTGAAAGTGGTCTTCTCTTGATCTTCCGGTACAATAGGTATCTGAAAATAACCAGATAAGCCATCTAGAAAACAATAAAACATATGTCCAGCTAGTTGTTCTATCATTTGATCAATAAAAGGTAAGGGGAAATGGTCCTTACGTGTAGCATCGTTTAACTTTTGATAATCGATACATACACGCCAACCTGTTACCATTCTCATTGGGATCAATTCATTCTTTTCGTTAGGAACTACTGTCATCCCACTTTTTTCTAGAACTACTTGCACTGGAATAACCCATGCGCTATCAGAGATAGGATATATCATACCTGCATCAAAGAGTTTGATAACTTCCTTTTTGACTACCTCTTTCATGTTTGGATTCAAGCGTCTTTAGGGCTGTACAACTAGCTTGTGATCTTCTTCCATTAAAATCTTATGAGTACAAAAGGAAGGATTGATACCTCGAATATCGGATATTTTCCAAGCAATGGCCCTCTTATGCTCCTCGAGTACTTTCAGCAACCTTTCTCTCTGTTCTTCTTCTAAATTGGATGCTATAATTACCAGTAATTTGGAGTCCTTCTCTAAGAAGGCATATTCCAAGTAGTCAAGTAATTGCTTTAGCTCCAATACTGATGGCTCTTCAATCGAAGGTTTTAACTGTGCTTCCTTCCTCATTTCAAACTCTTTAAACCCTTTCTCAATAGAGGTAGGTTTATTTGCCTCCAGTTGGGCTACCACCTCGGATTTGATAGGATCTTCCGAAGCTTCTTCCATGCCTAATTGCAAGCAACTCTCCAGTGGATCCTTAAAAAGAACTTCCTACATAAAACTTGAAACAAAAGTGTCAATAACATCCAAAAGGTAGCAATTATCATCCTGATCGATAGATTTTTTCATAGCCTTCGAAATTTTAAACATGATCTCTTCATCTCCTACTCAAAGAATGAGTTTGCCATCATTAACATCAATGATAGCCTTGGCGGTAGCTATGAATGGTCTACCTAGGATAAGGGGCAACTCAAAATCTTCATCCATATCCAATATCACAAAGTCAACTGGAAAAATAAATTTACCCACTTGGACTAATACATCCTCAATAATGCCTCTAGGATACGTCATAGATCTATCAGCTAATTGCAAACTCATGCGTGTGGGTTTAGGTTCCCTTAATCCTAGTTTCTTGAAAAATTTGTAAGGCATTAAATTGATGCTAGCACCCAAATCAGCTAAAGCTTTGTCAATTAACAGGTTACCAATATGATAAGGAATTGTAAAACTTCGTAGGTCTTTTAGCTTCTTGGGCAACTTGTTTTGTACGATCGCTAAACACTCTTCATGCAAGATGACTGTAGAAAGGTCCTCAAGCTTCCTCTTATTGGGTACTTCGGCATCTGTGACAAGGCATCAACGAGAGGTAAGTTAATATGCAGTTGTTTAAAGAAGTCAAAGAACTTATTGAATTGTTGGTCATTGCGATCTTGCTTGAGTCTTTGGGGATACGGGATAAGTGGTTACTATTCCTTTGCCTTAGATGACTCTACGTCTTCCGTTGCTTTCACCCCCTCCTTGCACTTACTAGTCTCCTCGCTAACCTTCTTCTCATCATGTAACTCCTCCCCACTTCGAAATGTCACTGCCTTGACATGTTCCTTTGGATTGGGTTCAGTATTCCTCGATAGCGTTTCCTGTGGTCTTTCAGAGATTAGCTTCGTAAGTGGACCAATTTGATTATCAAGGTTGCGATTGGAAGCCTCTTGATTCCTCAACGATGATTCAATGTTGAATAAGCGAGCCTCATTGCCTTGAATATATTTTGTGAGAAGTTCTTCTACACTGGACTTCTTTTCTTGAGGAAGAGGAGGTAGGAATGGTCTTTGAAATCCAGGTGGGCCAAAGTTGGTCTTCTGCTGGCCTTGGTTTTGATTTCCCAATGAGAAATTGGGGTGATTCCTCTATCCGGGATTATAAGTGTTACTGTAGGGGTTATTTTATTGCTTGGGTGGATTTCCTAGATAATCTACCTGTTCCAGTTGTTTTTGTGCTCCATAACTTTGTATACCAAAGTCACTTACATCTGATTGTACTTGTTGAGGGCCAACAGAGAGTGCATCAATCTTTTTACTCAATAGGTCCACCTTGGCTGCCAGAGCAGTGGTCAAGTCTACATTATAAATTCCCATAACCTTTTGCTTGGCTCTAGTGCTTTCCCATTGATAATTGTTCATCGCTATTCCTTCAATTAGGTTTTGTGCTTGCTTAGGTGTCTTTGTGTTCAAAGTACCTCCTACGGATGCATCAATCATCTGTCTTGTAGATAAATTGAGACCATTATAGAAGGTCTGAATCTGCATCCATAGTGGGAGGCCATGATGTGGGCAACTCTTGAGCAAGTCCTTAAACCGCTCCCAAGTATCATATAGAGTCTCTGCTTCCAATTGGGCAAAACAAGAAATGTCGTTTCAAAGTTTAGCGGTCTTCACAAGTGGGAAATACTTCTCCAAAAATTTCTCTACCAATTCATTCCAAGTTGTGATTAAATTTCGTGGTAGAGAGTTCAACCACTACTTTGCTCTACCCCTCAAGGAAAAACGAAATAGTCGCAGTCGGATGGCATCATCCATGGCTCCATTGATTTTAAATGTATCACAAATCTCTAGAAAGCTAGAGATGTGGGCATTAGGATCTTCTTCTTGGAGACCGTCAAACTGAACATATTGTTGCATCATTTGTATGATGTTAGGTGCAATTTGGAAGTTATTAGTCGTGGCGGTTGGCTTTGTGATATTAGAGTCAGCTCCAATAAGTTTATGCCTTGAGTAGTCGAACATGATCCGATTTGCTTCATTAGCATTGTTAGCTATGTGTGGTGGATCTTCTTGCTCAATGAATTGAGTGTTGGCCTCTTCACCCACTTCCTTAATCTCAACAATTGACTTGTCGTCTATGGTTGCCACAATTTGTCTAGGTTGCGATCTCAAATGTTGAAGGACAGTTCTCTCAATTTTAAGATCAAGTTCTACCAAATCTTCCGGGTTGCTTCGGGTTATGCACTACAAGGGCAAGAAATATAAAATCAATTGCAGCTCTAGTTAATAAAAATAAACAATGAAAATAAAAGAAAAAAATGGTTAAAGTAATAAAGTAACTAGTATTCTTAATATTGAAAGTCCTCGGAAACGACGCCAAAAACTTGATATTCGGCAAGTGCACCTATTAGTTTTAATATAGCGGATGTGAGTCCGAGTCGATCCCTCAGAGACTTCGAGTACTAATATTAACCTTAGCTCTATTATTTAACTGGAAAATTATGATGAGTTGAATGAATTAAAAATACTAAAATTAACAAACTAACCTAATTATAAGGCTTGATTAAGCAATTTAGAAAACAATAAAACTAAGAATGACTTCAAGAAAGTAATAACGTATTTATGAATTATTTCCCCTAGTGTTTAACATGTGACCGCTTAAAATGTATTCAATTCAATTTTTATTATTCTTGACTGGAGAGATTCACAATTAAAGTTAATACCTTTCTCAAGCATCTTAACCTTAATCCTAAATTATTTACCAGAATCTCTTCACTTAGTAATATAATTTAGAATCGCATTAATGTATAATGAATTCCTACACAAACAAACAACTTTCCGGAAGAAACATGTATCTTATTTCTAAGTATACATGTAATTCTCTCCAATTATGTAAAGATCTAATTACACATGTAATTTCTCAATCATCATGCATAATATCAAAGATCGATACTCTAGAAATATCAATTAACAATTAAATAACATAATTGAATCAAGAAAAGATAGAAACTTCATTGAAAATTATCAATCTATCTAATAGTCACATGAAACCCTAGGTTTCATAATCTTAAATACAAGAGTTTTAAGCTATCATAATGAAACTAAAAACAAATTCCAACAAAACCAATAAATAAAACATGAAAAACCCCTTTTGTTGATGATAAATCTCGTCAATCTTGAAGTTATGTGTTGCTTTCGCTTTTTCTTCTCCTTCTCTTTAAGTCTCTTCTCTCTTGAATGTCCAATCCTCTGTGTGAAACCCTAGTATGTCCTTTTATAATATATTGTAAGGTTTTCGTTTTCGTCATTAGACATGGCCTGGGACACAGTCGTGTCCCCAGGTCGTGTAACTTTCTGACCTTGGCAAATTTTCTTAGATGGACATAGCTTGGGGGTACAGTTGTATCCTAGACTGTGTAACTTCAAAACTTCATAACTCATTCATTTGAACTCCAAATTGAGTGAAACTTGATTCCTTTTCTTCGTTTTCAATCTAAGAATGCGTTTAAACCTTGAAATGAAAATTTTACTCAATTAAGTATCAATTTCTTTAAAGAAAACAAAAAATGTAAGGGAAATACTATAAAATAACCATGTGAAATATATTTAAAATAAGAGTTATCAAGTATTATGTGGCGTTTGTTGGGTAACTCGACTACGACCATGAGCATCACTCTTTGCATTGTTAATCTCTCCTTGTACACTAGGATTCGATATTCTTAACATAAAGCTTCAGTAAATACACTTCACATGGATGCCTTTAACACACATACAAGTAATTCGAACAACAAACTGACAATCACTACAAAGCTCTTGATCTTAACCTTAAGCTCTGATATCAGGATTATGTGGTGTTCTTAGGAGTTTAGTTATCACTGGGACTTACTATAGCAAATCTGAACTAAATGGGTCCTTTGAAATATAGAAGAAAATAAAGGGAAATGGTCCACAGACGAACTGAAGTAGTTGATGTGAAGCTGCTAAGAAGATGTGACTCACTAACGAACGCAATACAACTTAACACTTTACTTGATATGATGCACAAGTTGATGTCAAGGTCCACTCATCACTAATCCTGAGCTACTCAGTAAGATTAAATAAGAGTGTATGAAAGAAAATGAGCTTGGAGAAGGTTGTCTCTCAAGAATAGAATATTCAATGTTTAATTGTTAAGTTATCTATGGCTTATAAGGGAAAGGGACTATTTATTGTAAGTTCCAAGGGCAACATTACAAATAAAGAAATTACAAGAATGTATATACAAAAAAGGGGATTCCTAGTATATACGAAAAAGGGTAAAAAGGCAAAAGACAAAAATGGAAAAGTAGTACAATGTAAGATGAGGTGGATAGGTAGTAGTATAACATTGGTCCTGTACAAAGAATCTCTTAATACAACAGGTGAGAGAGATCAAGGTGTTGCAGCAATAAAGGGGCTGAAACGAGGAGAGGGTGAGTGACGAAAGAAATGGTAACAGGTAACAGGTTGAGAGAAAATTACTCGGTCAGTAAGTGAGTCTCTCGTCAATTGGTAAGAACCTCTCGGTAATAGTTGGTCGGATTACTTGGTATAGGGTCTTTGGTAAGGGAATGGTTAGCATCATCACAATTAAGAGTATAGATCAATGTATAACAATGTAGGGAGCTCAAGGAGTACAGCTACCTTCATTTAGTGTAAAGTTTCTCTTCATCAGTAGGTTGTCAAGAGGGGATTCTTTAGGTGAGGGATTAGAGGCCTTAGAGCCATACGTGAGTAATGGGATTGATGATTGGTAGTTCATCAATGTTGGGAACTGCCATGTGTTAGGATTTCATTGTATCACGTATCCTGATATGTGGCAGCTTTGGTTGGATGTGATGACGTGGCGCTATGTGGTATGCCACATTAGCTACTACGTATCATGTGAGGACACGTGGCATATGGCGATTAGATGATGTGGCTAATGTGGCGCTACGTTAGCACCCTTTCAGCCCCTTTTTCCCTCCCATTTCCTTCCTTTTTCTCTCCCTTTCTCTCTCTTTCCCGCGATTTCCTCCACTTCCCAAGCAAACTAGACTTGACCCCTTCACTTTAGCCTCATTTTTTACACAAATTCTACACACATGCATGTGATTTCTTACTCTAATCTTGTTCTAGACATGGCCTACTATGGATTGGGGTAAAAAAATATGTCTAAATTTAGTCAAATACGCATTCAAATCGAGCTCCAAAAGTCGGAAAAAACTAAAATTTTAGAAATTTCATTTAATCTGAATTTAAGCTTTCTTTGTTGACTAGGTTGATTTTGTATATAAAAAGGGCTTTGGGGAATCCATTGGAAAACACACGATTAATCACGAGCTTCAAAAACCACTTACGAGCTCTCTCTCTCTCTTCTCAATCACTCTCTCTCTCCATCCATTGAAGTCTTTCTCTCTCTTTAACTTTCTCTCTCTAGCCAACCTCGAGGAACACCACCACCTTAGCTACTTCCCCTACCATGCAAGCAGCTAGGCCTAACCACTCTCATCCCTAGTCGTAACTCGAAGCTTCGCCACCATCAAAACCTTAGCCATTGTGCTTTTACCTTTGAAACCACCATCTTTGACCTTTACTAACCCCATGGCCAAACTCCCAGCATTTGAAAACCTTGCACCACATTCCCCTCTCACACCCAATTGCCACCCTTGAAATTTCCTAAAACCATTGCCGCCACTCATCTCTGACCACCGCTAAAATTTATTTAAAGCCTTTTACCTGCACCTAAAGTCCATAATCTAGTTCTCGTAGTTGGGCTGCAATTTTGGCCAACAACTCTAAAGCCCAATTCATGGTTTTTTTGCTCTTTTTGACTTAGGCCAACAATGCTCAGTTAGTGGCTTTACCATGTTTAGCCCTTTGCTTCCAGTAGGTAGCTTTAGCTTGTAGCAACTGTTCATGGATTCCCAGTGCATCTGACAACATATTGACTCTTTGATTGTTCACTTGTTGATTACCTACCATTATCTTTAAGCTTAAAAATTTTATGGACAAGAACCATTTATCAATAAAACAAAAAAATGTGTGTGGAAACATGCATATGCTAGAAATGTTTGGGTTAGTACATCGCTCTTAAGTTACAACCCTATTGTTTGACTTGGTGTTTAACCTTTACAAAAATTGATTACATTTCCAAAACTTTCAAACATTAGTAGAGTTGTAATTCTTAGGAGTAGTGTATTAACTTAAGCTTTAAGGGAAGTATATGCAATTAAGGTAAGTTTTAAAAGTCCTTAAGCTTTGTGACCTTACTCGTTTCTGAAGAAACGGTTCATTAGTCACATCAAAACTTAAGTGGGGTGGCCTAATTAATCTTAATTGGTGGCTATACCACTACCCTCAGAGCATATATAATGCCTTCCCGTTCTAAGGTCTTAAGACTACCTGGGTCTGATTGTATTTACCTTATATCCTTGATGTAATTATTCCTCCAATTATCCCAAGTATGATGCATGGAAAATGAATAGAATTAAAACAAAATATATATATGAAATAAATTATAACAATAAATAAATAAATAAATAACATGTGTATTTTGAAAGGTAAATTTAATTTTGAAAAGTTTTTAGGTGATTAGCCCTCTTAACAACACTAGTAGAGTCTCTAAGTGGTCTAGCTTGAATTTTTCCCAGTTTTTATTATTTTTCTTAATTCGATTAGTATTAAACCCTAACCCATTTAATACTAATTGTCGATTAAGAGTTAAGAAAAGCTTGGTTTTTCTTTTTATTTTGAAAAAAATTGTTTCGAAGTCATTACCTAACTAGAGTTGAGAAAAAGAGTTAAGTTATAATCAATTGGGTGGATTAGTAATAACTTAACCATTAGTCTTTTGATAAAACCAATATTTTAAAGAGGTTTCGAAATTAGAGATTTTGGATTCGGGGGTTATCCTATTAAACCCTTAACGGGTATTACTTTCAATTTTCCGAATTTAAATTTATTTTTAAAATTACCCCTTTGAACTAATTCTAAATTTACAATAAACTAATTCAATATGCACAAAAAAGAAATAACAAAATGAAATCCTTTACAAAAGGAAAGGAAAAAAAAAAGATTTTCCTATTTAAAGTTGCTTTATAGATGTCTATGTATCCTCTATTAGGGATCAAACTTTTTGTAGTTCATTTTCTAAAAATTTTAATTTGTTGATTTATTTTATTTTGGAAAAAAGTTAGGTTTAAATTTTTTAGCCATTGTTTTTATTTAAATAAATTCTAGGAAAAGGGTCCTAATTTGATATGCTCTTTTTTGGAAATATTCTAATAATGAGTCCTACTTTTGAAAAGGATTGATTTGTTTTTATTTATTTGGAAAGTGGATTATTTTAACTGATAAAACTTTTTTTTTCATTTTTATTTATATTATTTTTATTTTTGTTTATGTTTTGACTGAAGAAATAAAAATTAATTAAGCTTTCATATCTTTTTTTTTTACAAATTTTTGTTACAATCTAATAAGGAAGAAAGAAAAACAAAATACAACATGAAACAACAAAAGAACTTAAAAGAAGGAGGATGGGACCGGATTTGCACTTGGGCCATGCTATTACGTGTGGGTTGAAGCTAGGTTCAGACCTAGAGTAAGTTGTTAGGTTGGCTCTTGGATTCAAGTTGTGCAATGGAGAAGAGCAGTGGTGAGAGATGGGTAGGATTCAAGTTGATTAGGTGGGAATTTTATGCGGGTGAAATGAGTTTCATGTGTTTTTTATTAGGCTTAGTAGGTCTAGGAGTGCCGCCACGACCAATGGAGTTGGTTTGAGGATTGTTGCAAGTTAGCTACTAGTGGTGGTGTTGGGTTGCCTAATGTGGTGCTAGTTGGGAAAGAGAGGAGAGTTGGATTTTATGTTTGTGGGGTTATTGATGCTTGTGGTGGTATTAGTTTTGAGCTTGGTACGGCAAATATGGTTGTTCCAAAGTAGTGGTCAGGAGTTTCGATGGTGGAGCTCGGGGTTTCGTTGGTAGCACTACTAGAGACCATGACGGTTAGTAAGAGAGATTGGGACTAAAAGCTCTTGTTGTAGGCAAGTTGGTTGTGTAATTGTTTTGTACAAAAAGTTGTGATTTTGAGCTATTTTGTAGAGAGATAAAGAGTACCAATTAGAGAGAGAGAGAGAGAGAGCTCGTATGTCTGTTTTTGTGGTTGAGAATGAAAAACCAATGATGAAACTAAGAAGAAGAGGCCTTATTTAGACTAGATGGAGGTTGAGTAAGATTGGGAAGAGGTGTTCATGGTTGAATTGGCCATGAATGTACACCTCAAATTTTAAGCTATATGGGTGATTTCAATGATGATTTTGACTCTCCAAAAAGATGAATGTGGACAAGAAATTGGTACCAATTAGTAGTACTTCAAGTGTTCTTTGTGTCCCTACATTTACTTCGATAAAATTTGCCGATAGAAAAGGATTTAGTTGGGTAAAAAATAAGAAGATCGCGTTGAATATAAAATACACTCCTAAAGTTTATATGAATTAAATTTTTTTAAAAGCCTAAAATTTTTTTATTTTTATTTTTTGTACCTAGACCTAATGCTAAAAATTAAATAACATTTTTAAAGTAATTTAAAGACCTTAAATTAAAATAGCATACTTATCCGACACCTTAATATTTCTAAAAAGCTGTTCTGTATTATTTATTACTCCTAACATTCTAACTCTTTCTATTTAAAGTTTTTTTTTTCTTTTAAAATTTCCCCCTTTTTTTTGTATTTTTCTAAATTTTCTATTATTTTTGCTTTTCTAAATTAGAACCCTTTTTTCCTATGAAGAGAAAAAAAAAATCTAAAATTATGGGGGGTTGTGGGAGCACAAAAATGGGGTGTTTACAAGGTTGGCACTATATACCAAAATATCATCGAAGTACACAACAACACATTTACCAATCAACGATCTCAAGACATAATTCATGAGTTGCCTGAAAGTGCTTAGCACGTTTGTCAGACTAAATGGCATCACCATCCATTTGAACGGACTGTTCTTTATTTTGAAAGCAAATTTCCATTCATCTCCAAGTCTCTTTCATATTTGGTAATAGCTACTCTTCAGATCAATCTTCGAAAAGACTTGCACACCATGCAATTCAATGAGCATATCATCTAATTGTGGGATTGGATATTGATACTTAATAGTGATTTTGTTGATTGCTCAACTATCAATGTGCATTCTCCATGAGCCATCTTTCTTTGGCACTAGAATAGCTAGCACGACATAGGGGCTCATTCCCTCTTAGACATATTTGTGATCAATCAACTCATCAACTTATTTCTTTAACTCGGTAACTTGCTCAAGGTTGAGCCTATAGGTAAGTCAGTTAGGTAGAGAAACTCTAGGTTAAAGGTCAACACAATGCTCTATACCTCTCAGGTGGTAATCCTCTTAGCATCTTAATAAGAAGTAGGTTAGCATACTCTTGAAGTAATGTCTACACCTTGGCAAGTAAGGTCGTAGCTTCTCTTAACTCTAGAAGTTTCCTAGCTAAGAAGAGTACACACTCTTCTATCTTGGCATCTCTAGAAAATTGGGATCAAGAAATCACTAAGGACTTCTGCTGTAGTGATTTGTAGTGATTAAGTAATCTTCTCTTGCGACTACCGCACTTCCTTAGGGCTCATTAGGGTTAGTATAACCTTCTTCCTTTCCTTTTAGATCATATAGGTGTTCCTATATTCATCATACAACACTCTTAGATCAAATAGCTAGGGTTGGCTAAGTAAGATGTGTGAAGCACACATGGTTAGGATGTCGCATAGCACATCATCCTTGTATCTGTCACCAATAGTAATCGACACTTTAACTTTCTTGGCAATGGGTAAACCTCCCATCTCATTTAACTAATGAATCTTATATGGCTTAGGATGAGGGTATGTTGGCAATTTTAGGGCCTTCACTACTCCTTGAGCTATTATGTTGATACAACTTTTTCCATTAATGATCAAAGTACACAGTTTGCCATTCACTTGGTAGTTTGTATGGAAGAGGTTCTCCCTTTGCTCGTTTGAATCAGACGTAAAGGTAATGAGGGACCTTCTTACAACCAAACAATATTCAGCTTCCATTTTAGGTAGGGTCATAGCATCAAAATCTTCTTGAAATTCTTCCAGCAGTTGATCAACTCCTACTTCATCTTTTCCATTACTAGCACTCTCCACTTCGAATTGGGGCTTATCTCCTTTAATAGTCATGATGTGTTTGTTCAAGCATCGACTAGCCACGTATCCAAAACTAAGGCACTTAAAACACTTAATCTCTCGGGTCTTCCTTCCTAAGCTCTAACCTTAGTCCTTCTTGGCCTTAGGTTCTATGACTTTGTTCTTGCTTTGGCCATGATCAGGTTTGCTCGACATCTAACCTCGTCGTTCCACTTTAGAACTATATGGAGCTTAGTCATATCCAGTTCGGCTTGGCATAGTGGTCTTGATCGATAAGTCAAGTTGGCTACTTGACGCTTGGCCGAGCTAACTTCTCTTCTGCTGTTTTACCTTTTAGGCTACTCGAATGGTTTCATCTAGACTTCTTAGCCTTTGCACCTCTACCACTTTACTAATCTTAGTCTTTAGCCCAGAATTGAGCTATGCTATAGTCCTCACTTCAGGTTTGTCAACATCACATCTGATCATCAATAATTGGAACTTTCGGACATATTGTCTACTAATCTGTTACTTATATCAACTTTTGGAGACGTCAGAAAGTGTCTTACTTATAGTATTTGAGAACAAACCTACCCTTCAAAACTCTCTTCATCTCATTCTATGTTTGGATTTCTCATCGGGCTCTCTCGTGAACATTCAGTAACTTCTTTTACCACATTGCTGCATACCCAAAAAATTCTAAAGTAGCCATTCAAATATGAACAACATCTTCATAATCATAAATGTCAAATATCTTTTCAATCTTCCCCCCCCCCCCCCCCCCCCCAATCTAAGTAGTCATTAGTACTACCTGTCCCATTAAAACTCAAGATCTATACTTTGAGGTTTTCGACTCCTCTAGGAGATCTAAGTTCACACTCCTCAATTCCATCATACTGCTCCTCCTCTTTATACTCCTTAACTTTATCCAACTCAAGTCTCCTTCTCCCAACTCTATCAGCATGTCGGGGTGGAGTTGAGTTTATTTTAATGGCTTTAGGTGCTCGATTCTCACCAATATGCCTTCTCGGCCTATCTCTCACTTCTCAACCTTATTTAACAACAACTCTTTCTTGTGGCCTAGTCTCTATGGCCTTTTGTACATAAATAGCTAAATTGGCCACAATAGTAGTAAGGTCTTGTATCTACTCTTCTATAGTTCATTGGGTTTGTTAAGTGACATGGCCATGGCCGAGACCATGAGCATCACTCTTGGCATCATTAATCTCTCCTTGAATATGAAGATTCAACGTTCTCAATACAAAACTTCAAGAAATGCACTACTATACAGAAAATTCTCATAACTCTTGTAAATACTAACTCATATAGTGACTAAAGGACTTGCTTTGTTTTTCCACATGAAAACACTAGAATAAGAGCAACTACTTCAACGCTAAAACTTTCGATCATAACTTCAAGCTTTGATACTAGGATTATATGATGTGTTTAGGAGCTCAATAATCATTATGGCTTACTGTAGGTAATAGTAATTGAATGGGTTCTTCGAGATATTAAAGAAAATAAGATGGAAAGATTGATGAACACAGTAGCTTTTATAAAGTTGCTTGAAGGATATGATGCACCAATGAACACAACATAACTTAACACTTTGCTTAATATCAATCATAAGAGAATGCCAAGGTCCACTCACCACTAATCTCGAGTTACTCGGCAAGATTAGATAAGAGTGTAGAGGGAAATTAACTCGGAGAGGGATATCTCATAAGAACAAGAATATTCATTAAGTGTAAAGTATATGATGATTGTGACTACAGTAAAAGGGCTATTCATTGTAAGTCCTTAAGGCAATAAGGAAACCTAAATAATTACAATAAAGGGCAATACAAAAATACCATCATGGTACATTACCAAAAGGGTAAAAGGGATAACTAGAATAAAGGAATATAATATAATGTTAGAAAAAGGAATAACAGGTGGCATGCCGTGATTGGGTGCACTTTTAGAGTCTTGGACCATTGGGGTTGAGCTATATTGATGTTAGGGGATGCTATTGCTTTATAGGTTGAATAAATAGAGACTGATATCTAGGGTACGTGGCCTCAACACTCGATAACTTGGCCTCGGCACTTGTTATGTCCATAGATTGGAAGAGCAGGGTTTGACGCGTAGTCACCTTAACTTCGTCCTTTAACAGGTCGGCCTTGATGCTTGACAAGTCAGTGACTAGGTAAGGGTCCATATAAAGCAAAGTGTGTTCGAACTAGGACTTTAAAGAGTTTGCCCACTATTCTTCCACGTATTGGTGCTCATCCTCGGTAGGATGATGAGAGAGAATCTTTCTGGTAAGAGACTATAAGCACAAAGACGGGTGCGAGTGAAGGGTTTAGAGGTTGGCAATCCATTACGTAATTAGTACGAGAATTGCTAACTTTAAGGTAAAAAAGATTCTTGTTGAAATTAGAAGTTTAATAGATATCATTTTTCATCATGCTTTTGATCATATGGGGCTAAAGATCAAAGCATAGTTGAGATCTTATGACCGACTTATATGCTTGCAATAATCAACTTGTTCGGGTCACTAGAGTAATTTCTCTCCCAATCTAGATTGGAGATGATGAGTACGTTGTGGAAGGCAAGGTAGCTTTCCTTATGGTCAAATGTTGGTCCTCATATAATATATGATCATGAGTTGACCATGTCAGCATTTATTTGGCATGGTACCTTCAACTACACATCTTAAAGCCAAATTTCCCACTCGCACTAGAGTTTATGTATGTAAAGGGGACCAATAATTAGCAAGATCCTTGTATCTAAGGGTGCTGCAGTGCAAGGAAAATTTTCAAGTTAAAACTTGTCTAGAACAAAAATCAGTTGGCATAGAAAATGTCGAGGAAGAGACAGAAGAGATCTCATTGAGAAATAATCCTAGTAAGATAACAAAGATAGGGAAACCTTTGTTAACAAATATCCACCAAAGTTTGATTACCTTTTTACAAGATAACATTGAAGTGTTTGCATAGTCTCCCTCAAATATGTTGAGCATCCTTAGAGATGTAATATCCCACAAGCTTTAAATTGATTCCAATGTGAAGATGATTTAACAGAGGAAAAGGCATTTCGCTCCTGAATGACTTGCAATCGTTGAAGAAGAAGTTCAAAAGTTGTTAAAAGCAGGGTTCCTTAGGGAAGAAACTTATCGAACTTAGCTAGCTAATTGTGTAGTTTAACAGCAAAGGGGTATGTGCATAGACTTTACGAATTTGAATAAAGCCTATCCCAAAGATTGTTTCCCCATACCAAGAATAGATCAAATGGTTGACTTAATTGCTAGACATGCTTTACTATCTTTTATGGATGCTTTTTTCAGCTATAATCAAATCAAAATGGATGAGGAAGATGAAGTTCATACATCCTTTGTCACTAACTATAGGATATACTATTGCACGATGATGCCCTTTTAACTTAAAAATGCCAGTGTGACCTATCAAAGGCTTGTCACCAAGATGTCCAAGCCATAGATTCATCGTAACATCAAAGTATACATTGATGTCATGATTGTGAAAAGCATGATCGAGAATCAGCATCTTGTCGATCTCGAGGAGACATTAGACACTTTGAGGAGGCACAATATGAAACTAATTTCATAGAAATGAGTTTTTGGTGCTGCTTCAAGAAAATTTTTAAGTTATATGGTCACCTAATGAGGCATTGAAGCAAACCTAAAGAAGATCAATGCTATTTAAAATATGAAGTCGCCTTATACAGTCAAGGAAGTTAAGGAGCTAACTAGGTGGATAGCCGCCCTAAACAAATTTGTGTCAAAAAGTGCAAATAGATGTACAGAGTTTTTTAAAATCTTAAAGAATTGAAAGAATTCCAGTAGACTGATGAGTGTGAAAGAGCATTCAACAAGCTAAAGGAGTTTCTTACATCACCACCAATACTCTCAACACTCATTCTAGAATAAAATTTATACTTGTATTTGTCAGCCAGTAGCTGAGCTCTTTCCTCTATCTTAGTTCAAATAGAAGGTAGAGAGCATCGACTGATTTATTACATAAGCCATGTTTTACAAAGGTTGGAACATCGATATATAAAGATAAAAAAATTTGTATTGGCAGTAGTTCTCTTCGCAAGAAAGTTAAAGCTATACTTTAAGGCACATCAAATTGTTGTCCTTAGTGATCTACGTTTATGATAGGCTTTACAGCAATTAGACTCTTTAGGGAGGATGATGAAGTATGCTCTAAAGCTAATTGTCTATGTTATACAGTACAAACTTAAAACATCATTAAAAGCTCAAGTATTTGCAGCTTTTCTGGCCGAATTTACTGGTGAAGATAATAGCATAAAGATGGTCAAGAAGCTGATATGAAATTTATATGTCGATGGCTCCTCTACTAAAGAAAGATGCTATGCGAGCCTCATTTTGCAAGGATGTACAATGAATACTATCCAAATTACACGTGGTATCTATAGCAATCATGTGAAAGGCTAAACCTTATATGGCTACATACTGCGACTTAGCTATTATTGGTCAACTATGAGAGAAGATGCAAAATCTACTATTTAGCAGTGTTTACATGCCAGAAACATAAAGCACTAAGCCATGTGCCTTCTAATGAACTCTATAGCCTTATTAGCCTTTGGCTTTTTACTTAATGGGGATTAGATATACTTAGATCATTTCCAAGTTTTGTAACATAGTAGCAATTCATTATAGTTGTAGATTATTTTACCAACTGGGTGGAGGTCGAAGCAGTGACTAAAATCACCAAATAGAAGGTTAAAGCTTTTGTTCAAAACTTCATCATATCGAGATTCGGGGTTCCATTTATGATAATCATTGATAATGGACTACAATTCGATAACGATAAGTTTCGAGCATTTTGTGAGAAACATGGCATGCATCTAAATTACACTTCAGTAGCTCATCCTTAAACTAATAGGAAAGTGGAAGTTGTCAATAAGATCATCTTGCCTAGTTTGAATAGGAAAGTTGACCAAGTCAAGGGTAAATGGGCTGGTAAACTACCAAGTATTTTATGGGGGTATAGGACTACCTACAAGACTTTAACTAGAGAAACACCCTTTAGACTAGCCTATGGGTTAAAAGCTATACTGTTAATTGAGATTGATTTACCTAATCTTCATACATGGAACTTTGACATAATAGCTAATCAAGTCGCCCTTATGGCCGATTTGGACACGATTGAACAGATAAGAGATGTTGCAAGGACGAAAGTTGCTGCATATTAGCATAAAGTAGCTAAATATTACAATCAAAAGGTAAAATACAAGGTATTTTAACTTAGAGATCTGGTTTGCAGAAAATTAGAGGCAACTGTCACGTGAGCTAATCAAGGAAAGCTCGGCATAAATTGGGAGGATCCTGTTAGGATCCGGGAAGTCGTAGGTAAGGGGACCTATCAATTAGAAAGATTAGATGAGACAATCATCCCTCGAGAATGGATTGTCGAGAATTTGAAGTTTTACTTTGTTTAGTTCCTTTGATGTTATCCTTTCTTTCTATTCTAAACATTGTAAGGCAATGGCCTACATCTTGTTTCAAGTATGAAATGTTCATTTCAAGTTCATATCTCTACTTCTCGTTGTTTTCATTCTCAATCAATGCATGATTAATAGATTAATGAAGTTTTAGCTATATAGCAAACAAACTAATATTTGATAAATTTAGACCTATAATGGTTAACGAGCTTAATAATTATAGATGAGTAACGTCAATTTTTCTTTAATAATAAGCTAAGAAACAAGAGAATGAACTCTATTATGCCTTTTAACGGGTAATCTCATGGCAAAGAAAAAGAAAAAACACTAGTTCACATCTTATGTGACTAACAAACTATATGTCTATGATAAGACATCTAACATGCGTATGAAATAAATATGCCAAAAACTAATAACTTGCACGTGAAATGAAATGTAATGGAAATAAAGGGCGTAGAGGTTGAATATCTCATTACAACAGATGTCCAGCATTCTGACCATATTAAGTCCATAACAATTATGAAATAAAGTACAAATTAACATACAGTATTAAGAATTCGTAACGTTCTTGTTCTTTGATTAAGCGGAATTGTTGTCTTGATTAGAAGAAGATGGGACCATCTTAGAGCTAGCTTCTTTTTTGACACTAAGGGTTTTGGAGTAGGTGGATGTAATTGACAAGAGTTTCAATATTGGCTTCATCATTGTCACCCTGCCCTTAAACCTCAATCTCCGCTTATTTGCTGACTTCTTCATTACTGCTGCTAGTGTCATCATCGTCAATGTCAATGAAGTGTAGGCATCATAGATCATAGTCAGGGTGAACTTTTAAAATTTCTTTTCTCACCTGTTGGATCCCCTACAGAATCTTTTTTCAGAGCAATCTCTTGTATTGCCAACTAAGAGTTACGATTTCTAGTGCTTCCTCTATTGAAGGCTTATTTTTTGCCACCTCTTCTAATTAAGCAGCATAAAACTTGAGATTGGAGTAGTTTACCTTTAACTCTTTTATGCACATCCTTAACTTGTGTTCTTTGTCACTTATAGAGGTGATTGTTCATCCTTACCCCTAGCACTCCTCTTGCTTCTTGCAAAAGTCTTCCTTTAGGTCCTTGATCTCCATATATAGCTATTTATTCTTGGCCTTAAGGCTTAGGACTTCATTGACCACCAAGGAATGTGCCAGCTTCTCGGCAGAAAGCTCTTCTTGTAGTTTCCTAACCTCCATCTCGGCCTTAATTCTTATGCTCTCAATTGCAATAGTTTGAGCCTTTGAGGAGTTATATGCCTCCTCAACCTTCTGCAATAAATTAACAAAGATGAATAAATTATTTGCTTATAGGCAAAGCAAACATGTAAATATTACCTTCTTCATTTCTCTATCGGTTTCCCTAAGAGCAATCAAAACATGGCTACTAGTTTGCATGTAGGCAAAATTATGTTAGTAACAATAGATGAGCCGTAAGTGAAAAAGGGATTGGTTCTTGCATCATACAACTTGGCAGCAATGTGTCCTTTATTACAACTGCCTACTTTGTCAACATCTTTCTTTATAATCTCTTTATCCTTAAGGAGAATGACTCCCTCCATCAGGGTTAAGGATTTCGTCCTATCACTTGAGGCTAAGTCAGTATGTAGGATGTTCTGGCTTCAGTATGGCATGAAGTACTCACTACCTCATAGTTAGGAACGAACTTAGTACTATTGATGTTGAGAGCCTTATTCCTTAGAGCCTCTTTCGTCCTTTCATCTAAGGCCTTGAATTTTTGAGACGGAGATTGATCGGTAAGCTCCTTTCTACTTCTTTTTTTTGGACTTAGCTCATTGTTTGTTTGGCCTGATGGGCCTTTTGCCATCTCCTAAGAAATAACCTTGGCATTACTATTACCATCGATTTCTCAACAAGATTCACCTAAAATTTCCTTATGAGGAACGTTTTTCAAGGAAAGGATCACTTCAAGTTGTGTATCCTCAATGGCTTCATTTTGTTCAATCCCTTAACCTTTATTAGTGGGACAAGTCACCTTTTTCGATGGCAGCCTCTTTATTGCTTTCTCCTACATAATCTTTTTCGGCACTTATAGCCTAGTGATAGGTGCTTTAACGCCTACACATTTATCAAACTTTAGCTTCTTGGCCTTTGAATAGGCCAACGGTTTGTTGGGATCTACGTCGCTTGCACTCATGTCTACTATAAAGGATAGGAGTCTTGTAAATGGGAAAGAGAGAAAAGTTAAGAACTTATGAGATTCGTACCGAGCGACACTTAAAGGTGACTATTCTCTCCCAAAGTCATGAGAACAAATTTTGTCTTGTAGCTCTACTCAACACGGTGATTGCTCTAACACTTACCTTCTTTTTTGGAAAAGATTAGATCCCCATTCTTGTATCGTTTTATTATCTTCTCGTCATCCTAGAAAAATAGTTTATTCTTCCTTCTTTCTTTAATCTTTTTGGTTGCAGCAGCATCATTCAGCATCAATTCAATGTCTTTGGTATAGATGGGCTCATATGATATAATAGACATAAACTTATCATACCATTTGTGGATTTTAGACTCCAACCCATTCATAAATTTTTGCCTATGCTGAATGGCAGTGAAATACGAGCCATCAGGTTGCCTCCTTATTGTGAAGAAGTACCTAAACAACTAAGGTGTAGCCCTAACCTCAATCTCTTCACAAATTATCTCAAATGCTACAAGAAGTCGATAAGTATTTGGTAAAAACATACTTGGTACAACCTAGAAATAATTAAAGAATTGTTTGACAAAAGTAGAAAATGGGAAGTGCAATCTAAAATCGAGGTATTTTAGATATATATGAAACTCACGATCTCTCGAAAAACACAGCCTATCATCATCCCTTAGCCTACGTAGATTCCATGTCTTAGGAAGATCACACAAGTATTTATTATACTTTGAGACAAGTGTCTTAATTGCACCACTCGCCACTCCATTTGGGGAATCACTATTATAAACAACATTATTATACAAATACCTGGCTATAGATCTTCCTTCCTTATCATCTAAATAATTATCCACTAGAAGAGCATTGATGTGTGCGAGTTTTTCCCATAGCTTCATTGTGTTATTTGCCAAACTACTTAAAGAACATGCCGAATAGTTCTTTTTCTGGGGGGGGAAGTAGCTTGAGTCAGTTGCCTCAAAATTTAAAAGTATAAGTCGACGAATGACACTTTGAACCATACCTGATTGAAGCTATACAAGAGAATTGTGAATTAGACAAAAACTTGAAAGATGAAATGTCGAAAGTGAGTGAGAACTTTAAAAGTGGACATGGATGAGAATAGAGCGAAGAAATCTTTATCAGTATGAAAAATTCCTTTATATATGAATGGTCTCTCTTCGTAACCCTAATACACTTATGATAGAAATGTGGTTTTGGTTAGATGATCAAGTATGGATTGATGGCATGTATTATGTCATTAGAAATCTAATGGTTATCATGTTAGTGATAGGTATTAGCCCCTATAGTGTGATGATAGTTAGGACGACAATTGTTACGCCTACTACTATAGGAAAGTGAATGGACGGGAAAATTAAACGGTTGCAACCTTTCGCTTAGTATACAATCTGTCGGTTTTTGAAATAAAAAATTAAACCTTCCTACATCACTCAACAAATGGGAAGCTCATTTTGGTCTTAACCATCTAATTGCTTAAACTGAACATTAAGCTTTATTTACTCCCATAGTTGAATTCTCGACCATGAGAGTTGGGGGGCAAATGTTAATAGTTGGATTTCACTCTAAATTATCACTCAGCTATTCGACTACTGAGAAGATAAAGAATACTGTTCTTAGCTAATTTTGACTTAGGCTCAATCTACTTGTGGGCCATAAAGCTCGACCTAATATTATGTTTGGTTTTAAATTTACGAAAGTGGCATGAATGGTTATAGTTTGGTATAATCTTATTATATAACTGCCTACTACTCCTATATTTTAGGCACGTGCTTGATTACAAGATCTCCACATGGCCTATGATCAATAATTAATTGTTGTTTTAGACACTCAATGTTTGCATATAAAAATAGGGAGAAAGCATTGTAAGAACTCTCTTATAACCTTTAATTCTACATTCATTGATTTATCTCTCTCTTAAGCATTTACTGGTTTATGCATCAGAGTGGCTACATCGGACTATCCCAGGTGCCACTTAGTCTCTATTTGTGATTTTATAAGTATATACCTTTACCTTAAAATCACTTGACAACTGATATACCTAAGGGAAGAAAGATTCTTAAGTTAAAGGTTGGGCAAGCTTACTCCTTGAGTAGATGGAGCATATAGAGTACTCTTAGAAAATTTATGACAATTCTCATCAACTTGGCTTACTAGAGGGATATGGAGAATACAACATTCAACATAGCCAATTTGGGTCCTAACATTATAGAGGACAAAGATCAGTAAGTTACCCAATTAGTTTTGGACCCAAATCGTTTACAAGTTAGAAGGGATGATAGGAATCGACTTTCTGGTCTAATCATAAGTTCTAGAGCTTGAGGACTTGTGAACTTAGTCCAAAGGATTTTAACCAAATAACATATTGAGTTAATGGCCATCCTACTCTTAACTTTTGAGCAACAACACCTCTCAAGCAATCTTGTGCAATCTACTCTATCTTTGGTGGAAGTATCTAATGAGATGAATTTGGCATACATATTTTATATTATTTTGGATGCTAATGTAGCTAATTCTAATTTTATAGTAAATTAGGCTTAACTGATCTAATTTTCATTTTTAGGGACTTTGGGGGCATCTTATGAATTTTGAAGGTTTTTATCAAGTTTTGAAGTAAAATTATTAATTAAGGATTGAAACAAAAGAATTTTAAACAAGAAATGAAGTCTCGAAAAGAACATGGTTGAAGACCACAAACGTAGTCGTTACCCATATTCGTTTCATCATGTGATTTCATTGAATTTCGAAGATTTTAGACAAAGTACAAATACATTCCATAATTCCTAAGTTGTGTACCTAGCTCGTGGACTTGCAATTATTTTAGAATCTTTTATTTTTGTGAGGTTTTCTTTGTGAATCTAGGTCTTACTCCTATAAATAGATGTGTAGACCTAGGTTTGTAGAGAGAGACCCTTAGGTAAGGTTATGGAATACAACTAGATTAGGGGTCTCTCAAATATCTTTTCTTCTTTAATCTCATTATTTAGTTCTTTTGATTGATTCTTAGTAAATTGTTATTGAACCCTAGTTCTTATTGCAATAATTTCCTTTTATTCAATCTATGATTTTATTCTTTGAAGGTTTGAATACACCGTTTATATTATCGTCGATTAGTATTTACCTGGGTTACCAGTTTGATGTTTAAGTTTGCTATAGAGACATGAGTCCTATAGTAAATAAACCGATGTTATTAGAGGGAATTAGAGTTTACTAAACTATTTAGTAGTTTAGTTCTTTCAGATTATGAAAACCCTAGTATGGCCAACCTAATAGCGTGGTCTAAGTTCTTCATGCGATCCTATGGTGCTCTATTTAGAAGTGATTCGAGTAGAGAGGGTTTTGGGATTATAAAGAAGCTAGAGATGCAACTCTAATTAATTTAAATTAGGCATCTCTACAGTCTAAAGAGTAATTGGGATTGAAAGTTGCATAGGACTAGGTAGTAAGTAACAACATTTTACTAAGGATTATGCACTCTTTTCATTAATTGAATCATGCTTATTTATTTTTAATTAGTTTTGTTATTTGTTTAGTTATTTTATTTGTTCTTGTTCTTGCTTTATTTGTTGTTCCTTATTCATCTTTCCTATTTAATCACAATACTATAACTTAACTAGGTTTACTTGCTCAATGCTTGCAACGTAACCAAGTTTTTAGCGTTGTTGCAAGGAGCCAAAGGAGTAACTTAGGATATTAGCAAAAACCCTGATTTCCTAATTATTTTAACATTCTTATAACAATCTTGCCTGCAGTTCTTTTGGTATTTTTTTTTTATTAACATGCTTCTAATTGGTGGAGTATTGTAGTTATTAACTAAGGAATCGTATTAAGAGATGAATTCAACCATCGAGTCAACAACGTAAAACAACAATGCTCCTTGGGAAGTAGTCGAAGTTTAGTTTATTTTAATTCCAATGTTATTTTGTTAGTTATTTTGTTTATTTTTGTTATTTTTCATGACTCAATTTAAGTATTGAAGTTTTGAAACATTAGTTAGTGCCTTCTCCTACATTGAACAATTTATTGCATTAAAAATAGTTATTGAATTTGCTCATGTGATAGTAAAATTTAAGTTATCATCTAATTGAAATGTTATTTGATATACTTTTATGCTTCAATTCACTCTAATTTTGAGTTTTTCACACACAATTTCAAGA
The DNA here is from genome assembly GCA_024138015.1 of Lumnitzera littorea. Classification (NCBI taxonomy): domain Eukaryota; kingdom Viridiplantae; phylum Streptophyta; class Magnoliopsida; order Myrtales; family Combretaceae; genus Lumnitzera; species Lumnitzera littorea. The sequence goes on along the minus strand of JAMXBB010000008.1, from coordinate 85,855,295 downwards.
ATTGAGTTAAGGAGACAAAATCACTCGGATTCAAGAATTGAAGGAAGAACATAGCCAAAGTCCATGCTTATGGACTTGGATCGAGTTCCTCTCGTAATTATTTTAGGACGAAAAGTAAACGAACTCTTAGATGAGAGGTCTATATTCAAGATCATACCTAAGGTCTTTGACCGCGGAGATTCCACATTTGCAATATATAGGCATAGGAATAGACCATAGCCAAACTTTACGGCCATGATCCTTAACTGTAGTTTACTGTGAATTTAAAAGCTACGGGTATTTGTCTTCTAACTTCATTCTAAACTCACTCTCTCTAAAATACACTTCTCTCTCAATACTCTCTCTACACACTTGCTAAATCTTTACAAAACACTACAATCCAACCACATATACTTTGAATCTAAGGTACGTATATCATCTTTATCTATTTATTTTCTTAATTTTGTTGTTGTTTCACATAAAAATTGGATTCTTAGTTAAGAGCTCATCAAGAACAATGTAACTTGCATATGTAGAATTCTTGGTTTCCAGGAGTGATTTAGGATAGATGATGAGATGAAACATGTTGTCTATTTATTATTTGTTAGAAATCATTCGAAAAACACATGCTTGTTAAAGATTGAATGTGAGAGTTTGTTTCCATAGAGAAAGAAAGTGAAAGAAAGAGAAGAAAAGTGAGAAAAAGTGAAGGAATCCATGATGCTACTTATTGTTATTGGCATGTGATATGCACAATTCATGTTGCAATATAGAAACTTGGTGTGAATCAAATTTTTGTGCAATTAGAGTAATTCCTAGGGTTCATGAATTTGTAATATCAATTGAATTGTTCAACATGTTATAAAATTCATGATTAGGGATATGGAATTTGTATTACAATTGCACATGAAAAGAGACTGTGAACAACAAGTTTAAAAAAAGAAATTGTATGTTCAATGTTGATATTCATGTTAATAGAAATTATGAAATTATAGGATTAATTCAAGCTTAATTAAACAATTCATTAACTTATCATTTCATTTATACATGGTTTTAGAAATTAGTATTTCATTATATAACCTATTGCTAGTTCAATATTTCTAATGTTGCTAGTAATAAAATAAGAAATATTTTTGAATTGTTAGAGATTCTTGAATTAGCTATTTAGCAATATAACATGAATTTCTTTCTTTTTATCAAAGTTGAAATCCTTTTCATTTTTATTTCAAATCATGCTGAGGGTAAAGCATCTCGCTTGTAAGAATTTAAGCACCCTCCCTATACATCCACTTATGACATTTCATCACTTTTAGTAATGGAAGATATTGAGTTTTCTCTTAATATATTTTGATGATAACAAAAAGGTGAAAATGCACTTAACAAGTATAGTGAGTGTGTAGGATATCTTAGAGAAAAGACAAGTTAAAAAGGAAAATGAGTTTGAAAATTACATGTGAGAATATATGTCAAAATGTATATTAGCAAAAGTAAAAGATTACGTTAACGGTGTATGGATTCGAGATCAAAAATTGTTCTTAAGATATTTATTGAATAATCTGAACAAATTATGTTGGATAAATATGTAGAAGGCCTAGCTCCACTTTATTAGGCATATTTAGGTAATATGCTCTATTCTATTTCCCTAAAGTTGAATTTTTAGTCCTTCGGGATTTAAGAGATTTTTTTATTTATTTTACATTTGGTTGAATATTAATTAGAGGTTCATAGCAATTAGATTTAGGAAGGAACCTTGAACTTCTTTTAAGCTTATTCAAGTTGATGACAAGACAAAGCACAAAGTATGTCCATAAATATAGCAATAAGATTGAAGGTTTTTTTTAAAGCTTAAGAAAATCAAAGTAGAAAAAATTTATGACATAGATTTGTTGACTTAGAAGCTTGAAGGTTATGTCAAGAATTTCAAATTGAAAAGAGAAACAAGGAAGTTCTGTTATTTTCGAAAAAGTATAGGTTGCAACTTTAGGATTAGGCTCAACATTTCAAATTTTTACAGTTGAAATTGATAAATTTGAAATCAAAGAATTCTAAGATATTTTGTCAAGATGAGTCTTGATTAATTTGGATATGTTTAGCCAGATTTGTTGGAAAACACTCATCACGGCTTTTCAAAATAGATTTGGTTGATAAGGTTTGCAATACTCAAGAAATATTCATGAAGATATTCTACCTTATCCAAATCTTTCCATGTTTATCCATTATATTTGAAGAGTGATTTTTGAAATTTGACATAACTAAGGGGTAGTTAGAGCAAACAATCACATGTAGTAACATTTAAATAGCTCGAGTACGATAAAGAAATACTTTAGGAACAACAGGCATTTAAGTATTCAAAAATTCAAATATTTAGTTCCTATTTTTGTGGGATTTCTTTTTATCATCAAAGAAAATCATGTTTGAATCAAGTCTTTTGGAGAAAGATGAGCAAGTAGCCATTTTCTAGCTATTACACACATGGATTATCAATATAAGTCAAAGTTGTAGAAGATACAAAAGACAACTCTTAGAACAAAACTAAAATTCAAAACCCTCTCTTATGAACACTGTTAGAAACTTAGTCAAAAACTGAGTGAAAATAGTTTTCTTATTTCATTGTTATTACTTTTGTATGAATATTGTAAAGAGTTCTTTGATTGTATTGTCTCATTTTCATTGTAAACATTATTGATATGGTATTTGAGTCAGTGCGAGGTTAGGGAGCTCTCTATAGTCCTGTGTTTAGTATAGGGATAGCTAATGAGATAGGATAGAGAAGCGACTAAATATCCTTATAACATCTATTTTGTTTTTGATTAGTGAAAAGATTAGACTAGGAGAACAACACTGGTGAGGAGGATTGGGTCCCCAATAGTAGGTTAGAAGAGAGCATTAAGCAAAAGGTTGAAGCTCTATAAATTGACAGTAAAGATGCTTCATTGTTCACAAACTTAGTTTGGAAAGAAGATGGCTATATTAAATTTGGAGACAATAATAGAGGTAAGATAGTTGCAACATGTATGATTGGTATTGCTCCCCATAACATTGAAAATGTGTCACTTATAAAAGGATTAAAACATAATTTGTTAAGCATAAACCAACTTTGTGACAAAGGATATAAAATAACTTTTGAACATAATAGTTGCATTGGTTTTGATAAAAATGGAACTAAGCTCTTTGAAGGATTTAGGAAGAAAAATATTTATCTTATCAAACCTATAAAAATTGATTCAGAAAGTTGCTTTTTGTTTGTTCATGATAATATTTCTCTATGGCATCAGAAATTTGAATATATAAATTTCTATTAGATGGAAAATTTGACTAGAAAGAATTTAGTAAATGGATTACCAAAGCTAAAAATTCAAGATGATATTTGTTATGCTGCGTGTATGAAAAATAAGATGAGTTCAATTTCTCATAAGAGTAAGAATGTCATATCCACTAAAAAACCTTTAGAATTGTTACACATGGATTTGTTTGGTCTTACCAGAATATTAAGTCTAGGTAGAGATAAGTATGGTTTAGTAATTGTTGATGATTTTTCTAGATATTCTTGGATTTTGTTTCTTCGTCATAAAAGTAATGTATTTACAAGTTTTGAAGTATTTGCTAAACAAGTTTAGAATGAAAAAGGAGCATCTATAATCATTCTTAGGATAGATCATAGAAAAGAATTTGATAATACTAATTTCATAACATTTTGTGAGAATAATGTTATAATTCATAATTTCTCTACACCATACACACCACAATAAAATGGGGTAGTTGAACTTAAAAATAGGACTATTTAAGAAATAACAAGAACCATGTTGAATGAAAGTCGTATAGCTGAATATTTTTGGGCTAAAGTTGCATTTATTGCATGTTATATTATTAATCGTGCTTATATAAGGCCATTGACAAATAAGACATCATATGAGATTTTTAAAGGTAGGAAACCTACCATTTCATAGTTTCATGTGTTTGGATGTAAGTGTTTTGTGAAGAAAACAGGTAAAGTTTTAGGAAAATTTGAAGAACAAGTAGATGAAGCAATATTTCTAGGATACTCATTGAATTCTAAAGCCTTCTAGGTGCATAATAAGATATCCAAAGTGGTTGAAGAATTCATCAATGTTAGATTTATTGAGAAAACAAGAAAAGAGGAATCTGATGATGAAGCACCCATGATTTCTAAGAGAGATCAAATTCAACAAAGTAGTGAAGGAGTGTCAGAACTTATGTCAGAAAGTTCTTCTGAAAATCTTTCTATTCTGAATACTGCCAGTAAGTTAGAAGGGAATTTGGATGGCTCAACAAGGACTTACACTAGATTTGATGTCACTAGTAAATTAGAACTATGATTAGAAAGTCCATCAAAAAGTAAGTTAGAAAGTCCTGAAGGTTTATATACATCTCCATTTACTTTGAGATATAAACTACACCATCCTCCAAATCAGGTAATTGGTAATGTTCGTTTTGGTATAAGAACTAGGTCTAATCTTCAGAATATAGAAAATCATTTTGCCTTACTTTCTAGGGTTGAACCTAGTTCCATTGATGAGGCTTTAAAGGATAATAATTGGATTAATGCCATACAAGATGAACATAACCAATTTCAAAGGAATTAAGTATGGAACTTAGTATCGAGACCTAAAGATAAATCCATAATTGGTACTATGTAGAAGAATAAGTTATATGAAAATGGAAAAACTATGAGAAATAAAGCTGGGTTAGTAGCTAAAGGATATTTACAAGAGGAAGGAATAGATTTTGATGAAACATATGCACTTGTAGCAAGGTTAGAAGCTATTAGATTATTGCTTGCATTTGCCACTTTCAAAAATTTTAAGTTGTTTCAAATAGATGTAAAAATTGCTTTCTTAAATGGGTATATAAAAGAAGAAGCGTATGTTAAGCAACCCTTAGGACTCGAAGATCCATTTAAGCTTGATTATGTCTATTAGCTTAAAAAGGCCTTATATGGTTTGAAACAAGCACCACATGCTTGGTACGAAAGGTTAAGTGAATTCTTGATAAGGAATAGCTTTCAAAGAGGCAAGGTTGATACAACTTTATTCTAGAAATATTATGATCATGATATTTTAATTGTGCAAATATATGTAGATGACATAGTATTTAGTTCTACTAATCATTGTCAAGAATTTTCTAATCTCATGTAGGTAGAATTTGAGATATCACTTATGGGAGAATTAAATTTCTTCTTAGGGCTTCAAATTAAGCAGATTGACAGTGGTATATTTATTCATCAAGAAAAATATACCAAGCAAATTTTGAAGATATTCGACTTTGAAAATTTTGAAGGATCATCAACCCCAATGAGTACATCAACCAAGTTAGACTTAGAAGGCAATGGTAAGAAAGTGAATAAAAAATTATATTGTAGCTTAATTGCTTCTTTATTATATCTTACTACTTCTTGCCCTGATATTTTATTTTGTGTATGTATATGTGCAAGGTTCCAAAGTGATCCAAAAGAGATACACCTATCTATTGTAAAGAAAATTTTTTAGTATATCCATAATACTACAAAATTAGGCATCTGGTGTCCTAAAAATCAAATTTTTGATTTAATTGGATATTTAGATGTTGATTATGCAGGCTGTAAAGTAGACTAAAAGCGTTCTTTTGGTACATATTAGTTTTTAGGAGACAAATTAGTTTCTTGGTCTTCCAAGAACCTCTCTACAATAGAAGCAAAGTTTGTTTCTTTTGATAATTGCTGTGGTCAAATCTTATGGTTAAAAAAATAGTTGTTCGATTATGGGTTGTCTTATAAAAATATTCCTATTAAGTGTGATAGTACCAGTGCCATAAATTTGACAAAAAATCCAATTCATCATTTGAGATCTAAACATATTAAGAAAAGACATCACTTTATAAGAGATTATGTGAATAATGGGGACATTATAGTAAAATTTGTACCAATAGATAATCAGTTAGCAGATATATTTACTAAACCCTTTGAAAAGATTTGTTTTGAATATATAAAAAATGAGATAGGGGTATGTAATCCTTTTTGTTAGATAATTAAATAAATTTGTAATTTTTTTACAAAAGTGTACATTTTTTAATGATCTTTTTAAATTTAAGTTGTAAAATAATAATTTTTTAAATATATACTAAAATATAATATTAACTTGTAAGATAATTTAAAGATATTTTTTTTTCTCTCTGGAATTGTCTTTTCTTATAATCTCTCACGTGCAACCAGAAGCACGATTATTTTTAGCTATAATCATGCTCATTTAGAGCATGTTCCTTTTTTTTTTTGTGCTCAAGAAAGTTAAAGCACGTTTAGCAGTTGGTTAGTTTCTTCCCATGTTCTTTTTCAACACACGCCCATCTCTTCTCTCTTTAAATTCTTATTTCTTCTGTTTCTATCAGTGATGCAACTTAGGAAGTCTACATGACGTTAAATAAATTTCTCAAAGTCTACAAAGAAGTTAACAAAGATCATCGTGAATCTCATCAATGAACCTTTTGACTCCACTTAAATGCCTCACTGTGACCCAATTGAGGCTACGCCTGAGTCTAATCCAAACCCTAACCTTGACCCTAATTTAAGTCCAAATTAAGCCCTTATCTTAGATCAAGATACGGACAATGTGATACCAAAAAGTAGTAGCTTTGAGTGCATAGCCATGGCTACTGAAGTCTCTAAGGAAGAACAAGAGGAAACCCCTATATAAGAGAAATATAGAAGAGCATCCTAGAAGAGAAAGTCGGTAACAAAGGCTATAAAAAGATTAAATTTTGAGGTTTCTTCCATGAAACCAAAAAAGAAACCTTCTTGTAGTCAAAAGAGAAAGAGATCAAAGGAATCTAATGAAGATCAGAAAGTTATAAAAAAAATTAAGGGTAAACCTATTCAATCAAATTATTTCAATTTTCCATACTTTTCAAAGAATGGTCTATATTATGATAAGATAGTGAATTTTCTAGGATGCAAGAAGTTGTGTGATATTGATGAGATTGTGTGATGAATTACCGACCTCTGGCTCACTTACTCACGTACACCTAAGAGGCCTCCAATACCTCGCTAGAAGAATTCTTTCTTGTCAACCTATTTAGGACGAGAAACCATACATAGCAAAATGGTAGCTAAACTCCTTGAATGCTTTAGGTAAGTATACCCTGCTTTGCTCTGATCCTTATATTGATGCCAACTACTCTCTTGCCAAGAACTCTTTACCAAATGATGAAGGCCTAAGCCATGCACATTAAGTCCTACCCGGATCTTTAGTTGCCGAGAGTTTCCTATGGAGTGCCGAGACATAGGCTATTGTTGGTTGTATACTTCTCCTTCGGCTTACTACTAATACTTACATCATTCCTTACCCATCTCGACAACCTAATGCCACCACGTCATGATCCAACTCAGCTACTGCTTCCAAAGATTCCTTCGTACGAGACCATTGACAAGCCTCTACCTATCTTTTTCACCTGACTCTGTACCATTTTTCCTTTTTGTCATTTGTCCTATTTGCCCTTTTTCGTATGTACTAGGAATTCCCTTTTTATGTATGTCTTTTTGTAATTTTCCTTAATTGTAATGTTATCTTAGGGACTTACTATAAATAGTCCCTTCTCTTTGTAGCCGAAACATCTTACATTCCTTATAGAAATTGAATATTCTTGTTCCTTATGAGATATCCCTCTCCAAGTCCCTTTTATATACTCTTATCCAGTCTTACCGAATAGCTCAAGATTAGTGGTGGGTGAACCTTGGCATTAACTTATACATTATATCAAGTGAAGTGCCAAGTCATATCGTATTCGTAAGTAAGTCATATCCTCCGAGTAGCTTCATATCAACTATTGCATTCAGTTTGCCAAACTTACCATCCTATTATTTTGGATACTTTAAAGGACCCATTTGGTTCTCATCTCTTACGGCAAGCCCTAGTGATAATTGAGATTTTAGGCACATCATATAATCCTTAGCATTGGAGCTTGAGGTTTTGATCGAGAGTTGTGTTGCATAGCTCTTTTTAGTCTATTGTTTGTTATACTCTGTTTTCATTTGGAAGAATAGAGCAAGTTGCAGTTCATTGATTGATTAGTATTTTCTGTGAGTGTAAGAATTTCTTGCGTAAAGAGTTTTTTCTAAAGCTTTATGTGAGAATGTTGAATCCTATCATCTAAGGAGAGATTAACGATGTTGAGAGTGATGCTTATGGTCATAGTTATGTTGCCTAACAAACGCCACATACTATTGATGAGTAGATATAAGACCTTGCTACTATTGTGGCCAATCTGGCTGTCTTGGTATAAAGAGTCTTAGATACTGGGTTGTGAGAGAGAGTTGTCATTGAACAAGTTTAAGAAATGAGAGATAGGTTGAGATGACAAATGAATAGAGGTGTGTAAGTGGGTTTTAGCTTACGGGTTGGCTCATTTAACTTACTTTTAAAACGAGTTTAGGCCAAGGTTTTTTGGCTTGTTTAAAAGCAAGCCAAATGAGCTTGTCTTGTTTAACCAGTTGGCTAAAGTGGGTTAGTTTGAGTCACCCGTTTAATACATTTATACCTTTAACCTGTGGGTTAGCTCGTTTAACTTGCTTTTTAAACAGGTTAGGGCTAAGGTTTTTTAGCTTATTTAAAAGTGAGTCCAATTAGCCCAACCTGTTTAACTTGTAGACCAAAGTGAGTTAGGTCAGGTTGGCCTGTTTAACCAGTTTACACAACTCTACAGATGAATGAGCAGTAAGCTCTAGAACCAATTCTTTTGAACTAAGCACCACCCCATCGTGCCGACAGAGTTATGAGAAGGAGACTCAAGTTAGATGAAGTCAAGGAGTATAGGGAGGAGGAGCAATATGTTGGGATGAATGAACGTGAGCTTAAAGCTTCTAGGGGAGCTAAGTATCTCAAGGTATAGATTCCAAGCTTCAATGAGTCTAGTAGTGCTGATGACTACCTAAACTAGGAAGAGAAGATTGAAAAGATATTTGACTTTTATGACTATGAGGATGCTATTCGTATTAGAATGGCTGCATTAGAGTTTTCTAGATATGTAGTAATGTGGTAGAAAAAGTTGTAGAATGAGCGCTAGAGAGCACGCTGAGTGATTCAGACGTGGAATGAGATGAAGAGAGTCTTGAGAAGTAGGTTCACTCTGAACACTATGAGCAAGATACTTTCTGACGTCTCCAAGACTTGAGATAAGGTAATAGATCATTAGATGACAATGTTTGAGAGTTTTAGTTGCTCATGATTCAATGTAATGTTGATGAGCTTAAGATGCAAACTATAACACAGTTCATTTTTAGGTTAAGAACTGAGATTGGTAACATAGTTGAACTACAAAGTCTTACAACACTAGATGAGATTATCAGGGTGGCACAGAGGGTCAAGAGGCAAAGGTGAAGCTAGACTAGTTGAATAGGATTGCCAAGAAAAAGTAGAATGCTGAGTCGATCAGACTATAGCTGAGCACCAAACAGTTCTGAGGTAGACTGCAGTAGACAAGTGTTGAGTTAACTTGAAGAGGGCCAAGGTAAGGGTAAGGCTGAGGAACCTAAGGTCCAAAGAGACTAAGGGTAAAGCTCAGGAAGGAAGACTCAAGAGATCAAATGCTTTAAATGTCTTGGTTATGGACATGTAGCTAGTCAATGTCTGAACCGATGTATTATGACAATTAAGGGAGATAAGCCTTAATTCGACGTAGAGAGTGCTAGTGAGGGAGAGGAGGAAGTAGAGGTTAGCCTAATGTTAGTGGAGTTTCAAGAAGACCCCGATGCCCTTACCCCTCTTGAAACAGGAGCCTAATACTATTTTATTGTGCATCAATCTCTTAGTACTTTTGCAGTTAAGGAAAATGAATAGAAGGAGAGTTTGTTCCACATGAACTGTTGAGTGAATGGCAAGCTATGCACCTTGATCATTGATGTAGGAAGCTACACCAATGTTATAGCATAAGGAGTAGTGAAGGCTATGAAGTTGCCAACCGTTCTACACCTTAAGCCGTATAAGATTCACTAGCTAAATGAGAAAGGAGGTTTACCCATTACCGAGTAGGTTAAAGTACCGATTGCATTGGCAATAGGTACAAGGACAAAGTGTTCTGTAATGTCTTACCCATGTACGCTTTGCACATCTTACTCAACCGACCCTAGCTGTTTGACTTGAGGGTATTATAGAATGGGTATAAGAACACTTACATGTTCCAAAAACATGGAAAGAGAGCTGTTTTTACTCCTATGAGCCTTAAGGAAGTATGAGAGTCTCATGAGAAGATTACCTGATCTATGTAGTAGAAATCCTTAGTAATTTCTCACGCTCAATTTTATCGAGAAACTAAAGAGGAAGTGTGTGTACTCCTTTTAGTAAAAAACTACTGGAGTTAAGAGAAGTTGAGAGCTTACTTGCTTAGGTCCAAACATTACTACAAGAGTATGCAGACCTATTCCTTGTCGAGATGTTGAAAGTTTTACCACCCTTAAGAGGCATTGGACATTGCATTGATCTCCAGCTTGGAGCTACCCTATCGAAACAACCTACCTATCAGCTTAATCTCGAGTAGGCAATAAAGCTGAAGAAATAGGTAGATAGGTTGGTGGATCGTAGATATGCTTGTGAGAGCATGAGCCCTTGTGCCGCACTAATTGTACTTGTGCCGAAGAAGGATGGGTCGTAGAGAATATACATTGATAATCAAGCCATCAATAAGATTACTATTAAATACCAATACCTGATCCCACAACTTGATGACATACTTGATGAGTTACATAGTGCTCACATCTTTTCAAAGATTGATCTACAAAGTGGCTACTACCAAATACGAATGAGACCTGGAGATGAATGAAAGATAGCCTTCAAGATAAGGGATGGTCTATTCAAATTGATGGTGATGCCATTTGGTTCGACAAATGTATCGAGTACTTTTATGTGACTCATGCATCATGTACTAAGGGCACTTATTGGAAAATGTATTGTAGTTTATTTCGATGACATTTTGGTCTATAGTGCCTACTTGATTGCCCATGTTGAGAATTTAAGATCGGTATTCGACATTTTCTATACTAAGAGATTATTCGACAATTTGAAGAAATGTGTATTCTACCAAAGTGAGGTTGTATTCCTTGAGTATATTGTTTCAAAGTTGATGATGAGAAAGTCAGAGCTATTCTTGAGTAGCCCACGCTGACTAATGTTATCGAAGTGAGGAGCTTCTATGGTCTTGCTTCATTCTATCGAAGATTTATTCATAACTTTAGTTCTATAACAGCGTTATTAACCAAGTTGACCAGGAAGAACTTTGAGTTTAAGTGGTTAAAGAAAGCTTAGAAGGGTTTTGAAGATGTAAAGTCTAAATTGACGTTTACCCCAGTACTCACCTTACCTGATTTTGAGAAAGTTTTTGAGGTTGAATGTGATGAGTTTGGAGTCAGCATTGGTGCTGTCCTTATGTAGGAATGCTGATCCATTGCTTACTTCAGCGAGAAACTCAAAGGAGTTGCCCTAAATTACTTAGCCTATGATAAGGAGTTTTATGTTCTTGTCCGATCACTATAGAATTGGTAACATTACTTATTGCCAAGAGAATTCATCATGTACTCAAATCATGAATCTCTCAAACGCCTCCAAAGACAACAAAAACTTTCTTGACATCATGCTAGATGGGTTAAGTTCTTAGAGACTTTTTGCTACTTCATCAGATATAAGAAGGGGAGCACAAACATCGTAGTTGATGATCTTTCTTGTTGTCATACCCTCATTATGACCATACAGGCCAAGGTACTAAGGTTTGGTACCCTACTCAATCAATATGGGCAAGACTCTTATTTTGGGCCCATAGTGGCCAAATGCAACATTAGAGGAGCTGTTGATGGATTCTATTTAAGCCAAGGGTTCTTGATGAAGGGGAAGTAAATTTGTGTGTTGAGTGGTTTGGCTAGAGAGCTAATCGTCCGAGAAGCTCATGTTAGAGGCTTAGTTGGCCATTTTGGAGAAAAGAGGATAGTTGAAATATTGAAAGAACATTTCCACTAGCCTAGGACAATGAAGGATGTATGACGAGTTCTTAAGAGGTACGACGTGTGTAAACATGTAAAAGAAAGGAGAGTCATACGGAGAGTACACACCCTTGCCTATACTCGAGCGATTGTAGATTGACCTAAGCATGGATTTCATGTTCAGCCTTCCCCGAACACCAAGAAGACATGACTCAATTATGGTGGTGGTTGATCGGTTCAGCAAGATGAGCCACTTCATTCTCTACCACAAACCTAATGATATTTTATTTGTCGCTAACCTCTTTTTGCAGAAAATTGTGTAACTGCATAGAGTGCCGAGAAGTAATGTGTCCACTTATGACTCAAAGTTCGTGAGCTTCTTTTGGAGGACCTTATGGAAGAAACTCGACATTAAGCTCATGGTTAGTACTTCTTGCTACCCTTAGATAGATGGCCAGACCAAAGTTGTAAACAGGACAGTCGGCAACCTCTTGTGAGCGATTATAGGGAAGAATTTACATAATTGGGATCTATGCTTAACTCGTCATTGAGTTTGCTTACAACCGTTTAGCTTACAGCTCGATAGGAAGGTCATCGTTTGAGGTTGTTTATAGACTTAAGTTGAGTTTACCTTTAGATCTAATTATTAGCCAGATCACTCAAGAGGAGAGCTAATTTGGCTTATAGCGTGTTGAAGAGTTCTACAGGTTGCATCAAAAGGTTACCAAACATCTAGCTAAGACTGTGACTCGAGAAAAGCAGTAGGGAAGCCGAAGAAGGAGGTGAGTCATTTTTACTCTTGGACATCTTGTTTGGATCTGCCTAAATAAAGAATGTTTCCCTGGAAAGAGGACGAATAGACTATCCCCTAAGAACTCTTTGCCAAATGATGAGGGCCCGAGCCTTGCACACTAAGTCTTGTTTAGACCTTCAGTTGCCGAAAGCTTCTTGTCGAGTGTTGAGACATAAGCTATTGTTGGCCAAGTACTTCTCTTTTGACCTATTACTAATACTTATGGCATTCCTTAGCCATCTCGGTAACCTAATGCCTCCACGTCATGATCAAGCTTAGCTACTGTACCTAAAGATTCCTTAGTATGGGACTATTGATGGGTTGCCACTTGTTCTTTTCACCTAACTCTATACTATTTTCCCTTTTTATCATTTGCCCTATTTACCCTTTTTCGTATGTACTAAGAACCCCCTTTTATGTATGCCTTTTTTGCAATTTTCCTTAATTGTAATGTTACCTTAAGGATTTACTATAAATAGTCTCTTCTGTTTGTAGTAGAAACATCTTACATTTCTTATAGAAATTGAATATTCTTGGTCCTTGCAAGATATCCCTCTCTAAGTCCCTTTTATACACTCCTATCCAGTCTTGCTAAGTAATTCGAAATTAGTGGTGGGTAGACTTTGGCATTAATTTGTACGTTATATCAAGTGAAGTGCTAAGTCGAGTTGTGTTCATAAGTAAGTCATATCCTCCAAGTAGCTTCACATCAACTACTGCATTCAGTTTGTCGACCTTACCATCCTATTTTCTTCAATACTTTGAAGGAACCATTTGGTTCTCATCTCTTACAGTAATCCTTAGTGATAATTGAGCTCCTAGGCACATTATTGTGAATGGAGAAATCATATTAAAGTTTTGTAAAAATGTGAATTTTAGTAGAAAGAATGAGGTGAAGTAAGAAATTAGGGGTAAGAAGTTGAGATAACAAGAAATGACTTGATTAAATGTTTTAGTTTAGAGGATGTGAAAGATGATGTAGAGTTAGTCAAATTTTCCAAAAGGGAATTGTTTTATATGTTAGATGATGGGTTTGATGTGAGTAATGAGAGAAATGTATTCATGTTTGATTTTGAGTTGATAGTAAGATTGTTACATAAGTTGATAGTGAATTGTATGCTGCACAAGAAGGGCAGTACCACAAACGTGTCAGTAGAAAATGCCTTAATCATGTTGTGTATTAAATTAAAGAAAGATTTAGGCAATCCTAGATAGATTTTGAGGCATATGAAAAGAAATCAGGATAGTAAACCCTATGGAGCATTTCTTATTAAGTTGCTCAAATTTAAGGGCATAAACATACCAAAAATGCCAATTCCAAGCAAGAAGATTGGTGAGCTCATTTTTAAGCACATGAGAATATTTATCAAGAACAAGCTTTGGTTTACTAAAGATATGGCTCATTGCATTCATCCCAACAATAGGACTAGGACTATAGATTTTACTATATATGGAGTTAAGGGGAAGACAAAAGATAGAGGAACTAGATTTGATGACTTTGATCTCTCAGAAAGTGAGTTAGAAACTTTGGAAGAGGATCTAAAAGGAAAGGGTAAGAAATTTGCAAAGCTTGAGAAGAAACAAAAGAAGAATTACATGCCAATGATAGGGGGAGACCTCTAAATTAGAAAAAGAAAGGCTAGATTAGGATCAGGAACTGAGTTAGAAAGTGACTCAAAACATACAGAGGTTAACCAAGGCCAAACATCTACTAATTCTCTAGGTATGAATAAGCCGGATCTAGAGAAGCTTATTACTAAGATTGTAGAGGAAAGGCTTGGTGGAAAAAAGCCTCCAAAAAAGCCTCGTTTTGAACCCATGGAAAAAGATCCACTTCTTAATACTTAACCTTCACCTCAAAAGTCAGCAACTCTTATCCAACCTTCATTACCAGCTCCCATTCAACCAACTCTTGAATTTGATCCAATTCCTATTGAATAGCCGATTCCAGAAGAGCATCCTATTGTTCTTAAGCCTACATTTGAAAGAACTCAAGCATTTCTCTTACAGTGTTACCATATGTACCAAGACCTTCCATACCCTCCTTCAATCTCGGAACACCACTTCTTACCAACCCTATTCTCTTGTCAACAACACCTCAAGGAAGTCTTACTAAGAAGTACAAAAGAACCAAGACTGTAGCTCATAAAACAACAAAACCAAAGAAGAAGAAGCGATCAATCAAGTTGTTTTTTTTTAAAAAAAAATCTTGATTTCCAGTTGTAAACTCCATAAATCAAGCCTTTTGAGTATAAAATCAAACTCATATACTAAAAATGATTTCCTAATGTCAATGGAGCTAGTAAAACTTAAAACCGATTAAAATTTCAACTCAAAACCTAAAGCGAATATGAAAAAAAAACCCCGTAAATTACTAATTGAACCTCTAATTGCATACGAAGACCTTAAAACCTTACTATATGTAATTGTAAAAGTTTGACCCCAAACTTGATAAAAAACTTAATCGTGTTGGAAAATCCTATATTTAATTTGTACACATATATGAGAAATTAGACCTAAATCTCATAAAAACCCTAATTGTTTATATATCCTTAGTATTATACTAAATTATTGGTAAAAGATCAAAGATAACTTTCAATCATTCATAAAAATATATAATACTAAAGTAATCCATTAGAAACTAGGATATTGCATTATAGATCACATCCATCTTCTAATTATATAACTATATTAGTATTATATAGAGTTAAGTGATTAATGATATTTATATTACATATAGTAGGTATTAGTACTCTAAATGACACTTTTTATGATAATTACACTAAGTAACATACTAAATGATGTATATAGGATATAAATACCTAGAGGAAGATCTCATTAACTAATTTTACTAGTTATTTCAATCAACTCCACATTTCCTTTCTTATCCTTAATCTTTCTTCCAATTATCCTCAATTATCCCATTATGTGCATTCAAATTACATATAATTTTAAGAGAGTTGACTAAGTCAACATTTGACCAAGTCAACGATTGACTAAGTCAACATGTTGATAAAGTCAACAAAATGTCATTGTTATCTAGAATTTTCTCCCATCTTCTTTAACTTTATATACATTTACACATGTAATCTTGTCCTAATTCTGCCCCTTCTTGCCGTCCATCTTTCTACACATTTAGACCCCACTTGTTTTCATTTTTAAAATACAATTGAAGACATAAAAACACTCTTTTCTCCTTCACTTCCAAACCGTAAACTTCCCTTCCCTTTTTCACCTTCAACCTTTTCATAATTTCAACACACAACTTCAACTACTGCCATAAACTACATACCATATATACTTGTCTTCCTTTTCATATTATAAAGTAGAAAAAGGTATTTTTTTATATGAATTCTTATCTTAATTAGTGATTAGTTGTATAAGTTAGGATAGGGTAAAAGTTTTGTGTATTATGTACTTATGTGTTGTTGAAGGTAGAAAGCTCTATACTTAAGCTTAAGAGTGTATAAATACTTAGGGATACATATAGAAATACATATGTACATACAATAAGCGAGTTCATGTGAAGTGCATGTGTAAGGGTTTTAGTAAAATATTTAGTTCAAGTGTAGGAAATCCTTAGATAAGTAGAGAAGGAGCATGTATACATATGTTTAAGTATGTGTATATAAGAATACATTTGATGTACACATATATAGATACTTTTATACATAAGTATCTTTTATGTATATAACTAAAAAGAAGGAATATACTAACTGTACATACTTATACCTTACTAAATAAGCCCATAAAGTACAAAAATATGGATTTTGTGAAGATTTCTTAAGGGAATATACAAGGCATACGAAAATATGTATGTAACCATATGTATATATGGGTATATGTACGGGTATAAATACAGTATATGTATAAGTATACAAGTATACATACTAGTAACATAACCTATGTGTATAATACATAAGAGTATAAGTATGAAGTATGGACATATGTAATGGATGATACAAGCGGTGACATAAACCTATAAAATAGTAAAATATAAGATAACATATATATATATATATATGTATACATATACATATAGGCTGAAACTTCTCTAAGCCTTAATATACATCTCAAATTGAATTAGACATAATTAAGCACATAAATTAGTAATCACAATGTAAAATCATCAAGTGTAAGAATCTAATGGCTAATTAGACCATTAAATACTAAAATAAGATATAAAACTAGACAACAAGAATATTTAAGCTTCAATAGTTAAAATTTCAATAAATCTAATCCATATCATAAAACATGGGTATTAACGTTCAAAACGAACATCACCATATGAACATACATTCGAAAACAATGAAAAATGACTATAAACTTGTAAATATCAAAGATAGAATGAAAAAGTCATTTACGATTAGCGATAAAGATTGATCTGATATAAAAACTAATAGTAACTTGAGTAGAATTTGGTAGATCGATGTCTAGAACCATTAATTAATTCAATTACTTATTATTATCTTTATCTCGTAATGATTAGGTGATCTCGACGAGGGTTTAGATCTTTTGACTAGTTATTATGAAAAGCATGAGAAACGTCAAAGCCGGGTGAGTACTCCCGATGACTCTATATTTATTTGTGCTTATAGTTAGTGCACTTAAATTGAATATTAATAACTTGATGCATGGGGTTTCGGGATATGCATGTACTTAATATTGATTGATTACTATGAGAAATATTGTTAAGTACGATAATTAATGATTTGATTATATGATTGATTGTTACATGATTTGGATGGTTTGCTGATATTAATTGATTGCCTCATAATTTGACTTAATTATATTTGGCTTATCTTAAATTAAAAGGGTCATGCATTATCCATGCATTGCATTACTTATTCTAGCCGTTACCTTACGTGGAGATAAAGAGAGGCCTTGTAGGGGTTGTTTATATATATATATATTAAAGTGTTTCTATACGGTGCACTCGTACAACATGACTTTATTCGAACTTACGGGCTTATTAGCTAATGGAGACATCAACCATATGATTAAGGGTCGAGTCTAGAGACCTCCGCTGTAGGGTATGAGTGTGGACTGCCGGGGCTACCTCACCACTAGGTTTGGGATTTTGTATATTACTAGACTTCTTAAAAATGGAAATATATTTTGTGAAATATGAAATTCAAATTATGGTTAAAAACCTAGGTGTTAGAGCTCGGTTGTGATTAGTGCTGATGTATCTCCAATCCTTATCTTAGAGGGTGTTAAAGTTTGATGTTATATGTAGTATTAGTCAACTGCATATATTATTTGGCATACTACGTATGCATGCATTTATAAGATTGTAATAATTTGTTTGATAACTTGTTTGCTAGTATAATATGAGGGATAACTCACTAAGCTCTTATAGCTTACTCCCCAATAGTTTTTTTTTTGCAGGATGATAGATAATCGGATATAGATTAAGAGCCAAGCGTTGAGTACAAGTACTAAGACATTTTAGAGGTTAGAATTTGAGAGAAGTTGTTTAGTTCATGAGAAGCTTTAAATGTAAATACCACTTATATATTTAGATTTAGCAACTTCAATAAGATTGAATTTTAAGTTTATACTATTTGATCTTATCTTTTGGTAGGGGATACCGATTCTCTGCGGTTCTAAGGAACTATAGGATATTGGACATCTATAGCGATTTATATTTATATTTTACAATAAATTAATTACTTAAAAATCAATCATCTTAGTGATTTATTATTTAAAGTCTTGTAATCTCTGACTTACAATCTCTAACTTGCAAGGCAGTTTCCATATCATAGGTACACACGTAACATATAAATTTTAAGGTAATTCTACTAGCCCCCCTGTAGGGTCCTGACACCAGTAGTGTTAGTGACTTGTTTTGTCAAGTTAAGTCTATCTTTTTTCTGATTATGTTAGTCAGCTTATCTACTTTTGGTTTCTTAGGTTTGTTTTCTGTTAATTGCTCTCATGTCAGTCAAAGTGTCATGTTATGAACTTTTGTCAATCTTGATTATGGGATTTCTTATTTTCTCTTTATCCTATTCATATAAATTTTCTATTCTATATGTCTTATATTCAGGGAGAGAAATTATATCTTCAAGATGATAACAAAAAAGGGGGAGTAGTAAGACATAAAAATATTAAAGTCAAAAATTTTCAAATCAAACAATCAAACATTAAAATTTGGAAATTCTATAGCTACTCATCTGATATGAGTTCTTTGATATAACCAGTGATTTATGATTATGATTTGTTTGATGGTATGTGTTGAATGTTTTTCTTTTCAATGGTGTTTTGTTATTGTTAAAAAGAAGAGAATGTTGGGTTCACTCTTAATATGTTTTGATGATAATGAAAAGGTGAGAATGCACTTAACAAGTATAGTGAGTATCTAAGACATCTTAAAGGCAAGACAGGTGAAAAAGGAAAATGAGATTGAAAATTGCATGTCAAAATGTATGTCAAAACATTAGTTAGAATGTATATCAGCAAAAGTAAAGTATTATGTTAACGATGTATAGATTCGAGATCAAAAGTTGTCCTTAAGATATTTATTGAATAATCTAAACAAATTAAGTTAGACAAATATGTAGAAGGCCTAGTGTTGAGCCCTATTTTAATTCTCTTAATTTAACATATATTAAGCCTAACCTGTTTAATACAGATTATTTGATATTAAATTAAGGAAAAAAAAAATTTTTCAACTGGTAAAAAAAAATAAATTAGGGTTTTCGAGTGTGAAAACCTTAATTTGCGAATATTCTAAAATAAATTAATTTCTAAAAAGTTGAACCAGAAAACTCGGTTCGAAAGCTAACATATTAAGACTAAGTCACCATGTGAAAATTAAAGAAAAAAATTGATAGGCTTTATTTTGTAATTTTCTAAAAATATTAAAAATATACCTAAATTCACAAAATGTAACTAAAAATGAATTATTATTATTTTTTATTACGTATTATATAAGAAAAAAGGGAAATTTTTTTTTAAAATTTTTAGACAATTGCCCCAAAGGTACTTACATATCCGTTAGTTAAGATCAAACCAACCGTAGTTCTTTCTTTATAAAATTTTTAATGGGTGGGTTATTTTTATTTCAAAAACTAAGCTAAGTTTACATTTTTTATCAATTTATTATTTTAAGAAAAAAAAAACCTAAGAAATCTAATTTTTTCGAATTAAATAAATAAAAAAGCCCTAACTAACTAAATCTTTTTCTGAAAAAACTCAATTTAAGATTTTTTTATTTTTCAAAACCACTATATGTCAAAATATATATTTTTATTAAAAAGGACATGATTTTTCAAAAAATAAAATTAATTCAATTAAATTTTATTAGAAAATAAAAAATTTGCAATAAGAATAAATAAGAAAGAAACTAGCACTTAATCACAAAAATAGTTAATAAGAAAATGAAAAAAAAAACATAACTAATAAAGTAAATTAATAAAAATTGACAAAATAAATAAAAAAAAATTTTACCTAGTCTTATATTGTATCGGTATTGGTCGGCGATAGGCGATGCGAACGAGGATCTAGGTGAGCAATGCGATCACTAGGCGAGCGAGGGGCAAGTGCGGGCAATCACTAAGCGAGAATTTGGGCGATGAGGCCGAGCGAGGCTGAGTGGGGGGCAAGTGTGGGCGATCACTAGGTGACACGAGTGAGATTGGGCATACACGTATGAGGATCTAGGCGATGTAGTGAGGGCTTGGCGATACGACGATGGATTAGGCAATATAGGCGCCAACTCGAGCGATGCTTGGCAAGAGATTGGGTGACGTGTAGGGCGACTAGGTGGTGGAGTGTGGTGGTGTTGTAGTGGTTGTACAGTGGTGGTGTGTGGTAGTAGCTGTAGTGGTATGTGGTGGTGGCGTGTAGTAATGTGCAGTGGTGGTGCATGGTATTTAGGTAGTGTTTTTGAAGGAGTGTGATTAAAAAAAAAAACCTTCCTCAACTTCCCAGTTAATGTGCTATTTATAAACTCAAAATCAAATCTTTTGTATTGAAGATACAGAAGATATGATTGTCATTTGTCAAGGATTTATCCTAACTTTTAGAAACCTAATTTATTTTGGGCCCCATTTTTTATTTTTATTTTTTCCAAGGCCCGATATGATCCAATTAAATATTGCCTGATAATTTAATAAATCTTGATTTGAGCCCCTAAATTAAATGAATTTTTACTCTATATTAGTCTAGCTTAAAATTAATTAAGCCTATACCGTTACTTGATCTAACAATTCAACTCAATTTAACTTGGCACGACTCAACTCATGACTCGACTCATGACTCAACTTGCTATGACCTAACTTGATTTTCTTTTTCTTTTTTTGTTTATCTATTAACCTGGCTAATTAATCAAAAATAAAAAAATTGGCAATGATGAGGTGTCTACAGCTGTCCCTCTTTGGAGTGAAGTTCGATTAGAACTTTACTACAAAGACAAAAGAGATACCTATTTTTGGTAGACCCAACTTAGATAATCTGAAGAGGATAGATCTCTTCAAGATTTCTCTTTATTTTAGTGGATAATCCAAAGAGGATAGATCTCTTTGAGACTCATTTTGGTTTAATCCGAAGATGATAGATCTCTTCGAGATTCGTTTTGACTTGTAATCTGTAAAGGATAGCTCTCTTCAAAAACTAATTTCATTTTCGTGACCCGAAGAGGATAGATCTCTTTGAGATTTGTTTTGACTTTAATGAATAATCTAAAGAGGATAGACCTCTTTAAGATTCGTTCTAGTTAATCCAAAGAAGATAAATCTCTTCTAGATTCATTTTGGTTAATCTAAAGAGGATAGATCTCTTCGAGATTTATTTTGGTTGATCCAAAGAGGATAGATCTCTTCATGATTCAACTTGGTTAATCGGAAGAGGATAAATCTCTTCAAAATTGGCTTTAGCTTTTTCAAAGAGGATAGATCTCTTCAAGATTGGTTTTGGCTAATCCGAAGAGGATAAATCCTTTCAAGATTCATTTTTTATTGATCTGAAGAGGATAGATCTCTTCTTCGTGATTCGTTTTGATTGATCCGAAGAGGATAGATCTCTTCAAGATTCCTTTTAGTTGATCCAAAGAGGATAAATCTCTCTGAGATTCGTTTTGGTTGATCCGAAAAGGATAGATCTCGTCAATATTCATTTTGGCTAATCCAAAGAGGATAGATCTCTTTGAAATTCGTTTTGGTTAATCCGAAGAGGATAGATCTCTTCAAGATTGGTTTCAAAAACTAGTTTAATTCTTCTAAATATCTCTTTCCAAAGACTTTAAAGATTATTTTTTCTAAGATTGAAGAATTTCTTAGATAGCAACTAATTGGCATGTTTACATCGACTCTTGATATTCACTCATTCAATCAGCAAAATTTCACCAAAGGACTATGATTGTTTCTTCTTTCTTTTCTCCTCTTTTCTTCTTTTTCTTTTTCTTTTTTCTCTTTCTTTGAAATCTCCCAAACTTTTGAGTCTTGTAATTGGACTATGCTCATGCCTTCAATTTGCTTTCCTCAACACCAAATTTCAGTTTCTACTCTTCATGACTTTTGAACAATAAATCTCTTTTCAAAAGAAACAAGATTAAATTATTAAGAACATTCAATTTCAATTTTTTCTAGTGATTCATTGGTAAGGGTTTGGTGTTTAAGTGTATGAGGCTAAAAAAACATGGTACTTAAGGTTTTATTGGTGAATTGTTTGTTGGTCAATGACCATCCGAATTCGAAAACATTCATGGATATTAACCTTACTTGTAAACGATGAAAGATTAACCACAAACTATTCAAGAAAAACTGAAATCTTTATTGAACTTAGTTTTCATGGATAATACAACTTGATTGTGTTTGAATTCACTGGTCCCTTAAATTCTAGGCCATCCATCTCTGTCAACACTAATGTACCTCCTGATAATACCTTTTTCACCATATAAAGGCCTTCATAATTCAGAGTAAACTTCCCCCTAGGATCTTTTGCATTTGGCAATATTTTCTTTAGCACCAAGTCTCCTTCTTTGAAGTGTCTTGGGCATACTTTCTAGTTAAAAGATCGAATCATCCGCTATTGGTAGCACTAACCATGACATATTGCTACAAGCCTCCTTTCATTTAGGATATTCAAATGTTCCATCTGCTTCTTCACCCACTCTGCTTCATCGAGCTGAGTTTTTGCTAATACTCGGAATGAAGGTATTTCTACTTCCACTAGTAGTACTGCTTCAGTTCCATACACTAATGAATATGGTGTTGTACCAGTTGAGGTTTTAACTGAGGTTTTATAAGCCATGAAGGCAAAAGGAAGCATCTCATACCAATCTTTATAAGTGATTGCCATCTTCTCAATGATCCTTTTGATGTTCTTATTAGCAGCTTCAACTGCTCCATTCATCTAAGGTTGATAGGGAGTTGAGTTTCTATGATTGATCTTAAATTGGTGGTATATTTCATCCATCAACTTATTATTCAAATTCATCCTATTGTCTATAATAATAGACTCAGGTACACCGTATCTCGCAATAATATCTCTTTTTAGGAATTTGACCATTACTCCTTTGGTTACCGTGGCATATGACACTGCTTTTACCCACTTAGTAAAATAATCAATCGCGACTAAAATGAATTTGTACCCATTTGAAGCTATTGGCAAAATTAGACCGATCATGTCAATTCCCCACATTGAGAAAGGCCAAGGAGTCGATAACACATGCAATTCTTAAGGAGGAGTATTGATTTTGTTAGCGTACACCTGGCATAGGTGATAGTACCTCACGTGCTTGATACAATCTAATTTCATCGTCATCTAAAAATACCCCATTCTCATGATCTTTCTAACTAACATATACCCATTCATGTAAAGACCACAAACTCCTTCATGTACTTCTTTCATTAATTTCTTAGCTTCTTCTTCATCTATACACCTTAGCAGTATTGCATCTAGTGACCTCCTATATAATGTAGCTCCACTTAATAGGAAGTGAGTAGCCAACCTTTTTAAAGTTTTTTTATCTTTTCGATCAATATCTTTAGGAAACTCCCTCATTTGAAGTAACCTTTTGATATCATGATACCAAGGTTCTTTTATTCCCTTCTCTTCAACTGTAAGGCAAAAAGCCGATTTTTCTTCCACTTCAATCTTCAGGGGCTGAATTTCTATCCCATCAATGATCTTCGCCATTGATGCTAATGTAGCCAATGCGTCAGCAAACTGATTTTAGATTCTTGGGATGTAGATGAATGAAATCTTTTGGAATTTTTCAATTAGCTTTCTTAAATGTTCATGATAAGGTATCAATTTCTCATCCTTCATCTTATATTCTCTTAAGATCTGGAGAATTATAAGAGAAGAATCTTTGTATACTTCCAGCCTTTATATTCCCATATCTAGCGCCATTTTAAGCCCCAAAATGTAGGCCTCATATTCTGCTATTTTGTTGGTATATGGAAATGTTAATCTTGTTACCATAGGGAAATGGTTATCCTCAAGTGATACCAATACTGCTTCTATTCCACATCTAAACATGTTGGTTACTCTATTAAAAGATATTTTCCACCTCAATTTTTCATTGGTCAATTCATTTGCCATCATTACATTTTCATCGGGAAATTATGCTTCTAAACCATCGTCTTCATCTTTTAATGGGTATTTTGCCGATTGATCAGCTACTACTTGTCCTTTTACTGTACTTTGACTTACATACTTGATGTCAAATTCAAAGAGTAGCATCTGCCACTTCGATATTCTTCTAATCAACACTAGCTTTTCTGTTAAATAGCTTAAAGGGTCATGTTTTGTCAATAACTTTATTGAATAATAGAAAGTGTATTGCTTGAGCTTATGCATCACCTATACTAAGGCACAACACGTTCTTTCCACTTCTGAGTATTTTTGCTTGCCTTTTATGAATTTCTTGCTCAAATAGTATATAGGATGCTCTTTTCAACCTGTTTTATCTTTCTACCCTAGCATGCATCCCATAAACTTAAGAAGAATCGTTAAGTAAAGAATTAAGGGTTGTCCTAGTATAGGAGTGACCAGTACGGGAGGATTCATGAGATACTCTTTGATTTCAACAAATGCACACTCATACTCTTCATCCCATTCGATGGCCGCATTTTTCCTTAAAAGTTTAAATAACAGCTTGCATTTATCAGTTAATTGCAATACAAACTGAGTGATGTAATTTAACCTTCTCAATAGTCCTTGAACTTCTTTTATAGTCTTAGGTGCTGGCATGTTTATGATTGCCTTGACTTTCTCTAGGTCTACTTTAATTCCTTTTCTACTGACTACAAAACCCAATAATTTGCTTGAAGTTACTCCAAAGGTGCACTTTTTAGGATTTAACTTCAGTTGAAACTTCCTCAATCATTCAAATAGTTTACACAAAATATCTACATGACATTCATCCTCCTTGGATTTAGTGATCATATCATCTACATAAATTTCGATCTCTTGATGCATCATGTCTTGAAACAAGGCAACCATAGCATGTTGATAAGTTGCCCCAATGTTCTTCAACCCAAAAGGCATTATACAATAACAAAATGTTCCCCAAGTGGCAATGAAATTTGTTTTGATTTTATCTTCTTCTACCATTTTAATTTGATTATACCTTGAGAAACCATCCATAAACAAGAAAAGATGGTTCCTAGCTGTGTTATCCACTAATACGTCAATATGTGGCAAAGGAAAGTTATCCTTTGGTGTTGCCTGGTTCAAATCTTAAAAATCTACACAAACCCTAACTTTCCCATTTTTCTTCAACACTGACACCATATTGGCCACCCATTCGGGGTAATGCTACATGTTTATGAACCCAACTTCTAACAACTTCTTCACTTCTTCTTTCATTTTGAGGAGTATGTTTAGCTTAAATTGTCTAAGCTTTTGTCTTTTTGGTTTAATTTCTTCCTTGGTTGGCAATTTATGAACCATAATAGATGAATCTAAACCTGGCATATCATCATAAAACTAAACAAATATGTCCAAGTATTTTGATAGCAATCATGGCAACTCCTGTTTTTTATTATCCGTTAAATTATCGCCAATTTTCAAGTTTCGTGGATTCTCTTTTGTCCCTAAATTGATCACAACCATCGGTTCGTCGTTAATTGCTCTACCTTATTCATGTCAACACCAACTCTCCTGAATTTTGTTTGGAGTCTCAATATCATCTTCGACGTTTGACCCAGCAAAGCCGAAGGTGATATTGGTACTTTCATCGCTTACATGCGTGAGATATCCATTACGTTCATCATTTTTATTGGATCTAAAGAGTAAAGGAAAAAAGAAAAGAAAAGGATAATGAATAAATAATGAAGAAGAATTGATAGAAAGAAAGGAATGAATTTTATTGAATGAATAAATTCAAATTGTATGAAAGGAAATGTCTAACTAATCAAACTAATTAACGAAATCAAATGTTTCTAATTAATCTAATTTTACATTTCTAAAGAGACCTATTAATGGTAACGGAAAACCAATTGCATAAGGAAACTAGTACGCCAATATCTTCCTTCTCGTTTAGACCAATGCTGCATTGCTGAGTCAAGGCCATAGATAGACTAGCTACTTTAGGTCCTTGAACACCAACTGGTATTGGGAACATCTAGCAGATGTTTGGAAAGTCCATGTGAGCATGGTACAACTGATCTCTCTCTTGCTTCTAGTTTTAGCCTTCATTTCTTGAATCTCCTCTTTAGTGGGCTCATATCGAAGCCCAAACGTTCTAATTTGCTGCTTAGGCTATTTCAAATGACCCCATGCCCCCTGTCTTTCTTCTTTAATCACACTAACTTCATCGAAAATATACAACCCTGACTCTTCCAATTCTTCATCTCCGATGTAAGGAATAATCATCTCTTTGTAAATCTCGTAGTCTTGCTTCCCAAGAATAGTAACCAACTACCCGTTAGTTATGAATTTCTCTTTCTGATGTAAATTGGATGGAATTGCCCTTGTTGAATGAATCCATGGTCTTTCTAACAGAAGGTTAAAAGTTTGCGGTATATCCATAACTTGAAAGGGAATAGCGAACATTTGTAGGCCGATCTCAACTTGCAACCTAATTTCTCTAATTATCTCCCTTTTTGATCTACCAAAAACTCTTATTAAAATTGAGCTAGGCTTTAAATCAGTTACATTGACTTCGAGTAAATTTAGTGTTGCCAAAGGACATACATTCGGTGATGACCCATTATCTATTAGAACTCAAGCAACCACTTTCCTTGCATACTTAACCACTATGAAGTAGGGCTTCGTATGCTAGTCTCCTTCTTTACTTAGCTCATCTAGCGAGAATGAAATCTAATTGTAAACTCCTAATTTTTGCCCTCTTTTATTTTTCAAATTAGGTTATAGGGTCTTAAATTAGAAAAATTAAAAAAAAACCTAAAAAAAATGAAGAAATTTAGAAAAAATAGGAATTCTAGGAAAATATTAAAAAATAGGAAAATAGGAAAAAGTACAAAAAAATGAGAAATTTAGAAAAAATAAAAAAATAAAAAATTTGAAAAGTCATAAAATAAAATAGGGTATTTAGAAAATAATAAATTTTTAGGTTGTTTAAATAGAATATAATTTTAATTTCAATAGTTTTGAATAAAAGATTATTAGGTATAGGCTTAGATTTGAATCTAGCTCATGCTAACTTGGTCCATACGTGCAATTAATTATACATATGAATAAGGAAAAACCAATAGCTCAGCTGGATAAGCATCTAGACTTGATATTACATATGACTTTGAGATCTTGGGTTTAATCCATGGAAGGTATAAAATGTATCTTTTATTTTTTTTTTCTCACTTTATTGCTATGTCATCGCCATGTCATTTGTCAACTCACTTCTAAGTATGGTAAACATATTTCGACACACTCTGACACATTCATACATGCGCAACTATGTATTTGGCACCACATATTGTCCAGGTTCGTCCAATCCAAAATTGGAAGAAAATCATATTGTATTTAACTTTTTCCATCCTTAACACGACCATGACACTTATAAACTTATAAATAGGGGTCTACTCTTCATTTTCAAAACACAATGAAAACTTCGAAACACTTTAGATAAAACAAAAATCGAAGTTGCCTCTCTTTAGCATGGTTCCTCTCTCTCTAGGATAGCATTCCTTACGGTGTTTTTATGAAAACCACTATCATCAAATTTCTCGAGCTGATC
The DNA here is from genome assembly GCA_024138015.1 of Lumnitzera littorea. Lineage (NCBI taxonomy): Eukaryota > Viridiplantae > Streptophyta > Magnoliopsida > Myrtales > Combretaceae > Lumnitzera > Lumnitzera littorea. Next base: position 85,827,419 of record JAMXBB010000008.1, on the reverse strand, counting down.
CAAGCCGAAGTAAGCCAACTCAAGTCGAAGTGAGCCGATTGAGCCGATCTTAGCCGAAGTGAGCCAATTCGAAGCCAATTTGAGCCGACTTGGTTTTTCTTTTTTTTTTTTTTTATTCATTTGTTTATTTGTAAATGTTATAAATGAGAAAAAGGAAAAAAGAAAAAAGAATGAAAAAGAAAAAAGAAAGAGAAGAAAAACAAAAAGAGAAAAAAGAAAGAAAGAAAGTAGTCTATTTATTTATTTTAATAGAAATAGATAGAATAAGTATAAAATAAATAAGATAATATAATAAAAATAAAAATAATTAAATAGGTTAGTAAACAAAAATCTTTTTCACACTTAGAAAAATTAAGCTTTCTAAAAATAAATGAAAATAAATAGATTTTTTTCCAAATTAGGACTATTTTAGAGTTTCTAAAAATAAAACACCAATTAGGACCCTTTAAAAGAATTTCCTTGAATAAATTGAACTGGGTAAAAATGTAAAAGCGACCCTTTTTCAAAAATTAAAATTAAACCACCCACTAAAGTTTTTTATAAAAAAACTACGTATGTCTGATTCCGAATAGAGGGTACGTAGGCACCCATACGTAAGTATGGGATGACTTAAAATATGGAAAGTTTTAGTTTTTCTATTTTTAGATATTTATGTAAATTAATCAATTTAGTCGCATGTATCATAATTAGATGTGTTTTAGAAATTGAAAAGGATATATTTGAAAAGTGAAGTTAAATTCGGAAAGTTAAAAGTGATACCCATTTAGGGTTTAATAAATTAACCCCCGCATCCAGATCTCTAATTTTTAAAAAAACCATATTTATAACTTGGTTTTTTAATTGATAGACCGATAGCTAAGTTATAACCAATCCACCCAATTGGTTATAACTTAACCCCTTTTCCTAACTCCGGTTGGGTGGTGACTCAAAATCTTTTTAAGTTAGAAAAAATAGTTTTCTTTAAACCCTAGTTGAAGGTTAATATTAAACGAGTAGAGTTTAGTATTGATCGATTTAGAGAAGACCTAATTTTATAAAAAGAACCGGAAGGGTGAAAAACCAGGCTCGACAGCTTAGCGACTCTATTGGGGAATGTTAAGAGGGCTAACCACTTGAAAACATTTCGAAATTAAAATTGCTTTTCAAATTACCAGCATTGTTTAGTTATTTATTTATTTCTTTATATATTAATTTGTTTATTGTTGGCTTCATGTATATATTTGTTTTAATTAACATATTTATTTTGTAAATAGCATATACCGAGGCATGGGGTTTCATTTGTTGCATCAAAGATACAGGGTAGATGCGGTTAAACCCAGACCGTCTTAGGACCCTAGTAGGGGAGACATTGTGTAAGTTCCAAGCGTAGTATGGCAACCACTGTTTGGGGCCAATTAGACCACCCTACTTAAGCTCATGTGACCAATGAAAGTGTTTTCTAAAAACAAGTGAGGTTACAAAACTTAAGGACCTTTTAGAACCCAGCTTAATTGTATATACTTCATTCTAAACTTGAGTTAATACACTACCCTTAAGAAATTGCAACCTTACTGATCATTTAAGCGTTTTTACAAACAAGTTTTTGAAAATTACAGTAGGGTTGTAACTTAAGTAGTAATATATTAACCTAAGTGACCCTAGTATCTGCATATTTTCACGTTTTTATTTTTCTATCATTGCATCAATGATTGATCCTTATCTATAAAATGCTGAAACATAGGATAATAGGCAACTAAGTGAATGATTAGCCAAGTAATAGGCTATTGGACGCCTCCAAGTTCCGCGAGCAAGCGCTGAGAGATGAAATTGCCTAGTTGAAAGAAAAGCTTGAGTGTTTTGCAGCTCACAACCAAGCCTTAAGGTCCCTTTTGGCACTGGTCATTGGGAATATTTATGAGATGATAGAGGACCTTAAGGCCTGTTTACAAGACTTAATGTAGGGTCTTTCCGGTTTAAGTCTAAGGAGCTTAGAATAAAATTCCTGAATAAAGTTTAGGTTCTCTGCCTTTGCTTTTTGTATTCTCATCTTCCTTTTTCAAAAATAATAAAGCTCTCTTTAGTTCATCAATCGTCATTTTTTAAAATTCCCGTCTTTGTAAATAGTTTTCCATTTAACCACCATTCGATCTCATTGAGAAAAATGTAAACAAAATCCATAGACTTGTAAATAGAAACTAAAAAAAATATATAAAAAAACCACTATCCTTATTTGTAAATTATTTTCTAAAAATAAACTTTACCATTCTCTCTCTAAAAAAAATGAAAAAAAAAACAAATAAAAATGAAAATAAACGTTGCCAACAACTATAAATGCTTATGGGTCTAAGGAACCAACATAAGCTCAAGCCTTTAGCCCACTCAAGTGACCAACCCAAATACTTGGTTTTCAAACCACACAAGGTCCCTCGACCTATTAAGGAAGCCAAATACGAGCCCCTTAGCCCATTCAAGCCAAATACGAGTCCCTCAGCCCATTCAACCCTAGATACAAGCCCCTTGAACAAACATGAGCCCTTTGGCCCACTCAAGCAGCTAGCCCAAACATTTGGCTTTCAACCTACACCAAACCTAGCCCTTTATCACCATCTAATTCAAACACAAGCTACTTGGCCAACACCAACCTTAAGCCCATTCAGGTAACCTACCCAAATACAGGCTACTTAGCTAAGCATTCAACCTAAACACTGGCTTACCTAAACATAAGCCATTAGGCCAGCCAGCCAATTTGAACATGAGCCATAGCCCATCAAGGCTACCAACCTAAGCATAATCCTCAACTCCTAAAAGTAACCAAGCCAAGCCAAAACCCTTGATTTATTTAGAAAACCAAGCTCAATCATGAATCGAACTAGAACACAAAATCAAATATTAGAGCATGATTTGAGAAATTAGGGGGCAAAACTCGATCCTAGGCAAATAAAAAAGCAGACTCCTCCTTAAGGAATCGATAACTCACTTTTTGAAAAGTTTAGGATGAGAAGAGGCAAGCTCTATCCTATATACTGACTTGAAACACTTTGAGAGTTGAGCGACATAATTGTAAGAATATTTTAGACTCATTCCTTAAAGGAGGTTTACTTTGAATGTGATACGTAAATTGAAGTGAAGTTAGGCATTTACTTCTGAATCCTAAACACAATCATTTGTTGTTCACCTCGTTGGACCTATTTGAAGAATTTCTAAATTTAAACCCTATTAAGAACCACCCCGCAATGGGGCAATTCGGAGGTTAGGGTCATTGAGTAGAAGATAGGGGTAAGATTGGTTTATGCTTGTTTAAATAATATTAATTCAAAAGATACTTTTATTTCTGATAAATTATTTTTCTTTGAAATAAAGAAGAGCTAATTTCCTTTTTCAACCACCTTAAGCCCATACACTTGAAATCCATGGAATTAAGGCCTTGAATCATTAATGGAAATAGTCACTCTTGGGGCCAAAAGGAAAGAGAAAAATAATAAGAGATAGTGGGGTGAAGCAATTAAACTAAAGAAAAAAAGAGAAGAAAAAAAAAACCAAAGAATTAGGCTTGGAAGTATAGGATAAAAAGCTCCAAGAAATGTTTCACATTCCAATAGAGGCAACCGAACTCAATCAAAAGGGCCAAGAGTCAATGCCCAAATAGCCTCAAAAAACATAAGGCCTTAAATCACACTCCTAAGCCTAGAAACCTAAATTTCTATATCCACGTTGACACTTTGATGCCTCTCCTACCTATATTAAATCACATAAGGCCTCCCTACCCACAATACTGCCATTATACATTTAAAAGCTCTTCAAATCTTAAAAGATAATTTATCTTTAATAAAAATTGTTTTTGAAATAGGGGCAAGCATGCTTCTAATTTTTCCCCAAGGTTCTTGATTTGTACACTCGGGATTAATAAAAGTGTTTCTATCAAAACAAGCCTTTTCATTAATCTTTTCTGAAACCTTTAGACCTAAAGCCTAAATTCATAAGGGTAAACCAAAAAAGACCTAACGGATTGGTCAAGGAGTATCACTTACAAAATGGACTATAATTTTTGGAATTGAAGTCAAGAGTGTAATCTAGACCAAGACCTAGTAAGAAAGATCTCTTTGACTAAACTAATTGTAAGTTACCTTCTCCTTAAGAAAGGAATGGCTTAAGATCACAAAAGCCCTAAGAGAAGCCTTAGGGTTAAGGGCATTAAGAAATTGCACATGATTACCAAAGATAAGGTTGGTTATAAGATTGTTCCTTAATAAGAGTTTATACCTATTGGCAAAATTTTCAAAAAAAAAAAACCAAAATAATAATAAAAAAAGAAGAGAGAGAAAGTAAAGGCTCATCACAAAATCTTTTATCTAATTCCATGTCGACTCGAATAGCCAAGTTTTTAGTCCATGTCATTTGCTTCCTTTCCAAGGTTGTCATTTTTCTAGTTTAAGTCATTTTTCCCCAATTGTGGTTTTTAACATCCTTCAAACTCTTTTTTTCAAATCAAGGGGCTTATCCTTACTCTTTTTATTGTAAATGGTTTTTCAATAATCTCTCTATAAATACTTTTCTAAGCAAAAGTATCTTTTGAAACTGATTGCTTGCCTAACATTAGTTCTTCAATCGTTCATTGTTTCTCTTAGGGTTTAAGCCAGCTCTTAGAGTGTTGATCCCTCTTTTATTCTTTTTAAGGTTTCAGCCAGCCTTGAGGACACTGTCCCATCTTTCTCTTAGGGTTCAAGCTAGCTCTTAAAGCTCTGATCCCTCTCTTATTCTTTTCAAGGTTCCAGCCAGCCTTTAGGGTATTGTCCCATCTTTCTAGGGTATTAGCTGGCTCTTAGAGCACTAACCCCTCCTTTATTTCCTTTTAGGGTTCTAACCAGCCTTTAGGGCGTTGTCCTGTCTTTCTAGGGTATCAGTTAGCTCTTAGAGCTGACCCTTCTTTTATTCTTTTTAGGGCTCTAGCTAGCCTTTAGGGCGTTGTCCCGTCTTTTTAGGGTGTTAGCTAGCTCTTAGAGCTGACCCTTCTTTTATTCATTTTAAGGCTCTAGCTAGCCTTTAGGGTGTTGTTCCATCTTTCTAGACTGTTAGCTAGCTTTTAGAGTTGACCCCTTCTTTATTCCTTTTAGGGTTCTAACTAGCCTTTAAGGCATTGTCTCGTCTTTCTCTTAGGGTTCAAGTCAGCTCTTAAAGCTCTAATCCTTCTCTTATTCTTTTCAAGGTTCTAGTCAGCCTTTAGGATACTGTCTTATCTTTCTCTTAGGATTCAAGTCAGCTCTTAAAGCACTGATCCCTCTCTTATTAGGGTTCTAGCTAGCCTTTAAGGCATTGTCCCATCATTCTTCTTAGGGTCTTAGCCAATTCTAGGAGCGCTTTGCCCGCTTTGGTTAGTCAGCTCATTAGGGCACGACTAAGTTTACTCATCCTTCTTAGGGTCTTAGGTAGCTTTAGGAGTGTTTTGCCTACCTTGGTTAGTCGGCTCATTAGGGCATAACAAAGTTCGCTCATTCTTCTTAGGGTCTTAGCTAGCTCTAGGAATGCTTTGCTGACCTTGGTTAGTCAGCTTATTAAGGCACGACCAAGTTTGCTCATTCTTCTTAGGGTCTTAGCCAGCTTTAGGAGCGCTTTGCCCGCCTTGGTTAGTCAGTTCATTAGGGTACGACCAAGTTCACTCATCCTTCTTAGGGTCTTAGGTAGCTTTAGGAGTGTTTTGCCTACCTTGGTTAGTCAGCTCATTAGGGTATAACCAAGTTCGCTCATTCTTCTTAGGGTCTTAGCCAGCTTTAGGAACGCTTTGCTCACCTTGGTTAGTCAACTCATTAAGGCACGACCAAGTTTGCTCATTCTTCCTAAGGTCTTAGCCAGCTCTAGGAGCGCTATACCGGTCTTGGTTAGTCAGCTCATTAGGGTACGACCAAGTTCGCTCATCCTTCTTATGGTCTTAGCCAACTCTAAGAGCGCTTTGCCCGTTTTACCTTGGTTCATAAGAGCATTACTAGACTTCAATTCTTCTTTTAGTCTTTCGGCCAGCTCTTAGAGCACTACCCTTCTCTTCTCCAAATCCCCAATGGATTAGACCTATAATAGTTAGCTAGCTGTAACACTTCAGCGCTTCTTAGAATAAAATCCACTCTTGGGGCAAAAACAGTGTCTATTTTATCTTTTTGGCAAAGTTTTGCTCAAACTTTACCATAAAGAGGGGCAGCTGTAGACACCTAATTTTTGCCCTTCTTTCATTTTTCAAATTAAGTTATAGGATTCTAAAATAGAAAATTAAAAAAAAATAGAAAATTATAAAAACCCCCCAAAAAAATGAAGAAATTTAGAAAAAATAGGAATTCTAGAAAAATATAAAAAAAATAGGAAAATAGGAAAAAGCAAAAAAAAAAAAAGAAATTTATAAAAAATAAGAAATTTGAAAAGTTACAAAATAAAATAAGGTATTTAGAAAATAATAAATTTTTAGGTTGTTTAAATAGAATATAATTTTAATTTTAATTTCAATAGTTTTGAATAAAAGGCTATTGGGCCTAGGCTTAGATTTGAATCTAACTTAGGCTAACTTGGTCCATATGTACAATTAATTACACATGAATAAGGAAAAACCAATAACTTAGTTAGATAAGCATCTAGACTTAATATTGTATATGATTTGGAGATCTTGGATTCAGTCCATGGAAGGTGCAAAATATATCTTTTATATATTTTTTTATTTTCTTCTCTCACTTTATTGACATGTCATCGCCACATCACAGGCTACGTCATCGCCACGTCACGGGCTACGTCATCGCCACGTCACGATCGCGATGTCATTTGCAAAATCACTTCTAAGTATGGTAGACATACTCCGACACACTTTGGCACATTCATACACACATAGCTATGTATTTGGCATCACATATTATCCAGGTTCGTCCAATCCAAAATTGGAAGGAAATTATATTGCATTTAATTTTTTCCATCCTTAACACGATCATGACACTTATAAATAGGGGTCTACTCTTCATTTTCAAAACACAATGAAAAACTTCGAAACACTTTAGAAAAAACAAAAATCGAGGTTACCTCTCTCTAGCACGGTTCCTCTCTCTCTAGGATAGCATTTCCTATGGTGTTTTTATGAAAACCACCACCATCAAATTTATCAAGCCGACCGAGCTGACTACAAGCCGATATAAGCTGAAGTGAGTCAACCGAGCTGATCCAAGCCGAAGTGAGCCGACCAAGTTGAAGTGAGTCGATTGAGCCGATCCAAGTTGAAGTGAGCTAACTCAAGTCAAAGTGAGCCGATCGAGCCGATCTAAGCCGAAGTGAGCCGACCGAGCCGATCCAAGTCGAAGTGAGCCAACTGAGCTGATCTAAGCCAAATTGAGTTGACCGAGCCGAAGTGAGTCGATCCAAAGCCAATCCGAACCAACCCGGTTTTTCTTTTTTTTATTCATTTGTTTATTTGTAAATGTTATAAATGAGAAAAAGAAAAAAGAATGAAAAAGAAAAAAAGAAAGAGAAGAAAAACAAAAGGAGAAAAGAAAGAAAGAAAGAAAGTAGTCTATTTATTTATTTTAATAGAAATAGATAGAATAAGTATAAAATAAATAAGATAATATAATAAAAATAAAAATAATTAAATAGGTTAGTAAACAAAAATTGTTTTCACACTTAGAAAAATTAAGCTTTCTAAAAATAAATGAAAATAAATAGACCTTTTTCCAAATTAGGACTATTTTAGAGTTTTCAAAAATAAAACACCAATTAGGACTTTTTAAAAGAATTTTCTTGAATAAATTGAACTGGGAAAAAACGTAAATGCGACCCTTTTTCAAAAATTAAAATCAAACCACCTACTAAAGTTTTTTATAAAAGAACTACGTACGTCTGATCTCGAATAGTGGATACGTAGGCACCCATACGTAAGTACAGGGCGACTTAAAATATGGAAAGTTTTATTTTTTCCATTTTTAGATATTTATGTAAATTAACCAATTTAGTCACATATATCATAATTAGATGTTTTTAAGAAATTAAAAAGGGTATATTTGAAAAGCAAAGTTAAATTCAAAAAGTTAAAAGTGGTACCCGTTTAAGGTTTAATAAATTAGCCCTCACATCTAGATCTCTAGTTTAAAAAAAAAATCGCATTTATAACTTCGTTTTTTAATTGATAGACTGATAGCTAAGTTATAACCAATTCATCTAATTGGTTATAACTTAACCCCTTTTCCCGACTCCGGTCGAGTGGCGACTCCAAATCTTTTCAAGTTAGAAAAAATAGTCTTCTTTAAACCCTAGTCGAAGGTTAATATTAAACGGGTAAGGTTTAGTATCGATCGGTTTAGAGAAAACCTAATTTTATAAAATGAACTAGGAGGGTGAAAGACTAAGCTTGACACTAATCTACTACAAATATTAAGTTTACTACCAGCTCTAGTTTTTTAGTAGAAATCCCTTTAGGTACTTTAACATCCTTCAAAATTTTGATTAATGCCTCTCGATGAGTATCTAATGACAATAGCTAGCCCATTAGGGAGATCTAGGCTGGTACTTTGGCTAACTGATTCATTATCTTATATTCACTAGCCTTCACTATTTTCTCGACAACATTTTGATCTTTGTAATCCATATCTTCAAAGATCTTTTAAGAAGCCTCTTTTACAGTAGTCTTCCTTTTGGCTTCCTCATTCTAGTCATAAACTCGTCCTGAGTGTATAAGCCCATCGACCTTGGGTGATGAGGCCGTGGTTGTTTGATTCACCACCTGGTAATCCAGAGGTGCTGCTTTGTAATTCTCTAGGGCTATTGGGACATTAAAAGCAATCTTCTTGGGCTTTCTAAATTCCTCAACCTTCTTAATCTTCCCATCATACTCAAAAACTAACGGCTTAGGCTCGTCTCTAATCATTCCAACCATCTTAGCCATCTTCTTAGCTTCTATAACAAGTTTATCTTCATCTTCAAATTTTGGACCCCATCCAGTGGGTGGGACATCAACGTATATGGTGGGTGAATCGGCGTAATCCACCAAATACTCAAACTTCCCTAACGGTTCTCCTAGGGTATCAACCGTCAGATCTCCAACTTCATATCTTTTTCTAACCTCCTTCTAAGTACTTCCCTTTCGCGGTTTTGGAATCGTCATAGCTATAATATTAGCTTTCTTTATCTTCCCATCCTTTAATAGCTGATATATTACTGGTCTAATCCAGGTTTTATCCTTGAGATTCTTATTTTGTAAGTACTCGGCTTGCCTCAGATTCCATGCTATCTCCTCAATAGTGATAAGGAGACTGTCTAAATCAATCTCTAGTTCAGAAACTTCAGCAATGATCATATTGATCGAATTTCTATGATTCAGCAAAGGGTTGTTACCCACATTGGGAGTGAGAGTCTGGATGAAATCTAATTAAACCAATTTGGCATTAATAAGATCCTGGATCTTATGTTTATGTCTCCAATATTGATTTATAGAGTACCCCACTTGCCCCAGACGATAATCACATCGAAGCTTTAGGTTATAATCCCTTGGTCTTTGTCCTTACCTTAGTATTTCAAATGTCAAGAGATTCTCCTTCCTTAAAATGTGAGAACTTGGCTTAGAGGAATGAGAATATGTGTGAACTGTCTTCTTTGTGGGCAATTGTTCTGATTTGGACTTGGCAAGGGATTAGATCCTCCAGTCATGGCTACTGGGGCTACGGATTTGACAAGGTTGCTGGTATTGACATCGCTTACAGTGGTTTCTTTGGCTTTATTGGAAAATGTCAGGGGATGTGTCTTCTTCTCAGCTGCTTCAGGACTAGGAAGCCTTCCAGTAGCAATAGCTTCCTCAATTCAACATCCTGAAGCTACAATTTCTACAAAGTTGGAGGTAGGATGCTCGAGAAGATGTCGGTAATAGTGGCTTCTAAGAGTATTAATAAAAAGCGAAGGTCAGATCTTTTTGTGTTAAGGGTAGAGTTACCATAGCTGCTATGCCCCTCCATCTCTAAGTATATTCTTTAAAGTTTTCATTGGCCTTCTTTTGTAGATTATTTAGATCCCATGTGGATAGGACCACTTCGATGTTGAACTTATACTGGTTGTAGAAAGCCCATGCTAACTTATCCTAAGTATCAATCTCATTGAGATCCAATTGGGTATACCAAGTTAAGGTAGACCCAGTTAAGTTGTCTTGAAAGTCTGAACTATCACCTTGTTGTATTTCGTGTATTTTCCCATTTTCCTAAAGTACAATCGAGTATGGAGTTTTAGGCAGCTAGTCCTGTCGTATTTCTCAAATTCCGATACTATAAATCTTTCCGGGAAGTCATTATCTTCATATGTCGGCAAATTAATCATCCCCATCTGTTCAAACCCGTTAACCATTTCCAGGGTTTTCATTTTCTCGATCAACTGCTACATGAACTTTCTTTCCATCTCAGGGTGTTTCTCTTCAATCTCCTTCCTCCATACTTTAGCATTAGGGGTAGATTCTTCATCTTCCAGTTCAGGGGGAGGGGTCGTTTCTACATTCCGATTTGGATCAACTTAAGATCTTTGTCTATCGTTAAGAATCCTAATAGCTTGAGTAAGAGCTTGAATCTGTTTGGCCATCTTGTTCATGCTTTCCTCTAGAGTTGCTACTCTTGGGTCAGGCTCAATTTGACTGACATTTCCAGTACCTTGAGTTGATATCCTAGCTTTACAACGAATGAATATCAAGCTTCTAGTTGAGTTTGCATGTTTGAACATTATCTTCAAAATCATATACAAAAACCCAAGTTTTAGACTTTTGGTGAATTAAAGATTTTATTTTATTATTTTTTTTGGCTTTTTTTTTGTGATTTTTGTTGTTATGTTGTTTGCTTCTTTTTTTGTGTTCTTTTCTTTCGAATTTTCTCTTCTTTTTTTTCCCTTTAAAAAGTCAACTAAACAAATAAATGAATAATAATAAGTAAGAGACTGCATAATTAATGAAAATTTTATATACTAAAGCTGCAAATTTATCAATCATAAGATCCAACTTATATAATGGACTAAAAGAAAAGAAAAGAAAAGAAAAACTCCTAACCAATCTTCCTAAAAACTTAAATCTTATATTTACAAGAGCCGGCAGATCTGGCTGGGATGGGCTTCATCAACTTCCCTGATAAGTCTTCGTACTGTAACATCCCTTTCTGAGATCTTTAATTGATTTTCTTCTAACAGTCTCTCATTTTCCAACTTTAATTCCTTGATGATTTTCTTACTTTCTTGGAACTAGGCTTCAACTCTAACCTATATGGTGTCTTGGTAAGCCTGCTTAGTAAGTGAAAGATATGTTAGTTTTGGCTCGTGTATGAATACGTCTGGAGCTTCATACCGTATCTTTCCAATTATCTCCAATTGATCATAAATGAACTACTTGGTGGCTCGGTATTCTCCAACTTTTCTCCTCAAAGTTCCTACATTAACTATCTTCTTGACTTCTCTCCATTCCCATAGCTTCACAAGTCTTACTAGTCATCAAATCAGAGTAGCCGTAGGTAGACAAGGATCTTGATAGTTCATCGTGACGACGTCTAAGGAGTTTCTGTAGGCTATCTCTTGAAGTGGACTCAACTGTCTGGTGACATAAGCTAGGAAGTATCTTGTATAGTCAGTAATATCGATAAGGGGGACTCCTACATAGTTGGTACACCCCAAGATGGCTTGAGTGTAGTGGCTCCATTTAGCTGTCCACAAAATCTACTAGCTGCATTTTGCTAATAACTAACACCCATCCATTAAACTGAGCTTTATCTGGTACCTTGAGGTGGCGAGCAAAGTGTTCAATTAGATTCATATTTTCAGTCAAGGACTCTCTAAGAAGATTCCCTCCACACCCTTATGTGTGATTGAGAAACCATACGGCAAGGATCGTAAGGTTAGCCGTGAAATAACCGTACCCTTACTTCTTCAAGTCGATAAGTATCTTGAACTGTTCTGCTAGTAATGCTGGTATATAGGATTTACTAGTTAAGAATTGAGTCACTAGCTCGGTAACTCTATAATGGACTTGACCATATCTGAAGGGAAATATCACTGTTCCAAATACTGCTACAATAAATGCATTGACCCTCTTTTCGGCCCATGATTCATATCCTCCATAGAAGATCTAATGATATCTCTAATAGGCATTTGGACTTGAAAACCACTCCACTAATCTTAAGATGTTGAGACATTTCTAGCCCTTTGAAGACAAGAATTGCGCTAAGGTTAACTTCTTGACTCCTAACACTGTTAGGAAAACTTTCTCAGCTGGACTTTGAGATCAAGAATAGCTATGCCTACTTTGAGGGGTGGGGTATTGAGTAGTTGCGAGTACTCTTCTATAGTGGGTGTCAATACGTGTGGGCCAAAGTTGAAAGCTGCAGATTCTAGATCCTAGTAATGGATAAAGGCCTGAATCAGAGGCTAGTGGACCTAGACCTACATAAGGGATATGACTAGCCCGATCTTCATGCAAATGTGGTCTTACTTAGCAAGCGAAAGTTGATTCAACCAATCTCTCAGGACAACCTTGAAGAAAGAGTACTTATCCAACTGGACCTCATGGATGGGCTTTGGACTAACACTACCCTGACTCTTTATATCTATATTACAAAAAATATATAAACAAAATAAAAGGCAACAATTATTTACAACAGGGCCACTAAATTTAGAATAAAGTTGGATATGATGTTAATAATTCCGTAGCTCTTTCAAAGATTTTCTTAGAAATTGCATAGCCTTTTACTGACTAAGGAGCAGTAAAATAAAAAAAATAAAACACATATAACATAAGGAAATAAAATATTCATGAAGAAATAAGCATAATTTAACATATAAAAAATGCAATAAGTTACACACAGGTGCAATGCAGTAATGTTAGTAATTAAAAAATTATAGAAAGTATGATGAATTCACAGTTAAGGAGCACCCATATATATAAGTAGGTTTGAAATAGGATTTTAAAAAAAATGAAGCTTGCAAATATTTACATATAAGGGTTATTAGTTGTTTTCTTTTTTCAAATTAATTTCCTTTTTTTTAAAAAAGAAAGTCGAACCGATCGCAGATTAATCGAGCTTTTCTTATAATTTAAAAAATAACTACCCCTTTTTTGGAAAAGGATGATGTAAGAAGGTGGGGTCTACGGGTCCCAAGCTCTGTAGCTTCAAGGCTTTTCGAAGAGAAGCCTAATGAGCTACATCAAAGCTTAAGTAGGTTTGTCTATTACTACCAGGTGGAGGTAAAGATCCCAATGACCTGAAGGTTACATAATGTAGGGCTGTCGTAGGTTCCTAAGGTGACTTAGGTTCGATTACATCTAAACACATAGATGGTTAATGTAAAAACTCCCCTAATTCCCCTAGAGAGCCTATTGGGCTAGGGCTTTTCTTATTAAGACTTACATCACTAAAAGACAATTAGTACAACTATAATATAATACAAAAGAAAATAATAACACAAAAGTCCATCAAAATTTTTTTTAACTTTTACATAGCTAGCCCACCAAGTGTCCACAATGGAGTTGCCAATTTTGTCGAGCCCTATTTCGATTTCCTTAATTTAACCTATCTTAAACCTAGCTCGCTTCATACAAATTACTTAACATTAAATTAAGGAAAAGAATTTTTTTTTTAAAACAAAAAATGGACTTGTTAACCAGTTAAACTGGTAACAAAAAAAATTAGGGTTTTCGGGTGGAAAAACCATAATTTGACTATTAGTTTGTGGATATTCTAAAAAAAATTAATTTCTAGAAAGTTGAATAAGAAAACCGAGTTCGAGGGCTAACATATTAAAATTAAGTCACCATGTGAAAATTAAAGAAAAAAATTGATGGGCTTTATTTTTGTAATTTTTCTAAAAATATTAAAAATATACCTATATTCACAAAATGTAACTAAAAATGATTTTTTATTACGAATTTTTTAAGAAAAAAAGGGAAAAAGTTTTTTCTTTTTTATTTTTAGACAGTTACCTTGAAGGTACATATATACCCACTAATTGGGATCAAATCAACTGTAGTTCTTTCTTTATAAAATTTTTAGTCGGTAGGTTATTTTTATTTCAAAAACAGAGCTAGGTTTATATTTTTATCAATTTATTATTTTAAGAAAAAAAAAACCCTAAGAAATCTAATTTTTTCTAATTAAATAAATAAAAAAAAAACCTTAACTAACTAAATATTTTCTAAAAAAAAAACTTAGTTTAAGATTTTTTATTTTTCAAAACCACTAAATGTCAAAATATATATTTTTGTTAAAAAAACATGATTTTTCTATAAAAAAAACTTAATTGAACTAATTTTTATTAGAAAATAAAAATTTGCAAGAAGAATAAATAATAAAAAAAACCCGCACTTAAACACAAAAATAGTTAATAAAGAAAAAGAAAAAAAAAACATAACTAATAAAGTAAATTAATAAAAATTGACAAAATAAATAAAAAAAATTTTACTTAGCATCAGATTGCATCGTTATTGGGCAGTGATGGGCGACACGGCGAGGATGTGGGTGACGCGAGCGAGCAAGGGGTGAGTGCGAGTGAAGATCTAGGTGAGCGAAGCAATCACTAGGTAAGTGAGGGGCAAGAATTTGGGTAACACGGGCAAGAATTTGGGCAACGCGGATGAGCAAAGGGTGAGCACGGGCAATCACTAGGCGAGTGAGGGGTAAGCGTTGATGATCACTAGGCGGGCAAGGGGCAAGCCCAAGCGTACATTGGGTGACATGAGCGAGAATGGGCATGCACAAGTGAGGATCTGGGTGATGTGGCGAGGGCTTGGGCGATACAGTGATGGATTGGGCGACGTGGGCGTTGACTCGAGTGACACTGGGTGACGTATAGGGTGACTGGGCAGAGGAGTCCGATGGTGTTGCAATAATGGTTGTGGTGGCGTACGATGGTTGTTGTAGTGGTGGTTGTGGTGGTATGCGGTAGTAGTGCGTGGTATTTTGGGTGGTGTTTTTGAAGGAATGTGATTAAAATAAAAAAAAAAAAAAACCCTCCTCAACTTTCCTATTGATGCATTATTTATAAACTCAAAATAAAATTTTTTGTATTGAAAATACGGAAGATATGATTATCATTTGTCAAGGATTTACCCTAACATCTAGAAACTCTAATTTATTTTAGGCCCTTTTTTTATTTTTTCCATAGCTCGATATGATCTAATTAAATATAGCCCGATAATTTAATAAATCATGATTTGAGCCCTTAAATTAAATGAATTTTTATTCTATATTAGTCTAGTCCAAAATTAATTAAGCCTATACCGTTACCTGATCCAACATTTCAACTTAATTCAACTTGACATGACTTGACTCGACTTATGACTCAATTTGCTACAATTTAGCTTGATTTTCTTTTTCTTTATCTTTATCTTCTTCTGTTTATTTATTAACCTGGCTCAATTAATCCAAAAATTAAAAATTGGCAAAAATGAGGTGTCTACACCTAGCTTCTCTTTCTCTTTATTGGGCATATTTAGGAAATGTGCTCAATTCTGTTCCATTAAAGTTGGATTTAGACCTTGGGGATTTAAGAGATTTTTTTTTTTACATTTGGTTGAATATTAATTAGAGGTTCATAGCAATAAGATTTATGAAGGAACCTTGAACTTTTTTTAATCTTATTTAAGTTGATGACAAGACAAAGCTCAAAGTATGTCCATAAATATAGCAACAAGTTTGAAGGTTTTTTTTAAAGCTTAAGAAAATCAAAGTATAAAAAATTAATGACATGGATTTGTTGACTTGGAAGCTTGAAGGTTATGTCAAGAATTTCAAACTAAAAAGAGAAACAAGGAAGTTCTGTTATTTTCTAAAAAAGATAGGTTGCACCTTCAGGATTAGGCTCAACATTTCAAATGTTTACAGCTAAAATTGATAAATTTGAAATAAAAAAATTCTAAGATATTTTATCCAGATGAGTCTTGATTAATTTGGATATGTTCAACTAGATTTGTTGGAATATACTCATTGTAGCTTTTCAAAATAGATTTGGTTGATAAGGTCTGTAATGCTCAAGAAATATTCATGAAGATATTCTCCCCTAGCCAAATCTTTCCATGTTTATCCATTATATTTGATGAGTGATTTTCGAAATTTTACATAACCAAGGGAGAGTGGGAGCAAACAATCACATGTAGTAACATTTAAATAGGTTGAGCATGGCAAAGTAATACTTTACGAACAATAGGCATTCAAGCATCCAAAAATTTACGTATTTAGTTCGTATTTTTGTGGGATTTCTTTTTATCAACAAAGAAAATCAAGTTTGAATCAAGTCTTTTGGAGAAAGATAGCAACTAACCGTTTTCTAGTTGTTACACACAAGGATTATCAATATAAGTTGAAGTTGCACAAGGTACAAAAGACAACTCTTAGATCAAAACTAAAATTCAAAAACTTCTCTCTTAAACACTGTTAGAAACTTAGTTAGAAATTGAGCAAAAACAGTTTTCTCATTTCATTATTATTACTTTTGTGCAAATATTGTAAAGAGTTGTTTGATTATATTGTGTCATTTTTCTTGTAAACATTATTGATGTTGTATTTAAGTTAGTGTAAGGTTAGGGAGTTCTCTATGGTCCTATATTTAGCATAAGGATAGATAGTGAGATAGGACAGACATGGGACTAGACCTTGTAACCTCAGTTTTATTTTTTATTAGTGAAAAGATTGGACTAGTGGAATGTTAGTGGTGAGGAGGGCTAGGTCTCCAGCAATAGAGTTGGAAGAGAGTAGTAGGCAAAAAGTTAAAGCTCTATAAATTGATCACGTGATCTTCTTTCTCCTTATCTCATTTAATTTTTGTATTTTATTGTTTGATTTGTTGTTTTTATGCTTAAGTTAAACATTCAATATTTAACTCCTTCTTACGCTATTTAAGTTATTAAAAGGGTATTGTTTCTTAAAATGAAAAAGTTTCATTTTTGCGAAAGATTTCAATATACCCCTTTCTTGATATCTTACACTAGACCTATAGAAAGGATTTCTTCGTTTCTACAATAAGGAGTTTTGCCAGGCTACATATCTAAATTGGGATTCACTTATTTAGGTTAGTAATTAGGCTATGGTCAAGGAATTGATTGAATTTGGAGGATAGTAACCATGAATGAGTTGGTGTATAAGGAACTAATACTAGAGATGCTTAGTAAATTGGGGTTAGCTTTTAATAGCCTTGATAATTGTATGAATAATACTCTCTACTTTAAGTGCAACGGTCAAGAAGTGACCATGCTATTCAATGAGTTACCTATTTGGATGGGTATTTACCCTATGAATAATGTTGAGACTAGAAAGTATATGGAGTTGCCACATAAGTTGCTTCAAGGTATGCACGAATCTTTTATGTGGTTTGATCAAATTAATAAGGAAAGAGGAGCTTATGACCAAGGGAGGTCTAGCACTTCTAACTTAAGTGATCCTACTCTCAGATTGGTGCATTATGTACTAGCTAGGGAATTCACTAGAAGGAAGAATAGTCAAAGGATTATAAATGAGATGGATATCATATATTTACATAATATTACTAACTGACGACTCATAAACTTGGTGTTAAGATGGCTTGGTTCCTTAGGATCCAAGCTACTGATAATCATTTAGATTTTATTTTTGTAGGCCCCTTTATTACCTGATTAGCAAGGAACACTGCTTGCTTTCTTAGCATTCCCTATACATTGGAACGAGATCCTCCTTCTCCTTTAACCTATGATTCCATTAAGGCCATGAAGCTTCC
Source organism: Lumnitzera littorea (assembly GCA_024138015.1). Classification (NCBI taxonomy): domain Eukaryota; kingdom Viridiplantae; phylum Streptophyta; class Magnoliopsida; order Myrtales; family Combretaceae; genus Lumnitzera; species Lumnitzera littorea. The sequence continues at coordinate 85,809,731 of JAMXBB010000008.1, read as the reverse complement.
TCCAGTACCTGAAAGTTTACTACTTGATCCTTTTGGTGAGGCTACAACGTCATTGTCCCAACTACGATCTAGTTCATCATCTTCTTCAATGTTTGGCATAATTAAGAGGTGAGGAAGATAATGAAGAAGTGGTGGATTTTGACACCTAAGATTAATCACACTATGGTTAGATAGGATGCACTCTTTGCTTATCTAGGAATCTAACCACCACCATCACCACCTATGTTAGAGCCTAACTTCGATGAGGAGAGATCGAAGAGGAGAGTGAGGACGAAGACGGAGAGGATGAAGAATGAGTTTCCCTTTCAATTTTTAATTTCCTTTTCAAAAGATATGGTTTGATTTTTCTATTTATGGATGAATTTACTCTCTAACTTATTTACTATTGCTTCTTTGTGTAACCATTTAACTGTTTAATGCTTTTTATGTTCTATAGGATCTTAACTTCTAGTAATCAAATGATTAGTAGTTTTGTTTAGTTTTACTTCTTTTTATTTTTCTAGTTAGTTTGTTATTAGATAAAAGGAAAACCATGAGCTTAATTGGATCAATGAAATTTAGATTTTGGACTTTAGATTTGATCAATGCAAAACCTAGAGAAGTTTTGGTTCTTTTCCTTTGTTATTTTTATTTTATCCCCACTCTATTTTGAATTGCATTGTTATGATGTACCTTGGGGATGATGCACAACTTAAGTATAAGGGGAAATGATAGCTTATGTATGTTATAAATTAGATTTACTCTTAAGCTTTTGAAATTTTTCTTAATTCGTAAATCTTAGAAATTTACAACCCTTATATATATATATATATATATATATATATATATATATA